>OX336394.1:68936238-69557953 GCA_946902985.2 Meconema thalassinum | reverse complement strand
AACCTCTTCCGCCCACCAGCACAGTGATTTTGGAACATATTAAACGAAGTCACTACCAAACTTCAGTGTGGAGAACGCTCAACTACCTGACCCCATCCTGTCACCAATCACAGACTGCGGATGGAAGGAAGAAACAGACGGCTACAACCCCATTCTCACCACGCTTGAACCCATTCCAAAGGCTGCTATCGATGTTGTTCTTTGCGGTAGCAAAAAATATTGTTCTACAACGCTTTATAAATGCCGCAAGGCTAAGTTAATTTGTACCTCAATGTGTTTCTGTCCCGGATCTTGTACAAACTCGAAAAAAGATGATGATGATGATGATTAAATGATTAATGTAATTTTCAAAAGTATAGTATAATTACTATAAATATGCCATTCGTCATTGCCTTCGGGAAGCGTGGTTTACTTATTCTTGCGACACATGTAGTATTTTATTGCATTTGACAAAGTAATAAATAGCCTCAACGACCTTGTTTCACTCATTAAACGCCAAACTAAAAGCCAAAACAGACATATCGGCAAAAATATACAATAGAAAGAAAAATAATGTCTATGCAATATCAAAACAAGCTTGTAGTTTAACGTGACCGTTAATCGCGAGATCATGAGCCACGGGACCTCCTTTTTACGTGGAATCCGAACCACAGGACATGGCATTTCACTTCGAAAATCTCACATGCATTGACCGGGAATCGAACCCGGACCGCCTTGGTGAGAGGCATACAGCTAGACCGCTGAGCCACCACGCCCCTCTATGCAATATCAAATCAAGACATGAACTTCGCCAAATGCAAGGTCAATCCACTCAAAATAATTTCATGTTTTCTCAGTATTTTTTCGTTCTAAAACGGTCAACTAGTTGCTTTAACACCCTGTAACAATTATAATTGTATTCTTATACAAAAATAACCAGATGAACAGTCTTAAAATGTAAAAAGTCGGCTCCGAGTCGTGAAGTTGAGAAAATGTCCACCATCTTGGACACCATCTTGATGATGATGATGATAATTGTTGTTTTAAGGGGCCTAACTTCTAGGTTATCGGCCCCTAATGGTCTAGGTGACAGCGAAAATGGCAATGAAGTGGAAACCAGAACGAAAATTAAGTGAGACGTAAAATACTTACAAAAAGGAACTCATTGAAACTACTCACAAAATGGAGAGTGGTAATACTTACAAAAGGGAATTTAGAACGAAAATACTCACAAAAGGAATAGATTGAAAAATACGCACAAAATGTAGTTTAGGTTCAAAATTCGTACAAAATGCAATGTAGAGTCGAAATACTTACAAAATGCAATTGATATTCTAAATATTTACAAAATGCAAATGAGATTCAAAATACGTACAAAATGCAATTGAGGTTCAAAATACTTACAAAATGCAATTGAAATTGAAAATACACAATGCAATTCAGATTGAAAGCTCCCATTTCCAATCCAAAATATTCACAAAGTGCAATAGAAATTCAAAATGCTTACAAAATGCAATTGAAATTGAAAATGCTTACAAAATGCACGGTAGATTCAAACTACTCATTTGGATAGACAATACTTACAAAATGCAATTTAGATTGAAAATACTTACAAAATGTAATTTAGATTCAAAATACCCCAAAATGCAATTGAGAATCAAAATACTTGCAAAATGCCGACCATACAAAATGCAATTTAGATTGAAAATACTTGCAAAAAGCGGTTTAGGTTGAAAATGCTTACAAAATGCAATTGAAATTCAAAATACTCACAAAAGTCTCGGCCCGGATATTGAAAAACTTACTAAAAAAGCAATTTAGATTGTCAATCCTTACAAAATGCAATGGATGCTGAAAACACTCGCAAAATGCAATGTAGTTCGAAAAGACTTACAAAATGCAACGTAGATTGAAAATACCTACAAAATGGAGTGTAGATGAAAAAACAAATCGCTAAAGGGAATTTAGATACACGGAGAGCTAATTAACAAAAACAGTGCGGGAATCTTAAAGAGAAAAGGAAATATAATGAAAAGAAAACAAGAGGTCTGACCCCTCGAAGAAGGAGGGATCAGGAAAGGTGAGACAAGGGCCAATTAAGGCGGGAAAGTGAAAGACTCCCTATGCCTCGGATACCCTAATAACGTCGGGGTTGGAAAAGAACAAGAATTGACCAAGGGAGGTCGACAGGAAAGAAGACGGAGAGGAGCCCGGCATAAGTAAGTGGAAGAAATGCCGGACTCAGCTGGGGTCCCGTGGTCGCCAACCCACGTACCACTAGATGTGAGGCCCTGGGGGAACACCATCTTGAATTCTGAGCTTCTAGCCAAGGCTAAATAATTGCTCGCACAATCTGTTACAGTTACTATCGCATTCTAGTACACAAATAACCCTCAAAACGGTCTTTAGATGAAGAAAATCGGCTTCGGGAGTGGAAATATCTTACTATAAGGCATCCAACTTTTAGAATGAAGCATTGGTCTTATGGCGCGTTACGACAGGGTTGCCAATCCATGAGAGGAGGCAGTACAGAGCGCTTCGCGTACACTTTCCGCACATTCGGTGGTCGTACAGTGACGAAGACTTGAAATAAGTACTGCATTCATATAATGCGCGGCCATTCAACAGCCCGGCCTGTGTAAACAATTAATCCTACACTCTGGGTAGGCAGGTAGAAAACTTCTTCCAACATTCCTCTACAACTCTCAAACTGACATGACATGGTTATCTTTAAAAATAGAAAAGTTGGCAGTATACAAACTTTTTCAATGCTGCTATGCGGTTATGAGAGAATATTCAGAAATTTTACCTACATGAAAATATTAATATTGCCAGTATAAAATATTTCAAGAATTCAACATCAAGACGACACATTTAGCTACAATTGTGTGGAAAATAGGCGCCACAAAGTCAATGCAACATGATAAAAGATCGATTTTACTAAAAAAAGGGGACACAGTTTATAGTTTTTTCAAATATTATGTATATGTGACTTTTCTAGCATTTCTATCAAATTTACGTAGTTCTAATATAGGACAAAACAGATCGGCAAAACATATTTCCTCCCGAATATGCTGCTTTTTGGACCAAGAAAAAATTTCGACTGATATGGCAACAGTAGATTGCTAGAAAATGACAGCGTCATACATGTTTCACTTGCAACAGAAAGAGAGAAGAATATCCCTATCTAACCAGTGCTTCATTCTAAACGTTGGATGCCTTATAGTAAGAAAACGTCCACCATCTTGGTCACCATCTTGAATTCTGAGCTTCCGGTCGAAATTCGGGAGTGCCAACATCGAAATTGGTGTTCAGCAGTTCCGAATTAATATTAAAAACACATTTGGCAAAATGTTAGCCAAAATGCCGCTAGAATTGCAACCGGTCGAAAAGTGGACCAGTCTATAAGGAGAGAGGGAGGAGATGCGCGGAGGGATATTTTCCTCAGGACCTTTGGTATAGAAAATATCCCACGTAAAAAAATATTTTGTTCAAAACAAATGTATAATGAATGAAAAATGTGCTCTAGAGTCTCGATAATGTGTTTCTAATTGCAGTACCACATGCACTAAAATTGATTTTAACGAAATACAAAACTGTCTTGTAAACTATCATTATCATACTGTACACTTAAACATTCACTTACACGTTTTTATTCATTTAAAGATTGAGATGTTTATCTTTCCCTCTATAAGTCTTTGAATTTATTTTTATCATTTTAAATGATCTTGTCGACTTCGTCGTTACGCTGGGGTCTGGCGTTACGTTACGGTGACGGGACGAAATGTACCCAGATGCACTGAGTTGTGTGACGTCATAGTACTGCTTGGTGCATGTGTTCTCCGACAATCTCTACTTCGTTAGTATAAGACAAAAATCCCCGATTCTTGGATATCACGGGTAATCTCGAGAACCACTGGATGGATTTGGATGCGGTTTTCACCATTGTGAAAAGGATATCTCGAGGAAAGATTCTGTAGAAAATAATTTATGTATGATCAAAGGAAGCCAAGCAGTAACGATTTCAGTGAAAAGGTCGAAAACACACTTGGCGTCCGTGCGCTTCTTAAGCTTACGCTGGTCAAACCGTTAAAATATCAATATACTATGAGCGTAAGAATTGGTCAGCATGAAAAGTTCTACAAAAAAAGTCCGCGAGAGCATATCTCTATCTTCAATACATCGCCCGCTATAAGTGTTTTTAGACTGGATGGAAGGGGCACGTCCCCGCGCGCTCTGGTGAGCGTGACGGGACCCGCGCACTTGACCTTGCTTTGCCCTTGGTTTGCACTCGCCGTTCGCGAGTAATTTGAAACAAGATAAGCAAGATAAGTATTGTGCAGATAATTTTCTAATTTTCTCGCTTCACTCGAAGCCTCCAGCCTTTCTAGCATTTTTCAGCATTTGTAGATTTTAAAATGATACAAAGTCTAGTCTTTCAGACTGACTGTCACTTTTAAATGAAGATTTCACAAAAACATAAAACATAAGTTTCAATCTCCAAAACTGTCTGTTATCGCACAAGCGGCAGTTAGCGATTGTAATGTAATACCGTACTAAACTTCCGTGAAAGGTCCATTTTGTATTCTATCGGCATATATGAATGATAGTCTACCTCATAGGAGGGCAATGAGAGAGCGCAGCTCCTGGAGCCAAGGAGCAGGGACCAGCTGACTGCTCGCTAATAGTTAGTGCTAGGTGGGCAATGAGAGGGCGCAGCTCCTGGAGCCAACTGCATGAGCGCGAGCGGAGCCAAGGAGCCGGGACCAGCTGACTGCTCGCTAATAGTTTGTGCTGGAACGACTAGATGGCGATATGCGCAGTCAAGGCGCAAGCATAGGTACAGCCACGGTACAGCATTGTACCGGGCTGAGTAGGCCTATATTATGTGTACGGCTGTACGCTAAATCTGAATCACGAGCAAGCTTAGCACATTTTTATAAACAGTTTTCGCAAACAGATTTCCCAAACATGCACAAACATGCAAGTGCAAGATCGATCGCTCCAAATGTAACCCGTCTGCTTCAGCGAAAGGATACGCACACCTCCTTCACATCTGCAGAATGACAGTTCAGTTTATGGTGAATGATATTTATTCATGTATTTATTTCTGTACTCCTACAGCAAGTTTTCGTTTCTTGTGTTCTAAACAAGTTGTTAGGTTGGCTTATTGTAGTTTCAGGACTATCGGTAGTGGGCAAAGGAGTGTGTACTTATCAGCTGTCAAAGTAATTATTTAAGTTTCCTACACAGAACCTAATAAAATGAATACAATTAAGCGTATGTACGTAGCACCATAATCTAATCATCTAATGCACAACAAACAGGGCACAAGTATAAAGCTGTTGTGATACGCCGCAAGCTGTGTAAGCAGCTACAAGGTTAACTTCGGTGAGAGCGCATATTCGGCTCTTTCTCCTGTCGGAGCGGGAGCGCTGCTCAATGAGCCGAATTGTGCCCATCTCTGGTCTACCTATTGTGCACGTTTGCTGTGGAAACGAAGCTTTTATGTATTAAGGCAGCTCAGCTGGTGATATATGACATCGGCCAAATATCCCGAATACACCGCCCTTTTTGCAAAATAAATCCCTTTATCCTTTTCCTAAACATATTTGTCTTTGTCCCACAATTTGAGACAAATCCCACGGTTTGGCATCACTGGTATCACTGTACAGTTGTTCTTGAAGACCAGTAGAGTAGTTTGAATACCAGCTATTCACTCACCTAAAACAAGGGGCAGGAACTCGTGGTACGTAATGTGCTGCATCATGGCTATGACGATGCGCCGAGCTTCCTGGAACAGCCTCTCGTCGTCCCAATGTGGGTTAAGATGGGCCAATTGAGTGGCGAGCCGGTTGTGAGCTCGGAGCCACATCACGTGGAAGGCGATGAGGCCAGGTTGCTCGTTCACCCGCCTGTCCCCAGCGTCGAAACACTCCCTGTGTTGAGATGTTTCACGACATAGATCCGCCTTGTGCACGGACAGTGGTAGCAGTGGTAGATGGTACTCAGCTCGACTGTACTTGAGTAAACCTGAGGACATAAAACGCACGTGGTATTTTTTTTCGCTATCGTTTTACCCACCCTCCAGGGTTTCCGGCGGACTAAGCGAGGGATCCCACCTCTACCGCCACTGAGAGCAGTGTCCTGGAGCTTGAGACTCTGAAACGGGGATACAACTGGGGTGTGTGACCAGCACTTCGCCCAGGCGGCCTCACCTGCAAAGCGAACAGGGGCCTGATGAAGGAAGTGGGAAGGAGGCGGCCGTGGCCTTACGGTTAAATAATACTGGTGTGTGATATGTGCAACTGAAATTTTGTCTTACAATTCATTTGTAATATTGTAGTATAGTAGCCTACTCTTTCTATTTGTACATATCTGTGGGGTAGGCCTATGCATGCTATGTGCTTTGTTGAAACATAGGCTGATAACCTTGAAACATCCACAACTATTCTGATAGAGCCTATGTTTTCTTCTCTACCTGATATCGCAGGGGGAAGAAATCGCCTATTGTTAGACCAATTACTAAAATATGACCATTATAAGGCAGGGGAAAGAAAGAAAGTAAGGAAGGACTAGAAAGGAGTGGTGGGGGGATATAATAGGGGAAAGGGAGGGGTAGGCATGGGCCGGAGTGAAGAGGGGCCAGTAGGCCAGGTCGGGGACGGATCGCGCTCGAAAGTGCATCGTCGCGCCATCTCGTATTGTCAGTTGGAACTACTTGCGCCGAGCAATAGATTGGCGTCAAAATTTTGCATTAAGATGCAGCTCTACTCATAGGCCTCCGTGGCTTAGGCGGCAGCACGCCGGCCTCTCACCGCTGGGTCCGTGGTTCAAATCCCTGTCACTCCATGTGAGATCTGTGCTGGACAAAACGGAGGCAGACAGGTTTTTCTCCGGGTACTCCGGTTTTCCCTGTCAAACTTTCATTCCAGCAATACTCTCCACTATCATTTCATTTCATCTGTCATTCATTTAATCATTGCCCCAGAGGAGTGCGTCAGGCCTCGGCAGCCGGCACAGTTCATATCCTCGCCGCTAGATGGGGGCTTCATTCATTCCATTCCTGACCCGGTCAGAGACTGGAAGCAGGCTGTGGATTATTTCATGCAGCTCTACTCATACATCCTCCTTGGTGTACACGTAAAAGGTAGCTCCCACTTTAGAAAACTGTCACAGATATTAACTTCTGTATTGTTATTGTTTAAAGCTCAGTATAAAGCTGAGATGAATGTAAGAGCAATTGAATGTGTGTAGTGAAGTCATATAGACTTACATTATTGTCATTTAGGGAGGAATGCGAACCTCATTGTGTTAGATTTTATTTTATTGTTATTATTTATTTATACAGGGTGTCTCTTATTAATGTTTAAAACACTCTACAGCAACGTAAGTGGCATTGAGACAAGTAATTTGATATAGGGCACTTAGGGTCGTAAGTCTTCGGAAATCCCTTAAAAGTGAACCACAACTGTTAAACATATGACGTCATCAGGTGACGGCTACGCTCGAGTGGTCAGGCCCGTGCTCCCTTACGCACACCCAAGCAAACGTTGAATGTCATATCACTCTGGCTCCGAGTCTGCGTGTGCTACTTGGGCGCGTGGGGTTCGAGGTTCAAATCCAGGGCCTATCCATCAGCTTTCTTTGTTCTCTCTCTTCTCCTTTCAAGTTGGCATTAAGACACGGAACTAGACTGATATGATATTCAACGTTTGCTTTGGTGTGCGTAAGGGAGCAGGGGCCTGACCGCTCGAGCTGAGCTGTCACCTGATGACGTCATATGTTTAACAGTTATGGTTCACTTTTAAGGGATTTCCGGACACTTGCGACCCTAAGTGTCCTATATCAAATTACTTGTCTCTCTGCCATCTATGTCACTATAGAGAGTTTTAAACGTTAATAAGAATCACCCTGTATGTTATGGACTTTTTGTTAATAAACTTATTTCGTTCTTTTTCTACGTCGTTGTGTTGCGGGATTTATTTTAATTATAGTGGAGAGATTATGTTATGGTATCCCGAACAGGTAAGTCGCCCATTACCCTATACACCCTGAGAATATAGTAGCCCTAAACTAAGGAACCAACCAACCAGAATATGGTAAGATTCTCACTCTACCATTCTTTTATTTTTGTTTTAACCATAACATGATCGTAATAGCTGTGTATAGTCATGAAGTGCTTGTTGGTAGGATTTTGTGGGTTTTTCTAGCCGGGAACTTTCAAGATTTTGTGATCCCGCACAACTTCGGATTTCCAGCAAGTAACTTCTTGATTTATACGGGTACAGTACCATCCCACATTTGTCCGAAGACGAAGTGGGGAACCGCAGAAAACCACTTTGAGGATAGCTGAGGTGGGTATCGAACCCCCTCTACTCATTTGGACCACCCGAGGCTGAGTAGACCCCGTTCCAGTACTCATACCACTTTTCAAATTTCGTGGCAGAGCTGGGATTCGAACCCAGGAACTCCGGGGCTGTAGCTAACCATGCTGACCGCTACGCTACGGAGGCGACAAAAGCACTTTATAAACAAATTAATATATGTCCGTTGACTTTTCAAGAAATGTAAGATTTTTCCTGTACTATTGAGACGATTTGGAAGTTTTTGGTCCAAACCACACCTTCTAACTCCTTCTGGTTTAAGAGAGCTTGAGTTTTGTGAAACATACTGTGCACCCTAGCGTATTACAGTATATAAGGAATCTTTTATGAACCACTTTCGTATGCACTTATGCATTGAACTTTAAACCACTTTTATCTTAATTTCTATTAGACAATACACATTATAGGAAAAAAAAAACAACAAACAAACGGTGTGATGTTGGACTTAGCCTCTTCTAAAACCGATTCTGTCGCCGTTTCTTCTTCTGTTACTAATAGTGTATGTCATACGAATACCCTACATGCAGTACCTGGCCACATTATTATTATTATTTTATAAGGTTATGAAGTTGTAGGTGCTTTGGTCACGAATTTATTGCTGAGGGAAGTTTATATACTTATCCAAGTGTGGTGCCACCATCCCAGGATCCAAGAAGTTATCCAGTCCTGCATTGAAAGTATGCCGCGGAGAATCGAGGCCGTAATCAAAGCAAAATGAGGACATACAAAATACTAGCAGTTGGCAGTAAGCAGCATACAACTGAATTAAGTGCTATTTTCCTAACTAAAAGATTTTTAGAACTGTTAAAAATACTCACAGTATATGTGGTTATCTGTATGTACAAATAGATACTTTGGTCGATGTTCATCTTCAGTTTTCATTGAGAAATAGCACAAATAAAAGCAAAATTTACAAAACCTTCAAGTGATTATATTAATGTGGCCAGGTACTCTAGAAGGAATTATTTCACAGCAAATAATCGACTGGAAATCATAATTAATTTCTAGCCGCGTTAGCTCAGTTGGTGACCAAATCTGATCTGCTTAAGATGACACAAAATCACATTCTCTTCACCAGGACATAGGAAATCCATACATTGTTGAAGGTTCTGTGAATCAAGTAAGTTTTTACTAAAGAATTTGGTTCTATTTAGCTTAACCATAATAATTAGGCCACTCGTGTATAATAATCGGTGGGAAATTTGAATTAGAACCTTCGAGACAAGTTACACTGCAAACAAGCAGTTCCGTGAAGAACTAAAGAGCCTATTTTCACATATCCTACTTATGTTAATTGCCTCTATCAACATACAAAATGTCAGTTTGATTGCTGTAATAGATTCGAAGATAGCCGCTTCGGTGGCGTAGTTGGTAGCATGCTGAGCTTCTATGCCCAAGGTCGTGAGTTCAAATCCGACCGAAGTCATCGGCTTTTTCAGAGCGTCAAAAATCCCTCAGTATGCCTTCCTTCGGCGGTCCCATGTCATAGATTTATGGCATGAAAACGAACCTTCCACTAACTACACTTGTGTGAAGCTAAAATTTCTGTCGCCTCAGTAATTGAATGGAGATTGTTGGAAGAAATGAAAACGTAAAAACACTTATAGTGGGCGATGTATTGAATATAGAGATATGCTCTCCCGGACGTTTTTGTAGAACTTTTCATGCTGAACAATTCTTACACTCATAGTATATAGATATGTTTAACGGTTGTCCCAGCATAAGCTTAAAAAGAGCACGGATGCCAGGTTTTTCCGACTTTTTCACTGATATCGTTACTGCTTGGCTTCCTTTGATCATAAATAAATAAATTATTTTCCACAGAAACCTTCCTCGAGATATCCTTTACGTAATTGTGAAAACCGCACCAAAATCCATCCAGTGGTTCTCGAGATTAGCCGTGACATCCGAGAATCGGGGACTTTGTTTTATACTAAGTAGAGATTGTAAACAATGATATACAGGGTGTTTCTAAATTCCCATTTCAATATTTGGCAACACTGTTAGTGGAGACCAAGACGGTTAAGTTAAGCATAGATACTTGTGTCCGGAAACGTACCGTCTTCCCGCTACCCGCAATAAACCACTACAGCACACGTTCACAGCCCCCTTATTTTTGGCGCCACTGACTAGAGTACGTACGTCATTGAACGATCACCTGATGTCCCACATCCCCTACAGGTTGTATCTTCTATCTTCTTCCACGAAATCTCACGGGTGCCGCGTACTTGGTATTCTTTGAAGACGTACTGCATGAGTTCTTAGACAATATGCCATTGCATGTGCGTCAACACATAGGTGGCATGTAGTGTCACTGTTCATTCTCTTCGATTATTTTTAGCCTATTTTCAATTTTGAAAAAAAATAGGCTTATGAGATCACCTTTTGTCCGTGTGTGTGTGCGTGTGTGTGTTTCCCCCTAATAACTTTTAAACGGCTGGAGAGATTTCAATGAAACTTGGTAAGTTCTTAGCACTATTCCGGGCGGCCCCGACCGTGCCCTTCAAATTTTGTTACGTCTCACCAATCCAACATGGCGGCTGTGCGAAACATTTCACCAGCATTCAATATCTCCGAAACTATTCCCGATATCACCCTGGGATTTATTACGGTGATAAAGGGAAATACTAGAAGTTCACCTATGTGACTTTTGAAAAACTGGTAACTACAAAACCAACATGGCGGCCACGTGAATATGCGACTTTTAAATAGACGTTTCTCGCGATTTAACCAACCAAACGCAATAAAACTTGGTACAGTATATGTTTATACACCATTGTAATGCACCGACATCTAAATTCGTTCAATTGTTTACATAACCACAAGATGGCGAATGTGCGAAATATTCTATATATCTCTGAAACTATTAGGGGTATCATCCTGAAAATTTTTACGGAGATAAAGGGCACTACTGGAAGTTCATCTATAAGACTTAAAAAAACCGGTTAGCTACAAAACGAACATGGCGGCCAAGCGAATTTGAATATTTTAAATATACCTTTCTCGCGATTTAATGTTCCAAACGCAATGAAATCTGGTACAGGACATGTTTATACACATTGTAATGCACTGGTATCTGATTGAGTTCAATTGTTTACATAACCTCAAGATGGCGGCTGTGCGAATTTTAAAATTAAGTTTTTTATTCCTTGTGTCGTAATCATGCGATCGAAGTGAAAGTTTGAATAATGAACCTACGCAATAATTTTCCTTTAATGGTACATGACTCTATGGCCTATAAATTTAACAATCCAACATGGCGACCATCCGAAATATTTAGACGGCTCTGAATATCTACGAATCTATTATAGCAATCAAACTGATTTTTTAATGTTTATAGGGGCTATGAACTTAAGTTCACCTATAGGACTTAAAATAACCTGGTGATCACAAATCCAACATGGCGAGGACGCGAAGTATACATATTCACATGGTCGTTTCTCGCAATTTAACCATCCAAGTGCAGTGAAACTTGGTACAGTAAATCCTTATACGAATGTTAATCCACTGGCATCTAATTTATTTCAATTGTTTCCATAACCACAAGATGGCGGCTGTGCGAAATTTTAAAATCTCCTTGTTACTTCTTGTGTCCTAATCATGCGATTGAAGTTTGAATGCTACACGTACACAATAATATTCATGTAACAGTACATAACTCTAGGACCTACATATATAAAATCCAACATGGCGACCATCCGAAATATTTAGTCGGTTCTCAATATCTACGAATCTATTACAGCAATCGAACTGAAATGTTGTATGTAGATAGAGGCAATTAACATAAGTAGGATATATGAAAATAGGCTGTATAGTTCTTCACGGAACTACTTGTTTAGGTTAGGATCATGGCTACTCTTTGCTGGTGGAATATTTTGTTGCAGGCCATAGCGTTTGAGATATAGAGATTCCTTGAAATAGTACATCAGTGAGGTGGAAGAGGGCCATGATAAATTAAGTTTTATATCTATTTAGATTTTCTTTTTACGGGAGTGTTTTTTAAAAATAGGAGTGTAGCTTTTTGATTGTAAGTGAAGTATCTGTTTAGAAAATCTATGGAGATTATTGTGTTCTTGGTTGGACGGTATTGGAGAGTGCTAAAAGAGAAAGGTGGGCTGGCTATTGAGATGGTTGTTGGTTAGATGTAAAAGTTAAATGATGAAAGGAAGTAGATTATGAGAAGGAAGAAAAGAATGGAATCAGTAATGTGTTTAAGATAATTAAAGTGGCTTTTTATTGTGATTGAAAATTATCAAGGAAGCTTGTAGTTTAACGTGACCGTTCATCTCGAGATCATGAGCCACGGGACCTCCTTTTTATGTGGAATCCGAACCACAGGACATGGCATTTCACTTCGAAAATCTCACATGCATTGACCGGGAATCGAACCTGAAAATTATCAGAGAAGAGATGAAAATATACCGTATATGTTTATATGACAGAATCCCTCTAAGTACTCATTACCACCACCCCCAAAGAATCATATAAATGTTACAGTAGGGGCGTATATAAGCGGGGGGGGGGGGGGGCTGCAGCCCCTCCCCCCCGAAAAAAACATAAAAATTATGAATGTAAAGTGTTGTTTTGGTAAAAGCATAACATAATTGTAAATTTGGTTGTAGCCTACCCTCATCTTAACTTTTTGGCTAAGTTATAAACAATATTAAGATTGAAATTTGACTACCTCGTAGTGTAGTGGCTAGCATTCTTGGCTGCCACCCCGGAGGTCCTAATTCGATTCCCGGCTCGGGCCAGACATTTTAAATCTGGTCTGAGGGTTGGAACGGGGTACACTCAGCCTTGTGAGGCGAAACTGAGGAGTCCACAGTACGGTACTTTTGAGAAATAAATTGACAAAATATATTTAGGTATTTGCCATTCATACTCCATAGGCCATACTAGAAAATTCATCTCTACTTAGTTTAAAACAAGGTCCCCGATTCTTGGATGTTACGGGTAAACTCGAGAATCACTGGATGGATTTTGATGCGGTTTTCACCATTCTGTAAAGGATACCTCGAGGATGATTTCTGTAGAAAATAATTTATTTATGATCAAAGAAAGCCGAGCAGTAACGATTTCAGTGGAAAAGTCGAAAACAACCTGGCGTCTGAGCGCTTTGTGAGCTTACGCTGGGCAAACCGTTAAAAATATCTAAATACTATCAGAATTGTTCAGCATGAAACGTTCTACAAAAAAGTCCGCGTGAGCATATGCCTATCTTCAATACATCGCCCACTATAAGTGTTTTACGTTTTAATTTCTTCCAACCATGTCCATTCAACTACTGAGGCGACAGTATACGAACTAGCTAAGGGCGAGTCTATCATCTCTGTTACAGCCTAGCTAGCGGGCGAACCTATTGCCCCAGATACATCCAGCGGCAAACCGTCGAGTCGTGTTGAGTTAAGACTTCTGAGAAGGGTGTTTGTGTTTGGCGTTTCCCTTGAAGTGCAACTCGGGTTTTCTTCATTTTGCCTGTGAAACATAGTCAAGTTAAGATTGGACGGAAAGGGGATTTGAGTTTCATTCACCTCGCCATTCCCTGGAAGTGCAACTCTCATTTCGCCTGTGAACTTTTCGTTCCGCAAAATTCACAGTCAATTTAAGATTGGACGGAAGGGGGATTATATTATATTAAATTATACTGATTGGCGTATAATCTCGACTTTGTATAAAACAAAGTCCCCGATTTTTGGATGTCACGGTTAATCTCGAGAACCACTGAATGGATTTTGGTGCGGTTTTTACCATCCTGTAAAGGATATTTCGAGGAAGGTTTCTGTAGAAAATAATTTATTTATGACCAAAGGAAGGGAAAAGGTCGAAAAAAAAACTGGCTTTTTAAGCTTACGCTCGGCAAACCGTTAAAAATATCTATATACTATGAGAGTAAGAATTGTTCAGCATAAAAAAATTCTACATAAAGCACGGGAGAGCATATCTCTATCTTCAATATATCGCCTACTATAAGAGTTTTTACGTGTTCATTTCTTCCAACAATCTTCTCAGTTACTGAGGCAACAGTTTACGAGCAAGCTAGGGGCGAGTCTATCACCCCAGTTACAGCTTAGCTAGCGGATGAGCTTATTGCCCCAGTTACACCCAGCAGCAAACTCTCGAGTCGTGTTGAGTTAAAAACTTGAGAGAAGAGTGGTTGTGTTTGGAGTTTCCCTGGAAGTGCAACTCGGCTTTACTTCATTTCGCCTGTGAACTTTTCGTTCCGCAAAGTTCACAGTCAAGTTAAGATTGGACGGAAGGGGGATTTGTGTTTCATGCACCTCGCCATTCTTAAATTACGTCTGACAAGAATTTGTTGCACATGCATCTCCATGATAATATAATTAATAGTCCAGTCAGTGATTTTAACCCATCATGCCGAGACGTAAAACGGATATTGATCGTTGTTCATTGACATTGGAAAAAGCACTTATCACGTAATGCATTCATAACTGTTCCCGGGCGAAGCTAGTTCATTATAAAATTGCATTTTATGTTGTGTTGTATTTTACAATTTTTTTGTATTGCCACTAATTTTAGGTTATATAAACTTAGAATTTTACAGTTAACTCTTATCTAAAATAATTACACAAAGTTATATGCTCTAAGATATTGGTTGATATTTCTGGGTGTATTGCAGTGGCAATCCCCCGAGAATACTCACAATTTTCCAAGATAGTCAGCCCTCCCCCCCCCCCCCCCCCCCGAAAATATTGTATATACGCCCCTGGACTGGTGGCATGTGAGATGAAGTTTGCGGATCATGTCCATTTCCCATCTTAATCTCTACGTTATTCTACACCATACTAACCACTTCTGCGCAATCGAAGCCTGTCTGCTTCTTCTTCAGAGCTCCCATATACGTTTGATGCATCGATGAAAGATGTCACTTGGTTTATTTGATCCCTGGGACCAAGGGCACATCCTACTCTAGAAGTGGCACTGCTGCGGACGAACTCCAGGCATCGCACGCCGTGGGGACTGTAGAACCAGTCGTCTGGAGGAACCACGATGGGCATACAGTCGGGATGCTGAGCAACAGAAGAGAACTACAAGTTAGGGGAGTTGTATGGATCGCGATATAAAATTGTGGCATCCAAATCGTCATGGACGACACCAGGGACGGTGCGTCATTAAGGGCCGAATGGGCCCTGCCCACCCAAGGCCGTTAGGCAGCATTGCAAATAATTTGTTTAATTAATGTTTTTTTTATTACTTTATATTGCAGATACTCAACTTAAAATAAGTGTTTTACCCTTCTAGAATCTCTAAAGAGAATTCATTATAAATAACTCATCTCTAGGTTAAGATCCTGCAGTCTCGTACGGTGTATCGTCATAGCGTGGGCCGGTCCACAGAAAATCCCATGTAAAGTATATGGCTTAATGGACCAGGTGAGGAAACAGTGGACATAGCACTGTCTTGCACGCGAATTCTTCAGTGTTATGAAGGGAATTTTCTCTCTTTTCAAGGGCCAGCAGATTGGGCCCATAGCGTTGCTTTGAAGCAAAACAGAAGATCTCTTCATTTCACTTCCTGCTTCTGCCTCTCTTAAATACAGGAGAAGGGTTCACCCCAAGCCACGCCCTTAAACAGGTATTTAGCCATTGTTCGCAGCTTTCTGACATTAGACAAAACTATATTTATACATTTTCAGTTGTCTGAAGTTAATTTCTACTGTATAAATGTGTTTTTAACTTTAGTGGCATGGTACGTAGTTATTTAATATGTGGATTGTATGCGACATAGGAAAATGAAAGTGGAATTTTTATTAACAAATCCATTTTCTTCTATAGCTCTGAACACAAAGTTAGAAATTAAAGAATTATGACCTCATCAACCAAGCTGATGGATAAATTTGCTTCATCCAAGCACAGGAGAGAATAAGGAGCCATGTGGGTACAGATTTTAATGCATCAACTATTTATTAAAACTTGTTACAAATGTTGTGTTGTGTGGAATGATGATAATGGCAATATTGGCAACAATGAATGCCAAATATAAAACAATATTTAATATGAAACAACAATAGTATCATTTGGCCACTCTAAAATTGTAATCAGAAGCCGCCCCTGGACAACACTAAAGGTTTAAACGATGCGTACATGTTAAATTTTATGTGTTAATAGGGCTTTTCTTATACAGGGTGTCGCGAAAAAAGGGTTCCAATATTTACGGAGGTTGTACATGGTCATTATGTGTGTGCGCGCCAGTAAACACGGCAAGCTAAGCCGGCTGTGACTAGCGCAGATCACGGCCGCACGCACCCAGTCCAGCCGGCGGTTGGCGCGCTCCGCTGACTCATATCGTTAGATCACACATGTTATGTCATTCATATGGGCGTGTATTTGCAAAGCTTAGACGTTAGTGATGCATGTTTAGTGAGCATTGTGATTACTGTGATTGTTGGTCATGCCTAGACACCAATTCACATTGCGCGAACGTGTGTATATCCATAATTCGTGTATGAAAAGCAGAAAATCTTGTTCTGAGACAAGACGAAAATTTTGAATCAAGTTTCCAGGAAGACCTGTGCCTAATGGCAGTACAATTAGGAGGCTCGCTAAACGATTCAAGGAAACAGGCTCCGTAAATAATAAAAGAGTTGACAGACATTCTTTCATAAAAATATGTCAGGTGTGTGTTATGAGAGAGGAAGGACATTTTCAGCATCGCCTATGAGCTCTGTAAGTACACATTATTGAACATGTTTGGTAAAAGTGTGTTAGTGGGCGCTGGCCGCCGGCTGGACCGGGTGCGCACGCCCGCGATCTGCGCTAGTCACAGCCGGCTTAGCTTGCCGTGTTTACTGGCACGCACACACATAATGACCCTGTAGTATGCAACAAGGAAAGAACAAAAGGTCCTATCAACATTGGTCATAAACCTCATATATTTGGAGATACAATCCTCTATCGCTACTGTCAATGATCACCATGTCTGTGATGTACTCTTCACAACATGTGCTGATGTGAAAGACATCCATTGCAATGCAGCGTTCCTCCCTACGCCGCAGGGAATCACGCGTTCTTTGGAACACCCCAGGTCTTTGCCGGATTGCATCACATGCATCGAACACTCGTTGTCGTAGTGTCTGCACATCATTGATGGGGACTGCATACACCAGGGTCTTTACATGTCCCCACAGCCAAAACTCGAGAGGATTTAGGTCAGGAGAAAGGGCAGGCCAAGGTATTGGCCCTCCCCGACCAATCCACCGCCCAGGAAAGACGCGATTTAAGAGTCGCCTAACCCGAAGATGAAAATGGGCATGTGCCCCGTCCTGCATGTACCACATTTGCATTCGTTCCTGTATTGGCACATTCTCTAGTAACACAGGTAATTGGTTCCGAAGGAAGTTGCGGTGCATACCACAATTCAATCCTTTTTCTTTTTTGTTTTTTTTAGCTCATAGGGACCTGTTAATCTGTCCCCGTGAATGCCTGCCCAAACGTTGATACGATATTTGTGCTGGTGGCTTTTGTCGTCAAGTGCATGCGGGTGTTCATCGGCCCATACATGCGTATTATGAAAATTTACATCATCCCTTTTGAAACCAGCCTCATCTGTAAACAGAACCTTCGCTGTAAAATTCAGATCCTGAGCACACATTTGGAGAAACCGCAGGCAGAATTGCACTCTGGCGGGCCAGCAGCGCTCGACCTAGCTGCACATGGTAGGGATAGGACAACTGTTCATGGAGAACTCTCCAAACACCAGATTTAGCAACACCTTCAGCTACAGCTATTCCTCGGACACTCGTTCTAGGGTTCTCCTCCACATGTTCTAATAACCGCTGCTCCACATCAGGTGTGCGCATTGTTCGAGGTCTGCCACGATCCCGTGTTCTTGGTGCAAAGGATCCAGTTTCCGAAAGTCGCTTTACAGATGGTGTACGGCAACGTGGATACCCACCCTGTACACGTTCCGTGCTCCTAGGTTGCTTCCATTTGCGTTCCCGTTGCAAAAGATCATATCTGCCATCTCCTGTGTTGAATAGTAGGCCTCCATTATGCTGCAAGTCCAGACAAGGACAAGAAGACGACGTTCAATGTACAATAGGGTGTGGTAGTACAGTTGGTAATGGAAGCCTCCGTGGCTTAGGCGGCAGCACGCCGGCCTTTAACCGCTGGGTCCGTGGTTCAAATCCCGGTCACTCCATGTGAGATCTGTGCTGTCAAAACGGAGGCAGACAGTTTTTTCTCCGGGTACTCCGGTTTTCCCTGTCTAAATTTCATTCCAGCAACACTATCATTTCATTTCATCTGCTATTCATTTAATCATTGCCCCAGAGGAGTGCGTCAGGCCTCGGCAGCCGGCACAGTTCATATCCTCGCCGCTAGATGGGGGCTTCGTTCATTCCATTCCTGATCCGGTCGGAGACTGGAAGCAGGCTGTGGATTTTCATTTTTCAGTACAGTAATGCAGCGTCGCAAATGCCCCATTTGAACACTACGGGTATACCAGACGAGACTGCTCGAGCAACGTCCGTACTGTGGTGTGGTCTCGTGTCGACTATGATTGATACACATGCAACCACAATGTGCTGCAGAGCATTACGTAGTACCAGACGTCTACCATAGCCGAAGATATTACGTTTACGACCAATGTTCATTAGTTAATTATACAATTAAATGGCGGCTTCAGTGGCGTAGTTGGTAGCATGCTGAGCTTCTATGCCCAAGATCGCGGGTTCAAACGCAGCAGAAGTTGTCAGTTTTTTCAAGAGCATTAACAATCCCTCAGTATGCCTTCCTTTGGAGGGAAGTAAAGTCGGCGGGCCCATGTCATAGATTTATGGCATGTAAAAGAAGCTAAATTTGTAGATTAGATTTAATTGATGCTCTTAAGTTCCAACGTTTATCGCCAGGTGCTGGTAGTGATGGCATCTAGTACCTAAGTTTGCAGCTAGGTGTCGTGGACGGTACCATTTGGTAGCAAAAGTAGGAACTACTTGAAATTGGTCGTCTGCAGTCCTTACCTGAATTACAGATAACACACACTAATACAGTGATCACAATTAACACCGGTTATGAGACAGATTCTACACACACCCAAAATACACGGGGCTACATTACCGCGTTGTCACAGCCCCTAAACTGAGGAACCAACCAACCTACAATTAAACGGGTCAATTGCCATATTTTGAGGTTAAAAAATCTAGAAAATTAATACAAATTTTAACAACGGAAATTCAGGAGAAAATAAACATTGGTTTATTCAGGAACATTAACCTCATTTGTTTTTCAACCAAATGCTCTCTATGTTTTTGCACATACTGAGAATAGCTAACTTCAGAATGTTAACCAATTTAGTTCATTAATAATATTAGATTGTCTCATAAGTAATGTCGGTTCGTTGGTTGGTTCCTCAGTTTAAGGGTTGCGACAACGTGGTCATGTAGTCCCGTGTACTTTGGGTTTTCAAGAATCTGTCTGATAACTGGTGTTAATTGTGATGGCTGTATTAGTGTGTGTTATCTGTCATTGAGGTGAGGATTGTAGACATTCAATTTTTAAGTAGTTCCTACTTTTGCTACCAAATGCTACCGTCAACGACAACTAGTTCGGAACTTGGTTACTAGATGCCACCGCAGTCGCCTCCTGGTGATGAAAGTTGGATGTTAAAAGCGTTAGTCAAATATATCCTATAATTTAGCTTCCCCTCCGAAGGAAGCATAATGAGGGATTTTTAACACTCTTAGAAAGTCCGACGACTACGGCTGGGTTTGAACCCGCGATCTTGGGCAAAGAAGCTCAGCATGCTACCAACTACGTCACCGAAGCCGCTAAGTAATGTCGTTTTTTAAATTTTGATGTTTTATAAGATAGAATTAACTCCGCCAAGGACGGTCCCAAGCCCGGATGAAAAAGGAGGAGGGTTGGAGTGGATATCTCGTCCCACTCTGGGAAACCAAACTAGAGAAGGGTTGAACATCTAACTCCACATCTGTGAGCATGGACACAGTGAGGAGGCAGCCCCTCCACCATGATAGGGTGCCGTGGACCAATCACTCACACATCTGAACTTATTCGATTGCTGAAACTGCAACAGAAAATAACCGGACTGATAAACAGTTGACGATTTTTGGCATGAAAATGATTACGAAAATTGGATGCTGGAATATAAGAACTTGACGCCAAACAGGCAGGCTAAAGCAGGTCTGCGCAGAAATGAGAAACTACCAGTTAGACATTCTAGAATTGAGTGAAGTACGTTGGAAGGACCTGGAGAAGAAGTGTTGAGGAGGAGAGGAAGGCGACTGGCAAATCCTGGACAGACCTGCAGAGGCTGGCTGGGAGAAGAAATCAGTGGAGGAATTTTGTTGCAGCCCTTTGCTCCGAGAGGGGACATAGGAACTAAGTCAAGCAAGTCAAGATAGAATTGGTTCTCTTTGGTTCACCATGCTATTTACAGGAGGCCATGACTAAGAATTGGAGCCGGTCCCGTGGTGTTGGTGTAGCGCGCCTTCCTCTCACACGGAGGCCACGTGTTAGATTCCCGGCTCCGTCAGGGATTTTAGAAACTGACGTAAGGGTTGGAACGGGGTGTACTCAACCTCGTGAGGAAACTTGAGTAGCTGTCTGACAGTGAGGCAGCGCCCCGGTTACGAAAACCAAGATTAACGGCCGAGGGGACCCGATGCGCTGACCACGCATCACCCCAATATCTGCAGGCCAAATGGCTGGGCAGCGTTCGCTTGGTAGGCCTAGGCCCTTCATGGGCTGTAGTGCCAGGGGTTATTATGACTAGAATTGTGTGTCATCAAAGGATATCATACATCACCAAATTAAGGAATTTGGGAAATCAAACAGAAGCTGTTGATCTGTACTTCATGAATTGACGTAGACTGGATATCTGTCGGATATCACCCCATGGATGATATATTAATCAGGAGAATTGTCACATGTGATGAAGAACGGCTCTATTACCGCAACTTTTTTTTTTTAAACTTAAATACCAGTTTTAATATTCAACAGTTCTTCTGAAAAAAGTGGATACCATCACGATAAAACAAAATTGTCAGAAGAACTAAAGAAGATCAGCACAATATGAAGATTCCAGATTAGTCCAGCTTTTTAAAGCCAATATCGTGAGCATACTCTCGGAAACACTGCCGGCAAAGATTCAGCCCATACTTGCGGATCAAACCATGACCGTTAGCGCATGCCCGGCAGGACCTAGATCCCTGACCGTTTTTTCTTGGATGTGAATACCAGATATTTTGGAAACCCATTTCGTACGAGGACGTGAGTAATCCACCACAATTAACAACTTTGCAATGGAACTTCCCGATCACTGCAACTCGGACGCCTCGAAACAGTGGGTCAGTCTCCGTCAACCTGTCAAAGTCATCGTTAAAAAGGATCGGTTCGGCCCCAAAGTGATGTTGTGTGTCTGGTGGAATTTTGAAGAAGTGATTCACTTGGAGTTTGTTTCAAAGGGGCGTGCAGTCATTGCGGATCTTCATTCTCAACAACTAGAACGAGTTCATGAAATTTAGACACGGAGATACCCAGCACTATTTAACCGAAATACGGTTCTCTTGCAGCAGGACAATGCGGGACCTCATACTGCACGAACAACCATGGCAAAAATTCAAGAATTGGGAGGAGTGAAACTGCTACCACAGCCAGGATACAGCCCTGATCTTGCGCCTTCAGATTACTATCTTTTTCGATCCATGGCCCATTTCTTGCGTGGAGGAAATTTCGAAAACATTGAAGCTGTGAAAGTGGGTCTCGCCGAATTCTTGGCATCAAAACCCAGAGACTGGTACAGTCGTGGGATAAGAAACCTCGCTGAAAGATGGCTCAAGACTACAGAATCTGATGGGCTCTACTTTGAAGAATAGTTCCTTGTCAGGAAACTTTCCAAATAAATTTTTCTAAAAAAAAACGACATTGCTTATGAGACATCCCCTATAGAATACAATTTAAAAATCCTATACAACTTATTTAAACAATTTAAATATTTAATGGATTTTTTTTCTAGGTTTCCTAATATCAGATGAAAATTATTATAGTTCATGGCATCGGCTCAGCCAGGGGTAGCCAAGATCATCCGAGGAATAGTTTGTCATGCCGTAGCCCTAGTAAAGACCAGCGCTGTATTGTGGCTCTGTATTTAGCCAGGTTTCATCTAAAAATAGACTTTCCTCCCTTCTTGTCTCAATCGTCGTATTGTTTGCAAATACCTACGTCTCCATACAACTGTTTCGTCCTTCTCTATGAGCATACTGTCTCGTCCTCGTTGAACATGTTCAAAGTTTAGCCTGCAATAAATTATAAAATGTCGTTCGTCAAAAATCCGGCAAATCTTTGTCTTCATTCACAGCGATAAGTACTTTATCGATCGTAGGCAGCTCATTGCGAAAACAATAAAAATAATGGTAAGCCTTTCCTCTTATAGCATTCTTATCAAACTCATCAACTCTTTCCACAATCTTTGCCCTTAGTTTCTCTTTCTTGGTTGGGGGCGTGGTGGCTCAGCGGTCTAGCTATATGCCTCTCACCAAGGCGGTCCGGGTTCGATTCCCGGTCAATGCATGTGAGATTTTCGAAGTGAAATGCCATGTCCTGTGGTTCGGATTCCACGTTAAAAGGAGGTCCCGTGGCTCATAATCACAAGATTCACGGTCACGTAAAACTACAATCTTCCTTCCTTTTCTCTTTCATGGGCGACTGTATACTGTGGGTAGCTTTATATTCTCGAATTATTCGATACACAGAAATTTCACTAACACCCGTGGAATGACTTGCTTTCCTTACTACGGCAGAACTTAATGCAGTGGGATTCATTTCTAACTCGACCTTGTACGTGTTTAGCACTATGCTTTTCAGATCTACTCAGCGCTTTTCGCTAAAGTTGCTTCCTTGGTGGAGTAATAACACTCGCATTGAACCCTGCTGAGTCTACGACGGAACATCAACTGTATAAAATCCGCGCACACACGATCAAAAATAATTGTTGCCCATCGTAAGCAATTAAGAACTAATTAATTAATTAATTAATTAAATTCGAAAACTAACAATAAATAATGAAATAATAAATCCGAATAAAATAGAAATCGCACTCGCCCGCTCCACATGTAAACGTACGTTCAACAGGCACAACTCTACGCACCCCTTGCGGGCAGTTCTGCAATCATGCGCACAGCTGTGTTTACTTCCACTGTCTCGACTCGGCGAACAGACTTTAGGAACGTTATATCGAAGATAGCATAAATTACTATCTCATGTCTAAATAAAAGAACAACATTCAATTCCGGAACATTTAAAATTTGCTCTTTCCTCAACGTTCTATTATAAAAAGCAAAAACATTTATCATTATAGGAAAGTGTGAGACAATTGCCGTATTGATTAATAGATAATTAACTAATAAAGAAAATTATTATAGGTTAACAATCTTAAGGTTAATTAATTAAATTATTAATTTGGTAGATGTGGAGATTGAAAGTCTCAATCTGCCTGTTTCAACATCACAACCATCCATCACGACTCGAATGACCAGTTATTCAAATATTTAGAACCTTTATTTAACCAAATTACTGTACAGTATTTGTTAGGATATCCATCTTTTTTATTTCTATTTCATTCATTCATTCATTCATTCATTCATTCTTTCTTCTTCTTCTTCTTCTTCTTCTTCTTCTTCTTCTTCTTCTTCTTCTTCTTCGCAAATGGGTCGCTTAGGACCACGCGAAATCAAAACTTTCTAGCCTTCCTGTTGGCCCAGTATTCCTTCATTCGCAACGAGTGGATCTGTTTCCGTTGCTCTGACCATCGATGTTGTGTAGTCTTCTTCTCTTCTTCCTCGAAACCCCGCGTCTGAGTGATTTTCCTGATTTCCTTCCGGTCATGTAAGTTTGGTGATCCTAATTCCTTTAAGTCTCTTTCTGTAAATTTACTGTATACCAATTCGGTCAAGTAGCCTTGTTCTTTACGAAAGAATGTATTTTGTGTATCAGTCAGTTCGGGTCCATTCTTTGTATGTGTCCCATGAATTGGATTCTTCGCATTCGCATTGTGACTGTGATTTTTGTTTGGTATTTTTCTGTATTAGAGTTTGGATAATGTACACCATCTTTTGTTCTTGGTCCAAGGATTTTTCTCATTATTTTACGTTCTTTCACTTCTACTTGGTCTTTTAGTGTTTTGTGTTGGAGATTGAGTGTCTCTGAAGCGTAGAGAGCTTCAGGTTTGATTACAGTTGTAAAATTTTACAAAAATACATATTCATTAGATTTTACTGTATATTTTCAGCGTTCTTATTCATTGTTTTTCCAGTTTCTTCATTTCATCCTATATATTTTTTACTTAATTTCATTTCTCATTAGTTTTATTCGATTACAGTCGAACGTCCATAAGTCGAACTTCTATATCTCGAATTTTCGATAACTCGAAGTAATTTTCATTTCCCGGCGGTATCGTATCTAATTCACATGTTACATTTGTTCTATAATTCGAAGTTCTATTACTCGAATATTTCGATAACTCGAGGAATATTTCATTCCCCAAGCGTAAAATATTTTTCTATATGTCGAAGTTGGGGTGAAAATTGCCTTGAAGACTGGAGTTGTGACTTGGGGCTTGGAATATGAGATTTTTGTTCCCCTTGGGTACGGTACGGTACTTGCAGAAGTTATTTATGTCAGTATTGTGTGGTCTGCTACATTCCAGAGCAGCCTGAGGGCAAGGAGACGGGTTTGGGTCGTTGTACACCTCAGACAATAACAGTAAGAGGGAAATTCCGACTATTTATGGCATGCCCGCACCCTTCGTGTCCTTGGCCGATAAGCCTGGTGAGAGAGCACTGTCCTGTAGTTTCTGACCTACTGTGTAAACCAGTAATGCAAACACCATGGAGAAGAAACGTGTTCTGAAATGTTTAAGTGCAAGTGAAAAATTAAAGTTAATTTACGAAGTGGAAAAGGGTGTGAGAAGGAAGAAAGATATTGCGGTGGAATTCGGCATTCCAGCTAACACACTGTCAACGATTATGAAAAATAAAGACAAGACTTCTAGTGCTATTCAGGAGTCACGTTTTTCATCGGAGAGGAAACGTTTTAAGAGCTCAAGTTATCCTCAGTTGGAGGAAGCTATGTTTAAGTGGGTAAAGTGTACGAGGGACAAAACCATTCACTTCAAGACTCCATACTTCTGAAAAAGCACATAAATTTGCTGAGGAGTTAGGCATAGAATTGTTCCAGGCTAGTACAGGATGGCTAGATAAATTTAAACATCGAAACGGAATTGTGCAGAAAGTTACATCGGGTGAAAGTGCTAGTGTATCTGAGGTTGAATGTGAAGATATAGACGAGACGTTCTACCAACTCTACTACTGTATAACTCTGTAGTAGTTTAAAAAAATAGATACAATGTAGTAGACAGGGGCGTATATACAATTTTTTTCGGGGGGGGGGGGGCTGACTCTCCTGGAAAATTGTGAGTACTTAATGAATGCTCTATTATAGCCTATGGAATATGAATGGCAAGTATCTAAAGGGATTACTTGTTAATTTATTAAGCAGAAAGGTTAACACTCATTTTCTTTTACAAATTGATAAGCATTTCTTAAAAGTACTGTGAAATACATTGTATTTTGTACCCAAGTTGGCTTTTGGGGGGGAGGGGGGCTGAAGCCCCCCTTATATACGCCCCTGGTAGTAGAATGGATTGAAACTTGTAAATAATTAATACGATAGCATTAAACCCTAGCTGGAAGGCCCATAGGAGAAGTTCTAGTAACAATAATATTAGAAGTAGCAACAGTCGTCTATTCGTGTGTTTATAATACTGTAATGGTATCCCTCCCTCTATTTTTCTTTATTTTTGAAAACATTCGATATGTCGAATTTTCGATATCTCGAAGTAATTTTTATCTCCGAAGGCACTTCGAGATATCGAAGTTCGACGGTAGTTTCGGTTTAATTCTAATTAGCTGAAAAGGTCCCATTGTTGGACCGAAACGCGCACCGATAAACACTGCAAGCTAAGCCGGCTGTGACTGGCGCTGATCGCGAGCGTGCGTACTCGGTTCAGCCGGTGGATGGCGCGCTCCGCTGACTCATATCGTTAGTTCACATGTGTTTTGTCATTAATATGGACGTGTATCTGCAAAGCTTAGACGTTAGTGTTGCACGTTTAGTGAGTATTTTGATTACTGTGACTAGACACCAATTCACATTGCGCGAACTTGTGTATATCCATAATTCGTAGCCTATATGAAAAGAAGAAAATCTCGTTCTGAAACGAGACGAAAATTTCGAATCAAGTTTCCAGGAAGACCTGTGCCTAATGCCAGTACAATTAGGAGACTCGCTAAACGATTCAAGGAAACAGACTCCGTAAATAATAATAAAAGAGTTGACAGACATTCTTTCATCACAAGATGTCAGGTGTGTGTTACGAGAGAAGGAGGACATTTTCAGCATCGTCTATGAGAACTGCAAGTACACATTATTGAACATGTTTGGTAAAAGTGTAAAAGTGCGCGCCTACCACCGGCTGAACCGGGAACGCGCGCCCGCGATCTGCGTCAGTCACAGCCGGCTTAGCTTGCAGTGTTGATCGGGGTTCACATAGATAATGACCCTGTACTAATTTGAATATAATTTGTATAGATTGGCGGATCATTTTGATTAATTATTATCAAATTTCTATTATTTGAAAAATGAGGTAATGCATACGACTCCATCAAACATGAACCTTTGCTTCAGGTCAGAGTAATTCAAGCATTTGGAATATAAATCCATTACTCCCGGAACATTTTATTTTTTAATTCTAAGAATTTTTAGGTTATCTGACATTGTTAAGTGTGTGAAGTGGCCTCTTACCATGAGATCTGGGGACTGCAGGTCTCGTCCACCGTCAGTACAGCACTTGGGCACAGATCTGTTGAACCCTCGAGATTGGGATGATGCTGCAATCAACAAATATTCACAATATTAGAACCAGTAAAAATCTATAACATTTACCATGTTAGATCTTAAAAGATAATCCTACGACGGCGGTATACACGCTGACATTACAAAATTATTTGCCGTACTGATTAATAGATAACTTTTAACTAGCATAACAGATTGCCACGGTGGATGAGTGGTTATCGTGTCGGATTACTAACCCCCCAAGCTTGCAGGTTCGCTCCTGGCCATGTAAAGTAATTTTTGAAAGGTGGCAAAAATCACGATACGCATGTCATACGATGTTGGCATGTTGAAGAACCCATTTGAATTCAGTAGGCCGTGTTCATAATGGGAAAATTAATCTCGGGATTTTCCGCCAACACAAAGTTTCTAATTTCTATAGCGCTATAGTGTCAAGGAGCTTAGAAATCTAACCTCCTTGACTTTCATGGTGCTTCAAGGAACAACAAAATTTGACAAGCAAGCTGCCCTTAGGGTGTCAAATAGCAAAGCTTGCACCCGGCACCGAGGCCATACGATATTATTATTATTATTATTATTATTATTATTATTATTATTGATCCGTTACTATTTTATAGAAGGCTCTCGAAGGTACGCAATATTGTAAAGACTGCCATCTATCGTCAAAAACTTTAACCTAACATCATGTTTTGCGCTATTGAAACGCTCATCGCAAGGAGAATCAGATCGGAACTTAAGGAACGCAGTATGTCCCAAGAATGGATCGTCTATTTATTACCAAGAAGATTTGAATAAGTAACGAAGCCATTACGAGAGAAGCTGGAAAGTGATGTACTACATGTGTTTTGTAACGAGATTAAAATGCGTCTGGTTGTGTCCAAAGGATATTGGCCGTGTCGTCTTGTTCCTGTATATTTACTAAAGGCTTTAATCTTGGAAGTGAGCCACTATTGAAATGATGATGAAGTATTTGTAGCTGGCAGCTTGCGATCTTCAGGCACAGTATAGATACCAATACAGTATGGACACTTCGGCAAAACCGGAAGAACGGATTTTCAAAAAAACAATTGATAAGGGGGAGCACCAATACACCTGTAAGCCGCTAGGTAGCACCACTTATGGACAAACACATGATAAACAGCTGATTGATGAATGTATATTTTATGTCTATTTCAACACACTAGCTCTCTTTATAATCAGATATTTTAAGAAAATAAATAACAAGAAAATATAAAGTGTTAATACTACTGTGTTTTAATTCTAAGAAGTGTGGAATTTAATGTTTAACACCACATTCCTCCAGTCCTGTGGTGTCGCATTGTGATTGCATCGTAACGATGAAAGGTTATGATATGTTTTTAATGATTAAATTAACACACGATATATTGAAAAGTGTGGGGGAAATGTGGATTTTGTTTCTTAAACTTTTGTAGTCTGAGATAATGCAATTCAAGTTTTCTACAGTAACTGTAAATAAGTGTTAATTTTTAATGTTCTTAGCTTCCTAACGTAAATACCCGGGAATTTATTTAGTCAATAAAAATGTCATGTTGATGGGTGGGGACAGCCTTATTATGCAGTGTTATTTTCACATTTCATGATATGCCTAGGCTACTTCTTACTCCTCATTTCTTAGCCTACTCACACTTCTGTTCATTATCTTGTGTTCCAAGAAGAATTCAATACCGGTACTGTAAGTCATGTGCTAAGGAATCTCTTTTCATTACCTTTATTAGTTCCACGTCTTTGTATGGCTATTATAGGAGCAACAAGTAACTTTCAGATTCAACAAATAGACTGTACATTTAATAATAATGTTATTGGTTTTACGTCCCTTTTAACTACACTGGCTTTTAGAGACGCCGGGGTGCCGGAATTTTGCCCCGAAGGGGATCTTTAACGTGCCAGTAAATGTACTGAGACGGCTCCCTCGCATTTGCGCACCCTCAAATGCCAGCTGAATGCGCCAGGTTTCGAACCTGCAACCTTGGGCTCAGCAAGCGAGAACGTTACCCCTGAGCCACGCAGCCAGACTAACTATACATTTACTGGTAGATTTTGTTTAGCCTACAGATGGCCTAAAAATAAGTAAAGTAAAGCTGAAATACAAGCTCAAGCTTACAGTAAGTAAACCGGCCAAGCACCCTTCGTACAGAGGCCTGCTTCTTTAATCCTAGAAGCCAAGGTCACACCCAGATCTCCATTCGGAGATCCT
The DNA here is from genome assembly GCA_946902985.2 of Meconema thalassinum. NCBI lineage: Eukaryota > Metazoa > Arthropoda > Insecta > Orthoptera > Tettigoniidae > Meconema > Meconema thalassinum. The sequence continues at coordinate 69,528,482 of OX336394.1, read as the reverse complement.
AAAGTCGTCATATTATAGTTTTGGACTGGGTTTTGATGCTTGGTTAATCCATGTTAGAATTTCAGAGTTGCATCCAGTGGTTCAAATTCCAAATATAAAAAAGAAAGGTTCTGTGGCTTATGATCACGAGAGCCACGTGAAGCTACAAGTTTGCTTTGCTTTCTGTCGCTAGTGAATGTAATAAAGTAATATAACTGATAAATAACACTATGTGCAATGGTGTCGCCAATCAATCAAGTAAAACGCTCCGTCCTAAACTTGCTCTAACCATAGCTTAACACCAATCAGATCTAACTTTAACCTCGTCACGACTAATAAGTTGCCATCTATCCGCACCGCACTTTTTACTTGTCAGTGGTATGTCAACTCCTTATTCTCCCCATTCTGCAGAAATGGAGATAATGTAGGATGAGTTTTCCATGCGATGGATGGTTTTTACACCTGGATGAGAGAAGTGTTAGGCTCATAATGCTGTGTTGCTTTTATAGAGGTGGGGCAGGTCTTTCCAGTTGGTACCTGTAAGCGACATGTACATCATAGCAGAATTAATACTGGTCATTAGGAGGCCTAACTACATGCCATAGCTTCAGTTACTAGGCCCAAGAGTTAACAAAGGGCTATCATGGTGTTATCAGTTCACACTCTGCCCTGTGTGCTGGGATTCAGTTTCAAGTCGTAACAGCAGTCTTATTTTAAACACTAAAGTTTCAAAGTATGTATAATTTTATTAATGCAGCCAATGGCCATGTACTTTTCTTTTCAGGACGGGTCAGGGAAGGGATATCAGAGGGAAATTGGCCGTGGATTTATTGAAAGGAACCGTCCCGGCATTTGCCTGGTAGTGAAAATGGGAAACCACGAAAACCATTTTCAGGACGGTAGAGGTGGGATTCGAACTCACGCTCTCCCGATGCCAGCGAGGCACGAGGTAGCGCATTAGCGCTCTCGGCCACCAAGGCCGGTTCAAAGTATGTATGCCTCTTGGTAAGCTATAATCTGGAGTCATTTATATAACCATATTTTTCGACATACCGGAACTGTATATATTATTATAGTTCCAATTAGGACCTCTTTGGTCTATGACCCGTGTACTTGTGTGTGCATGGTATTTGATAATCAGTGTTGTGGTGAATGTAATGTAATTGTTGTTTTAAGGGGCGGAACTTCGAGGTCATCTGCCCCTAGAGTGTTGTGGTGACTAGCAGTGTTTGTAACTTGAACAGTACTCAAAAAAAGGTTTTGCATATTGCGATTTAGAATTTTGCTATGTGTACTATCCTACCAGCGAATTGTTACCGGTGGCGGAAATCGGAACTAATGCGCTCCGCCCAGCCACACGCCTGCAATAGACGTGCAGTTGTCGCCAGCGAAACCTCATCGCATGTCATTTGTGTGCATGATTCGTGCTGGGTCGTGCGCTGTGCGGTGTGTTCTCATTGTACGACTGTGCATGCGTTCCCCCTCTTGCCCAGCAACCGCTCGCGGCAGCCATAACGAGGTGAGCTGACGTAATGTATACACAACAGCCGTGCTCCACGTCTAGCAGTAACAATTCCCTGGTAAGGTAGTATGTAATGACATACAAAGAAGAACAACACACAATATGCTGTGCAAAAGAGACAAACACTAAAAGCATAACAAAAGTGGCAATCTTTTTCATGTTGGGGCATATCAATACCATGTATGGCCACCACGAGCCCTAAGGCATGCTTTCCGACAAAGCGGCATACCGTACTGAGAACCAACGAACCAACCTGGTTTGGGGCAGATTATCCCACTCTTGGAAAGCAGCTTCAATCAGTTGCTAAATGTTTGTTTGTTTGTTAGAGGATTGGGACAGTGCGAAACTGCACTCTTAATCTTTTCCCATGCATGTTCGATACTGTTCATGTCCGCAGAATATGCAGTCCACTCCATTCTCCGTATGCCTTGCGTCTGAAGGAACTGATGACCACCCTAGCTCGATGGGCATTATCGTCCACTAGTGTAAAGCCCTCACCCATTGTGGCAGCGAATCCTGTAACGACAGGTTTGAGGATGTTGTCTCTGTATACCAGACCGGTCATGTTACCGTGGATAGGAATTAGAGGCGTACGTCGACCAAACATGATCCCTCCACAAAACATGACAATTTCCTTGCTGTTAGAGGCGTTCCTGGATGAAGAGCTTGTGAAATCTCTCACCCACCCGTTGCCACACTCAATTGCTCCTGTTGTATGGGTTTCTTCTCACGCCCAAGTACACAGGGCTGACGACCATGATGTGCAACCTCCTACATGAAACAACAAGCATTAGCATAGTCACCTGGCTATGGCTTCATGAGACAGTGACGGCAGAGAATCCCAATCATCGTGCTCCAATAGAGGAACAGTTTGACTATGGTTTGATAATGCACCGGATGTTACAGCCATTCCAATAGACCAAGAGGCACTAAGGAGCAATCTGGCCACCATGTTAGACAACTTCTGTACATCGACTGCAATCTGTTGTTTCATTTCAGGGGCCTGGACATCGTGGTCATTTAGCCCCATGTACTAGGGCGAGTGTGGAATTTTGATTGATAACCTGTGTTATTGTGATGCCTGTCTTAGTATGTGTATTTGCAATTCCGGTGAGGATTGGTAAGGAGGCGGCATTGGCTTTAACTTAGGAACCATCACAGCATTTGCCTGCAGTAGAAGTGGGAAATCTCGGAAGACCACTTCCAAGAAGGCTGAGGTGGGAATCAAACCCTCCTCTTCTCAGTTGTGCCTCACGAGACTGAGTGTGCCCTGTTGCAGCTCTCAGACCAGAATTACATTTCTTGGCAGAGCCGGGAATCAAACCCAGACCTCTGGGGCAACAGCCAAGAATGGTAGTCACTACGCCACAAGGTGGTCCATGACTGCAATCTAGATCCGCTGTAAATATTCTCAGAATTGCTAATTAACATCACACATAGCATGGATAGTTGTTTTTAAGGGGCGGAACAGCAAGGTCATCTGTCCCTCTTAACACAAAATAATACAAATTTTAGTTGAGTTAAAATTTATAGGTGGAACTATATTATTAGTAGGGCCATGATTCTTATGCAAGATATGTTTACGTAATAGTAATAATGTGTGATTCCTCCAGAGAGACTCGTGCGGGTATTTTTAAAGTTAACACCCATATACTGTACATTCTAAGAAGACTATTGAAACCGTAGTCTCCGAACCACCATTAAAACGAAACAAACAAATAAACCCCGTGGCACTACAGTCCATGAAGGGCCTAGGCCTACAAGCGATCGCCACCCAGCCATTTGGCCTGCAGATTATGTGGTGACGTGTGGTGGGCGCCTCGGTTCCCCTCGGCCGTTAATCTTGGTCTCCATGAGCGTGGCGCTGCCTCATTGTCAGACAGCTATTCAGTTGTCCTTGCGAGGCTGTGTACACCCAGTTCCAGCCCTCACGCCGGTTTCTGAAATCCCTGACGGAGCCTGGAATCGAACCCGAGGTCTCCTGGTGCGAGACAGGCGCGCTACCCCAACACCACCCATTACTCCATTTAATTGGGCATGCAAAATAATTTGAAGATGGAATGTTTGGTGCATGGAGCATTCTGGGAGGGGGGAAGGGGAATTAGAAACCATAGAAATTCACTTCTATTAGGACCAAGAGGTGGATTAGAATCCATCCCTTTTCACTTAGATCACCTCGTGGTGTAGCAACTAGCATTCTGGTCTGAGGGCTGGAATGGGATACACTCAGCTTTGTGAGGCAAAACTGAGAAGAGGTGATTTTGATTCCCATCTCGGCCATGTTGTAAGTGGTTTTCCTTGGTTTCCCACTTCTACTGCAGGTAAATTCCGAGACGGTAGGCTACCCCTAACGTAAGGCCATAGTCGTCTCCTTCCCTATCCTCACATAAAATTATAAATGCACACACTAATACAGCCATCACAATAAGACAGTTTATGAGACAAATGATAGACACATCCATGTACACATGACTACAGGCCAAAATTTAAATTCTCCTTGGCAAAACCAGGATTCAAAACTGGGCCAACCAGTTAGAAGGCAGCTATGCTTACTTCTAGACCATGGCAGTAGCTGTGGAACAATGGGCTTATATGTTTGGCTATTTTTATTTCTTGGATATGAATATTTCTTTTATCCCCTACTTCACTCCCAAAGTCTTTTTCATCCTAATTGACAGTGTCACGGAGCCCTTTCATTCTAGAGAAAAGGATCATCCATGCAGCCTCAACGTACATGGAAAGTAGAAGAGGCTAAGAAAGGAATGGGGAAGTGACTGTGGTCTATGGGAAAGCCACCATCTCAGCATTTTGAGATGAGAAACAAGGAAGCTAACTTGAAATGACAGGTGAAGGGACATGAACCAACTTATTTCACAAACCAGGGATGGGATAACCCAGAACTAATGGATCGTTGCACCTGTCTAAAACCATGGAGGATTATGTTAAGTCCTTTGGCTGTCCAACAATAAAATTGTAAGTTATTTTGATTTAGAAGTTATTGCTTTATGAGATTATTCCCAAATCCTTTGTTGTAATGCAATAAACAAACATTCCTGATATCGCCATGATCTCAGATCACTGATTTGATTTCTGATAGAGAGAGTCAGTTTTTGAAATAATGAACTGCTTCAGACCTGTCTATCACATTTGTTGACAACAAGACAAAACTATAGTTATCAGTCACAGAAGCTGCAGGTTATCTGACATGAATTCTAGTTTCTCTACTAAAAGGTAGCGATAAACAATATGTTGGTTTTTGGTGTAAAGATTTGCCTAGGTAGCTCCATTCAAAAATTGCACATTACTTGTCTTAGTAGGTAGCTAAAACCTTGCAGGTATAGTATTATTAAATTTCTTTCGTGTTGGACCAACTTAAATGTTACAGTATTTAGGAAGTTAAATTTGCTCCTCAATGACAATGCCAGGGCATTAAAAATCACTATTGAGAAAACCTCTTTGCGATTAAACACTCGCTACAATATTTTATATACTGTAGGCTTCTAAGCCAAGCCACTTCAGGATATAGTCACAAAATTGGTGAGCTTCACCTCTGAAAATTGAAAACAGGAAAAAATAATGTTTCTTAAAAAAAAAAGTCAAATGTTTCCATGAAAAAATATCAGAATACCCAAACATTTGCAGAAAAAGATGCCTATTTGAGTTGGAATGTTTAGGCTTTCATGGCCAGAAAATAAATTACTGCAAATTCTTCTAGGTACGGTACTATGGATATGATGGGGCACAGACATGGCATAATACCTAGAAGAATTCACTGTAATATTTGTACGAGTTGTTTCTACATAAACCATGTAAACAAGTAAGTAATACTGTAATGCAGAAAAAGTGTGCGATTGCAAGCAGAAGTTTGTTCTTGACACTTTTCATTCTCTCTGTGGAGTTTCTTCAAGAAGAATATAGTGGTCGTAACCAGATGTGGCTGGTTGAACAATATAGGGGAAATCTGCTGGGACCTTTCCTTTTAATAGGTCACAGGCTTTTCCAGTACCTTGCCCAGTTTCATTCGTCTCTAATTAACTCTGATGAGTATAATATTTCTTGAATTGTAATCTTCTGTAAATCTTTCTGCCTAATCAACCCTTAAATGAATAAATAATGTGCAAATAGTAGGGCATGTTTTGGATATTAATTACATCCTTCATCAGCCATTACAATTTAATATGTCATTATAAAGACACACCACTCAGTCCTTCACACATCCTTAAAAAGAAAGGAGGCAACTTTTCCTAGCATCACTTCACAATCCATACGATTCCTGACCCCCACATAAATATGAATAATCAAGGGTAGAAATTAAAATTGATGCACATTCTGAAATTTATACCGTACCACATACTATGACAAGTGTAGCAAGCACAATGCCTATGTAACATTGACATAGAGGTACTGGTACTGGATACTTGTGATAAACATTTATACCAAATTCTACACCTTTAGCTTGTATCACATGAAACCTTGGCCATGTTTACAGCTAGTATTAAACAGATTATTTCTGCAATGATGAGAATCAAGTCCTTGCCCAACAATAGAATAGGATGTGAGTTGCAGCTTGACATTATCTGAGGAATTTCCAACATCCCTGAACAGGTTTGAACAATGTGGCTTAATGTAAACATTGAAATCTGTTGCTATGACTTAAGATAACTGTAAATTTTAAAACCATTGAGCTTTAAAATGGTATATGAAACTCAAATTTATGAAAATGTTTGGATAGGCAGTAGGCTATTTTCATGTAGATTTATATAGCCTATATTTATGACCAATACATTACATTTTCGCGAGACCACCTCGTGGTGCAGCAGATAGCATTCTTGGCTGTCACCCCCGTAGGTCTGGGTTTGACTCCCGGCTTTGCCAAGAAATTTTGATTCTGGCCTTAGGGCTGGAATGGGTTACAGTCAGCCTCGTGAGGCAAAACTGAGAAGAGGAGGGTTCGATTCCCACCTCGGCCAACCTGGAAGTGGTTTCCCTACTCAAGGCAAATGCTGGGATGGTTGTTAACTTAAGGACACAGCCACCTCCTTCCCAATCCTATCCCCAATTTACAAATACACACACAGCCACCACAGTAACACAGGTTATCACACAATATGCCCACCCAATTTCTCAATTCCCGAGTGATAGTGTACGGCTTGTTGACACCCAGAGTTTGGTGTTACATCTCCTCACTTATGCAAGGCTCCACTCTTGTATGATTATTATGTACCGGTATTCATTTTCAAATAACATGGACCTATACGGTATTGCTTTAGTGGCACCATGTTCTGCATGTGACATAGTGAAGAAAAATCATCCCTAGGATCGTTGCTGAAAGTACAGAAGTATCCAGGAATTTGATTAGTGTGTATCGAAGATACAGTTGTTGTTGCTTATTTTAAGGGCTGAGACATCGTGGTCATATATCCCTGTGTATTTGGGTGTGTGTGGAATGAGAGGGAGGTATCACTTGAGAAGAAATTGGGTTGGCTTATCATTTACATGGTTGGGCAAACTTTTAGTGGTCTCACAGAATTAAATAAAATTAAGGGCATTGTGATATGTCTATGAGGTAGGAACATCAAGGTTAACAGCCCTGGTTTTTAAGTCACACAGTCTTGAAGCCATGCCGAGCATAGTGAGGGGTTGCTAACCTCAATAGTTTGTCTCTGAAAGCAACACTATTTACAATTTTGAGGGACTGGAGTACCTTCAGTCATTTCATGGGATCGTAGCTTTGGGTACACGACAATCCAAACTTCTCCAGAACTCTTCAGGAATAGCACAAAGTCCCATAGGTGAGGGAGCAAATGTTAAATCTGATTTGCATTGTAGCTTGTAATTAAAGCACTTAATTCACTGTAAAGGGCTCAGCTTAACAAATTACATTTAATAAAACACATCAACTAACTTCAGTCAGGAAACCATTTGCCTCCTAGGCTAAGTGGGGTTAGAAAACGGACACTTTAAAGGAGACAATAGCTTCTCTAGGGTGGAGATTTAATGTTTGTTGGGCATTATTACCTAATCTCAGCCTAGCACTGCCCTCCTTGTGGTTTAAAGCACTTCCTTTGAGAAATAAAGGCTACATACCCTATATATAGACGTGTAGATTTGCCACGTATGCCAGTAAATCCTCCTGATTACAGGCCTTTATCCAGTCATTATATCTGGATTAGGAATGAGGAATTTGTGAATTAATGGATAGGTGTTTGAGGGACTGATATCTCATGGGAATTAAAACCAGAATTATTCGATGAAACGTGTGATATTTGTATTTACCGCTCCAATGCACGAGGAAACCGGAATGCTGTTATGTCCAGTGTGACAAGAACTGCGCAAAAAATTACCGCACAGATGTTGGTTTCCCTCATTTCTGCCATTGGTTAAAATGCAAAATTATATTTCTGAGTTGATTTTAATAATTACAAACAATGTTTTCTTCAGACAAAATCGACAGGCCGCACTCAATGAATACGGGTAGACTGCTCTCTCGTGGATGCATGGTGAACCGTCGCCGCCATGCGTGCGTGCGTGCGGTGCTTCCGGAACCGGCCGATTCAAAACCATGACGAAAAAATTACATGGTAAAGGCCTGATGTGTCCTTACTGTATTGATATCTATACTGTGCTTCAGGGAACGTCTCCAGGCAAAGCTAAGTGCACATTCTTTGTAAGTATGATCATTTTATGAATTGAAGAAGAAGTAATTGGTTACTAAATGCATGTCCGCCAGTTTTCAGTGTTAGCATGTCCCGAGTTCTCTCAGTATTAAAGCTAGATTGGAGATCGTAATTGTTTTAGGTTATTTGTCTTGTTGGTTCATGTTCCTCCGCCTTTTATATTGACGCACTATGATGAGGGATCACGTTGGTTTTTATTTGGGGCTAATGTTTAAGGGGTGCTCGTTGTTTTGTTATTCTTAATTGTATTTGGTATTATGTATTATTTACCCTGCGGATGTCATCGCGGTTTAGCTGAATAAGTAAATTGTTAGGGGGATGCGACGTTACTTTGGGCATTTGCTTATTTTTCTTCAATGAGATGAAGTATGACGATGAAGTATGTCGATGAAAGACGAATATGATGTTTATTTTGTGTTAGTGTTTATGTGTTAATTTGTGTTGGGTAAATGAGTTAGAGCATCGACATCCTCCTGGTTATTTATTTATAAGCGTTCGTTATTATTTTGTGGGTGGGAAAATGTTATTGTTAATTGGGATTCTGAACTGGATATGGGATCGTTGTAATTGTTTTCTTTTTTTATCCAGTCAGAAACAACGTGCGATCTCACTAGTTATTAAATGAGGTATATCGATGTTTCTTTCGGGTGGTGATGTGTGTATTTGTTACATGTGCCCGGGACTGTGATAGACGCTCATTTTACTTCTAGTAAGGTAATCGAATCTCATACTTCGTCCGAAAAGAAGTTTTATTCAAAAAGTATATGAAGTCAGTTGTTGTTTAGTTTGGGGGGTTTGTTCATTTTTCTTCTAGTCGAATTTTGGGTTGTTCCTGTCTTATGGGCTGTGTATGTCTGACTAGTCTTTATTATTTTTGTTCATTGGTCGTGTTATGACGTTGAATGAAGTTGTACGTAGTGGAATGATTTCACGTATGGTCGTTGTTTCTCTGAGGTTGTTTGTTTTAGTGAGACATACTTTGATTTATTTTAAAGGGGGGTTTCTTCAAGGGTTGTACGGCTTCATAAACTATTTAGAATATTTCTTCTGATTACTTTCGGTAATCAGCCTGTGGTGGGACGAATGTATTATTTTATTATTTTAATTAGCTTTTCCCCTCGATATGATTCCAGACAATTTCGATACGATCTCCAATCTAGCAAGTGTTAGGCTCCTCTCCTTCAAGATTCTTTTCTTTTTGATTGTTCTTTATTGTGTGTGTTTTTATATTTTTATGGTTTTATCTTTGTTAACATTTATACCTTTATTACAGCCCTATCATCCCTCATTACTCCATTTCATGCGCACCTCGTTTCCCCTTTGTAATGTCTTGTTTAAGGTTTTATTAAATTACAACCTTTACTCTAAAAGTGTAGTCATTCATAGTTAGTTCTCCATCTAGTTCGGAATGTGCGAGTAGACTCGATATCAGGATAACTCGGTCCGCGTCCCCTCCATCTGCACGCCGCCTCAATTATTATCGTGAAGTGTTTCACTTCCTCGTCTGAAGCGAATCGCTGACCTCCTAGGTCCTACTACGTGTGAGGAAACAGATGAAAGTCACTTGGAGCGAGGTCAGGCTTATAGGAAGGGTTGTCAATGATGTCCCAGAGAAACCACTTCTACAGCGTGGTGATCTTCTGGGCAGTATGAGGTGGCTCGTCATAAAGGAAGATGACCCCCTCGGTGAGAAGTCCTGGCCGCGGTTACATGTTTGGCCCACAGAAATCGAACAACAATAGGGGCAGATGACCTCGTAGTTCCGCCCCTTGTTGTTTGAGTCTTCACTCTTTTGACTGGTTTGATGCAGCTTCCATGTCTCCCTCTACATAGCTACCGCATCCTACATCCGGGGCAATCTGTTTAACATAATCTAACCTTGATCTACCCCTACAGTTCTTGTCCTCGACCCTTCCTTCCATAAGTAAGCCTGCTATTCCTGGGTGTCTTAGTACGTGTCCTACCAACCTATCTCTTCTCTTCATTAGCAGTCGCCAGAAACATCTCTCCTCTCCCACTCGTCTTAATACCTCTTTGTTTGTAACCCTATCTACCCATCTGATCTTCATCATTCTCCTGTAACACCACATTTCAAATGCTTCAATTCTCCTGTTTTCTGCTGCACCAATAGTCCATGTTTCACTTCCATAGAGCGCCACGCTCCAGACAAAGGCTTCAAAAATGACTTCTTAATGCCCAAATCTATATTCGATATCAACAGATTCCTTTTCTGTAGAAATGCTTTCCTTGCCTGAGCCAACCTAGTTTTTAGCCTATTTTCATTTATGAGAAAAATAGGCTTATGTGATCACCTTTTGTCCGTGTGTCTGTCTGTGTGTGTGTGTGTGATTCGTGTGTGTGTGTGACCTAAGAACTTCTAAACGGCTGGAGCGATGTCAAGGAAACTCGGTTAGTTCATAGCACTATTTTGGACGACCCCAGCCGTGTCCTTTAAATTTGGTTACGTCTCTCCAATCCAACATGGCGGCTGAGCGAAATATTTCACCTGCATTCAATATCTCCGAAAATATTACCGATATCACCCTGGAATATTGTACGGTGATAAAGGGAACTACTGGAAGTTCACCTATGTGACTTTTGAAAAACTGGTAACTACAAAACCAACATGGCGGCCGGGCGAAGTTGCGACTTTCAAATGGACGTTTCTCGCGATTTAACCAATCAAACGGAATGAAACTTGGTGCAGTATATGTTTATACACATTGTAATGCACCGACATCTAACTTCGTTCAATTGTTTACATAACCTCAAGATGGCGGCTGTGCGAAATATTTCACCGGGATTCTATATCACTGAACTATTACCGCTATCACCCTGAAATTTTGTACGGAGATAAAGGGTACTGCTGGAAGTTCATCTATGAGACTTTCAAAAACCGGTTAACTACAAAACGAACATGCCGGCCAAGCGAAGTTGAAAGTTTAAAATAGACTTTTCTCGCGATTTAATAATCCAAACGCAATGAAACTTGGTACAGCAAATGTTTATACACAAAGTAATGCACTGGTATTTAATTTAGTTCGATTGTTTAGATAACCTCAATATGGCGGCTGTGCGAATTTTAAAATTAAGTTATTATTTCTTGTGTCGTAATCACGCGATCGAAGTGAAAGTTTGAATAAAGAACTTACGCAATAATTTTCCTTTAATGTTACATGACTCAATTGCCTATACATATAACAATCCAACATGGCGACCATCCAAAACATTTAGACGGATCTCAATATCTACGAATCTATTACAGCAATCAAACTGAATTTTTTAACGTTCATAGGGGCTATGGACTTTCAATAACCTGGTAATCACAAATCCAACATGGTGGCGACGAAAAGTATGACTATTCACATGAACGTTTCTCGCAAATTAACCATCCAAGTGAAGTGACATTTGGTACAGTAAATCCTTATACAAATGTGAATCTACTAGCATCTAATTTGTTTCAATTGTCTCCATAACCACAAGATGGCAGCTGTGCGAAATTTTAAAATCTCGTTTTTACTTCTTGTATCCTAATCATGCGATTGAAGTTTGAATACTACACGTACACAATAATCTTCATGTAACAGTACATAACTCCAAGACCTAATTATATAACAATCCAACATGGCGTCCTTCCGCAATATTTAGTCGGTTATCAATATCTACGAATCTATTACAGCAATCAAACTGAAATTTTGTGTGTTGATAGAGGCAATTAATATGTAGGTTATTTGAAAATAGGCTTTAGTTCTTCTCGGAAGTACTTGTTATATATTCTTTGCTTCGTCCATCACTGATTATTTTAATTCTTAAGTAACAGAAGTCTCCTACTTGAGCATTTCACCAACCAATTTGATGTGCATAGGGGTTTCTGATTTTTTTCGGCTGCATGCCAATATTAGCCTACTTTCGATTTTTGCAAAAAATGAAAGTAGACTTATGAGATCTACACAGGGCCAAAAATTGTGTGTCTGGCTGTGTGTGGGTGAGGGTGTGTGTGTGAGTGTGTGTTTGTGAGAGTGTGTGTACTCTGAATGTCTGCCCCCCCCCTATCAATTCAAACACGGTGAAACCGAATTGAACGAAATTTGGTACAGATGTAGAACTAGCAAAGGGCACCTCAGTGTCATGTTTTATTTCGCCGCCATCTTTACCAAAACTGAATGGCGGCCACTCAAACGTTCGAAACGTAAAATCAAATAACGACTAACCAAATCATCCGATTTCTACCAAATTTGGTAACAACATACCTTCATATAGGACGCGTCTTGTGAGCAAACTACAAGGTCATCCGCCCGACCATTGCAGGATGGCGGCCATGCGAATTATAATCCATATCAAGGGACCCACCAGGTCCGATTATAGAGCCGATAATCGTTTTAACTGTTCTAAAGGAAGAGGGACGTTCGAAATTGGTTTATTTTGTAATACTACAGTGCAGAAGTGATTTTAAAAAGCTGAGCCTTCTCAGTTAGAAGGCAAGATGGCAGCGGATATCTTGTTCCTGACTTATATTTCACCTATTTAAGTATTGCATGCAATATAGCGTACTGATACAAAATAAATAAACATTGTATGAAATGCTTTATATATAAATAATATACTCCACTGATGAAATCGTTTATTCTAAATCATTATTTGCTACAACGTTCCATGTAACTCATTTGATATCGGACGATTTTTGTCGGCACGTTTGGCTCCGTGGTAAGGCGATAGCCTATCAATCTTATGGCAATGGTTCAAACCCCATCAGAGTTAGTTTTTTTGCTTGAAATTTGTTATATGTATTGTTTTGTAATGACTCAGAGGTTTTAAAATTAAGCGTTATATTGAGCATATTACGATGGAAAATATATATTTAATTAATACAAAATTCGCCAACAGATTTGCACGAGACATCTAGCGGCGAAAACGTGAATTATCATGTCCAACTGGCGGCGAAATGCACGCCGGCCTACAGATTAACTAACATACTAACTTACAGATTTTATTGAAAAGTTTATTTTTATGGCCGCTAGAATGCACTCGCCCTGTTAGGATTATCTTGTTCGATACTTCTCCACTAGATGTCACGAGTGGTCTACGTGGGACTCCATTGACCATTGGCATTCTATGCGCATCGCATTTTAGGAATGACAAGATGATACTACGATACATTTTTACTTTTTATTTGCTTGCCACGGTGGGTGAGTGGTCAACGTGTCGGTCTACTAACCCCAAACTTGCAGGTTCGCCCCCTGGCCGTGGTAAGTGATTTTTGAAAGGCGGCAAAAATTGCGACAACATGTCATGCGATGTTGGCATGTCAAATAACCCATTTGAATACTGTAGGCCGGGTTCATAATGGCAAAATGAATCTCGGGAGTTACCGCCAACACAAAGTTCCTCATTTCTCTACTAGAAAGCGCTATAGTATTCAAGGAGCTTAGATATCTAACCTCCTTGACTTTCATAGTGCTTCAAGGAGCAACGAAATTCGACATGCAACTTACCCTTCGGGTGTCAGATAACAAAGCTTGCACCCGGCACCCGAGGCCATACGATATTATTATTATTATTATTATTATTATTATTTTTATTTTAAAGGGTTTGTAACATCCTATTGTGCGTTATTTGAAAATGTTATTTGAAGTAAAGAACAAAACGATTTCCCATAGTACCTGACCTCTAGCCGTTGGTGCTAGTTCAGGATATTAATTAATACTTTTATTGCAGCCAAATAGCAATCGAAAATATCCACATAGTTGGTATACACACGTCTCTGTAGGGTCATGGAAAGATTTGTTAATACAATTAGGGTTGTGAAAACCATGTAAAGACCTGTAAAGACATGCCTCAACTCAAAGTTGGATGTTGCCCACGTCAGGTCGATTATCTAATAATAATAATAATAATAATAATAATAATAATAATAATAATAATAATAATCTTGCACGCTACTTTTCTGGGCTCCTTAACTATCCCGAACCACCTGAACGTTTCTTGCATACGACCTCAGAACACGTCAAGCCAGACGCTGATCCACCAACACAAGAAGAAATCACTCGCCATATCAAAAAACTCAAGAATGGAAAGACAGCAGGAGAAGACGGAATTGTCGCGGAACTGCTGAAAAATCTTGGACCACGATCACTGCAGGAAATTACACAGATCATCCAAGAAGTCTGGCGAAGTGAAAAACTCCCTGATGATTGGAAATGCGCACTCATTCACCCACTCTACAAAAAAGGAGACAGATTGGATGTGAATAACTATAGAGGGATATCCCTCCTTTCTGTACCTTACAAAGTCTTCTCTGCCTGCCTCCTACAACGCACACAAGAACAGCTCGAGCCTCTCATTGGTGAATACCAGGCAGGGTTCAGACCAAACAGATCAAGTACTGAACACATTTTCAACCTCAAGTCCACACTGAAACTTCGAGATTTACGAAATCTCCCAACCATCTGCGTATTCGTCGATTTTCAGAAAGCTTATGACTCTGTTGACCGCCTATCCCTCTTTAATATACTCGAAGAATACACGCTCGACCCGAAAACACGACGCCTCATCCAACAGACCCTATCTGAAACAACTTCCAAAGTGAAGTTCCTTGGTGAAGTATCTGAACCTTTCCTCATCGGGACAGGTGTACGGCAGGGTGATGGGCTCTCCCCTCTACTCTTTAATATCGTCCTAGAGAAGGTCATGAAAGAATGGAGAAATGAAGCCCGTCATGGTAGGAAGGCAAACGGATAATATCGACGTGACATGCTTCGCTTTCGCGGATGATCTTGCAATCCTCTCCGCAGATGAACGAACGGCAATTCTTCAGATTGAGGTCTTAAAAGAGTGTGCTGAAAAGGTCGGACTACAAATTTCCTTCACAAAGACCGAGTTTATATCGACAAAACACATTCAAGCACAAAATTTACTCACAGAGTACGGTATGATAAACAGGGTTAATCAATTCAAGTATTTGGGTGAAATTATTGAACCCACAGGTATGGAAAGAGTGGCGCAAAAATCTCGTGAACTTAAATTGCGGAAAGCATACGGAAAAATCGCACATATTTACAACAAGAAATGCATGAGCATCAACACCAAAATTCAACACTACACGACTGTCATCAAACCTGAAACACTTTACGCCAGCGAGACACTAAACCTCAACTACAAAGGGGATCTTGAGAACATCAAGAAGGCTGAGAGAAAAATCATCCGTAAAATATTGGGCCCTAAACTCACAGATGACGGATATCGTCTGCAATCACACACAATCACAGAGAGATACTCTAACATCGAGTCAGATTTCCGCAAGCGACGACTGAGATTCTACGGCCACATTATGAGACTGAATGACGACCGGCTAACAAAGAGAATATTGACTCAC
Source organism: Meconema thalassinum (assembly GCA_946902985.2). Lineage (NCBI taxonomy): Eukaryota > Metazoa > Arthropoda > Insecta > Orthoptera > Tettigoniidae > Meconema > Meconema thalassinum. The sequence goes on along the minus strand of OX336394.1, from coordinate 69,512,932 downwards.
TTACGAAAACTTAAAGTGACAACAGTCTGGGTTACCCAAGTCCAAATTGATCTCGAAAGTGCCAACATCATACCAATAGACATAGACGATCGAATGACATTCCGACATAATATCCACAGTTGGGAAGTCAAACATGAAAATCGACCAAGAAGACCAGGGAAAGGATGGACGGAGGAACGTCGAGTCCGACACAGTGAGATGATGAAGGAGTTCTGGAAGAACAAGAAGAACAGCACCAGAACATAATTTGCTTAATGTGATCCTTTGGGTCTAAACAATGTAAATAAAATAAATAAATAAATAAGTAAATAAATAATAATAGTAATAATAATAATAATAATAATGCTATTGGTTTTACGTCCCTTTTAACTACTGTTGCTTTTAGAGACGCTGGGGTGACAGAATTTTGCCCCGAAGGGGATCTTTAACGTGCCAGTAAATCTACTGACACGGCTCCCTCGCATTTGTGCACCCTCAAATGCCAGCTGACTGCACCAGGATACGAACCTGCAACCTAGGGCCCAGCAAGCGAGAACGTTACCGTTGAGCCACGCAGCCAGTGCGGTCGATTACGTCTCCAGATCCATAACATTCTTGAGAAACTTCTTATCTTTCTTCCTACAATGATGGTAGCAGTTTTTTTTTCGAGGTTGTGGTGTTTGGTAGAGGTAAATAGTTTCTAAGGTCTTCAACCAAGAAATGATTCTATTATACTCTTTGATAATAACAACGAGTTATAACTATACTCATACATTTAGGAGAAAGTAGGCTATATGTTCTTTACTGAACATCTTGTTTTTCTTCCTGTCATTTATTTACCTTATCCTTTATTTGTTTACCATTTCTTCTTCTAGTCTGTAAGTTTGTAGTTAGTATTAGTTATAGTTTTCATTCTCATCTCATCTTTCACTATCACTCAACCATTAGGGGCCGATAACCTAGATGTTAGGCCGCTTAAAACAACAATTAACATCATCATCCTGATTCTTAGTTTTCTAGATGTGTTACTCACATGTGAGGTCATGGTCCAGGAACTGTCCCCACTGCATCACCATGTGAGTGATGGTGGTCAGGTCGATATCACGGTTGCTGTGGATAGCGGTACTGACAGCTCGGGCACTGGGCAGGGGACCGCCCGACACAGATTCTCTGATACGCTCCAGACCTGGCAAACAAATCATCACAGTTGATCATTATTCCACGTGGAAGTACATTGTTTTTCATGCACTAAAAGATGCTCTAGGATATTACGATGATAATTTTAACAAAATTATGTAAGATATCACCAATCATATCACGATGTTCTACTGCATATGTGATATCTATGACTAGGATTTCTATACAATATCAACAAGCAAAATATTTACATATCTATAAAATAATATTAGGTGAAGTATGTAATATTACATTAAAACAATTTAAAAAGTATTTTTTTATAAATGATAATTATATTACACAATATATTACTAGAAGATTCCTCATTTCTAGCCTACTTTTCACATTTTGTAAAAATGAGGAAAAAGTAGACTTACGAGATCGATCCGGGCAAATACTGTATGTGCCTGTCTGTCCTTCTGTCTGTGTGTGTGTCCTCCCCTTTCAACTCCTAAACGGCTGCAGCTATCGAAACCAAATTTGGTATGAGTAAAGATCTATACCTGAATATCTCAGGGCCGTATTTGAAAATGACGTCAGTGCTCTACCAACTGCTGAAAAATCGCAATTGAAATTTTAGCTCTATGTTGGATATCTCGGAAGATATGCATAGGAACTACTCCAAAATTGTCTCACATATGGATCATATTACATAGAATTAATTTACAGGAGCCCATACATGGCCGTGTTGCCAACATGATTCTATGCCTGCTGATAGGTCCAATTTTTAAGTTCGTATAATTTCCATACTATCTCGGATTTCAACCAAATTTGATATGTGATTTGCCTACCAGAATAAATATGAATATGAGTTTTCTTTAGTGTCATAAGGGCTGCCAACTGTTGAAAAAGGGACTCTATATTTATTTTTTATCCTAATCTCAAGATATCAGAAAGTATGCAGGCTAACAGTTCTAAACTTTGCATACATATAGTACCTGCAAATATAAATTAACTTTCAGTAACTGATATACGACAGTACTGCCAACATGATTCTATGCGTGCTAACAATTTTAATATTTAATCACAAGTGATTTCCATATACATAAATGAATTTCTTTCAAAATTGGCACACATAGGGATCATAATATTTCAATATAAGATTGAGCATCTCATATATGGCAGTGTCGCCAACCTGATTTTACCCTTGCTGATAAATTCAATATTTAAATACATGTAACGTGCATACTATCTTTTGGACCTCAACCAAATTTTGCATGTGCATTGTGTATCTTAAGAGATGGAACTAAGAATATATTCAGAGTCAACAGGTCTGCCAACTGTCGATATTATTGTCTGTATAATTTTAAGAAATGTAGACTCTTTAGTTCGTCGCGGAACTACTTGTTTTCATTATAGTTTTGCAAAATAAAATGTGGTACAATAATTAATTAATTCATTCATTAATTAAGCATGTCCATATTGTAGCAAATTTAAGTGAATTGCATTATTATGTATGAGAAAATGGGTACGAACTCAATAAGTATTGAGAGTTGCACTTTTTGTTAGCGGGGTGGGGGAAGGAATATAGCAGCCTCCCTGAACAACAGGTTGAAAAGTAGTCTCTCAGGCACTCACTGCAGGGCTTCCAGCGACTCACTTTTCTCACTATTATTCACTATTTTCAAAGCAGCCTCACTTTTCTCACTATTTGATAAAATTACTCAATATTCTCACTTTTTTTTACAAAACTGGTCACATTCTGCGTTAAAAATGGTCTCGTGCACAATCAGATTGCTAGAAACGACCCAAAATATACCCATGAATGGGTAGTTCATTTTTCTGCCACCGGTGCCTGAGCGCGCTGCCGGCAGCGAGCCAGGCGGCCAGAGAGCATGAAAAGCTTCAATAGTGAAATACCACAGCCGGAGCCGTGCAGCGATCGCCGAAAATTTTAACAAAGCGTTTTTAGCTTATGAGATCACCTTTTGTCCGTGTGTGTGTGTGTGTGAGGTGTGTGTGTGTCCCTAATAAATTCTAAACGGCTGGAGCGATTTCAATGAAACTTGGAAAGTTCATAGCACTATTCCAGACGACCCCGACCGTGCCCTTCAAATTATGTTACGTCTCACCAATCCAACATGGCGGCTGTGCGAAATATTTCACCAGCATTCAATATCTCCGAAACTATTCCCGATATCACCCTGATTTTTTTACGGTGATAAAGGGACCTATTAGAAGTTCGCCTATGTGACTTTTGAAAAACTGGTAACTACAAAACCAACATGGCGGCCACGCGAATTTGTGACTTTTAAATAGACGTTTCTCGCGATTTAACCAACCAAACGCTATAAAACTTGGTAGAATATATGTTTATATACATTGTAATGCACCGACATGTAACATCGTTCAATTGTTTACATAACCACAAGATGGCAGATGTGCGAAATATTTCACCGGCATTCTATATCTCTGAAAGTATTAGCGGTATCACCCTGAAATTTTGTATGGAGATAAAGGGCACTTGTGGACGTTCACATATGAGACTTTCAAAAACCGGTTAAATACAAAACAAACATGGCGGCCAAGCGAATTTGAAAATTTTAAATAGACCTTTCTCGCGATTTAATGTTCCAAACGCAATAAAATCTGATACAGGAAATGTTTATACACATTGTAATACACTGGTATCTAATTTAGTTCAATTGTTTACATAACCTCAAGATGGCGGCTTTGCGAATTTTAAAATTAAGTTTTTATTTCTTGTGTCGTAATCATCATCATAATGAACCTACGCAATAATTTTCCTTTAATTGTGCATGACTTTATGGCCTATACATTTAACAATCCAACATGGCGACCATCCGAAATATTTAGACGGCTCTGAATATCTACGAATCTATTATAGCAATCAAACTGAATTTTTTTATGTTCATAGGGGCTATGAACTTAAGTTCACCTATAGGACTTTAAATAACCTGTTGATCATAAATCCAACATGGCGGCGACGCGAAGTATAAATATTCACATGGACGTTTCACGCAATTTAACCATCCGAGTGCAGTGAAACTTGGTACAGTAAATCCTTATACGAATGTTAATCCACTGGCATCTAATTTATTTCAATTGTTTCCATAACCTCAAGATGGCAGCTGTGCGAAATTTTAAAATCTCCTTGTTACTTCTTGTGTCCTTACCATGCGATTGAAGTTTGAATGCTACACATACACAATAATCTTCTTGTTACAGTACATAACTCTATGACCTACATGTATAAAATCCAACATGGCGACCATCCGAAATATTTAGTCGGTTCTCAATATCTACGAATCTATTACAGGAATCAAACTGAAATTTTGTATGTAGATAGTGGCAATTAACATAAGTAGGCTATATGAAAATAGGCTGTATAGTTCTTCACGGAACTACTTTTTCAACAAAAGTTCACCTTTATATTTTTGTTTTACGATTTAAATTTCTTGAGTGATGCATTGATTTTCCTATCCATTATTTCCAAGTGTGCTCTAACTACATGAAAAATCACAAACAGTACTCAGAGATATTAACATAGGTGCAATTTGGTTGACATTTTTGGGGGGCTATTGGTTTTGAGGAGCTTAGACACCCTAGCCCCTCCTCCCTCCCCCTCCCCCTAATTGCGCCTACAGATATCAACAAAAGTTAAAATTATGAACCAGATATACGGCCATAAATGCGAATAATGCTCTGAATTTACTCACTTTTTCATACAAAAACTCACCTTTTTCACTTTTTTTTTTTAAAGAAAAAGCACTCAATATTTCACCATTTTTGGACGAGTGAGTGGATGGAAGCCCTGACTCCACTGGACAACTGAAATAAACTGAAGTCCAGCCGCTGGGTGACGTGAATTCCCATCTCCTATCTTCACTAATATATTTCTGGGAATTCTTCCCTGGCCCTTTCTCAACAGCTTATGAATTGCTCGGAAAATCCGTTTTATGTACCTGAGTTTCTAGTGAACAAATATTGTCATACAGGCTGTTTTGAATTTTCGTATATTTCACTTGCGAAAAAATACTTTTTTTTACAGTAAGAGACAGAATAAGCCTATCTATTTTTACATAAAAAAGTCATGTCATTTTGATCAAATATGTAAAATATAGAGGCGGTGAAGGTCACACTTCACCCATCTAGGGGTGAAATGTAGAACAAGTACTGACAGTGCACGGCCGTGGACAGTGACAGTGAGACAGGTTGGTTGGTTGGTTGGTTGGTTGGTTGGTTCCTCAGTTTAGGGGCTGCGACAACGTGGTCATGTAGCCCCGTGTACTTTGGGTGTGTGTAGAATATGTCTGATAGCCGGTGTTAATTGTGATGACTGTATTAGTGTGTGTTATCTGTTTTCAGTTCAAGTAAGGACTGCATACATTGAATTTTTTCAAGTATTACCTACTTTTGCCGCCAAACGCCACCGTCAACGACTACTGGTTTAGAACTGGTTACCAGATGTCATCGCAGTCGGCTCCTGGCGACGAACGTCGGAACCTAAGAGCGTTTGTCAAATGTTTAACCTAACCTACAATTTAGCTTCACACAGGTGTAATTAGTGGAAGGTTCTTTAACATGCCATAAATCTATGACATGGGACCGCCGACTTTACTTCCCCTCCGAAGGAAGGTATACGGAGGGATTTTAAACGCTCTTAAAAATCCGACGGCTTCGGCTGGGTTTGAACCCGTGATCTTGGGCATAGAAGCTCAGCATGCTACCGACTCCGCCACCGAAGCCGCCGACAGTCAGACAGAGCTTATCGAGAGGGCGCGCAAGGTAGCCCCAAGACTATTTTACAAAACAATCAATTCAATTTTTAAAACAGTTTCATCGGAGAGCTGACTGTAGGATGATCCTCACTAGCTTACCATCTCTGTAGTGCGAAGGGAGGAACCTGTGCAAGGGCATCATGGCTGCTCCCCACCAGGCGTGTGCTGGGTTGTTGCAGCGCCCATCAGCCATCCGGTACAGAGCGCTGGGGGGTGGACAGTTGGGGCGGTCCGGCAGTGGACATTGGTCGTGCAGTGGGGTGTTGAGTAGCGAGATAGAGGACAACTTGGTTCCGGGACGGCTCACAATCCGACCATTCTTGGACCTGAAATAAAAAGGGTAATTTTAAAAAGCAGCCCTACAGCCAGACAAAGAATAAAGTGAATCATTCAATTATCCTATAACTACTGTCGGGGGAAAAGTATATATACCGTACTCGAGTTTAGACGTCAATGAAAACGTTACACGTAGTCTTACATGAAACAAGCTACACCAAACTTTTCCTTATTTTATTCTGCGTTTAGCTATGTAGACTTAACATTTGTATTGTAACCCGTTAACATTTTATAGCTGTATTATAAGATTATCCATTTTACAATACAAATTTTTATCATACGATGTCCTTATGAACTATGATACATGTTTCGGCTCATGTTGAGCCTTCTTCAGTCAATAGCACAAATGAAATTCTCAAAAATCAGTCTAGGGTTACGTTTTAGTTTATTCTTTCATGTTTTCAAATACTTTTTCGGTTTACAGGATGATGAACACAAGTTGTAAAAGTTATTAACCAAGTAACGTCCGTACTTTCGTCTCTATCAGGATAACAAACGCACGTTTATACAAGACGTCTGTACAATGGGATAAGTTAATGCTCAATCAGAGTTATAAGTTCAGGTTTCCAAGTAAAAAATGTAGATTGTCAGGAGCTTATTGTTGTTACAGGTCCCTTATTTGGAAATGATGATTTCAACCACTTGAATTTTATAAAGTTTTTAAATTCTTTAAGAATTTTATTTCCAATGTTTTAATTGCAATTACGATGTGAAAATCGTATAAAAAATATTAACAAATTTTATTGAGAGGTCACACTGATCAACCCTAGACTGTTTTGTGACAATTCCATTTATGCTATTGACTGAAGAAGGATCAAAATGAGCCGAAACATGTATCATAGTTCATAACGACATCGTATGATAAAAATGTGTATTGTCGTGTGGCTTCCTGAGAGGCCGAGTGCAGGTCTTTCTAGTCGACGCCCGTGTGGGGCTCGAACGCACGCGTCTACCGAGTCAGCAGAGAGCTTGGCCCCATGACCTAACGCTGCGCTTTAGCGAGCGTAGCCACTGTTGTAATGTGTATTGCACAGTGGATATTCTTATAATATATCATAATCAATACGGGAAAATTTAGAATTATGACCAAAGTCATAGATATTCATTTTATAGCTGATTGAACAAAGAAAAGTGCCCTTTATTTTACCAAGTCTAACGGAACGCTGACTTAGAAATATCATTACATTAAACGTATTAATCAGATCGTAATGAAACTTTAATAGGTCTTGAAGGAACTTCTTGTTAACGTGTGTACGGAGTTTTAATGTGATCTTACGGTTCTGAAAATAGTTGTTGTTAATTTTGTAAACCAAATTTTCTCGGGTCTGGGTGGTCGTAGCAGTATGAAATGTGGTTTGTTATGAGGCTCATAGCAATGCAAGGCTAAACGAAAAACTACATTTTATCTACATGTGATTGGTGATTTTATATGGATGAATTGGTCAGATTACATTAAAACTCTGTACACACGTTAATAGTAAGTTCCTTCAAGACGTATTAAAGTTTCATTACGATCTGATTAATACTTTCAATGTAATGATCTTTCAAAGTAAGCGCTCCGTTAGACTTTGTAAAAAACGGCACTTTTTTGTTCAATCAGCTATAAAATCTTAACGGGTTACAATACAAATATTTACTCTACATAGATAAACGCAGAATAAAATAAGGAAAAGTTTGGTGTAGCTTGTTTTATGTAAGACTACGGTTAATGTTTTTATTGACGTCTAAACTCGAGTATATATACTTTTTTCCCCGACAGAGATGTTCAACTCAGCATTGCCCGGGTGTTGCCACCTTAGTCATCCTATGAGTGGTTTACCATAGTTTTCACTCCATATAAATGCTGGAATGATTCCGAACTTAAGGCCACAGCCAGCTTCTTCCAAATCCTAGCCTAAAATACAAATGAGTCGTCAAGTTACAAAACTCGTTTAATCCACTTGTGAATAAGAATCATTTTCATGAGAAACGTTTCTCTGGACTTTGCCTCACGTATCTTTAGTGTTTGTTGTTTTCTACTTTTTGCTTTGTGTTTTTGGTTTTTTGATTTTGTGTTTGCTTTGTGCTGTTGCTTTTGAATTTTACTTTTTGCTTTTCTTTCTTGGTTTTGGTTTGGTGTTTGTTTTCTGCTTTTGCTTGTTTGAATTTTGCTTTTTGCTTTGTGTTCCTTGTTTTTTGTTTTCTGCTTTTGCTTTTGTTTTTGAATTTTGATTTTTGCTTCGTGTTTTGGTTTGTTTTGTGTTTGTTTTCTGGAAAATCAAAATAAAACAAAACAAAATAAAATAAAAAATAAACAAAACGAAATCAAAAATAAAAGCATAATAAAATAAAACAAAATAAACAAAACAAAATAAAAACAAAAACAAAATAAAACAAAACAAAACAAAAAACTATACAAAAATTAAACAAAACCATTTAAAATAAAACAAAACAAAATCAAAAGACAAAACAAAATTAAATAAATTAACCAAAGAAAGACAAAATAAAATAAAGTAAAATAAAATAAAGTAAAATAAAATAATAAAATAAATAATTTTACGACATAATTCTTATTCACAAAAGGATTAAACGAGTTTTGCAACTGGACGACTCAATTACACACTTTACCACAGACATCAAAATAACACAGGTTATTAGACGAATCCTATAAACATACACTATTATTAGGGGAACCGTGCGAGACATATCGCATATCAACATCATTGTCGTTGTGCATTAGCCTCGCACAATAGTAAGGCTTGACGCGACACAGTTCTGGCGGGGGCTATCTTGAATCATAAAATTAGATCTCGGTTTCACTGAGCTCGGATGGTTAAATCGCGAGAAACGTCCATTTCACGCGCGAGGACTGACACATGGGTATTATTAACTCGAGGTTTAAATAATGCTCTACTGTATATTTACGTTTTGGTCAGCCCTCATTTTCTGTCACTTACAGTACCTTACTTCCTAGCCTTGAACTTCACCCTGCAAAAGTAACATGCCCATTACCTTGCGAACACAAAAGTTATTTCTATATTATTTACGGCCGGGTCAGGTTTACCCATGGCGCCAATCCTCACGTGACAATTTCGGCTTACGTTAGTCGGGACAATCTGTTAAAATTAAGGGGGAATATCCACCTATTTTGGTGCAGCACAATAACATAGCTCACGTTCTTGTTGATCCATGTTTAGGATCTAGGGATACCTTGGTCATCAGCTATTTTGTTAAAAAATATTAAATGACTGCTTTGGCGCCACTATCAAGATCAAATTTACTGCTACAAAAATTATTGTAATTTTTCTGCAAGTTAAATTTGAAAAATATAAATAAACCTCATTTTACATTGGGAATAGTTCAGAGGAATGCACCAGGTGTAAAATAACTTTAAAATTCGTAAGACTGCGACAAAAGGGAGTGACACACTTTGGGTCAGAATGACCCAGCGCCAGTCCTTGGGTTATATTTTTTCACACCAGTTCTCAAGGGTTAAATATTTAAAGGTTGCGTTACCGCCATGTTGGATTTGTGCTCACCAGGTTATTGAAAGTCCCATAGGTGAACTTATGTTTATAGCCTTTATCAATCTACAACATTTCAGTTTAATTGCTGACATAGATTAGTAGATATTGAGTACCGTCTAAATATTTCGGATGGTCGCCATGTTGGATTTTAATATATGTAGGCCATAGAGTTATGCACTATTAGATGAGGACTATTGCGTAGGTTCATTATTCACACGTTTTCTTCGATCGCATGATCAGGACACAAGAAATAGAAACTTAAATTTAAAATTTCGCACAGCCGCCATCTTGAGGTTATGTAAATAATTGAACTAAATTAGATGTCAGTGCATTGAAATGTGTGTACACATTTCCTGCACCAAGTTTCACTGCGTTCGAATGGTTAAATAGCGAGAAAAGTTTATTCAAATGTTTCAACTTCGTGTGGCCGCCATGTTCGTTTTGTAGTTAATAGGTTTTTGAAAGTCACATGGCGGGGGGGGGGGGGGGAGGGAGGGAGGTTGGGACACGCACACGGACAAAAGATGATCTCATAAGCCTATTTTTTTCAAAAATGAAAATAGTCTAATAAATGATAGAGACGGCTATGAACATGTTTCGAATCACGTTGGATTAATCTTCAGCACGACATTAACGAAAAGTAATAAAAAAAAATCAAATGCAAGGAAACTAATTAAATCTAAATATAAGAACTAAACAAGTATAAATAAAACTAGTTTGAAAACAAACACGTACATAAAATGCGTATACGTTAACCATTTTAAAGTGGTAACCGGTTTATCCGTATTGATTAATTGTAATAATTATGTCAATCCTATGAAATGACGTTTAAAGCGGGCACCCATGAGGTGAGCTACAAGTTCCGTTTACTTTCAAGTAGTTCTAACTTTCGTTACCAGATGTCACTGACACCTAGTTGTGAATGTTGGAACTATGATAGAGCGAATCAACGAAAACTAACCTAGAAATTTAACTTCGCAAGTTTAGTTAGAGGAAGGATCTCCTACATGCCATAAATCTATGACATGGGACCGCCGGCTTTACTTCTCCTCCGAAGGAAGGCATACTGAAGGATTTTAACGCTTTTAAAAAATCCGACGACTTCGGCTGGGTTCGAATAATCCCGCTATCATGGGCACAGCAGTTCAGCATGCTACCAACTACAGTACGTCACCGAAGCCGCTTGTTTTTACCTTTAATACAGTTAACAAAAATTCACTTAACGTTATGTTGTCAAGACATAAGACCAACTATATTATGTCATGCTGAAGTGAAGCACATCCTATACATTATAGTTAAACAGCTGAGGACATATGCACCTGTATTTCTCCGTGTATCACCTCTGGTAGCACTGCTTCTAGAACCATCTCTCACGTAGTCAGGTAAGTAACTGAAACGCTTCTTCAGTTTGCTGAACCATTTATAATGGCGTGTTCACGGGCCACGGCGGGCTCTAACTCGCTTCCGTCGCGGTGAGTAAGTACAATCAGTCAGGGCTGCACATGACAAGACAATATGGCCCATCCAACATTGGTAGAAACTCAATTGTGACTTCGTCTTCATGCCTTCCGAACTGCCATGGATGACTGCACTTAATGGAACTACCTCCTCTCCACCCACAGAGAAAGCAGCATCCTTTTATATAGGAAACTGACAAAAGTATTTTCCTCAGAACACCTCGCGGTGTTACGGCTAGCATTCTTAGCTGTCTCCCCGAGGGTCCGAGTTGGAAGTGATTTTCCGTGGTTCCCTCATTTCTACTCCAGGCGAATGCTGGGATGGTTCCTAACTTAAGACCACGGTCGCCTCCTTCCCAATCTTCATCTGAATTACAAATATACACACTAATACAGTCATCACAATAACGCAGGGTATCAGACAAAATTCCACACATACCAAAGTACACGTGGCTGAATGACCATTAAAATGCAACAACAACAATATTTTCTCACAAGAAAATATAATATTATGAGCAAAAAATGAAATGTTGTAACTGACATTGCTCAACTGTTTTTAGCCTACTTTCGATTTTTGCAGAAAATGAAAGTAGACTTATGAGATCACTACAGGGCGAAAAAAAGTGTGTCTGTCTGTGTGTGTGTATGTGTGTGAGTCTGTGTGTGTGTGTGAGTGTGTGTACTCTGAATGTCTGTCCCCCCCTATCAATTCGAACACGGTGAGCGCAAATTGAACGAAATTTGGTACAAAGGTAGCACTAGCAAAGGACACCTCAGTGTCATGTTTTATATCGCCGCCATCTTGACGGAAACGTAATGGCGGCCACACAAATATTCAAAGCTTAAATCAAATTACGATTAACCTAATCATCCGATCTCTACCAAATTTTGCATCAACATACCATTATGGAGGGAGCATCCTTTGACCAAACTAATAGGTCATTAGCCTAATATTTTGCGGATGGCGGCCATATTTGTGTGAAAATCGATTCCCCCTATTAATTCGAACACGGTGAAACCGAATGGAACGTAATTTGGTACAGAGGTAGCACTAGAAAAGGCCACCTCAGTGTCATGTTTTATATCACCGCCATCTTGACGGAAACGTAATCGCGGCCACCCAAATGTTAAAGGCTAAAATGTAATTACGACCAACCTAATAATTTAGTCTCTACCAAATTTTGCAACAACATATCTTTATGTGGGAAGCATATTCTGACCAAACTGCTAGATCATCAGCCCAATAGTTTGCAGATGGTGGCCAAGTGCAAATCGATTCCGCCTATCAATTCAAACACGGTGAAACCGAATTGAACGAAATTTGGTACAGAGGTAGCACTAGCAAAAGGCACCTCAGTGTCATGTTTTATATCGCCGCCATCTTGACGGAAACGGAATGACGGCCACCCAAATGTTAAAAGCTTAAATCAAATTTCGACCATCCTAATAATTTGATCTCTACCGGATTTTGCAACAACATGCCTTTTTGTGGAAAGCATCTTATGACTGACTACAAGGTCATCAGCCCAATAGTTTGCAAATAGTGGCCATGTATGTGTGCAAATCCATTCCCCAGATCAATTCAAACACGGTGAAACCGAATTGAATGAATTTTTTTTACAGAGGTAGCACTAGCAAAGGGCACCTCATATTCATGTTCAATATCCCTATAGCACGTTATATTTCAACAAGCTACTACAACCAACATTCAATTATACTCCTTGAAAAGGACAAAGAGTTATAACAATACCCATGCATTTAGGAGAAAGTAGGCTATATGTTCTTTACTGAACATCTCGTTTTTATTTTACCTTCCTTTTTCGTTTTATTTCTTCTGTTTGTTCTAGGTTCCGTTTCTTTCTATTTTTTTCTTTTTATATTTTTTAAACTTTACTTTAAGTTTTTTTCCTTTTTTAGTTTTTATTTTACCTTACTTTTTCAGTTGTACTTCTATTTATTCTATTTTCAGTTTGTTTACACGAAGACGTCACAAGAACCCAGTCCCCGAGACACAGGAATTAACCACATGAGATTAAAATCCCCACGGCTTGGGATCCTTCAAGCGAAAGTCTAGCCTGTTAGCCAGTCCACCACGGGGCCGGACACTGTTCAGGGATGAGGAGAAATATAACATTGAAATGTGTCATACTGTACATAAAACCCACTCTACTTGATGTTCCTCCCTCGGACAAACCTCGCTGTTAAAAATCCTAGTTTACTAAATGCAGACATTAATTTCTACTTTTAGTAAGATAATTTGTAGTTATCTCGAAACACATCAGTTCACAGCAACTTCACGACGTATGCATGTCTAATATGCATGAAGCAGTTCTTAAGAATAACACATTGTATGAGGATCAAACAAAAAGTCGCTACGAGAAATACGACATACTTCGGAAACTGATAGGGGCAAACTGGGGTGCCCACGCTGAAACACAACGTACGACTGCATTAGCGCTGTGTTATTCCACTGCTGAGTACGCTAGCCCTGTATGGTATTACTCAGCTCATGCAAAAGAGGTGGATATTGCACTCAATTAAATACTTAGGACTAATTTTTCAGATACATGGGGATGCCTTCACCGGACATATAGAGGAAAGAACAATAAATGACATAAAAGCAATGCACGAAATACAACATCTTAATAAACTATGGGCCGAAGATAACGAAATGAGTTTGAACGAGACGAAGACAGTCACTATGTCCTTCTGAAGGGGAGGAAAGCCCGCGACGTTTCATTACAAAGGCACCCCCCTGACTACAGTCTCCCATTTCCGGTACCTGGGGGTGACTATGCAGACATCTGGGAACGTCTTCACGATGCACGTGAGAGAGAGGCTAGACGCTGCACTGACGGCTATGAGCGACATCGAGCATCTACGCAGCCTATCCCTGAAGACGGCAATACGACTTTTTTGGTTAAAAATAGCACCAGTCGCGATGTATGGCCTGGAAAGTATTTGGAAACATCTTAGGCACAGACATCTGGCAACGCTGGAAAGGATCAAGGCAATGTATCTAAAAAGAGCCTTATGCCTATCCAAGTTCACGCCCTCGCGGCTTGTGTATGTCATGACAGGGGAACTACCCTTTATGGAAGAAGTCAGATTACAGATGCTTCTGCCCCACACACCGGGATTTGGGGAGTATTTGCGTCGCATGACAGCAAAGAGAAATGACATTTGGCATGAATTTTATACGACGGACGCTATGACTACACAGGACTGGATGCAAGGATCCTACGAGCTGAGACATATCTTGACGCGCTTTGCGGTCCATGGTTTCCTCCACCGGATCTGCATGAGAGACGTCTATCACCAACCAGACGAACTATGCGTGTGCAAGCTTTGTAAGGGTCCTTGCGACAGATACCACGTGAGGACGTGCAAGTGCAGAGAGGTGTCTCTGACGAAATTCTGTGAAAATTAGAAATATATGGACACCCCTCGGAAGAAGGCATTTACAGTGACAACGACAAAATTTTGTATTAATGATGGTTCGTAAGAACCACGTTCATGCACATTGTGCGCAATAAAGTATATATTTAATAAACTATTATTAGAGACAGCTATGACATTATTCAGGGTAAAAATCAGTCCAATAATATGCTACGGTCTGAATACTATATGGGAGAATCTCACGAGAAACAACATGAAGTGTCAAGGCAACTTTCATGAAAAAGTCCTGTGTATCTTTAAGTATACTTGTGCTTTCCACCTTAAAAACAGACAGGCAGCTAGAACTCTCAAAATTAACTGGGAAGGATCCACGCTGGAGCATTGTTCGTTTCCAAAATATCTAGGAATTACCCTTGACCGCGCTCTCACTTACAAGAAGCACTGTTTGAACACCAAGCAAAACGTGGCAGCCAGAAATAACATCATAAGGAAGTTAACAGGCACAACATGGGGAGCACATCCTAGTACTATGAGAACCTCTTCTCTTGCGTTATGTTACTCCGCTGGAGAATACGCAAGCCCAGTATGGTACAAATCCAGTCATGCCAAAGTGGTAGATGTTGCACTTAACGATACTAGTCGTATTATTACTGGGTGCCTTAAGCCCACTTAGCTGGACCAGCTGTACACCCTTGCTGGTATCGCACTCTCTGGCATCCGCCGAGAGGTAGCGGCGAAAAATGAGAAAAAAAAGGGCTGAAACTTCTGAAGCCCATCCTCTGTTTGGACATCGACCTGCAAAACCCCGACTAAAATCTAGGAAAAGCTTCCTCAGAACAACAGAAGCTCTTGTCGGGACTTCACAACAATCCCGAACCAATTTGTGGCGTACTGGGTTCTACAGTCCTGGACAATGGTTTCCACCCTCTGAAAAACTACCAGCCGGTTTCACAAAGAAATGGAGAAATTGGAGATCACTCAATAGACTTCGGTCGGGTGTCACAAGATGCAAAATCAACTTACTGAGATGGGGTTTCCATGTGGATTCTATAGTTTGAACATGTAAAATTTTGTATATAATATTATGTAGTCTATTTATTGCATATTCAATTTCACACTGTAAGTGTTTCTGACACGAATGAATGAATGAGTATACCCCAACGCGACTGTCCTATAAAATGTCACGAGAAACCTTCTACATCGAAGATTTAAGGTGTCAACTATTGCTCCCATCTAGCGCACAGTACGAGAACCTTCTAAAAGAGCTCAAAACGAAGAGGAAGCAAATATGGAGTGACTTTTATTTAACCGCCGCAGTGACGTCCGATGAGTGGAAGGGTCCATGTTGCGACCTGAGATATACAATCACTTGTTTCGCAATACATGGATTCCATTTCAAGCTCTGCAAAATGGAAGGGTATCATGGGCCCAGTATAGAGTGCGTTTGCAAATTGTGTGGAAGTGCCTGTGAAAGGTATCATGCCATGACATGCAGCCAAAGAGTGGAGTCACTGTTTAACTTTTAATGTCAATGAGAATTGAATGTAATGCTTAGATATTTTCGGTTTTTCTCCAAATATTAGGTAACTATTGCAATGGGTACCATGTTTCGACTTCCGGAAAATTTTGACATATCTTCGCGTTTCACATCCCCCAGACCCCAAAACCACCGTCAGTTCAAAAGTTTATATATAATTTATGTATCTATATAGGCCTACTGTATATGTATATATACAGTGTGGTCCAACCGCCCCTTATTATTTAGTTTTATGAAACCCAACTAACATAGCATTTCTCCCGATGGTCGATATTGCTCTGCGCTCTGATTGTGTGACAGCAATGTAATTGGGTCATGGGTCTAGCAAAGGAAAACCGACCTTAAACTTTTCCCCGCCAAATACTACGGCCCATTCTACTAACATATGACTTTCTGCTCCTTGAAATAACACACATACACGTAATACGATCGAAATAATAGCTTACGCCACGTGATCTGTAATAGTAGAAAGTTAAATCAACATCACAAACCGTGACTGAAGACTTTGAGATGGACTTAAACGTTTGAGGTAGGATGGCTACAGTAACTAAAGCACGTAGCAAGTAGTAGGCATACTTTTTTTGAACGAAAGCCCACATTCCATTTTAGTCGGGATGTAACTACATTGCCACATTTATTGCCTTACGACGAATTTTTGTGAAGAGTTCGTTGAATTTTGATGATTTATAAAGAGAACACGATCGAATTGGTACGTTATGCCACGTGACCTGTTATGGCAGAAAATTTAAAAAACTGGCATGAATATTAACATAACATCTCGAAGTGTTGCTCCGGAAGTCCGGGTTCGATTCCCAGCTCTGCCAAGAAATGTAATACTTGTCTGAGGGCTGAAATTGGGCACACGTAGCTTCGTGGAGCAAATATGAGAAGAAGTGGGTTCGATTCCCACCTCAGCCACCCTGGAAATGGTTTTCCGTGGTTTCCAAATTCCGGGACGGATTCTATCTTAAGGCCACGGCCGCCTCCTTCCCAATCCTTAATTGCAAATACACACATCATTACAAGCCCGCAATAACTCAGGTTATCAGACAAATTCTACACACACACACACCCAAGTAAACATGGCTAAATGTTCTAGGCCCTCAAATGAAACAAAACAACAACATATCGACTGATATTCTGATCGCCAGTGCTTGCATCGAAGTATACGTATTCCGTAGAAATTCCCATTGTATTATTAGCAAAAATTCGTGTGTCTGTCTGTGTGTGTGTGACGTTGTGTGTGTGTGAGTGAGTGTGAGTGTGTGTGTGTGAGTGTGTACTCTGAATGTCTGCCCCTCCCTCCCCCCCCCCCCTATCAATTCGAACACGGTGAAACCGAATTGAACGAAATTTGTTACAGAGGTAGAACTAGCAAAGGGCACCTCAGTGTCATGTTTTATATCGCAGCCATCTTGACGGAAACGTAATGGCGGCCACCCAAATGTTCAAAGCTTAAATCAAATTACGAATAACCTAATCATACGATCTCTACCAAATTTTGCAACAACATATATTTATAAGGCGAGCGTCTTTTGACTACACTACAAGGTAATCAGACCAATAGTTTGCAGATGGCGGCCATGTATGTGCGCAAATTGATTCCCCCTATCAATTCAAACACGGTGATACCGAATTGAACGATATTTGGTACAGAGGTAGCAGTTGTAAAGGACACCTCAGTGTAATGTTTTATATCGCCGCCATCTTGACGAAAACATAATGGTGGCCATCCTATTGTTAAGAGCTTGAATCAAATTACGACCAACCTAATAATTTGATCTCTACCAAATCTTGCAACAACATACCTTAATGTGGGAAGCATATTTTGACCAAACTACAAGATCATCAGCCCAACAGTTTGCATATGGCGGCCAAGTATGTATGCAAATCGATTCCCCCTATCAATTCAAACACGGTGAAACCGAATTGAACGAAATTTGGTACAGATGTAGCACTAGCGCAGAACACCTCAGTGTCATGTTTTATATCGCCACCATCTTGACGGAAACGTAATGGTGGCCACCCAAATGTTCAAAGCTTAAATCAAATTACGACTAACTTAATCATCCTATCTCTACCAAATTTTGCAACAACGTATACTTGTATAGCGAGCATCGTTTGACTGATCTACAAGGTCATCAGCCCATTAGTTTGCAGATGGTGGTCATGTATGTGTGCAAATTGATTCCCCCTATCAATTAAACCCGGTGTAACCGAATTGAACGAAATTTGGAACAGAGGTAGCACTAGCAAAGGGCACTCCAGTGTCATGTTTTATATCGCCGCCATATTGACGAAAACGTAATGGCGGCCATCCTAATGTTAAGAGCTTGAATCAAGTTATGACCAACCTAATAATCTGATCCCTACCAAATTTTGCAACGACATACCTTTATGTATAGAGAAACTGTTGACCACACTACAAGGTCATCAGACCAACAATGTGCAGATAGCAGCCATGTTTGTGTGCAAATCGATTCCCCCTATCAATTCAAACACGGTGAAACCGAATTGAATGTTTTTTTTTACAGAGGTAGCACTAGCAAAGGGCACATCATATTCATGTATAATATCCGTAAAGCACGTTGTATTTCAAGAAGCTACTACAACCAACATTCAATTATACTCCTTGAAAAGGACAAAGGATTATAACCATACCCATGTATTTAGGAGAAAGTAGGCTATACGTTCTTTACCGAACATCTTGTTTTGTTATTAAATTTTAACAAAATGTCTTAGCATATCTTTAGGCCCGTATCACACGACACTCGCTGGCAAGAACGCTGGTGTGATCGCTGGTACAAAATCCTGTATAATTCTGTTCTCTTCGTCAGTACACCTGCTTGTATGACCGAAGTGTATCACACGCTAGCATTTTGGACGCTAAGTTGTATGAAATAAAACCGAAGGGCTGTCGTTTGAGGGCATTAGTTGCTGTTCTTTCGCCTTATTAAGGCAAAGCGGTCGCGAAAATTGCTTTAAGTAAATTAGAAAACCTGCCAGGTGCTGAACGAATGCATTCCAATCAATATTTAAGATCTAACTGTAATAATTGAATATTTTACCATACGCGTTAATAAGATGCGCAACAAAAACCTCTAGAATGTGTTGGAAATGTGTGCAAGTGTTATTGCGCCCGCTCACTCTTTCGAAGATCCCGGGTTCAAGACCATCCAACGGCAGATTTTTTAAATTCCTTTTAACTATTTTATTATACCCTCCCTACCTCGTACAGCAAGATTTCAACTTGGTTTTGTTCACATTATCTACGAAGACGATAGGGAAAGTTATTTTCTTGTCTCATTTAAATGGTTATTTTCCCTAAATACTGTTCTAAACCATGTCGCCTCCGTAGCGTAGCGGTCAGCATGGTAGGCTGCCGCCCCGGAGGTCCTGGGTTCGATTCCCGGCTCTGCCACGAAATTTGAAAAGTGGTATGAGGACTGGAACGGGGTCTACTCAGCCTCGGGTGGCCCAAATGAGTAGAGGGGGTTCGATTCCCACCTCTGCCATCCTCGAAGTGGTTTTCCGTGGTTTCCCACTTCGTCTTTGGGCAAATGCCGGGATGGTACCTACTGTAAGGCCACGGCCGCCTCCTTCCCTCTTCCTAGCCTATCCATACCAATCTTCCATCCCTTCCAATCCCTCATGAGACCCCTGTTCGCTTTGCAGGTGAGGCCGCCTGGGCGAAGTGCTAATCACACCTCCCCAGTTGTATCCCTCCCGTCCAGATGTTCCAAGCTCCAGGACACTGCCCATCGAGGCGGTAGTGGTGAGTTCCCTCGCTGAGTCCGTGGGAACCACCAACCTAGAGGGTAAATTGACTAAATAAAATTAAAAAAAAACCTGTTCTAAACCATGGATGGATACTATTCGTTATAATTAATATTTTTTTAGTCGATTTTACCCTCCAGGTTAGGTTTTCCCACGGACTCAGCGAGGGATCCCATCATTACCGCCTCTACGGGCAGTGACCTGGAGCTTGAAACATCTCGGCTGGGGATACAACTGGGGAGAAGGGATCAGCACCTCGCCCAGGTGGCCTCACCTGCAAAGCGAACAGGGACATCTTGAGGGATGGGAAAGGTGGGGAGGATAGGGAGAGGGATAGGCAAGGAAGAGGTAATGAGGCAGCCGTGGCCGTACGGTAGGTAACATCCCGGCATTTGCCCGAAGGCGAAGTGGGAAACCACGGAAAACCACGGAAAACCACTTTGAGGATGGCTGAGGTGGGAATCGAACCCCCTCTATTTATTTGGACCACCCGAGACTGAGTAGACCCCGTCCCAGTCCTCATACCACTTTTCAAATTTCATGGCAAAGCCGGGAATCGAACCCAGGACGACCGGGGTGGCAGCTAATCACGCTGACTACTACGCAACGGAGGCGACTCTATTCGTGATAATTAGAATTTTAATAGTTCAATATTTATAATAATATGACACGTTCTGTAATTACTGGCTTGCTGCGAGGCTCAGCTGGCTGTGCCTAAGGTTGCAGGTTCGTATCCTGGTGCAGTCAGCTGGCATTTGAGGGTGCGCAAATGCGAGGGAGCCGTGTCAGTAGATTTACTGGCACGTTGAACATCCCCTTCCGAGGCGAAGTGGGAAACCACGGAAAACCACGGAAAACCACTTTGAGGATGGCTGAGGTGGGAATCGAACCCCCTCTATTTATTTGGACCACCCGAGACTGAGTACACCCCGTCCCAGTCCTCATACCACTTTTCAAATTTCATGGCATAGCCGGGAATCGAACCCAGGACGTCCGGGGTGTCAGCTAATCACGCTGACTACTACGCAACGGAGGCGACTCTATTCGTGATAATTAGAATTTTAATAGTTCAATATTTATAATAATATGACACGTTCTGTAATTACTGGCTTGCTGCGAGGCTCAGCTGGCTGTGCCTAAGGTTGCAGGTTCGTATCCTGGTGCAGTCAGCTGGCATTTGAGGGTGCGCAAATGCGAGGGAGCCGTGTCAGTAGATTTACTGGCACGTTGAATATCCCCTTCCGAGGCGAAGTGGGAAACCACGGAAAACCACGGAAAACCACTTTGAGGATGGCTGAGGTGGGAATCGAACCCCCTCTATTTATTTGGACCACCCGAGACTGAGTAGACCCCGTCCCAGTCCTCATACCACTTTTCAAATTTCATGGCATAGCCGGGAATCGAACCCAGGACGTCCGGGGTGTCAGCTAATCACGCTGACTACTACGCAACGGAAGCGACTCTATTCGTGATAATTAGAATTTTAATAGTTCAATATTTATAATAATATGACACGTTCTGTAATTACTGGCTTGCTGCGAGGCTCAGCTGGCTGTGCCTAAGGTTGCAGGTTGCAGGTTCGTATCCTGGTGCGGTCAGCTGGCATTTGAGGGTGCGCAAATGCGAGGGAGCCGTGTCAGTAGATTTACTGGCACGTTGAAGATCCCCTTCCGAGCAAAATTCCAGCACCCCGGCGTATCTAAAAGCCAGAGCAGTTAAAAGGGACGTAAAACCAATAATGTCATAATTATCTGTATTTACTTTAGGTTTGGGGCAGATGACCTCGTAGTTCCGCCCCTTAAAACCTCACTAACTAACTAACTAACTATTACTGTAAGTGTATAGCAAGCGCTTTTCGCACAGACGCCGTTGAAAGGAATTATAGTTTCGGTCTGATGTATTTATTTATTTATTTGTTATTTGGGTCGTCTAAGTGAGTTGGAGTTTTCCTTTAAACAAAGGTGGTAAAAATTTCGAACACTTGCTACCTTGAATATACAGGATACCTTGCTTTCGTTCTACAGATCATTATATCGTCGTCCAATCTGGCTGCGTAGCATCGGATAAGTACGGTCCTATTGAGGACCAAATAAAAAATCACTCGTTGGAACAGATAGATATGCGTCCATAATACATCCACAATAAACGACATTAAGCAAAAAAAAAAAAAAGTACTAGTTCAAGATTCGAACCTACTACAAGGCGACTACGTTGACGCTACTCTTGATTTAGCCACCATAGCTACCGAGGACCATGGTATATTGCTGGCACGCATTGAATCTATTCGTAGACACTTCCTGTCAAAACGTAAGCATGTGTTATTCGGAGCTCTAATCGTTTCAATCATGCATTATATTTGAGGTCATTGAAAGAAAACTGCCACTATTAATTTCTACTATATTCGCGAGGATGTACTCAACGGTAAAGTTGTACAATGGACGTAAAGGAACAGGTACTAATGTTTTTAGGATGACTGTGATATACGCGTTAGTTGGGTTGCCTTCCTCCAAAAAAATAAGGGGCTGGCGGACCACACTGTATATGTATATCAGTTTCTTGTGGACACGATAACTGCCGTAATTTTTCACCCATCACTTTGAATTTTTTACCGAATATGTATACCTATAAAATTTCGGTCGAGTTCGTTACTGGCCTAAATCGGTCGAAGGGGGTGAAAATGGTTTTTTTCTCGAAAAAGTGAAATATTGCTATAACTCTCTTAATATGTGAAATATCGAATCCGTTCAAAGTTCATACTATGTGTCGGATAAGGCCCAAAAATTTATGTTTGAAGAGTTTTTTCAGGCAATGACCTTGACTGTGCCCAATTGGTCACGGTAGACTGGCATCGAATGGGTACAATACTTGCTACTTGATTTTATGTCTGAATTTTCCTCATTTTTAGCATGTCTTTCAGTGCTGTAGGTAAGGCTTAAGTCACATGTGGCTTAAATGTTGAGAAATATGCGGTCTTTAAATATTATATAGCCTACTTTCTCTTACCACATAGCCTACTTTCTCTTACCATGTAATGAAAACGCTAACATTAAATTTCACCATTTATTTCTTCAGCCTTGAACGATGCAGACATTGTGAAACTGATTGACTCTATCGATCCTGATGTGTCTGATATTGAGCTGGAGATTGGAGATGATGATGATGGGAGGGAAGATGACCCGAGGTTGAATACGGCATCTCCAACAATGAAGATGAAGCGAATGATGTACCTGATGATGATGATGGTGATGAGGACGATGGAAATCGAAACTTGAGGCGCCGCAGAATACCAGCGCCTATGCCGTCTGTTCAATCCAGGAAGTTTCATGCTTTGCATCTACCAGAAATGATGAGCAGAACGCAAAAAAGTAGATCAAGATGTAGACAACCGGGCTGAAAGGGATTCACTTTTGTACAGTGCAAAAAATGCAAAATGTACCTGTGCTTTACGGAAAAAAGAAACTGTTTCTCAGCATTTCATGAGTCATAACTGGATATTGTGGATTGTACTCTCAATTTTATGTTTTTTTAATAACTTCTTTAGTGCTTTGACTTTTTAATCAAAAATTTGTAATTATCATTTCTTAATTATTTGTATTTTGACTTTAGATAATGCAAAGTAAATATAGAAAAATGTACAAAAAATTATGTTACTATTGTAAATACTTTACAAGGCATTAAACCATTAGTAATCGTGTATCACAAAAGAATTTTGCATTGCAAAGTAGTGGGAGGAGAGTCGTCATTAAGTCCTGATGTAGCATATATGCTACATGTCATAATAGCCCAGTGATTTCGAAACAATTTTTTTTTATAAAAATGTATTATTTTACCTAATTGCAATAAGTTAAACACAGAAAAGTATATTTCAAAGTTCTGAACTGAGCTCAGGACTGAAGAGGTTAATAGGCACAATATCAAAACCGTAAACAATGGAAAATATTCCCCTAATAATTACCTAAAACTTTTGTGAAAGAATTTTTGATATGACCCACCATTACGCCAAGGGATGAGAAAAATGATTTCGGAATTATAAGAAAATGCCAAGAGCTATCAGAGGTTGCCATGGCAACACTACTAAATTGATGAGGGATGAGCCATCAGACGTTGCCATGACAACGCACTTGCACGAGATCAGATTCAAATTTCCATCTGACTAAGTGGGAAGCGGCTTCGGTGACGTAACTGGTAGCATGCTGAACTTCTATGCCCAAGGTCGCGGGTTCAAAGCCGGCCGAAGTCGTCGAAATTTCTAAGAGCACTAAAATCCCTCAGTATGCTTTCCTTTGGAGGGGAAGTTCCAACGTTCGTTGCGAGTTGCTGGTTGTTGTGGCATCTAGTAGCCAAGTTCAGAGCTAGGTGTCGTTGATGGTAGTATCTAGTAGCAACATTAGGAACTACTGCTTGAAATTGACCGTCTGCAGTCCTTACCTGAATTACAGACTAATACAGCCATCACAATTCACACCGTTTATCAGACAGATTCTACACTCACCCAAAGTACACGAGGTTACATGACCGCGTTGTCGCAGCCCCTAAACTGAGGAACCAACCAAAATCTGCGGGAGATATAATTTTGCGTGAAGAAGTAACAGACCGTTACATAGTTACACATCAGTGTCGAAACCTTGCATAAGGACAGTGTGACCACAAGTATAAAAATGGAACCCAAATGACAAGAAGGTTACCGTCCCCATAAGACAATAAAATGTTTAAAATATGCATAAAATGACGAAAAACAAAGTTAATTAAGCTCCAATTATAAAATACTTTCTCGCAATAAATGAGGTCTGATCCTTCTACGAAAACCTGCATATTCTGCCTATTTTCGCCTATCCCCAAGTTTGTCCGGTGAAATCTACCTCCGCCTTCCGGCGTGCCGAGAGGACTTTTTATATTGCGTCATGGCCATTGGCTGCAATAAATACATTATATACCTTATATTGCACCCAATGAGTCATGCAGAATAATTACTGGATGCTTGAAACCTACACCTGTCTACGAACTACATTCCCTGGCAGGCATAGCCCCTCATAAAGTACACTGTGAGGTCATAACGCAAACTGAACGAAAAAAGTCAGTAAAGGACCGTGCTCATCCTCTCTTTGGTCACCGACCGGAAAAAAGATGGCTCAAATCAAGGAAAAACTTCCTGCAAACAACAATGCTCACTGCTAAACCTGAAGTGTAACCACCAGAGTGGATGAAGGCTAAAGAGAGCTTTCCTGCAGGCCACGACATCAACTGGGAAACTTGGTGATCACTCAATAGACTTCGGAGAGATGTTAGGAGATGCAGAGTTAATCTACATAAATGGGGATATCTATAGGGATCGGAACTCGGCGATTGTGGTGAGAGACAGACAATGTTACACTTGTGTTCCTGTGAGCTGTGCCCATACTCTTGCATAACACAAGAGTCAGTGCCTGTGGATGCTGTGAAAGGTTCTACTCATAGGGTTAGTACTGCTGTCCTGACTCAGTGAGGAAAGTAATAGCAAACTACCTCACTTCTCATCTTGCCTAGTAGGCCATGACCAATTAGCGGTACTTTTTGAGGATCTAACCAGCCTTCTGGCTGACTACCTAACAGACAGTCTGTAGTCACATCGAGGGAGAATAATAGCGTTAAGTATCGTTTGAGAGATATGCTTGCAGTGCATTGGTACCATACGGGATGCAACCTTCCTGACAACAACGCTAGTTGGGCTGCATAAAACAATATTATTAGGGGCAGCTATTTATTTATACAGCAGTGAAACCCCACATTATATTGAAAAAAAAAAGCTTTTTGATCAATTAAAAAGTATAATTTACAGTTCTTTCTTTCTTTCTTTCTTTCTTTCTTTCTTTCTTTCTTTCTTTCTTGGCACAGTGGTAAGTATGTTGTTGATGATTCATTTTAGGGGATGTGAGCCATCGTGGTCATGTAGCCCCGTGTACTTGGGTATGTGTGTATGTGTATTTCTTGTCTGATAACCTGTGTTATTGCGATGTCTGTACTAGTGTGTGTATATTTGTAATATAGTTTAGGTTGGTGAGAGACGGTCGTGGCCTTAATTTAAATACCATCCCGTTATTCGCCAGAAATGGAAATGGGAAACAATTTATATTACATGTTGTTGTTGTTTCATTTGAGGAGCTTGGACATCGCGGTCATTTAGATTCATGTACTTATCCTTATGTGTGGGGAATTTTTGTATGATAACCTATGTGATTATGATGGCTGTATTAGTGTGTGCATTTGTAATTTAGCAGAGGATTTGAAAAGAGGCTGCCATGGCCTTAAGTTAAGAAATAATAATAATGTTATTGGCTTTACGCCCTTTTTAACAATTGCGGCTTTTAGAGACGCCAGGGTGCCAGGAATTTGCTCCGAGGAGATCTTAAACATGCCAGTAAATCTATTAACACGGCTATCTCACATTTGCGCAACCTCAAAAGCCAAGTGACTGCGTCAGGATTTGATCCTGCAACCTTGTGCACAGCAGACGAGAACGTTACCGCTGAGCCACGCAGCCAGTCTTTAAGTTAACAACCATCCCGGGATTTGCCCGGAGTAGAAGTGGGGAACCACGGAAAACTACTTCCAGGAATCAAACCCACCTCTTCTCAGTTCTGCCTCACGAGGCTCAGCGTACCCTGTTCTAGCCTTCAGACTAGAATTAAATTTCTTAGTAGCGCCAGGAATCGAACCCAGATCCCCACGGTAATAGCCAAGAATGTTAATCAACACCACGAGGTGTACCAGCGGTAAGGGACTCACATGTTGTGTCCAAGGTGGCGAGTTTGAATCCCAAGACAGTAAATTGGCATTCGAGGGTCCTTAAAAGTGAGAGACCCGTACTAGTAGACTTATTGGTTGAAGATCCCCTACAGGGAAATATTCGAGGACCCCGGCTCGGCGTCTTGAATGCAGCAACATTTAAAATAAATGTAAACGCTATATATTTTTTTATAATCGTTTCGGTCTTCTATGGACCACGTTATTTCAACTGCCGTTTCCTTCGTTCTTTCACATTGGCCCAGTATTCGCGCATTCTTCTTTTCGTTCTTCGGTCCACTTCTTGCCGGTTTTCAATATGGGTTTTGGCTAAAAACTCGGTATTCCCTCAAGTTTCTTCTCCAAAGAGTCACGTTCCAAGATGTCCTCATGTGATATCCCCAGTTTTTGTAGGTCTTTTTCCACCTCTGTAAACCAGATCCCGTTGGTTTTCTTTCACACAAAGTAGGAACAGATTCGATTGGACAATCTTCCAGAGCTCATTCGTGTTAAATGGCCATAAAAAAGAGCCTTCTTTTGCGTATGGTGTCCGCTATTTTCTCCACATGTAGATAAAGTGCATCGTTGTGTCGTCTTCTATACTCTCCTCGTTCCTTGACCGGGCCCAAGATCTTTCTCAAAATCTTCCTTTCTTTGGCTTCCAGTTGTTCTGCCAGGCCTTTCTTATTCATCGCCAAGCATTCTGATGCATATAACGCTTCCAGGCGAATAACGGTAACGTAGTGCCTCAGTTTGGCCTTGAAGGATATTGATCGTGTTTTGTAAATGTCTTTGGTTAAATGATAAGCCTATTTCCATTTTGTTAATCCGTGACACGAAAGCTATATTATTATTATTATTAACACCTTTAATCATAAAAAACGCAGATTATTGCTCTTCTGGACCTTAGAACAGCCATTCGTTGACATTAATAGTCATTTAATTAAAATTTGGATGATGCTTCTGGTCATAAATCTGGTTCAGTGTAGCTGTATTACACGTTCTTACCGGCCCATGCCGTCCCTTGGCTGGCATTGAACCTCAGTAATATATCACTAATTAAATTACAGTAGTGCACTTACCGAGTTTATCGCTTTCACTTTTAATCAGTAAAAGGGAATCAAATTAATTACATGATTAACCAACTTCTCAACGCTCTTTCTTTAAAGAGAAAGAAGAAAGGTGTTACTTTTACTCCCAATTTCACAGCCAATAACATGCAAGGGAGGGGGAAACAACGTGTCTATGTACTGTTTCAAGAGGCGTATAGCTGCGGTTATAAAGACCTCATGTTTTGGAAGCTGTTCATTGGATGTTCCGATAAGAAAAAATAACCTCTACCTCTAATGATGATACCATCAGAACTATGGAATTCCCATTAGAAAACCGTGAACAGTTGTTGTGAACTAAGCCAATTTTAACATCTAGTGGACCTACGTTTGATCTGTGATTAACTAGTTCGTACAAACTACGGCAATTAATTTTAACATGTTCAACAAACTGCGATATTTATAATAACAGGGTTTTCCGATCTGCTTAATCTTAACGACAGTTTCTACAAACGGTGATGGCTTTTTAAAGTTCTCTAAACTGCGATAATTTTAACAACAGGTTCTGCAAACCGCAATAAGTTTAACATAAGGTTTTGCGAGCTGCAAAAATTTTAACAACCAGTTCCCGAACTACGATAATTTTAACAACAGGTTCTGCGACCTCCGATAATTTTAACAGGTTTCACGAACTGCGATAATTTTAACAGGTTTCGCGAACTAACAATGAGTTAATTTTAACAGGTTTAGAGAACTGTGATAATTTTAACAGGTTCGTGAACTGCGATAATTTTAACGACATGCTCTGAAAACCGCAATAATTTTAACAAAAGATTTTACGAGCTGCGAAAATTTCAACAACCAGTTCCGTGAACTACAATAATTCTAACAACAGGTTCTGATTGTTTCTCGAGTGTCCAAACACGATGCCAAACATAATATATGTTCATTTTAGGTTGAGGGGCAGATGACATCGTAGTTTTGCCCCTTAAGATAACAATAACTAACTAGCTTCTTTTTAGGTCATTGTAGGACGGAAAATGGTTGGTTTAATTTGCCTTTATTGGCGTTTTTTTGGCTCATTGGTCCTTTTGTTAGCATTTTCATTAGGTCTTGACGGCTTTTCTTTTGTAACCTCACCTATTTTCGACTACATTTTTACTGCCTATTCTCAGTTCATAAGTTCATCACCCCTCAGACATCTTTCCTGTATGACCTGGAGATGACTTGCCATATACTGCAACGCCAACTGATGTAAGGTTTTAGAATTTCAATTTCTGTAACCCTAGTATGGTTAATTGGTTAATGAGACAAATATAATTCTAGTGATAATGATTTCAATTTATATCCCCAGGATGTCTATTGTCTATTCACCAGGTAAAGATTAGCCTACAAACTCGCAAAAGAATCCTTCCTATTGCAGGATTTGAGATTGAAATATGACTTGACCTCTACAAACAGCTGGGAAAAATTGCTGGATGACAGGGAACAGAAAAGGAAGGATATCTGGCCTGAACTCTGCACATCTGAAGCTATCGTGGACTCGTACAAACCAGGAACTCCGCCCCTTTGTGAAAATATGGCAGTGCACGGATATCACCACAAAGTGTGCACCTTAACGTATCAGCACGACCCAGGACCCGATTGCATGTGTAAACTCTGTGATCAGTACTGTGCCTGTTATCTTGTTGTGACATGCGATAAACGTGTGCAGTCTATTCCCAGAACTGACATTTATTCAGTCTATGTACTCTTATTTTGCACAGTCTGTGCGCGTTTCATTCAATAAATATGAATTGAAACAATATAATTAATAATTGAATTACATTTTTACATCTTTTTCCTGTTGTTTATTTTGATATTTTACGTCCTTTTATATGCCTATTTTAGGCAATTTATAGGTCTTCAACTACCGTTCCCTGTTATAACCCAATCATTATTAAAGTGCGGACTGTGGGCAAACCCTGTTCAAAACCCACGGAATACATAGGCGTACAATAAATTAATACTTAGAAACACAAGTCACAAAATACATAACAATTTAGAATTATTTTTCTGTTGACGCCGACACCACGGGCAAGGAACTTGAATACAAGTTTAACTAGCATTGGTGGTACATAAACTCCATCTTTGATAAAGCCCCATAAAAAGAAATCGCACTGGATCAGATCAAGCGGAGGAGGCACCGATGTGCACTTGTCACAAGATGAAAACAATCGACGCTATCAGTTTTACACTTGTTGAACTGAGGAATCCGATCCATGTGGCTGTAGCTAAAATTGACCAGGATTTGCTCGGATGTATGTGGTCGGAGTTGGACTACAATATCGATATTTGCTGTGTGACGCGAGGATGGCATATCGAGAAATTGTAGCAAGCAGGCTCAAAAATCTTGATGAGTTTCTCTTTAAATTAGAATATGTGTCAATAAAACTCAGCTATTTTTCTAGCTTTGTACCGTGTTCTTGAGTGGGGTTTCGCCTAGAACACCAAGCTCGCTCATCAGCGGGCTCTTGGTGTCTCCGCCCGGGCCCCCATATGAGTAGCGAACTGCGCGCTACCTCCCTGTTTAGCGCGCCTCTTTACTGTGGGAACTAAAAGCTCAAGCAGCCATAATCTCCCTATGAAGGCTTCCAAAGGGATGGTATATTGGCTTTCACGGTCAGTCAATTAAAACTCAGTTTTTTTTTAAGTTTGTGCCGTGTCTTGTGTGGGGTTTTGCCTAGGGCACCAAGCTGGCTCATCAGCCGGCTCTTGGTGTCCCCGCCCGGACACCACAGCAGTAGCGTACTACGCGCTACCTCTCTTCTTATGAAGCGCACCTGCGCCTCTTTAATGCGAGAACTAAAAGCTCAAGCAGCCATAACATCCCTATGAGGGCTCCCAAAACGATGGTATATTGGCTTTCGCGGCCAGTAAATTAAAACTCAGTTTTTTTTAGGTTTGTGCCATGTCTTGTATGGGGTTTTGCCTCGGGCACCAAGCTGGCTCATCAGCGGGCTCTTGGTGTCCCCGCCTGGACCACCACAGAAGTAGCGAACTGCGCCCTACCTCCCTTTTTATGAAGCGCACTTGCACATCTTTACTGCGAGAACTACTGTAAAAGCTCAAGCAGCCATAACCTCCCTATGAAGGCTTCCAAAAAGATGGTATATTGACCGTGAAAGCCAATGTACCATATGTGTCAATGCTGTAAGCTATATGCTTTCAATAATGCATGTGCATGAAATCGCTTAAATAATTTGTGCTAACCCTGTAGACCATTGGTTCCCAACCTTTGCCAGCTGACGCCCCCGTTTTCAGATACGGGTGCTCATCATCCCCCCTCCCTCCCCCCTTCCATCCACTCGTCGCTTCTATAACCTCTTCGATAAACTGACGCAGAGGATATAGACCTAATCTAATAACACTACATAATGGAGTAATTATTTATGAAAAAATAATATGTAATACTCTATTTTTTTCAGGAAACCTCTGATGGCATCATAAGCAAGCATAATATTGGAGTTTTTGCCTTGGAGCTTTAAGTTCAAACTGTTCAAAGCTTCAAAGAAATCACAAATATATACCAATGAGACGATAAAATTGGCATTGATTTTGCTCCTTACAACACAGCAAATTCCTTATTTCACCTCCAACCTCGCGGCTCCGCAGAGGTTTGTGCCGACAGTTGACAATTACCAGTGTTTTGAACGATTTACTTGGCGCGACAATCACTTGGAGAGATTCGAAAAATGTTTTTATACAAAATTGTAAAATTACAGTAAAAAAAAAACTTAATTTGGAAATCACTTCATGCCCCCCTTCATTAAGCCCCACGCCTCCCTAGGGTGCCGCGCCCTCCAGGTTGGGAACCCCTGCTGGAGACTATATACAAGGTGTAATAAAAAGGTACGGCACACATTGCAGGACGCATTCCTCACACGTAGACGAAGAAATTATGTTATATGAACATGGTTCCGGAAACGCTTTGTTTCCATGTTATAACTCATTGTCTCCAACTCATTAACCATGGGAAACACACGAGAACAGACCGTTAGAATCGTGGGGAACATGCACTCTTGGTTACGTTAGGTTACGTTGTCATTATTGTAGGTGCACCGCCAGTGGTTTGTTTTACATGGCCCTGTTGCCATGCGACTTAACAGATGTGCCTTTTGCTGTGCGACAAAACATGTACTTCAAGGACGATTGAGCACCTCCTCCTCATTTTAGTGTTAATGTCCGTCGGCTTCTAAATAACAGATTTTGAGATGGATAGGTAGAGGTGGACCAATTGCCTGGCCTCCACGCTCTCCGGACCTAAACCAACTGGACTTTCATTTGTGGGGACATTTGTGTATCGAACCCCTGTACCAGATGTTCAGAGTCTGCGTGCCCGTATTATGGAAGGCTGCGTAACCATACGCAATACTCCAGGGATACATGAGTGCATCCGAGATTCACTGCGAAGGCGGGTTGATGCATGCATCAATGCGCACGAAGGACACTTTGAACATCTCCTGTGACAAAGAGCTGCATGTGGTATGCTGGTATGATCTGTTCTGGTGTGTTTTTCATGATTTATGCGTTGGAGACAATGAGGTATAACATGGGAACAAAGCGTTTCCAGGCCCAGGTTCATATAACAACATTTCTTCGTCTACGTGTGAGGAATGTGTCCTGCATTTTGTGCCGTACATTTGTTTTACACCCTGTATAAATCTTAATCACGTGACATTTATATCAAGTTATTTTTCACATATTCCAGTAATTGGTATGAGTTATTGTTCACCGACTGAAAGCTAAAATAGTAATTCTTCGTGCGTGTCACTTGGAGCGTTTGCCAAGGGTTGGCCACCCCCGGGCTGGACAGTGTTACGTAAAGGAAATCCGACTACAGTATGTTTCCCTGTGTTGAATGTCGCTATGGGAACGCTTGACTGGTAAACTTTCCCCGAGTAATCGTACGTTACGCTCGCGAATAGAATTGCCTGTTCTCTGTGCTTTGTTCCGGAAGGAAGAGGGCATTTAAGCGGCTTCGGTGGCGTAGTTGGTAGCATGCTGAGCTTATTTGCCCAAGATCGAGAGTTCAAACCCGGCCGAATACATCGGTATTTTTAAGAGCGTTAAAACCCCTCAGTATGCCTTCCTACGGAGGGAAAGTAAACCCGGCACGCACATGTGTGAAGCCAAATTTGTAGGTTAGATTATTTAACGCTCTCTAAGTTCCAACGTTCCTCGCCAGGTGCTGGTTGCGGTGGCATTTAGTAGCCAAGATCACAGCTATGTGTCGTTGACGGTAGCATTTGGTAGCAAAAGTAGGAACTACTTGAAATTGATAATCTGCAGTCCTTACGTGAATTACAGATAACACACACTAATACAGCCATCATAATTAACACCGGTTATCAGACAGATTCTACACACACCCAAAGTACCGGGGCTACATGCCCGAGTTGTCGCAACCCCTACACTGAGGAAACAACCAACCAACGAAGTGGGCATTTAATATTTCTTCGACGTCAGTAATCAAGAATAAGACCCACAATAACTTTTTCGTTACTGTATTATTGTTCATTAAGGCCCGCTCCATGGTGTTGGGGTAGCGCACTTGCCTCACACCCGGAGGCCCCGGGTTCGATTCCCAGCTCCGTCAAAGATTTTAGAAACTGACGTGAGGGCTGCCTCGTGAGGACAATTAAGTAGCTGCCTGACAGTGAGGCAGCGTTCCGGACATGGAGACCAAGATTAACGACCGAGGGGACACGACGCGCTCTGAAGGACAAATGGCTGGGCAGCGGTCGCTTGATAGGCCTAGGCCCGTCATGAGCTCTAGCGCCACGGGGTTTAGTTTATTATTGTTAATTAATTTTGGGGGTTTGAGAAATCTTGGTCATCAGGCCCGTTCACTTGAGTGCTTGTTGAATTTTTCTGATAACCTGTGTTTCTGTGGTGATTGCTGCGGTAGTACAGTATGTGTGACTGAAATCATTGGGTGAGGGATTGGGGGAAGAGTCACGGGACTTGAACTAGAGAAGCAAAAGAAGACATAGT
This sequence comes from Meconema thalassinum, assembly GCA_946902985.2. NCBI lineage: Eukaryota > Metazoa > Arthropoda > Insecta > Orthoptera > Tettigoniidae > Meconema > Meconema thalassinum. The sequence continues at coordinate 69,479,179 of OX336394.1, read as the reverse complement.
ATTTATCTCACTCAACCGAATCCTCCCACTGTACATTACGTGAGGCAGTAGGTTACACTCAATACAAAAAAGCTTTCTCTATTGTGAACTGGATGACATTCATTTCAACCGTAGCCTGTTCCCATTCAGGTACTGTTTGATAAATGTTACGGAAGTGACGGTGTAGTTACAAAATATCACGCTCGTAAGTGAGCACCCTTCTAAATCATAATATTATTATTAATAATAAATAATAACTAAAAACAACGCATAACAAGTAGTTCCGTGAAGAACTAAATAGTTTATTTTCCTATATCCTACTTATGTTACTTGCCTCTATCAACATACACAATTTCAGTTTGATTACAGTAATAGCTTCGTAGATATTGAGAATCGTCTAAATATCTTGGATGGTCGTCATGTTGGATTTTTATATATGTCAGCAATATATTTATGTACCATTACATGAAGATTATTGCGTAGGGTTATTATTTAAATTTCAATCCCATGATTAGGGCACAAGAAATAAAAACGAGATTTTAAAATTTCGCATAGCCGCCATCTTGAGGTTATGAAAACAATTGAAATAAATTAGACGCTAGTGGATTAAAATTTGTATAAACATTTACCGCACCAAGTTTTGCTGCACTCGGATGTTTAAATAGTGAGAAACGTCCATTTAAATGTTTAAATTATGCGTCGCCGCCATTTTAGATTTGTGCTCAACAGGTTATTGAAAGTCCCATAGGTGAACTTATGTTAATAGTTAACCTACAAAATTTCAGATTGCTGCCTTAGATTAGTAGATATTGACAACCGTCTAAATATTTCGGATGGTCACCATGTTGGATATTTATATATGTAGGCCATAGAGTTATGTACTATGTAGTAGTACTGTTTCGGAGATATAGAATGCCGGTGAAATATTTCGCACAGCCGCCATGTTGGATTGGTGAGAAGTAATAAAATTTGAAGGGCACAGTCGGGTCGGAAAAAGTAGTACTATAGCCTTACCGAGTTAAATTGAAATGGCTCCACCCGTTTAATTTTATTAGGGGGATACACACGGACAAAAGGCGATCTCTATAGCCTGTTTTTTAGCCTATCTTCAATTTTGAAAAAAAAAAAAAAAAAAAAAGGCTTATGAGATCACCTTTTGTCCGTGTGTGTGTGTGTGTGTGTGTGTGTGAGAGGAGTGTGTGTGTGTCCCTAATAACTTCTAAACGGCTGGAGCGATTTCAATGAAACTCGGTAAGTTCATAGCACTATTCCGGACGACCCCGACCGTGCCCTTCAAATTTTGTTACGTCTCACCAATCCAACATGGCGGCTGTGCGAAATATTTCACCAGCAATCAATATCTCCGAAACTATTACCGATATCACCCTGGAATTTTGAATGGTGATAAATAATAATAATAATAATGTTATTGGTTTTACGTCCCTTTTAACTACACTGGCTTTTAGAGACGCCGGGGTGCTGGAATTTTGCCCCGAAGGGAATCTTTAACGTGCCAGCAAATCTACGGACACGGCTCCCTCGCATTTGCGCACCCTCAAATGCCAGCTGACTGCGCCAGGATACGAACCTGCAACCTTGGGCCCAGCAAGCGAGAACTTTACCCCTGAGCCACGCAGCCAGGGAGCTACTAGAAGTTCACTTATGTGACCTTTGAAAACCTGGTAACTACAAAACCAACATGGCGGCCAAGCGAAGTTGCGACATTTAAATAGACGTTTCTTGCGATTTAACCAACCAAACGCAATGAAACTTGGTACACTATATGTTTATATACATTGTAATGCACCGACATCTAACTTTGTTCAATTGTTTATATAACCTCAATATGGCGGCTGTGCGAAATATTCCACCGGCATTCTATATCTCTGAAACTATTAGCGGTATCACCCTGAAATTTTGCACGGAGATAAAGGGCACTACTGGAAGTTCATCTATGAGACTTTAAAAACCGGTTAACTACAAAACGAACATGGCGGCCAAGCGAAATTGAAAGTTTTAAATAGTTCTTTCTCGCGATTTAATGATCCAAACACAATGAAACCTGGTACAGCAAATGTTTATATACACTGTAATGCACTGGTATGTAATTTAGTTCAATTTTTTACATAACCTCAATATGGCGGCTGTGTGAATTTTTAAATTAAGTTTTCATTTCTTGTGTCGAAATCAGGCGATCGAAGTGAAAGTTTGAATAATGAACCTATGCAATAATTTTCCTTTAAAGGTACATGACTCTATGGCCTATGCATATAACAATCCAACATGGCGACCATCCGAAATATTTAGTCTGTTCTCAATATCTACGAATCTATTACAGCAATCAAACTGAAATTTTGTATGTTGATAGTGTCAGTTAAGATAAGTAGGATACATGAAAATAGGCTGTATAGTTCTTCACGGATCTCCTTGTTACTTCTTGTGTCCTAATCATGCGATTGACGTTTGAATACCACACGTACACAATAATCTTAATGTAATTGTACAACAAGTAGTTCCGTGAAGAACTATACAGCTTATTTTCATATATCCTACTTATGTTAATTGCCACTATCAACATACACAGTTTCTGTTTGATTGCTGTAATAGATTCGTAGATATTAAGAACCGACTAAATATTTCGGATGGTCGCCATGTTGGATTTTATATATGTAGGTCCTAGAGTTATGTACTGTTACATGCAGATTATTGTGAACGTGTAGTATTCAAACTTCAATCGCAAAATTAGGACACAAGAAAAAACAAGGAGATTTTAAAATTTTTCACAGCTGCCATCTTGAGGTTATGGAAACAATTGAAATAAATTAGATGCCAGTGGATTAACATTCGTATAAGGATTTACTGTACCAAGTTTCACTGCATTCGGATGGTTAAATTGCGAGAAACGTCCATGTGAATATTTATAATTCGCGTCACCGCCATGTTGGATTTGTGATCACCAGGTTATTTAAAGTCCTATAGGTGAACTTATGTTCAGAGCCCCTATGAACATTAAAAAATGCAGTTTGATTGCTAAAATAGATTCGTAGATATTCAGTATCGTCTAAATATTTCGGATGGTCGCCATGTTGGATTGTTAAATGTATAGGCCATAGAGTCATGTACCATTAAAGGAAATTATTGCGTAGGTTCATTATTCAAACTTTCACTTCAATCGCATGATTACATCACAAGAAATAAAAACTTAATTTTAAAATTCGCACTGCCGCCATCTTGAGGTTATGTAAACAATTGAACTAAATTAGATACCAGTGGATTACAATGTGTATAAATATTTCCTGTACCAGGTTTCAGTGCGCTTGGAACATTAAATCGCGAGAAAGGTCTATTTAAAATTTTCAAATTCGCTTGGCCGCCATGTTCGTTTTGTAGTTAACCGGTTTTTGAAAGTCTTATAGATGGACTTCAAGTAGTGCCCTTTATCTCCGTACAAAATTTTAGGGAGATTCCGCTAATAGTTTCAGAGATATAGAATGCCGGTGAAATATTTCGCACATCCGCCATCTTGTGATTATGCAAACAATTGAACGAAGTTAGATGTCGGTGCATTACAATGTATATAAACATATACTGTACCAAGTTTCATTGCGTTTGGTTGGTCAAATCACGAGAAACGTCTATTTAAAAGTCGCAAATTCGCTTGGCCTCCATGTTGGTTTTGTAGTTACCAGGTTTTCAAAAGTCACATAAGTGAACTTATAGCAGTTCCCTCTATCACCATAGAAAATGTCAGGGTAATATCGGTAATAGTTTCGGAGATATTGAATGCTGGTGAAATATTTCGCACAGCCGCCATGTTGGATTGGTGAGTCGTAACAAAATTTGAAGGGCACGGTCGAGGTCGCCGGGAATAGTGCTATGAACTTTCCGAGTTTCATTGAAATCGCTCCTGCCGTTTAGATTTTATTAGGGGGACACACACACACGAATCACACACACACACACGCACACACTCACGGACAAAAGGTGATCTCATAAGCCTATTTTTTTCAAAATTGAAAATAGGCTAAAAATAGAAACAACCGGCCTTTCGCACCACAACGCTATCCAATACGCCAGCGCCACATGGTGAAATGAACCTTGCCAAGAGTTAAAGGATTGAGAAAGGTAATAGAGGCTTGGGTCGGTTGCCTAACTTACAGGGTGGAGGGCCTGAAATACCCTTTATTTTAGGGGTTAAGGAGGTCGCTCCGACCCCAAGTTCCCTATCTCAAATTACTTATATACCCGTCCCCTACACGACCTATCATTCTCCAAACGTACATAAGAGACACCCTGTATAATTAGGCTATCTTTATACCGGTATATATAATTATTCTGTACGTGTGTAAGTCACTGAACTTCTCCTAAACGGCTGGTAGGCGGTTCCGGTGGCGTAGTTGGTAGCATGCTGAGCTTCTATGCCTAAGATCGCGGGTTCAAACCCGGCCGAAGTCGTCAGATTTTTTAAGAGCGTTAAATATCCTTCAATATTCCCTCCTTCGGAGGGGAAGTAAAGCCGGCGGGTCCATGTCATAGATTTATGACATGTAAAAGAACATTCCACTAACTACACTTGTGTGAATCAAAATTTGTAGGTTAGATGTTCTATATGTTTCAACGTTCGTCGCCAGTGTCGGTTGTGGTGGCATCTAGTAACCATGTCCGCAGCTAGATGTCGTTGACGGTTGTACTTGCTAGCAAAAGTAGTAACTACTTGAAATTATCGTCTGCAGTCCTTACTTGAATTAAAACAGATAACACACACTAATACAGTCATCACAATTAACACCGGTTATCAGACTGATTCTACACACACCCAAAGTACACGGGGCTACATGATCGCGTTGTCGCAGCCCCTAAACTGAGGAACCAACCAGTTCTATTAAAGAAAGATTTGCAGTCGGCCAACACAAATTGTGCCCAATTACATTAGGCGGGAAAACAAGTCCAAGCCGGACGTTTGTTTCAGACGATTGTCCTTGACCTTGAAGATTGCGAGTGAGCCTGTACACCAGTGGTTCCCAACCTTTGTCAGCTGACGCCCCCCTTTTCAGTTACGGAAGTTCATCGCGCCCCCCTCTTCGCCCCCACCCCACCACCCATCACTGCTATAATCTCTTGGAGTGACGCGGAGGATCTAGACCTAACCTAATAACACTACACAATGGAATAGGCCTATCTATTACATACTAACTTCATTTTAGCACAATACGAAGAACACACTTATACAACAAATCCTTAAATTAGTGAACAATAATGTCAGTGAGAGGGTTGACACTGTTTTCTCTTGGTAAGATTTGGTATTTTTGGTTTGATATTTGACAGAGCACAGCGGATATCACTTGCAACATCAAGCCGACAGCGCTGTTTTGTTTCTATGACACTCAGCGTTAAAAATCCTGATTCGCATAAATATGTCTTTGAAAATGGGACAGTGACACGCAGTGCAAATTTGGCTATTACAGGATACACTGCAAGACAGTTTACCCAGAATCATCTTTTAGCTTTGATTCACACTTCAAATCTATGGCATCTTCTTGAAGCTGTGCTGGCAGTGCTTCAATGTCAATGACAAACAAATTTCTTGTTAACATCCAGGACCATTCTTCCGACGAGATATCAGAAAAGTAGAAGTCGAATTTCCACCTACGTTTATTACGATCACGTTCATTTTCCGGAAAAATTTCATTATTAAGGCATTGAAAGGACGAGGAGTTGTTCGACTGAATCCTACGTTTCCATAACTGAATTTTTTCCAGGAGTCCATAATATTGGAGTTTTTGCCTTGGAGCTTCAAAGCTTCAAAGAAATTACAAAGATATGCCAACGACGATAAAATTGGCATGATTTTGCTCCTTACAACACAGGAAATTTCCTTATTTCACCTCCAACCTCGCGGCTTCGCAGAGGTTTGTGCCGACAGTTGGCAATTACCAGTGCTTTTGAACGATTGACTTGGTGCGACAATCACTTGGAGAGATTCGAAAAATGTTTATTTTACAAAATTGTAATACTCAAGTTTAAAAAAAACTTAATTCGGAAATCACTTCACGCCTCCCTTGATAAAGCCTTACGCCCCCTTAGGGGGGCGCGCCCCCCAGGTTGGGAACCCCTGCTGTACGCAGTCAATCACTCGCTCACTCTTCACAATTGTCACCACCGGTCTGATGTAGGCTAATGGAATTCCAGACTTGAGCACCTGATGACACCACCGTGCAGACAGTACAGTTATCGTCGAAGTATTGTGTGACGCGGAAGTACACGTTACATAGTTACGAACATAACGCTATTATATTTGCCAATGACTGTTCTTCAGCAGTAGTGTGGGATAGCTTTGTCAATCATCTGACCACATGGGGCAGCTGACAACAACACAGGTACTGTAGTAACTCGCCTCCAGGCTTCCATTAAGATTTTTCACTCGTCTAAAACAAACGTCCGGCCTGTATTTAATAGTAAATTATGCCACAAGTCTATAAAGGCAATAATTAAGACACGATAATTTCCATACGAGTATCTTAATTACCATTATAGGCGAGTTGCAGACGACTGTTTATGCTCGACGATAATTATAACTATTTTATGTTCAAAAATAAATATTCATAAATATCTGTCGAGATTTCGCTAGTTGTATGATCTGAACAAAGCGCATGGGACGCAGAGAATACCTTGGTCGACCATGGCCTCCTCGAATACCCCACTATGACACGAGCCACGCAGTGAAATTTAAAATAGGCGGCTGTGGAAGTCAGCGCAGGTGCGATGCTATCCTTACCTAATTGGTCACACAACTGTTCCTTGAGTTCTGATTGGTGAGAGAAACTGTATCATAATGAAAACTTGTAAATGGATTTCTTATGCGAAACATTTCCGCCAGATGTCATAACTGTTCTATTTAGGACTCAATATTGATTTGCCTTCCATTGACATTCCATACGCATCCAATTTGAAGAATAACTAGTTGATAATACGATACAATTTAATTTTAAAGCGCTTGTAACAACCTATTTTGTGTTATTTAACCAAAATAACAAAATGATCCAACATAGTACCTGTGCGCTATCTGTTGGAGCTACTTCTGGACAAACACTGTTTCAAAGCTTTGGGGATCGTTATTGGGTAGAGATCAAATGCTGAGCCCACACAATTCCCAAGAAGAAGAATTCAACCGACAGAATCTCGACAGATATTTATGAATATTTATGTTAGAACATATAATAAGGGTATCATTGAATGGGTGAAAATCATAACGGTATAAGTGACATTTAAAAAAAATGAGTTAAGTGCAAGATGTAACTCAGGAAGGATGTATCTTTTGAATAGCAGAGAGGGACAAGTGATTGCGGTATTGTTCTGCCCTCTAGTGATAGGTGGTATAACTACAAATAGCCTGCTTTATATGAGTGTTACAATGTTTAAATGGCTTTTTCTCTGATTGAACAAAATGTTACTTATACCGTTATGGTTTTCATCCATTCAATTATCGTCGAACCTAAACAGTCGTATGCAACTCGCCTACAATGGTCACACATCGCTCCGCTCGTTTTATAAACTTACTCGTGTCTTAATTATTGCCAATATAGGCTTGTTGCATAATGCACTATTAAATATTTGTTTATCCGCCTATTGTAATTGGACACAATTTGTGTTCGGAAAAGGATCGCTATCCATGGTCAATAGGAACTGGGTTAGCGATCCAATGATTTCATTCTGCTTCATTAAGGAAGCAATGAGTGCGACAAACTGGACGTTATTACACGGTTTGCAAGAGAAAGCCGGTGTTCGTGCCGACCAGTCCCATCAGACTTTCTCAGTGACCGCTTGTTGTCAGTAAACATAGGCCTACATACTGTACTTCCTGTTGTACATGTCCTCGGCGAAATGTTGAAGGACCAGAGAATATTCTGTTGTGTTCAATAAACGTTTGCGACAGTGGCCGGCTCAGTCTGCGGTCTGTCACAGACGAACGTATTGTGGTTAAGTTAGTTACGTTAAGTTAGGCTAGTTTTCACTATTCCGAATGGCACCGAACCTTATGCAAAGTTACAGTGAGGGCCTTCCCTACAGAACCAAGACTCGCATATGCCGCCTGTCGAGCAAGGCACTGTCACTAGCAGCAGCATAGCGCCCAACTAATTTAGGATGATCATAATAATAATAATACTAATATCGTATGGCCTCGGATGCCGGGTGCAAAGCTTTGTAATTTGACACCCAGAGAGAAGCTTGTAGGTCGAATTTCGTCGTTCCTTGGAACGCTATGAAAGTCAAGGAGGTTAGATATCTACGCTCCTTGACACTATAGCGCTTTCTAGTAGAGAATGGAGGAACTTTGTGCTGGCGGAAAATCCCGAGATTAATTTTGCCATTATGAATACGGCCTGAAAATCCACAGCCTGCTTCCAGTCGGCCGACCGGGTCAGGGAATGGAATGAATAAAGCCCCCATCTAGCGGCGAGGATATGAACTGTGCGTGCTGCCGCCTAAGCCATGGAGGCTCCTGAATACGGCCTACTGAATTCAAATGGGTTCTTTGACATGCCAACATCGTATGACATGGTCGTAATTTTTGCTACCTTTCAAAAATCACTTACCACAGCCAGGAGCGAACCTGCAAGCGTGGGGTTAGTAGACCGACACGTTGACCACTCACCCACAATGACAAGCATGATGATGATGATGATGATAATTGTTGTTTTAAGGGGCCTGACATCTAGGTTATCGGCCCCTAATGGTTTGGGTGATAGTGAAAGATGAGATGAGAATGAAAACTATAACTAATACTAACTACAGACTTACATACTAGAAGAAGAAATGGTAAGCAAATAAAGGATAAGGCAAATAAAGGACAGGAAGAAAAGAAATGCCCTCATCCCTCGAAGAATGTGGATTGGAAGACTTGGAAGGAAGGAGAGCCATGAAAGGCAGATATGAAAGTGAAAGAGAAGAGGTTTAGCCCCAGAGGTAATGGAAAAGAGGGGGAAAACCGGACTCATCTCAGGAATCCCTCGGGCTTCGCCAACTTCCGAACTCACTAGCCGTGAGCCCCAGAGGGTGTAGCTATATCCAGTGTGCACCATAAGTGGTGGGGCTACATACACACTGCCTCATTGAGGGCCTTGAGCAGAAGGCAGAAGATAACATGAAAATAAAAAGAAGGCTGACCCCTCGCAGAAGGAGAGTATCCGGCATAATGAGACAAGGGCCAATTAAGGTGGGAAAGGAAGAGACTCTCTAGGTCTCGGATACCCTAATACCGTCGGGGTCGGAAGAGAACAAGAGTAGCCCAAGAGAGGTCGACAGGAAAGAAGACGGAGAGAAGCCCGGCACAAGTAAGTGGAAGCAATGCCGGACTCAACTGGGGGCCCGTGGTCGCCAACCCACGTCCCACTAGATGTGAGACCCTGGGGGCAACTAGTTTAACACATTTACACTCTTTAACGTATTTAATAGCTTGCCACGGTGGGTGAGTGGTCAACGTGTTGGTCTACTAACCCCAAACTAGCAAGTTCACTCCTGGCTGTGGTAAGTGATTTTTGAAAGGCGGCAAAAATTACGACAGTATGTCATACGATGTTGGCATGTCAAAGAACCCATTTGAATTCAGTAGGCCGTGTTCATAATGACAAAATTAATCTCTGGAGTTTCCGCCAACACAAAGTTCCTCATTTATCTACTAGAAAGCGTTATAGTGTTCAAGGAGCTTAGATATCTAACCTTGACTTTCATAGTGCTTCAAAGAACAACGATATTCGACATGCAAGCTACCCTTTGGGTGTCAAATAACAAAGCTTGCACCCGGCATACGAGGCCATACGATATTATTATTATTATTATTATTACGTATTTAATAATAATAATAATTACTTACATGGATTTCAGAGAGGGGAGCCTCCGTGGCTTAGGCGGCAGCACGCCGGCCTCTCACCGCTGAGTCCGTGGTTCAAATCCCGGTCACTCCATGTGAGATCTGTGCTGGACAGAACGGAGGCAGACAGGTTTTTCTCCGGGTACTCCGGTTTTCCCTGTCAAAATTTCATTCCGGCAATACTCTCCACTATCATTTCATCTGTCATTCATTTAATCATTGCCCCAGAGGGGTGCGTCAGGCCTCGGCAGCCGGCACAGTCCATATCCTCGCCGCTAGATGGGGGCTTCATTCATTCCATTCCTGACCCGGTCGGAGACTGGAAGCAGGCTGTGGATTTTCACTTACATGGATTTCAGAGTAGTTGCTGGAAATGCTGTCCTTCAATTTTTAAACACACATTGCACCGACGTAGGAAGTTTTGGAACACTCGCTGATATTTATTATCAGTGCAGTTATTTCATTCTCGAGAGTCTCCAGAGCAGGCCTGGCATGCGAAATTAAATTCATGGCTGTGGGAGCGAAAATAATTTAATTTCGCCGCGAGCGCGATATTCGGGAGCGAAATTATAATGATTGTCGGCGCGTAGTTAAATCAAAGCGAAACTTAATTCGAAGCGAAATTAATTTCGTTCCAGACTTTTAATTTCGCTCCCGGCGCGAAATTAATTTCGTTTCAGACTTTTAATTTCGTTCCCGGCGCGAAATAAAAATCGTTACAGACATTTAATTTCGTTCCCGAGACGAAATGACATTTTCAAACGGCATTTAGTTTCTACCCCCGGCGTGAATTTGAAATGCATGACACATTTCATTTCGTTGTTGAAATTAAAATATATTCGTTTCGAGAATTAAATTATATTCGGTACTATGTACAAAGTCCCGACGTTGCCAACAGTATTATTAGCGTAGACTACCTACATAAAATGCTGGGCCGCAACAGCAACGTGAGTCATTCAATGGTCATCACTCCAGTGTAGGAGAAAATCAGTGCTGTGGTCCAGAGTACGCGGATTGTTTCTGGATAACTTCTGTTTGAGATTCCCCCTCAAGTAAAACTCACACGACGCGCCATGATGCGTGTGGGCACTATTTCGGCAACGCTGTACAGCAATTTCCGGAGCGGCTAGCAGGTGAACCATGTGTTATTTCCTCGTACAAATACAAACCGATATAAAATAAGTGAATTAATTTACGTATTTCACAGTCATACAGCATAACTTTTTGATGTATAAGGATTCCAACGCAACCAAGAACCACATTTTCCAACCACCCCGAGCCGAGAAAAAGTTACCTTACAAAAATGATAACAACTTTGTTTCTTGGACACACACAAGTTTGAAATTAATAAACCAGTTATACAACATTCCAATGTATATTGTGTTAAAATTTGGATTCAATCTAATGACGGGTTTTTGAGATAATAATTCTTAAATGTGACGCAAGGTTGAAACACTCTTAAAAACGTGCACTTTTTGTGTTCCAACTGCGATAAAAAATATTAAAATATAAATTAAAAATTCCAAACCTACATGAACTAACGTAAAATAGAACGACGAAAATGATGATGTTATTGGATTTTATGTAGGTCTATTGGTTACTTCACAAACAACCTTCAAACTCGAGTGCACATAATACTTTGGTCGACAGTAGCATGCTAGAGTGACTCCACCTATGCTCAGTTCAGTTCCTTTCCGCTCTCAGAGCGGGGTTGATTGGTGCCAACCGGATCACTCCCTTCGGTGTGTCACATTGCCTGCTCTTCGCCAAGGTACAGGACAGAAATTCTGTGTTTATTACGGTAAGTTAAGTAAAGAAATTACTGGTAAGAAATACTTATTTTCTCCTCAGAACTCATACTTGTAAACTGTAGATCTTGAATGGGGCAATATCTTGAGAAAGTGCCATATTTGTGGGTGACCATTATTTTCCTGCAATCGTTGTGTTTTCCCAGTGTAAGCTTCATACAACACTGGGTGAGATAAAGTTGAGCATGTTGACTAGTTTGAAATAGTTTCTTTTTAAAACACAATAAGTCATTGTCAGGAGCTCTTCGTGCTGAGGGAGAAGTCCGTGAGTTAATAGTGAATGGGACGAGAACCTGCCTTTTACACTCACAACTTCGTTAATACGGATAATAACATGATTTTCATGCATTTTCTTTTCATAATCTAGGGAACAATACCAATTGGCACTGCTGTCCATTAGTGCACTGGAAACATGTGATAAATTACGTAAATATGTGTTTTTGTAATGAACGGCGGCAGCCATGTTTCTGAAGCACATGAGGTCTCTAGGTGCACACATTGACGACAAGTTAGTGTTGCCACCACACAATGCCTGTCATATGCGTGCCAAAAGCCAGGTGTGCAACTATGGCTAACGCGGCCCTAGTAATTATTGTTCTAGAATAAAACCCCATTGGTCTAGAGAAAGATTACGCGTGACTATTCCCACTGTGTGTGACAAAAATCAGGGGTGCCTATATGACTAACGCGGACCGTTCCTTTTTGATAAATTAAAAATATCCGTTAGCACACTATGATTTGAAATGGGCTTTCCTTTGTTTTACAAAACCGCATATACAATTAGTAACGCATGCGTGGGTTGGCAATACTGTATTTGTGCATAATTCTCGCGGATAATGGTGCCCACAGATGGAATTTTATAAGTCGTGATCTAAAAATTGATGGTGGGTGGGTTGTAGACAACGGAGGAGTGAACTATATAATTTCCACATCAATTTTGAATCATTACAGAAGGTATATATGGCTAATTTCAGTAGTTTCGAAAATTTTATCGTGGGGTATCGTCTCATACATAGTTACTGAGATAATCTTCGGACTTGCAAGGGTTTTGACCATTTTGACAATGGATTTTGTTAGTGATCTAATTTTTAGCGTATTTTTATCACATGAGAAAAAATACTTAAGAGATCAGCTTTTGTTTGTCTGTGTGTGTCCCCTACTTGCCTTCCATCAAAGTGGTTGGGGTTGGATTCCCGATTAATGCATGTTATATTTTCGAAGTGAATGTCATATTCAGTGATTTGGATTCCACGTAAAGAGAAAATCCCGTAAGCAACCATTTGACGACTACAGGGTTCTAACCTGTAGCACACAAGGCTGTGGGATCAAATCCGGTATTTAGGAGTGATAAAATACGAAAGGCTCATATTAGTAGATTTACTGACACGTTGAACAGCTCAGTGAGCCAAAACTTCGGCACCCCAGCGTCTCTTCAACCGCAGCAGTTAAAATGGACGTTAAAACGTGACTTATCACAGATCACAAAATAGTGTGTCAAAAAACTTTTGATGGGTGCCCTATAAATGGACTTAACCACACACATCTAATTTGTTTAGAACCTTTGTAGAACGCGTACTCGATTCAGTTCTATTTTTTTATACAGAGTCATTATCTATGTGCACCCCGTTAAACACGGCAAGCTAAGCCGGCTGTGACTGGGGCAGATCGCGGGCGCGCGTACTTGGTTCAGGCGGTGGTAGACGCGCCCCGATGACTCGTATCGTAAGTTCACACGTGTTTTGTCATTCGTATGGACGTGTATCTGCAGAGCTTAGACGTTAGTGTTGCACGTTTAGTGAGTATTGTGATTACTGTGATTGTTGGTCATGCCTAGACACCAATTCACATTGCGGCTTCGGTGGCGTAGTTGGTAGAATGCTGAACTGCTGTACCCAAGATCGCGGGATCAAACCCGGCCAAAGTTCGAATTTTTTAAGAGCGTTAAAATCCTTCACTAATGCCGGTGGTCCCATGTCATAGATTTAAGTTATGTCATGTAAAAGATCCTTCCACAGACTAAACTTGTGTGAAGCTGGATTGTTAGGTTAGATTTCGTCGGAACGTTCTAGGTATCATTGATATCTGGTAGCGCAAGTTGGAACTACTTGAAATTGAACGGAACTTGTAGCTCACCCTAAGGGTGTCCGTTGGAAGCAGCTACAGACTCAGGTGAGCCGAACATGTCCTCGACCACTCCCGGCAGTACAAGCCATACGATAAATAAATAAATAAATAAATAAATAAATAAATTGCGCGAAGGTGTGTATATCCATAATTCGTATATGAAAAGCAGAAAATCTGGTTCTGAAACGAGATGAACATTTCGAAACAAGTTTCCAGGAAGACCTGTGCCTAATGCCAGTACAATTAGAAGGCTCGCTAAACGATTCAAGGAAACAGGCTCCATACATAATAAGAGTTGACAGTCATTCTTTCATCAGAAGATGTCAAGTGTATGTTACGAGAGGGATAGAGGACATTTTCAGCATCGCCTATGAGCACTTTAAGTACACATTATTGAACTTGTTTGGTAAAAATGTGAAAGTGCGCGCCTCGGCTGAACTGGGTACGGCCGCCCGCAATCTGCGCCAGTCACAGCTGGCTTAGCTTGCCGTGTTTATCGGGGCGCACATAGATAATAACCCTGTAGATACTGCACACAGGCAATTTTCTACCGCACGGTTACTTGCCCACCTGACGCGGCGCGTGATGAGATTTTACTCTGAAATGTTGCCAAATGTTATTTCGCGTGCAAATTGACAAATATTGAGAAAGTCAAAACACAATATTCTTGATTTATCAACAATAAAATCACAGTTCGTCGGGCCTGAGGTATAGGGCAAGGCAAACCCTCTTTATCACGGATATCGTTATAATTTGGGTGACTAGTGGAAAATAATTAAAAGCGTTTGGTGATCACGTAAGGCTGTTTACCATCTCTTGATGAATGCAGTACATTTGCATTTGTCCGTTGGCACAGGCTACAGTAAAATGTGGCTTTCCACCGATGTGTCAGTCCCATTCATGGATGTGATTGTATGGAAACTACTGAGGTATGAGTGGTGCTGAGTAATGACCTTCAGGGCACAGTCAGTGCTTGTGTGTGCTGTGAGAGGTTCAACTCATAGGGTCAGTGCTATTAGCGAGGAAAGCAATGGTCAACTACCTCACTCATCGTCTTGCCTAGTACGCCTCATTATAGTGAGGTTTTGAGGTTTTGTGGGTATCGACCGACCTAACCTACGGCGGTACTTTTATTAAAACTCCAGAGTAGTGCATCCTCCCTTTTCGTAACCTTACACAAGGTAGATTATTGAAAATATATCATTTATGATTTACATACCTTTCTGGAAGTCGTTACAAGTTTATTTGAATTTCAATTGCCACTGCTGCTCCGGAAATAATTGTTTTTTTTTTACGTAAATAAAGCATGTTTGATGTTCATAGCTACTAGCTTCTTCTTAACTCTGAGAGACGTAACTCCCTCATAGAAAGCTGTGGCATGACTAAATTGGAAAAAAAAAAAAAAAACACACCCTTTAAAGGCTGATTTCTCTAAAATATGACCAAAAATCTACCAAACTTAAAGAAAATGCTCTTAAAATGGAAAAATAGCAAAAAAAAAAAAGCAAAAAGATGCAAAATAAAAATGACATATTTGAAGACGGGGTGTGGCCAGTCCAGAGTTTCTATATTTTTCAGCATGGTTTCAGACAGCTCAGTAAAAAGATGACATGTCATCAACATCCGGGCCCTACTCATCATCGTGAGATACAGGTTTTAAACTTTTTGTTTTCAAAAGGGACACTTAGAAGAGAGTTCGCATTGTTTTTGTGCTTTTGTACTTTTTAGCCTATTTTCAATTTTGAAAAAATAGGCTTATGAGATCACCTTTTGTCCGTGTGTGTGTGTGTGTGTGTGTGTGTGTGTGTCCCTAATAAATTCTAAACGGCTGGAGCGATATCAATGAAACTCGGTAAGATCATAGCACTATTCCCGGCGACCTCGACCGTGCCCTTCAAATTTTGTTACGTCTCACCAATCCAACATGGCGGCTGTGCTAAATATTTTACTAGCATTCAATATCTCCGAAACTATTACGATATCGCCCTGAAATTGTGTACGGTGATAAACGGCACTACTAGAAGTTCAACTATGAGACTTTCAAAAACCTGGTGACTACAAAACCAACATGGCGGCCAAGTGAAGTTGAGACTTTTAAATAGACCTTTCTCGTGATTTAACTATCCAAACGCAATGATACTTGGTACAGCAAATGTTTATACACATTGTAATGCACTGGAGTCTAATTTAGTTCAATTGTTTACATAACCTCAAAATGGCGGCTGTGTGAAATATTTAAACTGACATTCTATATCTCCGAAACTAATTTTGTAATTTTGCAATTTTGTACGGTGATAAAGGGTACTGATACAAGTTTACCTATGTATATTTCATAAACCTGTAAAGTACAAAACTAACATGGCGACCAAGCGAATCTGAAATATTTTAATAGACTTTTCTCGTGATTTAACTCTCTGAGCGCAGTGAAATGTGGTACAGTAAATGATTTCGCACATTGTAATGCACTGGCATCTAATTTAATTCAATTGTTTACATAACCTCAAGATGGTGGCTGTGCGAAATTTTAAAATTAAGTTTTTATTTCTTGTGTCGTAATCATGCGATCGAAGTGAAAGTTTGAATAATGAACCTAGGCTATAATTGTCCTTGAATGGTACATAACTTTATAGCCTATACATATAACAATCCTAAATGGCGAGCTTCCGAAATATTTAAACGGTTCTCATTATCTATGAATGTTTCACGGCAACCAAACTGATTTTTTTATGTTCATAGAGACTATGATCATATGTCCACCTGTAGGACATTCAGTAACCTGGTGAGCACAAATCCAACATGGCGGCGACGCGAAGTATAAATATTTAAATGGACGTTTCTAGCGAATTAACTATCCGAGTGCCGTGAAACGTTGCACGTTAAATGCTTATACAAATGTTGATCCACTGGCATCTAATTTATTTCAATTGTTTGAATAATCACAAAATGGCTGCTGTGCGTAATTTTAAAATCTCGTTTTTACTTCTTGTGTTCTATTCATGCGATTGAAGTTTGAATACCACACGTACACAATAATCATAATGTAATAGTACAAAACTAAAAATCCAATCTGGCGACCATCTGAAATATTTAGACGGTCCTCAATATCTACGAATCTGTTACAGCAATTAAACTGAAATTGTGTATGTTGATAGAGGCAATGAACTTGAGCAGGATATATGAAAATAGGCTGTATAGTTCTTCACGGAACTACTTGTTTTGTACCACGTTTGTTATTGTATTCAGAAGGACTGATGTTTAGTTTAGTTGGTTAACATAAGTTATTGTATAAACCTCAATGCGTTTACTATAAGAAGTCATTGTAGTAAAATCTATGCTATTCCAAACTTTTGTTGAGCAGTGTACATCCTTTGGGAAGTCACTGATTTATAGCGACTGCTGCTTTTTGATCCTAAATTTAAAACTAAAAGCTCGACGTAGGCCTAATCCCTTTTATAGTCGTTGACAGGGTTTGATTTTGTAGCCTTAAGTTGATGGCTCGGTGGACTTTTGAATTGGCCTACTTGGGATGCGCGCTCTGCTACCAAACATAAATAAGAAGAAAAGCAGTGGAATGCAGGATAACCTGGTTTTGTTATTAGGTAGCAAAAACAGGCTGGGCGGTCCTTGGTTCCGCGCCGCTGCGGGCAGTTCGCGCCCTGACCTCAGCCATTCAGGGTTGGCCAGTCTGATAATAGTTCATTCTCGACTCTTGAAGAAGGCATACATAAAGTCTATGGTTGATAGAATTAGCGATAGAGGCGAAATTTGTCGAAAACTCAGAATGTTTTCTAAGAGTGGATTTTAGCGGCATTTAATTCGTGATAAAATGCCAAATGTTTTGTCAACGCTAATCGCGGAGAGACCCCCGGTCCTAAAACATGTCCATGTTAAATAGACACAGTTGAAATATAAATACAATATATGCGGGGTTATTTAGCTAAGAGAGGGCCACCTCAAATATCTACGGAACCGTTTAAGGGAACCAAGAAGTGTGGAATGAACAAAGAACACCATTTTTGATGTGTAACATCTTTCCAATCGGTATCTGGATATTTTTGAGGCGCTCAGTGGCTGGACATGTTTGTGGGAGTGATTTTGGAAAAGGGACGGAAATGGATGGGACGGAAACAATAAGCGCGCGTGGTGGCGGAGATCGGTACAACGACGTACTGTAGGTCATGTGGTTATGTGGAATGTATATCGCATACAGTTTAGTTCAAGGTTTGGAGACCCCATTTAAGATATTCCCACAATAAATAATCTTCAAGTTGTCGTTCTTTGGTGTGAAAATATTCATTTTATCATATTTGCTGAAAACAATTACGATTTATTAAATCTTAATACTTTTGCTGTATTCTTATTTAATGTAAGCACTCGATGTACTGTCGGCCATGTGGCTATGTGGAATCTATATCGCATCAACAAACACTCCAAACAACGTAGGAATTCAGTATATTAACGCCGACTACTAACAATAATTGAAACTTCGTTGGTCTAAACATATCACTGGGTGAAACACATTTAATATACTTTCCGCACACCTAATTTTTAATCGCGCCTATACTTGGCAGTGCGCTCTATCGGCTAAACGAGGCCATTTTCAATAACATCGCTGGCATGGGTTCACTAACTGGCCGGTATAGAGCGCAGCTCGCATCAAGTAGGCAGAGGATTGCTTCCGCCACGGCAAATAACAATTATGATTCATTACGGTCAGGATTTGGCACTGGAGTTTTACAAGTAGTTATTTCAGTGACCAACAGAGTTCACTGTCAACAAGGGATTAGCGCTCCCGGGCACACATAGCAGGATAACATGTCACATGTTACACATCATATGCGACTACTGTAAGGCTCGTATAGTTTTCTGTTTTTAGGGTCAAACAATTCTCCATTCTTTCCCTACACCAATCTATAACACATAGGTATAGAAACCATATTTGAGGTCATTATTGATATTTTAAAGTAACCATGCTTACGTCAATTACCTGAAACGATTGAATCTTTAACCGTAGCTTCCTCAAGATTTAAAATGTTCGATATTTTGGACCTTTTTCTCAGGAAACACATGCCTGATCAAGTTGAAATTTTCTGAAGTTATAGATGCTTACAAACCAAAAGCTGCAAAGCAAAATGGAAGTAATCGAAACAAAGATTTAAAAATTAAGATAGAACTCAAATAAAGACTAAAAGATACTGACGAAATAAAAAATTCATAAAATCGGAACAAAATGTCGGACAATAATAACTTCGCTTCACAAGCTGTACCAATAACATTAGATTATGAATTATAGATTTCATCCAATTATCTATTTTAACACCAGAGAAAAAGTTACCAAAATACAACTACTCATCTAAAATTTTCAGAATTTTCAAATGTCAATAATTTTTCAAATGTTTTCAATTCCTATAATTCACTATCAAAACACTGGTTGGTTGGTTCCTTAGTTTAGGGACAGCGACAACGCGGTCATGTAGCCCCGTGTACTTTGGGTGTGTGTAGAATCTGCCTGATAACCGGTGTTAATTGTGCTGACTGTATTAGTGTGTGTTTCTGTTTCTTAATTCAAGTAAGAGCTGCCGACTTTGAATTTTTCAAGTAGTTCCTACTTTTGCCACCAAACGCCACCGTCAACAACTACTAGTTCAGAACTTGGCTACTAGACGCCACCGCAGTCGGCTCCTGGCGACGAACGTAGGAACCTGAGCGTTGTTTACATTTTTAACCTAATTTAGCTTCACACAGGTGTAATTAGTGGAAGGTTCTTTAACATTGCCATAAATCTATGACATGAGACCGCCGGCTTTACTTCCCTCCGAAGGAAGGCATACTGAGGGTTTTTTAACGTTCTTAAAAAATCCGACGACTTCGGCCGGGTTTGGACCCGCAATCTTGGGCATAGAAGCTCATCATGCTACCAACTACGCCACCGAAGCCGCTGTTGATATCTTGTAAATGTCTCAAGTTGCTAGTTGTCATGGTTATCTAATAACTAGGGCTCGGATTCGAGCATATTTGCATATTTTTTTTCCTGGATAGTACACATTGAAATAAGCCTTTCGGTGGTATTTTCACCTCTCTAGGACCAACAGAATTGAAATTTATCGAGCTTATAAATGCATAAAACCCGCGGTTTTCAGAATAGAAGCATATAAATGCATATTCGTGTGGTTTTCGTCTAAATAGTTTGTTTTTCTTCGAATCCCCCCGGAATTCGGGCCCTGTCCATCCTTAAGGTTCGAAAACAGAAATAATCATTGAAAAACCTATCTGGTGCGAATAACAGAACCACAGGTTTTTAACCTTTAGTGAGGTCGTTCTCGTCATTGAAACTTTTATTGACTGATTTAAGAAAATCATTCAAAACTGAGAACATAGAAAAAATTCTTGTTGTACCGACCAATGCAGATCTACTTCATTGACTCGCCTAATTCTGAAAATTTTGTAAATGAACTTATAAACTGTAACGTTTATAAGAAAACTTATCTTATATATACTTGAAAAACTTGAAAGCGAGTATATTGCAGTGTAACGTACATACAATTAGAAAATAAAGCTCGTATATAAAGGTACTGTATGTTATTGGTTTTTCATTTCACTTTCCTTTCTATAGTTATTAATGGTGTTTTTCGAGCATATTCTGCATATTTAACCGCATATAATGTTTTTTCGAGCATATCTATCGAGCATATAATGGGTTTTTCGAGCATATCTATCGAGCATAAAACACATGGTTTTCGAGCATATCTGGAGATTTTATCGAGCATATCGATCCGAGCCCTACTAATAACAAAGCTTTTATTAAACAATTGCATTGTTGACTAATCTACACTGCCCGATTCCCTTATCGATATTCTGTTTTCAAATTCTTTAATCACGGCCCATTTCGTCCTCAGCACATTCTGGACGTTTTAGCAACTATGGTTTTTTAAATGGGACGATACTAAATTTATCCACTATAACAACTAAGAATCGAGTGGAAAGTTCAGTGATGTGCTTATGTTGCAAATACGACGTGTACGGTACTTTTTGAGATGTTAAAGGTTTCCATGTGTGTCGCGAGGCGGCTTCGGTGGCGTAGTTGGTAGCATGCTGAGCTTCTATGCCCAAGATTGCGGGTTCAAACCCGGCCGAAGTCGTCGGATTTATTGAAAGCGTTAAAAATCGCTCAGTATGTCTTCCTTCGGAGGGGAAGTAAAGCCGGCGGGCCCATGTCATAGATATATGGCATGTAAAAGAACCATCCACTAACTACAAAATTGTGTGAAGCTAAATTTGTAGCTTAGATTTGATTAACGCTCTTAAAGTTCCAACGTTCGTCGCCAGCTGCCGGTTGTGGTGGCATCTAGTAGCCATGTTCACGGCTAGGTGTCGTAGACGGTAGCATTTGGTAGCAAAAGTTGGAACTACTTGAAATTGATCGTCTGCAGTCCTTACCTGAATTACAGATGCACTAATACAGCTATCACAATAAACAGCAATTATCAGACAGATTCTACACACACCCGAAGTACACGGGGCTACATGATCACGTTGTCGCAGCCCCTAAACTGAGGAACCAACCAACCAACCAACCAAGAAAGAAAGCGATGTGCCAGCCGCTAGCATGATTCCCTTCTGTAACATACTCTTTGTTGACAAACACATATACCGAATTTTTTCCACACACAGCGTACTATATTGCGTACATTTTCAAAATTTACTCTATGCACGTGTGCCTTTCTCCCTCTCCACCTCGTCCTGAATTCTAGCGGAGATATCTGAAGTCACCTCAATGCATAGGATAAAATAAGTTCGGAACGTTTTCTGTAGTGGCGAATCTGCGGCAATGACTTAATGTACATTTAAAAGGCTAGCAATCACGCAAGAGAATCATGCGCTCGACATTCCAGCGCCTGGCATACTGTAGCTTTCTGTCTAATGCAGACATGGAAACCTTAAGTATCTCAAAAATACTCGTCGGATTTGCAAAATATGCACATCACTGAACTTTCCACTAGATTGTTGCTCTAATGCAGGCCTGTCCAGCCATGTGACTGGTGGCTGTGGCGCCACGGCTTGCCACGAGACTAGCTCTGTGGCAGACTAACCCCCCTCTTCCCCGCTCCACCGTCACTCCCGGCAACTTCTCCTCTCACTCACACTACCTTCTCTTGCTAGAGACGAGAAGACGGACTCCCCCCTCCCCTTCCGCCTCCACACTCCTGCCCTAAACACACTGTGCTGTATTGGAATGGGTCATAAGCCAAGTGTCAAGCAAGGCAAGGAGGAGATTCTGATTTCCTCTTCTTAAATAGAACGGTACATCAGTTGTAGAAAAGTTGCGAATGGCAAAAATACGTTCAACATTAGAGGTGGGTGGCGGAAACAACCCTCCTGGGAATGTAATTATTTAGTAGTACTCGCCCCAGCGCCAGCGGACGGCAAGTGGATGTGTTTGATATGTCACACATTATTAAAGAATAAAAAGTATACAGCAGGCAGTATGATTCAATGGATTTGTTATAGCTACTGATTATTGGTTACTAATGTCTAAGGTTCGGAAGTTAAGGAAAAGTCATATTTTTTTCCTGAGCTAATTTGACCCGAAATCTGAAAAATAAGTTTGAATGATGGGTCCCTGACCACGTTTACAGCAATTTGATGTTGCCTATAAATGCATATTTCGGCCATTTTTATTGTTTTGGTCATATTTTGTCATATTTTCAGTGATATAAGGTCATATTTGGTTATAATTTCAGCATTTTCGTTTAAATTGAGGCATCGTTAACAAGGTACGCGTCTAGTTTCAAACACAGGATTTCCAAATAGTACAGCAGATATATTTTTCTTTCTTTGCCCGGAACAGGCAGATAGCAGGTTTAGAAGACCTGATTCCAAGAAGGCGCTCCTCTACGGACGTCTTTTAGCACATCTTTCTGGACAAGTCAGATTGCAACACTGTACGCATGAGATCACAGAATATGACGATCGTGTGCTTCCACCTTTCAACAGGATTTCACGCTTTGGCACTTAAGACGTTTACTGTATGTTAGTGATACTCTACCTATCCCAAAAATTCATGTGATATTTCATAGTTTAGGTCATATTTTATAGTTTTTAGGTCATATTTAGCTAGTTTTTAGGGCATTTTTGCTTGCATATTTTGTACTTCTTTTAGGTCTTAAACTTCCGAACCCTACTAATGTCCCATGTTATGTTGAAACTTCGCCACACATATTCCAAAGTTTTTGATGTGTAAAATCTTTCCACACGGTAGCTGGATATTTTTGTGGGAGTGATTTAGAAAAATGGGACGGAAATGGATCTGACGGAAGTGTGGAAGACTCAATGCTAAATCAGCTAGGAGGGATACGATCCAGCTGGCAGTGGTAAGAGGAAACAATGAGCGCGCGGTGTTTGAGATTGGTACCATGACGCACTGCCGGCCATGTGGAATGCTATATCACATACGGATTACTTCAAGGTTTGGAGGCGCCATTAAGAATATTCGTACAGTAAATCATCTTCAAGTTGTCGTTCTTTGGTGTAAAAATATTCATTATATCATATTTGCTGAAAACAATTATGATTTATTAAGTCTCTTTTCCAATCTCTGGATAAAAGTGTCTGGCATCCACTCCCCGAGAAACTTTGATCAACACTTTCATACCGAACAGTAAACGCTCATGCGAACTCTGGTGTCAACTGATTGAAACACAAACCACATTTTCAAAATCTTCGTATCAGTATTTAAACGATGATATGCTTCAATAATGAAACATTGTAACTAGTCGGCAAAGCCGGTATTATGTTTCTGCACAATGGCTATTCAGATATTAACCCACATTGCGGTAATGCAGTGATTAATATATATCGATTTTTATACGGGAACTGGGCTAGCCTTTCATATGAATTCCTTTTACTGTCAAGTAGGCGTATTCATAACCAATTTAAAACTCAATTCCACACAGGAACATTATCGAAAAAATAATAATTAATGGAGCATAAAATATTGCTTCCGTATTACCGGCACGTGAAAATAAGTAACTGTCTTGTACTCAAATTATCTGTGGTTGTAATGGATGCGTGGATATCCTCTTGGTAGGCGAATCATGAGCTCTCGGGTTCGAATCCCAGTCCCGGCAAATATTTTTGCTACTAGATTATCGATTTAAACGGTATCTATCATAACATTATGCGTTATTTTTACAGAATCGACATGAAATTACGATTTATCTAATTTTAATTACAATAGTTTGCACCAAGCCGGAGTTGGTAAAATGATTGTATTGATGATTATTTCTAGTAGTCTATAGATAGGTTAGAGACTATGGTTTCATTCCTCCTCTTAATTTACAATATAATATGTAATGTTTGTTCAAACAAGTGTGACAGTAGCATATCTCCAATTCAATCTATACATTCATCATAGTACCAGTATGAAAACGGAGCGTAAATTAACATTTTAAGAATGTCCAAGTATACGAGTAGGATAAGATGTCAGATGACTTCACATACATTTCATAAGCGGCTTCGGTTGCGTAGTCGGTAGCATGCTGAGCTTCTATGCCCAAGATAGCGGGTTCAAACCTGGCCGAAGCCATCGGAATTTTTAAGAGCGTTAAAAATCCCTCAGTATTCCTTCCTTCGGAGGGGAAGTAAAGCCGGCGGTCCCATGTCATAGATTTATGGCATGTTAAAGAACCTTCCACTAATTACACCTGTGTGAAGCTAAATTGTGTAGGTTAAGAATGTAAACAATGCCTTGAGGATCCTACGTTCTTTGCCAAGAGTCGACTGCGGTGGCGTCTAGTAGCTAAGATCTGAACTAGGCCTAGTAGTAGTTGACGGTGGCGTTTGGCGTCAAAAGTAGGAAGTATTTGAAAAATTCTCAGTTGCAGTCTGTACTTAAATTAAAAAAAAAAACACACAGATAACACACACTAATACAGTCATCACAATTAACACCGGTTATCAGACAGATTCTACACACACCCAGAGTACACGGGGCTACATGACCATATTGTCGCAGCCCCTAAACTAAGGAACCAACTAACCATACATTTCATCTCAATCATATGCGACTACTGTAAGGCTCGTAATTTTTTTTTCTATACTACACCTAGCAAATACACATCAAGAATTTTTATAACCTCACAGATTCAACAACCAGTACATATTATCACATACACATTCCTAATTTCTACGTTGTTTTTCAAGACAAATTTTGATGCTCAATTTACGAAATTTATTGTTAACAGTTTTTTTGTGGAAAATTTCCTATGTGAACTTTTGATATGGCACTACTCAGTTACTCATCATATACCAGCTGAAGTAGGTCACACACAATGTGACACAAACCGGTACCGTTTCAATGAAGTAAATATTGACTTTATGTGAAAATAAAAAGTTTATAATTAACACGTCAATAAGGTATCGATCGGGCTATCATGGTCATTTTTAGGTAGATTTCATCAGAAAGCTAACTATTGCAATGGGTACCATGTTTCGACTTCCGGAAAATTTCGACATATCTTCGCGTTTCACATCCCCCAGATCCCAAAACCACCGTCAGTTCAAAAGTTTATATATAATTTATGTATGTATGTATATATATATATATATATATATATATATATATATATATATATATATATATATATATATATATATATATCAGTTTCTTGTGGACACGATAACTGCCGTAATTTTGCACCAATCACTTCGAATTTTTTACCGAATATGTATACCTATAAAATCTCTTCGAGTTCGTTACTGGCCGAAGGGGGTGAAAATGGGGGGGCTTTTTTCTCTCGAAAAAGTGAAATATTGCTATGACTCCCTTAATATGTGAAATATCGAATCCGTTTTAAGCTCATACTATGTGTCGGCTAAAGCCCAGAAATTTATGTTTGAAGAGTTTTTTTTATAGCACCAACCATTGACCAAAGGGGTGGGAAAAAGTGGGTTTTCGGAAACATTAATCATATCTCTCTTAATAGGCACAATTTCAAAACTGTACAAAATGGACAATATTCCCCTAATAATTACCTAAAACTTTTGTCTGAAAGAATTTTTGATATGACCCACCATTTCGCCAAGCGATGAGAAAAATGATTTCGGAATTAAAAGAAAATGCCAAGAGCTATCAGAGGTTGCCATGGCAACACTACTAAATTGATGAGGGATGAGCCATCAGACGTTGCCACGACAACGCACTTGCACGAGATCAGATTCAGATTTCCATCTGACTAAGTGTGAAGTGGCTTCGGTGACGTAACTGGTAGCATGCTTAACTTCTATGCCCAAGGTCGAGGGTTCAAAGCCGGCCGAAGTCGTCGGATTTTCTAAGAGCGCTAAAAATCCCTCAGTATGCTTTCCTTTGGAGGGAAATTTCCAACGTTCGTTGCGAGTTGCTGGTTGCGGTGGCATCCAGTAGCCAAGTTCACAGCTAGGTGTCGTTGAAGGTAGTATCTGGTAGCAACATTAGGAACTACTGCTTGAAATTGACCGTCTGCAGTCCTTACCTGAATTACAGACTAATACAGCCATGTTGTCGCAGCCCCTAAACTGAGGAACCAACCAAAATCTCTGCGGTTGATACAATTTTGCGTGAAGACGTAACAGACCGTTAGATAGTTACACATCAGTGTCGAAACCTTGCATAAGGACAGTGTGACCAAAAGTATAAAAATGGACCCCAAATGACAAGAAGTTTACCGTCCCCATAAGACAATAAAATGTTTAAAATATGCATAAAATGACGAAAAACAAAGTTAATAAAGCTCCAATTATAAAAAACTTTCTCGCCATCAATGAAGTCTGATCCTTCTACGAAAACCTGCATATTCTGCCTATTTTCGCATATCCCCAAGTTTGCCCGGTGAAATATACCTCCGCCTTCCGGCGTGCCGAGAGGACTTTTTTAAATCTATGTGTGTGCCAATTTTGGAATAGCTCGCATGCATAACTTCTGAGATATCCAACATAGAGCTCAAATTTCAATTGCGATCCTCGCTTTTCCGCCCCTTAAAACTCCAATAATGATAATGATAATAATATTAATAATAATCTGCATGTAGATATTTCCTGGT
Organism: Meconema thalassinum; assembly: GCA_946902985.2. Taxonomy (NCBI): domain Eukaryota; kingdom Metazoa; phylum Arthropoda; class Insecta; order Orthoptera; family Tettigoniidae; genus Meconema; species Meconema thalassinum. Next base: position 69,452,324 of record OX336394.1, on the reverse strand, counting down.
GACGGAGCACAAACAAAGGCATGATGCAGTTGCTAAAATCTTACATCAGGAGTTGGCTGATAAGTTTCAGCTTCTTAAAAGAAAGAAAGTTCCGTACCACCAATATCAGCCAGAGTATGTTCTTGAAAACAAGGAATACAAGTTGTATTGGGACCGAACTATTTTGACTGATCAATCGGTATCACACAACAGGCCGGATCTGGTGGTTGTCAGTAAGAAAATCGAGCAAACTACCTTGATTGATGTTGCGATTCCTAACAACAAGAATCTCCAGTCAAAACGCAAAGAAAAGATAGCAAAAACAGCGAGTTGGTCGACTCTATCAAAAGACAATGGCATGTAGAACGGGTAAAGACCATACCTATCATTGTCTCAAGTACGGGCGTGACCTAAGTATTCTACCTTGCTCCAATGCCTTAAAGAACTGGATCTGGATACGCAACTGTACAAACTAATGCAGAAGGCAGTAGTTTTCTCAACAACCCGAATCGTCCGGAAGCTCATGGGTAGCGACATTCCAGCTTAGAAGTTGCTGTTTCCGTAACTATACTTTGGTTCACTGAAGCCCGTATAGTTATGTTGTAATGTATCAGCAATGTGTTACATGTACTGTATAAACCAATAATAATAATAATAATAATAATAATAATAATAATCATCCATGAAATTTAGCTTGCCCAACTGTTTATTAATTTACTTTCTTTTTAGTCAGTCTCCTTTCTTTGTTGTTGTTGTTGTTGTCTCTGGTTGTTCTTTTACTTAAAGATTTTTTGATCACTGTGCATAAAAAAAAATCCATTTTTATTGTATCTGAACGTGTCAGTCACCACAAGAATAAGCCATACTTATTTCTGAAATTTATGAAATAAGTCATTTTTTTCGATTGAACTAGAAACTTAAAGAACTCTGGAACTAAAGCACGTTATAAATTAAATGGACAACTCTGGCAACGTCACCATTTTCCCGAAAGAAAAACTAAAAACACAATGGTTATTTATAAAATGTATTTTATGTTCTCTTTGTAATTATTTTTTCTGAATGGTCTTTTGTCATAATTTGTATTGATTTGCCAGATTTTCTAACCCCAGAACATAATCGGTCAGTTCAGAATAATTTACTGTTTGCACGTTAGTAGAGGAGCAAGGAGAATTCTGCGTCACCCATTTTATTTGTACCCGACTGTACATCATCAGTCAAGTAAGATTTCTGATATCCCGCGAACCAATGATGCTGGAGGGCGTCACCCCGAGTTATTTGACACCTCGTACAAGTCCCTAGCATTATTGGTTCGCGAGATATCAGAAATCTTACTTGACTGACGATGTACAGTCGGGTACAAATAAAATGGGTGACGCAAAATTCCCCTTGCACCTCTAGTCAAGTACACACATCAAAAAAAGTTTTGCATCACCTCGGTTCCCAGATCTCCGGCATATAGACGTTGACTGTGTATATTGTATCCAAGATACAGTCCCTTTGACTGTTCATAGATGTCACTAAAACTGCTCAAAGATGTAAACAACCATGCATGAGCAGGGCCTATTAGACGGAGGGGGTACGACAGCCGATCAGTTCCAGTCATTCCACCATGACGAAGGTACGCTGCTCATGTTGTCTGTAGTTCTACCATGCCTAGAAGGTCAATACCGCAGTTCGATCGCGTCCGCATTGTTACTTTGTGTCAAGAAGGGCTCTCAACAAGGGAAGTTTCCAGGCGTCTCAGAGTGAACCAAAGCGATGTTGTTCGGACATGGAGGAGGTACAGAGATACAGGAACTGTCGATGACAGGCCTCGCTCAGGCCGCCCAAGGGCTACTACTGTAGTGGATGACCGCTACTTACGGATTGCCGCTCGGAGGAACCCTGACAGCAATGCCACCATGTTGAATAATGCGTTTCGTTCAGCCACAGGACGTCGTGTTTCAACTCAAACTGTGCGCAATAGGCTGCATGATGCGCAACTTCACTCCCGACGTCCATGGCGAGGTCCAGCTTTGCAACCCCGACACCATGCAGCGCGGTACAGATGGGCCCAACAACATGCTGAATGGACCCCACGGAATTGGCATCACGTTCTCTTCACCGATGAGTGTCGCATATGCCTTCAACCAGACAATCGTCGGAGACGTGTTTGGAGGCACCCTGGTCAGGCTGAACGTCTTAGACACACTGTCCAGCGAGTGCAGCAAGGTGGTGGTTCCCTGATGTTTTGGGGTGGCATTATGTGGGGCCGACGTACGCCACTGGTGGTCATGGAAGGCTCCGAAACGGCCTTACGATACCTGAATGACATCTTCCGACCCATAGTGCAACCATATCAGCAGAATATTGGAGAGGCATATGTCTTCATGGACGACACTTCTCGACCTCATCGTGCACATCTTGTGAATGCGTTCCTTCAAGATAACGACATCGCTCGACTACAGTGGCCAGCATGTTCGCCAGACATGAACCCTATCGAACATGCCTGGGATTTGTTGAAAAGGGCTGTTTATGGACGTCTTGACCCACCAACCACTCTGAGAGATTTACGCCGAATTGTCGTTGAGGAGTGGGACAATTTGGACCAACAGTGTCTTGATGAACTTGTGGATAGTATGCCACGGCGAATACAGGCATGCATCAATGCAAGAGGACGTGCTACTGGGTATTAGAGGTAGTGGTGTGTACTGCAATCTGGACCACAGATGCTGAAAGTCTAGCTGTATGATGGTACAACATGCAATGTGTGGGTCTCATGAGCAATAAAACGAGCTGAAATGTTGTTTGTGTTGATCTCTATTCCCTTTGTATTTAACGGTTCCGGAACTCTTGGAACCGAGGTGATGCAAAACTTTTTTTGATGTGTGTATTTACATCGAACAAAGTCATACCAGAAAATTTCAAAATAGGCCTAGTTTTAACATTAAATTAAATAAAGTTGTCCACTCTTAAGTCCTTTTACCAACTTGGGCACCTCAGCAAATCCCGGGCTCCAGCCCCGCTTGCCCTTCCATCTCGTCAGGGCTGATCACAACTATCAAGTCTGAAATATGTTATCATCTAGGCTTACAGGATTGAGCCGCGTCGCATATCGGTTATTATTTCCCGACGTTTCGGCTGACATTGCAGCAGCCTTAATCATGAGTTGTTGTCCGCAGTGTTCCCAACCTCTGAAACCTTAAAATCCCAACTTTCCACTCAGAATGTCCCTTTTCACTATAAAATATTCCACAAAAAAATAAATATTTTGTTCAAAACAAATGTATAATGAATAAAGAATGTGCCCCAGAGTCTCGATAATGTGTTTCTAATTGCAGTACTGTGCCCGTTTAGACCGGAGTCCGCACGACCACATATGCATTTTACCAATAATCAGTCAGCACGAGAGTCAAAATATCCCGGGGCGCTAGATGGGTTAAAGCTAATCGCAAAAACGACATCAAATGAAAAAAATGCTTTACTGATTTTTGGCTCAATGCAACAATAAGGATAGAAGGAGATTCAATTGGGCTCAACACATTATGTAAAATTATCTCATTTTATTTTGAATTTAAAACAGTACCATATGCGCTAAAATTGATTTTAACGAAATACAAAACTGTCTTGTAATAGTACATTATCATACACTTAAACATTCACTTAATGCACGTTTTTATTCATTTAAAGATTGAGATGTTTATCTTTCCTTGTGTAAGTCTTTGAATGAAAAAAAAAAAAGATTTCACAAAAGCACAACATAAGTTTTAATCTCCAAAAACACACAATACTGTCTGTTATCGCACAAGCAGCAGTTGGCGATTGTAATGTATAAGGTGCGTTCAAAAAGTAACGAGCCGGGGGCTGGAATGCGCAGACCGGTGACTACATCGGCTAATCGTGGCGAGTGTAACGAGGTGTGGTTCCGACCAGAGCGTGGGAGGACACAGCCCATCGCTAGAGGGCACGCGTGCACGTCACGTGACCATACAAAGCGAGCAGCAGCATGCATCAATCGTCCAACGCTGCCAGTCGCATTGCAAACAGTGACATGGAGGCGTCAACCGAAGAACAAAGAGGTAATGTTCGGTTTCTGACAGCGGAAGGAGGAGGGGGAACGGACATTCATCGCCGAATGTCACAAGTGTACGGCGAACACTGCGTGTCCCTTGCAAGTGTCAAGGCGTGGCACAAGCGCTTCAGGGTAGGACGGGTATCGTTAGCCGATGATGCCCGGTCTGGGGCAGTCCCCTGCATTACCGATGACAACGTCCAGCTGGTTGATGCACTTATTACCCAGGAGCGCCGAGTGACAGTGAACGCCATAGCCGCCGTGGTCGCTCCACGACAATGCACAACCTCATACGGCCAACACAGTCGCGGCACTCCTGCAGAAATTCAAATGGGAGGTTCCCGGCCGCTCTCCATACAGTCCAGAACTCTCATCCTGTGATTACGCCATGTTTGGTTTCCTGAAAAGCGATCTGCGGGGCCAACGATTCACCTCGGACGCCGACGTCCAGCGTACGTGCGGAACTGGTTCATATCGCAGCCCAGGGAATTGTATGAGACAGCCATTCACCGCCTCGTGGCACAGTGGGACAAGTGCCTCATCAGCCAGGGCCAATACTTCTAACATACAGGTACTGGTTTTTGTAATTATGCCTCCGGCTCGATACTTTTTGAACGCACCTTATAATACTAAACTTCCGTGAAAGGCTTATTTTTAGCCTATTTTCATTTTATGAAAAAAAAAAAAAAAAAGGCTGATGAGATCACCTTTTGTCCGTGTGTGTGTTTGTGTGTGTGTGTGTGGGTGTGTCCCTAATAACTTCTAAATGGCTGGAGCGATTACAATGAAACTCGGTAAGATAGCACCATTCTGGCAGACCTCGACCGTGCCCTTCAAATTTTATCTCTCACCAATTCAACATGGTGGCTGTGCGAAATATTTCACCAGCATTCAGTATCTCCGAAACTATTAACGACATCGCCCTAAAATTGTGTACGGTGATAAAGGGCACTACTAGAAGTTCACCTATGAGACTTTCAAAAACCTGGTAACTACAAAACCAACATGGCGGCCAAGCGAATTTGAGACTTTTAAATAGACTTTTCTCGCGATTTAACCATCCAAATGTAATGACACATGGTACAGCAAATGTTGATACACATTGTAATGCACTGGCATCTTATTTAGTTCAATTGTTAACATAACCTCAAGATGGCAGCTGTGCGAAATTTTAAAATCTCGTTTTTACTTCTTGTGTTCTAATCATGCGATTGAAGTTTGAATACCACACGTACACAATAATCTTAATGTAATAGTACATAAATAAAAATCCAACCTGGCGATTATCTGAAATATTTAAGACGGTTCTCAATATCTACGAATCTATCACAACAATCAAACTGAAATTTTGTATGTTGATAGAGGCAATTAACATGAGTAGGATATATGAAAATAGGCTGTATAGTTCTTCACGGAACTACTTGTTATTCTATCAGCATGTATGGATCGTTCCTATTGTGCACGTTTGCTGTGCAAACGAAGCTTTTATGTATGAATGGCTCGTAATATATGACATCGGCTAAATATCCCAAATTCGCCTCACGTTTTGCAAAAAATATCCCTTTATCCCTTTCCTAAAGAATATTTATCAAAATGTCCTACAGTATGGGGCAAATTCCACGGGTTGGCATCACTGGCGTGTCCGTACTCAAACTAACGGTTATTGCCAGCCAGAGGTGCTTGCTTGGCCTGCATTGTCGCCACGCTGCTCCCTGATTGGTCCACACCCCTGGTAGTCGTGCGCTAGGAGAACTTTCCAAATGTTGCTAAGTTTGAAGCCAACTTCGCGATTGAAATTATTGGGATGCTTCATGACCAGACATAACTTGAACTGTTAAGAAGAACCATCACTCGTACTTGATTGACAATAGAGGTTGTGAAGCATCCCAATAATTTCAATCGCGAAGATGGTTTCAAACTTAGCAACATTTGGAAAGTTCTCCTAGCGCGCGACTGACAGGGGTGTGGACCAATCAGGGAGCAGCTTGGCGACAATGCAGGCCAACTGACTGGCAATAACCGTTAGTTAGAGTACGGACACCAACTCGTACCTACCCATGATTAAGGCTGCTGCAATGTCAGCCTAAACGTCGGGAAATAATAACCGATATACGACGCGGCTCAATCTTGTAAGCCTAGATGATAAACTAGACACCGGCCGCGAAAGCCTACGATCTAAGTCTGTAATATTATTCTGTTGCAGGCGTTCGTTCATCATGGCAGGAGGCTCTCAAGGTCCAGTACGCATTAAAGAGTTGCTGAAAACATTCGAGTGTCCTGTTTGTTGGATGTATATGACAGGAGAAATTGAACTTTGCACTAGCGGACACAGCGTATGCTCCGAGTGTAAAAACAATATAAGATCCTGCCCGGTGTGTTCTGCGGCTTTTGGTGGTGCACGGAACTATATGGCAGAAGATATCGCCAAGAATGTGTTATTCCCCTGTGATAACAAAGAGGTTGGTTGTTCTCAAAACCTGTTAGGTTTACAGCTCGATGCTCATAGGAAGTCTTGTCCTTTCAGACTCTACACCTGTTTAGCAGGGAGATATGAGTCAAACAGGAAAAGCTGTGAGTGGGTAGGGCGGAAATGGGACCTCCAGGATCACGTCAAAGTGGTCCATCCTCCTAGTTTCTACGACCTGAGTATAAACAAATTGCATTGGCCGGAATGTGATGAGGATATGTTTCACGGTACTGACGGCTATTTGTTGTCATTAGGTGGAAATTGGGATGTATTTTGGTTAATTAGGAATATAAATAAATTGACGAAGGTGGCCAATTACGCTGTCCAATACATTGGATTAGATATATGGAGTGCTAATTTCCGCTGTAAATTCGATTTTGTATCTGGAGATGGAAGTAGACAACTGACATTCATGGATGTTGTACATAATCATTTGCAGGATTTGAAATCCCTGATAAAGTCGACAAAATGTTTGACACTGAGCAGGGATCTGCGGGAGTACATTATGGGTGAAAGCTTGTCATTACGATTTAGTTTGGAGATTACGCGTGGCGAGTGAATTTCGAAGAAGAAAAACACAGGAATTGATAATAGTGTTATTAAAATATTATTCTAAATTAATATTTAATAAAGGGTGTTAAACTGCATTATATTTCATGTGATGGAATGGATCAAAACGCGAAAAGAACATTATACCTCCTAAACTATTGGTTGTTTACGTAATCCATTATCCTGATTTCTAATGGAAATGAGTGGTTACTAAATACTGTTACAGATTATATTTACTGATTGGGAATAGTTCAAGTATTATTGATTGTTATCGTGATCAAGATTTTGCTGCCATGTATAGTTATAAAAAGTGTTAAAATATATAATTATGTTCCAAGAAGTGCAAAGGTCTCCTACGTAGTGTGTTCTTTCTTAGCTTGTTTCTTCTTTTGTACAGAGAGGACCATCCCTATAGAACGGAGCCTCGGATGCGCCGCGCGACGGGTTGGGCACTGCACAGTGGGTCAAAATCGAAATCTAGGAGGACAAAATTATTTATTTTCAAAATTTAAAAAAATCAAAATTTATTATTTCCACAGCATTCTCATATAATTCCCACTCACTATTCTGGGACATAAACGCATCTTAGTGTAAATCTGTCACCACTGTTCGAGCAGTCTGAATTGGAGGGTGACTGTAAGTGGCTGTGGTTTGGTTGTCTTTGTGGTTAGTTTGATGCTTTAAGATCGAACATGCAGCTGAAGGTATGATCTTTGTAACGTGTTTCAGTTATTAATGGGCGTAATTGTTACGTAATTTTAGCTATATTTGCATTATATAATATTTAACTATTATTTTTAAAATTATATTTTCACTTAGATTTTTAGTATGTTGCGTCACTCTGCGTCACTTTCTACTTAATGTTAAAATGTAGAAAAAGTCTTGTAGTTTACGCCTGTTGTAAGATTTTTTACATCTTTTTGCAACTTACCTAGTTATTTTACGTTTTAGAAGATGCCGCGCACCCAGTTCTCACACGTTTACAACTGTTTGAAGCACTGGGTTCGACGATTATGTCAAAAGTGGAACTCTGTGACTTTGTTAAAAGTAAATTAGGGGTAGAAAATTGTTCTGAAGAGATAACTGAATGCTCTATCCAACTCCGAGTCATATACAATTTCTTGCATGTGTAGACGTAGCTTAAAAAAGGTCTTAACTGATGTTTATTATGAAGTAAACAAATACGTTGCTTTCACTCTAAATTCATGATTAAAACATAAAAATAATTTTGTCCCCCTAGATTTCGATTTTGACCCACTGTGCAGTGTGTGTGTCCGCCTGTCGAGCAACGCATTGACGCTAGCAGCAGCGTAGTGACCAACTAATTCAACAAATGTACACTTGTTGTTGTTGTTGTTGTTGTTGTTGTTGTTTGAGTCTTCAGTATTTTGACTGGTTTGATGCAGCACTCAATGCCTCCCTGTCCTTAGCTAATCGTTTCATCTCTACATAGCTACCACACCTTACATCCAAGGCAATCTGTTTAACATATTATGCTAACCTTAGGTCTACCAACCTCTCTCTTCTCTTCATTAGCAGTCGCGAGAAACATCTCTCCTCTCCCACTCGTCTTAATACCTCTTCGTTTGTAACCCTATCTACCCATAGGATCTTCATCCTTCTCCTGTAACACCACATTTCAAATGCTTCAATTCTCCTCTTTTCTGCTGCACCAATAGTCCAAGTTTCACTTCCATAGAGCGCCACCCTCCAGACAAAGGCTTTCTGAAATGACTTCCTAATACCTAAATCTATATTCGATGTCAACAGATTCCTTTCTTTTGTAGAAATGCTTTCCTTGCCTGAGCCAACCTACTTTTTATATCCTCTTTGCTTCGTCCATCACTGGTTATTTTGCTTCCTAAGTAACAGAAGTCTCCTACTTCCTTCAGCTCTTCACCTGCCAATTTGATGTCCATAGAGGTTTCTGATTTATTTCGGCTGCATTCCAATATTTTTGTTTTACATTTATTAATTTTCATCATGAATTCTTTTTAACTTCTTTAATAAATTACAGAGTAGTTGCTGGAAACGCTGTCCTTCATTTTCTGAACACACATTGCACTAACGTAGGAAGTTTCGGTACACTCGCTGTAATTCAACCTCGCAGATAATTTCGTATCAGCGCGGTTACCAGACATAATGTCCACTATTAAAATGTCCAGGTACAAGGAAGTCCACGCCTTTTGGTCCAGGTCTTAAATGGCCAGGTTTTTTGGTCCTTTGGGTTTTGGACCCCATGTCAAAATGTCCAGAGTACAAAGTGTCTAAAGTGGAAAACTTCCAGGACTTAAAACATCACGTGGCTTGGTGGTCCGCAAGTTGTTGGGCGTGGTCCAGCTCAGTCAGCGCCAGTCTTAATTGTCGGTGCAGACAGGAAGCACTGTTAGCCGTTACGTGGCGCTCGTCAAGTGCGGCCGACTGGCAAAGTTTACATCTGATATTTAGCGTACAATGGCAGATATTCCAGAAATCACTGATTCACTAAATTGGACTAAATTGTTTGACATTTTGAAATCTATTGGAATAAAGTACAGGGATAGGAGGGTAGTATACAATCTATAGTATACAGAAACCAGACAGCAGTCATTCGAGCTGAAGGACATGAGAGAGAAGCTGGTATTCAGAAAGTTGTAAGGCAAGGCTGCAACTTATCACCCATACTTTTCAATCGTTACATTAAACAAGCAATGAAGGAAATTGGAGAGAAATTTAAAGCAGGAGTGAAGATTCAAGGAGAAATAATTTCAACTCTGAGATTTGCTGATGACATAGTCATCTTGGCCGACACACCTGAGGATTTGAATGAGTTCTTCAATAGTATGGACTCCGTCTTACGGAAAGAATACACGATGAAAGTTAATAAATGTAAAACAAAGATACTGGAATGCAGCCGAAATAAATCAGAAACCTCTAAGGACATCAACTTGGCAGGTGAAAAGCTGAAGGAAGTAGGAGACTTCTGTTACTTAGGAAGCAAAATAACCAGTGATGGACGAAGCAAAGAGGATATAAAAAGTAGGTTGGCTCAGGCAAGGAAAGCATTTCTACAAAAAAGGAATCTGTTGACATCGAATATAGATTTAAGTATTAGGAAGTCATTTTTGAAGGCCTTTGTCTGGAGCGTGGCTCTCTATGGAAGTGAAACCTGGACTATTGGTGCAGCAGAAAAGAAGAGAATTGAAGCATTTGAAATGTGGTGTTACAGGAGAATGATGAAGATCAGATGGGTAGATAGGGTTACAAACGAAGAGGTATTAAGACGAGTGGGAGAGGAGAGATGTTTCTGGCGACAGCTAATGAAGAGATAGGTTGGTAGGACACATATTAAAACACACAGGAATAGCAAGCTTAGTTATGGAAGGAAGGGTTGAGGACAAGAACTGTAGGGGTAGACCAAGGTTAGAATATGTTAAACAAATTGCCTCGGATGTAGGGTGTGGTAGCGACGTAGAAATGAAACGATTATCTCAGGACAGGGAGGGATGGAGAACTGCATCAAACCAGTCAAAAGACTGAAGTCTCAAACAACATTGATTCACAAAAGGGGAAACCACTACTAGCACGATTGCAATAAGCAAAATACCAAAATTTACTGGAGGTGCAGTTTAAGAAGAATATGCAATGCTGCCACCCACACCAACGCCGACCTTGCTCACTCAGTCGTCCTCGTTGATGGTACCGACAAGCACCTACATAAATGCTCAGTCTGGACATTGTTCATTCCATTTCAAAAAAGAATAGTTAAGAAAGAGTTGAGAAAGATAAGAATCCTGTCTTAATGAACATCAATATTTGAAGACATTTTGAACGGGGTTTAAATATTCCTGGACATTTTGTTTCTCTAGACATCATTATTTGTGGTCATTTCGGACGAGGTGCAAACATTCCCTGTCATTTTGACACTCTGGACATCATTTATTGTGATCATTTTGAACGGGGTGCATATATTCCTGGACATTTTGTCACTCTGGACATTTTGGTTTGGTGGACATTGTTTCTTGTGGTCTTTTTTTTGTCATGGTCTTTTCGGCTGTGGACTTTATGAGGTGGAAGGAATCAGCGCAGTTATTTCATTCTCGCGAGCCTCCAGAATACGCGGATTGTTTCTGTATTTACAGTATTTTGTTTGAGGTTCACCCACGAGTAAAAATCGGACGGCGCTGAAACTTTCGAACAAATTTAACCTACTGCTAACTTCTTCTTCAGTAGATAAGATTCCACTAGGAAATTCGATGTTTTATTCTATACCTAACAATGTTCACGTGATACGATATGATGATGATGATGATGATGATGATGATGATAATTGTTGTTTTAAGGGGCCTAACATCTACGTTATCGGCCCTATTGGTTTGAGTGATAGTGAAAAATGAGATGAGAATGAAAATTATTACTAATACTAACTACAAACTTATCGTAAAACAATAAAGGATCAGATAAATAAAGGACAGGAAGAAAATAAATTCCCTCACCCTCGAAGGAGAAGGATTGAGGGACTTGGAAGGAAGGACAGACAGATAGGAGAGGAAAAGAGGAGAGGGACAAACCGGACCCAACTCAGGAATCCCCTACACCCTTCAGGTGTAGCATTATCCAGGGTACACCGGAAGTGGTGGGGCTGCATACACCCTGCCTCCTTGAGGGCCTTGTGCAGAAGGCAGGAGATAACATGAGAAGAAAAAGAAGGCTGACCCCTCGCAGAAGGAGGGTATCAGGAAAGATGAGACAAGGGACAATTAAGGCGGGAAAGCGAAAGAATCCCTAGACCTCGGATACCCTAATACCGTCGGGGTCGGAAGATAACAAGAGTTGACCAAGAGAGGTCGACAGGAAAGAAGCCCGGCACAAGTAAGTGGAATCAATGCCGGACTCAGCTGGGGTCCCGTGATCGCCAACCCACGTCCCACTAGATACTAAGGTATCTTGCCAGCTGCGTATGTAATAAATGCTATGACAGCATCCAGGGATTCACGGCTCGCTGTTGCAATTGGCACATGCTATAAATGTAACGGAGTCATTGCGACGTGTCCGCGACACGGCTATTGGAAGGCCCCGTTCTATAGGGAGGGCCCTCACTGTACATGGTAATAAATACTAATAATAATATCGTATGGCCTCGGTTCCGGGTGCAAGCTTTGTTATTTAACACCCAGAGGGTAGCTTGCATATCTAATTTCGTTGTTCCTTGAATCACTATGAAAGTCGAGGAGGTTAGATATCATAGCTCCTTGAACACTATAGCGCTTTCTAGTAGAGAAATGAGGAACGTTGTGTTGGCGGAAACTCCCGAGATTAATTTTGCCATTATGAACACGGCCTACTGAATTCAAATGGGTTCTTTGACATGCCAACATCGTATGACATGAGTTTCGTATTTTTGCCACCTTTCAAAAATCACTTACCACGGCCAGGAGCGAACCTGAAAGCTTGGGGTTGGTAGACCGACACGTTAACCACTCACCCACCGTGGCAAGCTATGTAAATGGTAACTGTATGATTTGTGTCTTCTTTTGTTCTTCCTTCATTGTTCATTAAATAACATTTGCACTTAATTTTTGTTTTTGTACTGCGTCTCCGGTGGCGTAGTTGGTAGCATGCTGAACTTATATGCCCAAGGTCGTGGGTTCAAACCCGGCCGAAGTCGTCGGATTTTTAAGAGCGTTAAAAACCCCTCAGCATGCCTTCCCTCGGAGGGGAAGTAAAGCAGACAGTCCCATGTCATAGATTTATGGCATGATAAAGAACCCTCCACTAATTAGACGTGAGTGAAACGTTAAATTTGACTAACGCTCTTAGGTTCCAACGTTCGTCGCCAGAAGCCGACTGCGGTGGCATCTAGTAACCAAATTCAGAACTAGTTGGTCGTTGACGGTGGCGTATGGTAGCGAAAGTAGGAACTACTTGAAAATCCAATGTCCGCAGTCCTTACTTGAATTAAAAACAGATACACACTAATACAGCCATCACAATTAACACCGGTTATCAGACAGATTCTACACACACCCAAAAGTACACGGGGCTACATGACCGCGTTGTCGCAGTCCCTAAACTGAGGAACCAACCATCTGTTTTGTAGTGGGTTGGCGACCACGGGGCCCCAGCTGAGTCCGGCATTGTTTCCACTTGTGCCGGGCTCCTGTCAGTCTTCATTCCTGTCGACCTCTCTTGGTCAACTCTTCTTCTCTTCAGACTCCGACGGTATTAGGGTATCCGAGGCCTAGGGAGTCTCTTCCTTTCCCGCCTTTATTGGTCCTTGTCTCATCTTTTCTGATACCCTCCTTCTGCGAGGAGTCAGCCTTCTTTTTCTTTTCATGTTATCTCCTGCTTTCTGCTCAAGGGCCTCAAGGAGGCAGGGTGTATGTAGCCCCACCACTTCTGGTGACCCTAGATATTGCTACACCCTCAAGGGCTCACGGCTGGTGAGTTCGGGAGTTGGCGACCCCGAGTGATTTATGAGCTGGGTCCGGTTTTCCCCCTTTTTTCCTATTACCTCTGGGGCGGACCTTCTCCTCTTTCACTTTCCTATCTGCCTTTCATGGCTTTCCTTCCTTCCAACTATCCGCATTCTTCGAGAGTTGAGAGTATTTCTTTTCCTCCTGTCCTTTATTTGCCTTATTCTCTTTTTTTCCCATTTCTTCTAGTATGTAAGTTAGTTGTTGGTTTTAGTTATAGTTTACATTTCATTATCATCTTCACGATCACCCAAACCATTAGGGGCCGAGAACCTTGATGTTAGGCCTCTTAAAACGATTATCATCATCATCAACTCCTGCTTGTTCCTTCTCTGGTCCACTGTGCGGCTTGATGCGCTGTGTAGAAGTCGGACCACCTCCGCCTCTGTCTTGGCCAGATATCGGTCCTGCTGGAGGGGTTACTCTTGGTCGACCTGGTACTGACCTATGACTAACATCTCCTGTGGCTCGAAATCGTCTCCAATGCCTGGAAATGACACTATGTGGCACATTTACGACGACTTCGGTCTGTGTCTGGCCTGCTTCTGGGCGGCCGTGTATTCTACCCTGCAAAACGGGGTCCAAATGGTGTCGTGTCATTATGTTGTCACGTTCACCACGAGGCAACAATCGGCACACTATTGGCAACTCAAGCTAATACTTGGGACGCTGCGGTCGGTCTGGATAAGTAGGGTAAAAATACTCAATAACACGCGTTTAATATGGAACACTTTTTATTTTTCGGTTATAATCAGTAAATGTGGTCCCTTTAAATAATGACAGTGTTAATTGTAATTGTATATATGTATAACTGTGCGATACACTTGATCTAATTTGTGTGTTCCACTGGATTTTAATGTGTCAATTGCATATTATCAAGCATCGGGTGTCTGCTGGTATTTGTTTTTGAGCAGTTCGAGTCATGGCGCTGTTACGTTTAAAAGCTATATTTGAGTTTGCTCACTGTACCATAGACTTAGATTTTTTTCTGCTTGGTAGGGCGAAGGAATGAGTTTAACTTGTATTAAAACTCGCGGGAGACAGGAATTGCTTGATTTGGATGATTAGCAGGTGGGTTTGTTGTTGAATATTGGACTTGTAGCAGGTTCTCGCAGAGAAGTCAAATTTGGCCTATATGATTCGTAGTGGAATTGCTCGGATATCGCAGAGCGAGGTGATAGCGGTTGGTAGGGTTATTGGAAATGAACTAGGAAGCCGGGAAGGATACCTGACTGATGAAGCTTGGCTGTCCTCGGCTGGTGTAGGCTTGGCTCGGCGAGGCTGTGCTTGGCTGTCCAGGTGCGGCTTGGCTCGGCGTAACAGTGAACAACCCATCCTGTCGTCAGTGAGTGTAGTGGTGAGTGGTTCAACCCGCTCCTGTTGCTCGTATTTATTTGGTATCGTCACCTTTCGGGTATTGCTTTTTGCATCTTTTGGAAAGTGATGAAAACTTATATCCGCAGCCCTCTTATACATCGACTTACAGCCGTAAACTGAGCAATATACTTTGCTTTTAATCATTTTGCACTCTATCAACGAGTAAAACTTATTACTTATGTATAAAGACGCGAAGAGTTTACCACGATCTGCTTGCCAATACAAGAAACCATATACAAAGAGACACCACGTGACAAATGTACCCTACTTGGTAAGTTTCTCATTTTTTACCGCTAGATGTCATATCAGATAGCTGGAGTTGCCAATAACAGGGGAAACACGACCGAGGGAATAAGGCGCAGGCAGAGGCTGTGTTTACCTTGCGGTTACGCCGCTAGTTAAAGCAGGGAATACTCCTTTCCTATACAGAGCAAACACGTAAGGTGTATATGTCGTGTGATTTGCTGTCTATTTCCTGTTGCCCTGTTTATTCGTAACTTACGCTTATCGTTTGGACACTAGTGTATTGTTCTCACAGCCATGCAAACTATATCCGCATCAGCGAAGTTTTTTGAGGTACACTTAAAAGATGCGTCATAATAAACATGTGGCTGGCGGCAAACGCTGCCAACTTTAAAGTTACAAAAATACTACCAGTTGTAAACGTGATAACTTCGCAGTATGAATATCAATAGATCGTAGAACCCTACAGTTAGAAAACTACGAAGGCTGTTTTCTTAAGTAAGGGCCGTTTTTTAAGACCCGTAGTTTGTGTGCACGCCGCAACAAGCGTGCGCGCTACCTCCCGGCATCCTTTGCGAACAAGCAGGCGTCAGTTGCAGCTGTGTAGCTGACCTGTACGCTGAACTGTGCATCTTTACAATGTTCAAGATTATTGATTCGCCCGCCGCGTGTGAGGTACGATCTGAGATACGTTTTTTGAGTGCAATAAACATGTCGGCTGCAGACATTCATCGTCAGGTTTGTGAGGTGTATGGTGATAATGCAATGACGGGAGGTAAAGTGAGAAAATGGGTACGCGAGTTCAAAAGTGGCCGTGAAAATGTTCATGACGATGAACGCTCAGATCTGTGATCACAGATGACTTGATGACTGCAATTGATATGAAAATTCACGAGAACCGAAGATTCATGATAACCACTCTATCAATGGATTTTCCTCAAGTGTGAATTCTTGGTTGTCTGAACAGGCGGCAAACTTTTATGCTGAGGGATTTCAGAACTTAGTTTAAGGTATGACAAGTGCCTAAATAAACAAGGCAACTATGTAGAAAAAATAGAGGAAGGTATGTAAAACCTAAAAATAAATGTGGTTTCAAAATAAAATGTTCGGTTAATTTAAAAAAAGGCCCTTACTTAAAAAACAGCCCTCGCATTATACCGTAAATAACCAAAAGTCGCTAACTATTGCAGTTTAATTAGTAATTTTATAAGGTAGCTTCAACTAAATGTGGTACTCACTGCTGGATGAGGCGGGATGTGGCTTGGAGGGAAGCGTACCCGTACTTAGCGAGACGGCGCACCTCGGGACTCTGACCGTTAAAGGCCGCCACGTACCTCGCCGGGTTGTCCTGCTCCAACCAGGCACCTGGAACAGGCAATGGAACATGCATTAAATGTAATAATGATATTGATGAAGCCTACGTGGCTTAGGCGGCAACACGCCGGCCTCTCGCCGCTGAGTCCGTGGTTCAAATCCCGGTCACTCCATGTGAAATTTGTGCTGGACAAAGCGGAGGTGGACAGGTTTTTCTCCGGGTAGCCTACTCCGGTTTTCCCTGTCCAAAATTTCATTCCAGCGATACTCTACGGGCGGGCATCAATTCCACTCGGTCGAACATCAATTCCCCTCGATTTTCCTTAATTCCACTCGGTCCTCCAAGGGACCCAAAAATGAGTTCCTCAAGTACGCTCAGGCTTTGGCAAGGGGTCGGCAAAGGTGTTATCCCCAATGACGTAAACAAATGTCATAACCCTCCTGCTCGCTACTATTATTTAAATTTAGTTTTATAATGTCTGACTAGGTTAAAAAACATACACACATTTAATTATGCACATGTTAAAAACAAAGCATAAAATTTGTAGAAAAAATAGAAAACTTGGCAAACTTATTTAAAAGAATATTGTGATTAATTTTAAATCACTTGCCAAACACTTTATACCTTATTTAACGAATGAGCGAACTTGACATCAGAGCGGTTGACTAATGGCACAACAATGTCTTGCGAACACCACCACTCCATCGGTCATCTGATAGTCATCGCCGCGAATACATTCGGACGATTCTCGTTCAACGCACATCGTTTTCGGAATCCCCATTTATTGGCCACTTTCTTATATGTGCTGGTGGACCCTTTCTCCCGCGGACCACTTCCGAGGCACTCGCGGACCACCGGTTAAGAACCACTGCACTACATGTTGTGTGCAACCCCAGCACTTCTGGTGCATCCTGGCTAGTGCTGTATCCCCAAGGGCTCACGGCTAGTGAGTTTGGGAGTCGGCGACACTGAGGGATTCCTGAGCTGGGACCGTCTTTTCTCCTTTTTCTACTGACTTGGGGCTGATCCTCTCCTCTTTCCCTTTCCTATCTGCCTTTCCTTCCAAGTCCCTCAATTCTCATTCTTCGTGGATTGAAGGCATTTCCTTTCCTCCTGTAATTTATTCCTTTTTAACCTATTTTAATTTCATGAAAAAAAATAGGCTCATGAGATCACCTTTTGTCCGTGTCCGTGTGTGTGTGTGTGTGACTATGTGCCCCCCTTAATAACTTCTAAACGGCTGGAGCAATTTCATTGAAAGTCGGTAGGTGATAGTAATATTTTGGTAGACTCCGACTGTGCCCTTCAAATGTTACTGCGTCTCACCAATCCAACATGACGGCTGTGCAAAAAAAATTCACCGGCATTCTAAATTTGCGACACTATTACTGATATCACTCTGTAATTTTGTACGGTGATAAAGGGCACTACTAAAAGTTCAGCTGTGAGACTTCTAAAACCCTGTAAAATACAAACTAAAACCCTGTAAAATACAAAACGAACATGGCGGACAAGCGAAGGTGAAATATTTTAATAGACTTTTCTCGCGATTTAACCATCTGAGCGCAGTGAAATATGGCACTGTAAATGTATAATATATACTGTACACATTTTAATGCACTGGCATCTAATCTAGTTCAATTGTTTACATAACCTCAGAATGCCGTCTGTGCGCAATTTAAAAATTAAGTTTTTATTTTTTTGTGTATTAATCATGCGATCGAAGTGAACGTTTGAATAATGAACCCACGCAAAAATTGTCATCTAGTTCATAACTCTATGGCCTACATAAATGCAAGTCCAACATGGCGACCAACCGAAATATATAGACGGTTCTAAATAAAGTATCTACTAATCTATGATAGCAGGGGGCGAGGTGTCTCAGCGGTCAAGCTGTTGGCCTCTCACCAAGGTGGACTGGGTTCGATTCCCGATCAATGCATGTGAGATTTTCAAAGTGAAATGCCATGTCCTGTGGTTCGGAATCACAAGATTCACGGTCACGTAAAACTACAATCTTCCTTTTTAATCTATGATAGCAATCAAACTGAAATTTTGTGTGTTGATAGAGGCTACGAACATAAGTTCACCTATGAGACTTTCAATAACCTGGTGAGCACAAATCTAACATGGCGGCGATGCGAAATATAAATATTTAAATGGACGTTTCTCGCGATTTATCCATCCGAGCGAAGTAAAGCTTGGTACGGTAAATGCTTATTCAAATTTTAATCCACTGGTATCTAATTTATTTCAATTGCTTTCATAACCACAAGATGGCAGCTGAGCGAAATTTTAAAATCCGATTTTCATATCTTGTGTCCTAATCATGCGATTGAAGTTTGAATGCTACACCTACACAATAATCTTCATGTAATAGTACATAACTTTAAGTCCCACATATATAAAATTCCAACATGGCGACCATCCGAAATATTTAGATGGTTCTCAATATCTACGAATCTATTACAGCAATCCAACTGAAATTTTGTATGTTGATAGAGGCGATTATCATAAGTAGGATATATGAAAATAGGCTGTATAGATTTTCACGGAACTACTTGTTGTTTTGCTCTCTTCTTCTTCTTCTTCTTCTTCTTCTTCTTCCAGTACGTAAGTTTGTCGTTAGGTTCAGTTCTATTTTCTCATTTCATCTTTATCGTCTGAACCATTTGGCGCCGATAACCTAGATGTTAGGCCTCTTATAACGACCAACGATGAGAGACATGAAACATTTCTTATGACCCAGACTTACTTACCTCCGTTGTAGATACGCGGCTCCTGAACGTTGATTAGCTCTTTCATTCTCTGCAGACCATACTTCGCTGCCTCCTCCACCTCCCTCTCTTCGTATCTCCCACTCCAGGAGATGCAATCCCCGGCTGCCAGTAGCGCTATCATCAGCAGCGTGGACACCAACCTGAAACACACATACATTAACTGTAAATTTTGATTTATCGGTTTACAAAATTGAATACCTAACATTACAATCCCTACATGTGAATGCCTGGACATTATATATTTCATGTCCCGGGGTGTCTTACTCCATTCTTGACAGTTAAACTACAATACACAGGTTATCAGACAAATTGAAGATGCACCCAAGTACACGGTGCTGATGATCAAAATTTCACTAACTCCTAAAACTAATTAAAAGCAAGATTTTCTACTGCGACATAAAAAGCTAAACACTATGGCGTTGTTTAGTGTAATTGTTTCATTTAGTGGCTTTGCGGCATCGTGATCATGTAGCCCCGTATATTTGGGTGTGTATAGTATTTGTTTGATAACCTGTGTCACTGTTTTGTCTGTATTTTGTAATTGAGATAGGATTTGGGTAAGAAATGGCCGTGGCCTTAAGTTAGGTGCCATCCCAGCATTTGCCTGGAGTAGAAGTGGGGGGGAAACACGGAAATCCACTTCCAGGATTACTGATGTGGGAATCGAACCTGCCTCTTCTCAGTTTTGTATCTCGAAGCTGAGTGTACCCCGTTCCAGCCCTCAGACCAGAATTAAATTCCTTGGCATGGCCGGGAGTCGAACCCAGGCCTCCACGGTGACAGCCAAGAATGCTTGCCACTTTGCACTGAGGTGGACATGGCGTTGTTTATAGGGCGGCTTCGGTGGCATAGTTGGTAGCATGCTGAGCTTCTATGCCCGAGGTCACGGGTTCAAACCCGGCCGAAGTCATTGGATTTTTTAAGTGCGTTAAAATCCCTCAGTATGTCTTCCTTCGGAGGGAAAGTAAAGCTGGCAGTCCCATGTCATAGATATATGGCATGATAAAAAACTTTCCACTAATTACACATGTGTGAAGCTAAATTATAGGTTGGATTCTACTAACGCTCTTAGGTTGCAACGTTCGTCGCCAGGAGCAGTCTGCGGTGGCATCTATTAACCACGTTCAGAACTAGTTGGTGGTTGACGGTAGCGTTTGTTAGCAAAAGTTAGAATTACTTGAACGAATGTCTGCAGTCCTTACTTCAACTAAAAACAGATAACACACACTAATACAGCCATCACAATTAACACCGGTTATCAGACAGATTCTACACACACCCAAAGTACACGGGGCTACATGATGCCGTTGTCACAGCCCCTAAACTGAGGAAGCAACCAACCGTTATTTGTAGGGATGAAAAATAAAATACAGTTGCTCTACAGGTGCTCTAAAAATATCTGCCATCGTTATTTCCTACACAGCCAGACTGGAAGTTCAGCCAAGGTAAGCAAGCGAGTGTTAAGATGGCACGTTCAGTGGTATTAGTAAAGCTTTCAGGATCATCAGGCCAGAACACACGCACGCACATCCTCTGCATACAAGTAGCACGCGACTCTATTTACCGTCCATTCGTTCTGCTTTGTGTATACAAGCACTGGACCATGTTTAAAGTGAGATTAAAACGCAATCTAGAAGACAGCTCTGTTGGTGATACCACATCTGCTAGCTTTATACCTAAGTGGTCCTGCCCCGTGTTATATAGGCGGGCATGGGAATGATTGCGTGGTTGATTCCAGCTCATTTTTAGTCTATTTTCATTTTATGAAAAAAAAAAAAAAAAAAAGGGTGAGATCACCCTTTGTCCGTGCATGTGTGTGTTTGTGTGTGTCCCTCTAATAACTTCTAAACGGCTGGAGCGATTTCAACGAAACTCGGTAAGGTCATATCACCATTTTGGCCTACCCCGACCTTCAAATTCTATTACGTCTCACCAATCCAACATGGCAGTTGTGCAAAATATTTCACCTGCATTCAATATCTCCGAAACTATTACCGATATCACCCTGAAATTTTGTACGGTGATAAAGGGCACTACTAGAAGTTCACCTATGGGACTTTAAAAAACCTGGTAACTACAAAACCAACATGGTGGCCTAGCGAATTTGAGACATTTAAATAGACTTTTCTCGTGATTTGACCATCCAAACGCAATGAAACTTGCTACAGCAAATGTTTATACACATTGTAATGAACTGGCATCTAATTTAGTTCAATTGCTTACCGTACATAATCTCAAGATGGGGGCTGTGTGAAATATTTCACCGGCATTCTATATCTCCGAAACTATTACTGATATCTCCCTGAAATTTTGTACAGTACTACTACAAGTTTAACGATGTAACTTTCAAAAACCTGTAAAGTACAAAACGAACATGGCGGTCAACATTTTAATAGACATAGTAATTAGTTGAGAGAGTTAGGGAAGTACTGGTTGGTTGGTTCTTAAGTTTAGGGGCTGCGACAACGTGGCCATGTAGCCCCGTGTACTTTGGGTGTGTGTAGAATCTGTCTGATAACCGGTGTTAATTGTGATAACTGTATTAGTGTGTTACCTGCTTTTTAATTAAAGTAAGGACTGCAGACTTTTGAATTTTTCAAATAGTTACTACTTTTGCCGCCAAACGCCACCGTCAACGATTACTAGTTCAGAACTTAGCTACCAGACGCCACCGCAGTCGGCTCTTGGCAACGAACGTAGGAACCTAAGAGCGTTGTTTACATTCTTAACCTATAAAATTTAGCTTCACAGGTGTAATTAGTGGAAGGTTCTTTAACATGCCATAAATTTGACATGGGACCGCCGGCTTTACTTAAGGGAAGTACTATATGCTGTGAACATGGTTAGGTATAGAACATCGAATTTTCCAAGTGAAAACTTATCTTCTCAAGAAGAAATCTTCCAGTATGTGTTCATGCGTTTCAGCGGCTTCGGTAGGATGATGAGCTTCTATGTCCAAGATCACGGGTTCAAACCCGGCCGAAGTCGTCGGATTGTTAACGAGCGTTAAAATCCTTTAGTATGCCTTCCTTCGGAGGGGTAGTAAATCCGGCGTGGCGGTCCCATGTCACAGATTTATGGCATGTAAAAGAACCTTCTTCTAATTAAACTTGTGTGAAGCTAAATTTGCAGGTTAGATTTCGTTGAAACACACTTTTAAAGTTCCAACGTTCACCACTAGGCGTCAATGACATCTGGTAGCGAAAGTTGGAGCTACTTATAATTGAACGGAACTTTTTGTCCGCATTGAAGCAGGTACAGCCTCTGGCGAGTCGAACATGTCCTTGGGCACTCCCGGCACCAAATGCCATACGATAAATAAATAAATAAATAAATAAATAAATAAATAAATAAACAAATAAAAGCACCGTGCGATTTTTGCTTGTGAGGTAACCTCAAACAAAAGGTATACAGAAACAGTCCGCGTGCTCTGGAGACTCTCGAGAACGAAATAACTACAGTGATACTAAATATCAGCGAGGATGAATTACAGTGAGTGTACCAAAACTCCCTACGTTGGTGCAATGTGTGTTTAGAAAATGCAGGACAGCATTTCCAGCAACTACTCTGAAATTCATGTAGTGAATATTAAATCTATATATATAAAAGAAAGTCGTGTTAGTTACACTATTTATAACTCAAGAACGGCTGAACCGATTTGGCTGAAAATTGGTGTGGAGGTAGCTTAGAACCAGGAGACGGACATAGGATACTATTTTTTTTTATCCCGTGACGTGACATAAAACATCAAAGAGAATACAAGTCACTATAAAACGTAACGCAAATGACAGCTAAAATAAACTCATGATGGAATGGCAAGGCAAGTCGTTTCCAGGCAACAGTAGCTCTTGACGAGACACGGCCGACTGGATGTGAGTAGCGCTCTCCACTACCGGTATAGAAATCATTAAAATACTTAATTTTTCTATTTGTATTTTTTTATAGGCATAGTTAATCCAATTTACAATACAGAGCACGCGAGGAGTTTAAACAAATGAGTGTTGGCGAGGCGTTCATATAGCCTACAATTCATCCGATTGCGACTAAATTTTGGTGGGTTGTTTAGCACACTTCCGGGAAAGTTATAGGCATAGTAAATCCAATTTACAGTAGATAGCGCGCGAGTAGCTTCAATAAAATGGCGTGCGATTCGTTTCAACAAAGACCCACATGCGTTCATATACTGTTCATCCCATTGCGATGAAACTTGGGTGAGATGTTATGTACACTTCAGGGAAAGTTTTTTGCGTAGTAAATCCACTTAATAATAGGTAGCGCACGAGTAGATTCAACAAATGAGTGACTACGCACGAAGCGTTTCAACAAAGTCCCGTATGCGTTCATATACTATTCGTCCGATAGCGATGAAACTTGAGTGAGATGTGTACACTTCAGGTACATTTTCTGGCATAGTAAATCCACTTTTCAATAGGTATCGCACAATTACAGTAGATTAAACAAATGAGCGACGACGCGCGAAGTGTTCAACAAAGTCCCATATGCGTTCATATACCATTCGTCCGATAGCGATGAAACTTGCGTGAGTTATTGTGTACACTCCAGGGAAGGTTTCAGGCTTAGTAAATCCATTTTACAATAGGTAGCGCACGAGTAGATTGAATAAATGTGCAAAGACGCGCGAAGCCTTTCAACAAAGTCCCGTATGCGTTCATATACTATTCGTCCGATAGCGATGAAACTTGGGTGAGATGTTGTGTACACTTCAGGTAAGGTTTCTGGCTTAGTAAATCCACTTTTCAATAGGTATCGCACAAGTAGATTAAACAAATGAGCGAGAACGCGTGAAGTGTTTCAACAAAGTCCCGTATACGTTCAAATACAATTCGTCCGATAGCGATGAAACTCCCATGAATGTTTCTGAGATAGTAAATCAGTTTTATAATAATTTAGAGGTGGTTAACGTAAGAAGAAAAAAATATTGGGAATCCAAAAGCAGTTCAACAAACAAAGTCACATCGCCAACACTTTCTTTGAATGGCATTGCAACGCATGCCGGGTAGAGCTAGTACGATATAAAGTGTAAATGTGAACTAGTTGGGCGCTACGCTGCTGCTAGCAGCTCTATAGGCGGCTAGCCAGAGTACCCTGACGTCACACGGCACATGCGAAGTTCCGTTATGTAGAGAAGGCTCTCACTGTACAAGTGGTTTCCTTGGTTTCCTACTTATATTCCAGGAAAATGCCGGGATGTTCCTAACTTAACACCTCCCTTCTGAACACCTCCCTCTGAGTCTCGTCTCAATTACAAATTCACACACTTCTACAAACACCACAGTAATACAGGTTATCAAACAAATTATACACTCACCACTACAATACAAACACATTCTACACACACCCGAATACATGGGGCTGAATTGACCAGGATATTCAAGCTCCTAAATTAATTAAAAATACTTGAAATAAAGGTGAACCCAATGTTGTGGGAACTATTCTTCATGGGGAAATAATAATAATAATAATAATAATAATAATTATTATTATTATTATTATTACCCAAAAACAATGTCAAAAAATACTTCATCGGCGCTTAACGTAGAATACAAAATCCTACACCCGTTATGATACTAGGACATGCCAAGGTCAAAACATCACTTTGAAACGTTTATATATACGAATATGCAAAGATGAAAAGGGAATGCATTGTAGACCAAAATATTCAAAATGAACTTTATATTTTTCAAATTCCTTCCAAGGGTTTAACTAAACAAAATCACGCATTTGGATTAACTTCCGATGTCTAGTATAACTTGATACCGTAATTAAAAGTTTGGTGTATCCCCATGCGTTCACAACAATACGATGAGAAACTTCCGCTCTATGTCCAAAGAAATAAACTGCACATAGATGTCTAGAGGACAGGGCCTTCTAAAGAGATAGCGCTTCGAATTTTACAGTCGATAACAGCAGTTAGTACCTCCTTAAACGATAGTGTTTCGTATTTAGCAGTCGGTAACAGTAGTCAGTGCCTCCTTAAACGATAGTGTTTCGTGTTTAGCAGTCGATAACAGAGTCAGTGCCTCCTTAAACAATAGTGTTTCGTGTTTAGCAATTGATAACACCAGTTAGTGCCTCCTTAAACGATACTCTTTCGTGTTTAGCAGTCGATAACAGAAAATAGGCCTTCTAAAGTACAGCCCAGACATGTTAAACGACTGCAACTGGGAGCTACTACAAATTTGGAGAACCCAAGTTTCAAAGTCTAGCTCAGACACTGAATACCCTAGGATGGATTTCCCGGAGTCCAGGAAACTGCCAGGATGGTATCTTACGGTATTTCAAAACCCGTGTTCATATACCAATACTTGGCCCTAATAATTAATTATAGTTACACACATTGCTGCAATCACACACAGAAATATACGTAATCAGTCACACACAAGCACACGAGACTGATGACCGATGTATCCCAAGCCAATAAATGAAACAACAACCATCTTACCCTCATTAGTAACTACGGCAATCAGGGCTTCAAAAAAATGGTGTTTGGAGTTGAAGAGTCGGTAACAGCATTCAGAGCCCCTTAACGTGGTGATGTTGGAGTTCAGCAGTCGACAACAGGATCAGAACCTCCTAAAGCAATCGTGTTTCGTATTTATCAATCGGTAACAGCATTCAGGGTCTTCTAAAGCTAAAATGTCTTGTGTCTACCAGTAGATAACAGCAGTCAGGGCCTTCTAAAGCACTAATGTTTCGTGTTTACCATTCGATAACAGTAGTCAGGGCCTTCTAAAGCTAAAATGTCTCGTGTTTACAGTCGATAACAGAAGTCAGGGCCTTCTAAAGCGATTCGGTTCCGTATTTACCAGTAGATACATAATAGTAGTCACGGCCTTCTAAAGCACTAATGTTTCGTGTTGACCATTCGATAACGGTAGCCAGGGCCTTCTAAAGTGATAGTGATTGGTAACAACTTCAGAACAGGCGGTTTGCAAAGTTCCGTCCTGGATATCTGAAGAAGGCGGTATCGCTCTAGGAGGCCCTGATTATACTTGTAATTACTCAAGACGTGAGGCGGCCTGCTTGTTGTCACTCGTGCACAGAATGTGTTAATGACATACCTATGCAACACACGATCGCTATTAGAACAATACAGTACATACTTGACGTGTTGGAGCAGCGGTGCCATTGCCGTCTGGACGTGAACTAAGCTCATCCTCCTAGTCCGTTAATTCTGCAAATGGCATGCCTTTAGCCTGCGGGCCTTCCTCGGCCGCTGTAGAGTTCAACACCTTCTTTTGGCGAACATCCAGCCCGTGGGGATTACCAAACTCCTAACGAGTATTGGTATCGCATGTAAATTGATATTGTCCTATCATTTATGAAAAATTACACATATTGTGTAATTTCACGTCGATACTCATGGGGAAAGAATACATGCTGACAATTAATAAATATAAAACAAAACTATTGGAATGCAGCCGAAATTAATCAGAAATCCCTATGGACATCGAATTGGCAGGTGAAAAGCTTAAGGAACTAGGAGACTTATGTTACTTAGGAAGCAAAATAATCAGTGATGGACGAAGCAAAGAGGATATAAAAAGTAGGTTACCACAGGCAAGAAGTGTTTCTGCAGAAAATGAATCTATCCTGGAGCATGGCACTCTATGGAAGTGAAACTTGGACTGTCGGAGCAGCAGAAAAGAGGACAATTCAAACATTTGAAATGTGGTGTTACAAGAGAATGATGAGGATCAGATGGGTAGATTAGGTCACAAATGAAGAGATATTAAGACTATTGGGAGAAGAAAGATGTGTCTGGCGACTGCTAATGAAGAGAAGATATAGGTTAGTAGGACACTTACTAAGACACCCAGGAATAGCAAACTTAGGTATGGAAGGAAGGGTCGAGGATAAGAACCGTAGGGGCAGACCAAGAGAGAACCTCGGATGTAGGATGTGGTAGCTATGTACAGATGAAACGATTAGCTCAGGACAGGAAAGCATGGAGGGCTGCATCAAACCAGTCAAAAGACTGAAGACTCAAACACACACTCATGTCATTGGGTTAGGTCAGTAATTGAGTAGTTGTTGTTAAAGTCATTTAGGGGTTTGCAACATCGTGGTCATTTAGCCCCGTGTACTTGTGTGTGTTTAGAATGTGCCTGATAACCTGTGATATTGTGATGTCTGTAGTTGTATATATATTTGTAATTCAGGTGAGGATTGGGAAGGAGGCAGTCGTCGTCTTAAGTTAGAAACCATCCCGACATTTGCTTGAAACAGAACGGGAAACCACGGAGAACTACTTTCAGGATGGCTGAGGTGGGAATCGAACCTGGACCTCGGGGGTGGGTGACAGCCAAGCATGCTAGCCACTGAAATTGAAAGACTCCCTAGGCCTCAGATACCCTAATACCGTCGGGGTCCAAAGAGAACAAAGTTGACCGAGGGAAGTCGACAAGAAAGATGACAGAAAGGAGCCCGGCACAAGTGAAAATGAAAATCCACAGCCAGCTTCCA
Organism: Meconema thalassinum; assembly: GCA_946902985.2. Lineage (NCBI taxonomy): Eukaryota > Metazoa > Arthropoda > Insecta > Orthoptera > Tettigoniidae > Meconema > Meconema thalassinum. The sequence continues at coordinate 69,424,621 of OX336394.1, read as the reverse complement.
GTCGACCGACCGAGTCAGGGAATGGAATGAAGCCCCCATCTAGCGGCGATGATATGAACTGGACCGGCTGCCGAAGCCTGTGGCACTCCCCTGAGGCAATGATTAAATGAATGACAGATGAAATGAAATGATAGCGGAGTGTGTTACTGGAATTACATTGTGACAGGGAAAACATGAGTACCCGGAGAAAAACCTGTCTGCCTCCGCTTTTGTCCAGCACACATTTCACATGGAGTGATCCGGCACAAGTAGAAATACCTGACTCAGCGGGGGTCCCTTGGTCGCTAAACACGTCCCACTAGTTGTGAGTCCCTCAGGGGAGGGGGTTCACAGCAAATCTTCAAGGGGTCACTGCAAATCTCCAAGGGTTTGCTGTGTTTGTCGCGGGACCCGCGTTGGTGTGAAACACCAATCTTGGAACAGTTATCAACAGCAGGGCCGTAGTTGAGAGACCCCGGGCCATAGAACTGGAACTTCTGGGCCCCTTATTTTTTATTCGTCCCGTGTCATTATCCTGGAAGTACCCCCCCCCCCCCCTCCCCACACACACAAAATCTCCGTGTAATTTAGTCTAATTTAATATGAATTTCCTTGTTATTCAGATCTCCCACCGGCACCGTGGTGTTGGAGCAGCGCGCCTGCCTCTCACCCGGAGGCCCCGGGTTCGATTCCCGGCTCCGTCAGGGATTTTAGAAACTGACGCGAGGGCTGTAAAGGGGTGCACTCAGCCTCGCGTGGACAATTGAGTAGTTGTCTGACAGCGAGGCAGCGCTTCGGTCATGAAAACCAAGATTAACGGCCGAGGGAACCAGATGCGCTGATCACGTGTCACCCCAATATCTGCAGGCCGAATGGCTGGGTAGCGGTTGCTTCGCAGGCCTAGGCCCTTCATGGGCTGGAGTGCTAGAGGTTATTATTATTATTATTATTATTATTATTAATAATAATAATAATAATAATAATAATAATGTCACCCATTGATGGTTTTACTTTATTTCTTGATTTTGATCAATGTAGATTATAGTAGTCTAATTTTTGTTGCACATGACCGTTTATACGCACCACTAGCACAAGCAAAACGCCTTTCAGAACCATACTAAGTTAATCGATTTTTCAAATATTGATTTAGAAACTTTCCGCCCTATAACAACTCTTTAATTTCAATTAACTCTTGGGGGGCGTAGAGACGCAGCGGTCAAGCTGTTGGCCTCTCACCAAGGTGGACTGGGTTCGATTCCCGGTCAATGCATGTGAGATTTTCAAAGTGAATTGCCATGTCCTGTGGTTCGGATTCCATGTAAAAAGGAGATCCCGTGGCCCATAATCACAAGATTCACGGTCACGTAAAACTACAATCTTCCTTCCTTCCTTCCTTCAATTATCTCTGGAAACTTTGCTATTTTCATGGAAGAGAAGCTATCATTGAATTCAATTTATAGGTATGTTCATTTTATGATGTTTATCAGACTATTCGGTAGTTGCTGTTACATTGAATAATACAGGGCGCTAGGAAATGTTCTCCGCAGTGCCTACAAGCGTCTGCGAGAGCTAGCATCAGTAGTTACGTTGGCAGCACGGCTGTCGCTTGTATTAAAAAATTACAGTCAGCCTGAAAGACTAGACGTTATATCACTTCCAATGACACATGCTGCAAAATGCTACACATGTTAGAAAGGCTCAGGAGGGCTTCTTGCTTCGCTCGAAGCCCCAGGACTCTTTCAACAGACTCCATTACCCATTAACTTAGGCTTCCCGCGCGGGCACCTCTTTTAAGGGTCACCAATTATTTGAATCTGATATCTTGCAAACCTCTTTAAGAGTCACCCTGTATTTGAATTGATTCTAACATACTGTACACTTCGTTAAGTGTCACCCTGTATTTTGCTCAGACATCCTGCACACCTCTTTAGGAGCACCCTGTATTCTTATCTGGCATCTTGTATATCTCTTTAGAAGTCACCCTGTATTCTTGTGTGACATCTTGTGCACCTCTTTAGGAGTCACCCTGTATTCTTATCTGGCATCTTGTTCACCTCTTTAAGAGTCACCCTGTATTCTTATCTGGCGTCTTATATATCCTTCACCCATTAATTTAGGCTTCCCGCGCGGCTGCTTGACGTCACAGTCTCCTTCTCCGTGGCCTACGAAAGATACTGGCCCCAGTAGGAGCAGCCATCTTGTCTGTGACGTAGGTGAAGTAGCGACTCCGGTTGAGGTGACTTGTTTGTGAATTTCTTGTGAAGAGCAGTGTGAGAATAGTTAGTGTTTTCCAACTTGTGTTGTGGTGCATCATGTAGCTGCAATAATCACGTAGCCTACAGGGTAAGTGTTAACACCTGCGATACTTTATTTCTCATTAATGATCATTAATTCTCGTCGGCCACGCTCCATCTCCGTAACGCAACCGTCTCCGTAACGTATAACGTTAGACCCAAAGCATAACGACGAAGTCCGACATGATCATTTGAAATGATAAAAACAAAACAAAAACGGCAATCTTTGTACTCACCACATCCATTCATAACTGATGCTGGAAGTGCTGATGACACACACGCTCGCTTATTGCAATACACACAGACGATTTTGACAGCCTACAGCCCACACGTGTGGGATTCACCCTATCAAGGACACCGTGTTGCCAACTAAACTGATGATGCTAGCTCTGGCAGTCACTGCGGAGAACATTTCCTGGCACCCTGTATAACCATGTCGGAAGATTTAAAAAATCTTAAGAAATTACGTTCAGTTAAATTTTCTACTTTGGGCTCTTCTACCGCCCCTGGCCTCTCGGCAAGTCCGGGCATCAGGGCTATAGCCCTGTTTACCCCACCCTCTCGTCGGGCCTGATCATCATCACCATCTTCATCATCATCATGGTTGTATGAACGGTTGACAAAGCTACTACTAAACCCTAAGAGTAAAAAAATAAAAATAATAAATTGCCTTACAAATTCCATAAGGGCTATGGCCTTCTGCTTTGCAGGGAATTGCTCAGTTTTAACTCATCAAGTGAACAAGTCCTGAGGAGCATTCGGGATCATTCTTTCTGATTGGGCCGTCTATATAGACGTGTAGCTGATATTGATTTAGAGGTCACTGCATGAGAGTTTCCCTAGGTCTTTCCACTCCTGCCTCATCTTTGCTGTTCTTGTCCATTGTTTTCCACCCCATTTTATGAACCAGTCTGCCCATCTGATGCTTTGTCTCCCTACGTTTCGTCTTTCCGTTCTTGGGTCCCACATCGTCATCTTGTACGTCCACCGTATCGCTACATGTCCACCCCATTTCCATTTGAGCTGGTCTGCTCATCTCATAAATAAAATAACAAATAACTCCTGGCACTGCAGCCCATGAAGGGCCTTGGCCTACCAAGTGACCGTTGCACAACCATTTGGCCTGCAGATATTGGGGTGACGCGTGATCAACGCATCGAGTCCCCTCGGCCGTTAATATTTGTTTTCGTGATCGGGGCGCTGCCTCACTGTCAGACAGCTACTCAATTGTCCTCAAGAGGCTGAGTGCACCCCGTTCCAGCTCTCAAGTCAGCTTCTAAAATCCCTGACGGAGCCGGGAATCGAACCCGGGGTGTCAGGGTGAGAGGCAGGCACGCTACCCCAACACCACGGGGCCGGCACTGCTGATGCCATAGCATTGGTAAATGAGGTGTGAATGTAGGGGATTTACGTAATTTTATGTGTCAACAAAGGACTGTATTGTATAATCTTACAAAGTGATCATGTATGATGTAACAATTACTTCCCAAGATTGTTATACATTTATTTTTCTTCAGAAAATCCTTGAAAGAACAAGACCAAATGGTTCCCTGCTCTCACATAATTAACACCCAAGTTCCCAGCGATCCAACCCGTTGCCAAATTACGTCAGAGCAACCATTGTTATAACAGCCTGCGGTGTTTAGTCTTTTCGCCGTGCGAGCATTTCTTTAAGACAGGGGTGACCCAACGTAGGCCCGCGGACCAAGTAATTGCCCGACAGGATATTTTGATTGGCCCACCGATAGATCAAGATCCGATGCCAACCTACAGTATTGATCTCTTATCAGACTGTTCGATTCATAGAAGCAGATTTTCAAGTACAGGCAATTTCCTTTACTTGCAACAGATGGTTCAGTCTTATCTATTCGGTTCTAAATAATTGTCGATACATTATTTTTCCTTTGCGAGGTTGGCACCTCTATTGCAGCTTGTGTTGCGCTGTGTTGGCACTTAATTACACCTAATACTGACAGTCTCAACTTAGTATAAAACAAAGTCCCCGATTCTTGGATGACACTGGTAATGTCGAGAACCACTGGATGGGTTTTGATGCGGTTTTCACCATTCTGTAAAGGATATCTCGAGGAAGGTTTTTGTAGAAAGTTATTTATTTTTGATCAAGGGAAGCCAAGCAGTAACGATTTCAGTGAAAAAGTAAAAAAAAAAAAAACAAAAAAAAAACTGGCGTCCGTGCGCTTTTTAAGCTTACGCTGGGCAAACCCTTAAATATATCTATATACTCTCAGTGTAAACATTATTCAGCATGAAAAGTTCTGCAAAAAGTCCACTAGAGCATATCTCTATCTTCAATACATCGCCCACTATCCTATGTGTTTTTACGTTTTCATTTCTTCCAACAATCTCCATTCAATTACTGAGGCGACAGTTTACGATCTAGCACATAATGCATTCATAACTGTTCATGGGTGGCTTGCTAGTTGTTAAATAAAAAGTTAGTTCAAAATCACACTAAATGAACATCATAGGTCTTCAAAACTTCAACCTTAAGACTAGTTTAGCGAGAATTTCAATAATAATTGAAAGGGTTTCCGTTCATGATATATTAACAAAAAATGCATTACATAAATTATAGGAATAACGGAATTACTTAAAAAAAAATGCTTTATATATCGACCTACAGCGCTACACTTACATGAATACTTTACTGTGTGTTTGAGTCTTCAGTCTTTGATTCGTTTGATGCAGCTCACCATGCCTCCCTGTCCTAAGCTATTCGTTTCATCTCTACGTAGCTACCACACCCTTCATCCGAGGCAATCTGTTAAACATATTCTAACCTTGGTCTACCCCTACAGTTCCTCGACTCTTCCTTCTACAACTAACTTAGCTATTCCTTCATTAACAGTCGCCAGAAACATCTTTCCTCACCCACTCATCTTAATACCTCTTCATTTGTTACTATATCTACCCATCTGATCTTCATCATTCTCCTGTAACACCACATTTCGAACGCTTCTCTTGTCTGCTGCGCCAAGTTTCACTTCCATATAGCGCCACGCTCCAGACAAAGGAATTCAAAAATGACTTTCTAATACCTAAATCTATATTCGATGTTAACGGATTCCTCTTTTGTATAAATGCTTTCCCTGCCTGAGCCAACCTATTTTTATATCTTCTTTGCTTCATTCGTCACTGTTGGTTTTGTTTTTTGTTTTGCTTCCTAAGTAACAGAAGTTTCCTACTACCTTTAGCTTTTCACCTGGCAGGCCTTATCAAAGAAGAGCAAGGCTGCTGCCTCCAAGAAGCCCCGCAACAAGCCAACCCATCCGAAAACCTCCGAGATGGTGGGCAACGCCATCAAGAGCCTCAAGGAAAGGGGTGGATCATCTCTACAGGCCATCAAGAAATACATCTCGGCCAACTACAAGGTGGACTCTGAGAAGCTCGCCCCTTTCATCAAGAAGTACCTGAAGGCTGCTGTCGCTTCCGGAGAACTGGTCCAGACCAAGGGAAATGGAGCTTCCGGCTCCTTCAAGCTCGCCTCGGCAGCCAAGCCCAAAAAGGTCAGCGCATCGCCTTCCAAGCGGTCTGCTGCCCCTACGGAGAAGCGCCTTCCTATGTCCAAGAAGTCCGGAGAGAACGCAGCCGCCAAGAAGGCCATCTCTAAGAAACCCGCAGAGAAGAAGAGAGCTGCACCTGTCCCTAAGACAAAGAAGTCTCCTTCAAAGCCTAAGAAGGCAGCGAAGCCCAATGCTTTCCCGAAAAAGGCAGCTACAAAGAAGTAGTAAGAAGTTTATTGGTTTATACCGATCTTCTCTCTCGCTCTCTCTCTCTCACACACACACCTACCTCTGGCAGCATTCCAATATTTTTGTTTTACATTTATTAGTTTTCGTCAGGAATTCTTTCTTCAAGACAGTCCATACCATTTAAAAACTCATTCAAATTCTCTGGTGTGTCAGCGAAGACTAATATTACTAATTGCAATTACTAATATTCATATAATACTGTAGTTTACATTCAAAATAGTTTTTAATATAATTTTTAAATAATAATTTACTAGCCCGAGTTCCAAATAGGTTGGTATGCTTTAGGGTATTAGTAATTATAAAATTAACTATCAGACAGAGTATATCTGGGTTGTAACCAGTGATGGGAAGTATTTGAGTATAAGTAATTTTAGTCCATAACAGTAACGATTACTCTTTTGGACGTATTTTCTAAAATCGTAACTGCTGAAAAATATATTTTTATTCGTAATTTACTTCTGAAAATAATTATTTACATAATACCCATCTGTAATATTTAATTTCTGCTTAAAAAAAATGTTCTAATCTGAACTAGTTTTAATGGAAAGCGTACATTGTAAAAAAGAAAATATGAACTCCCATTTTGTGAAGTAAGTGTAATTTTACTGATTAATTGACTAGAAAAGTGTAATTATTATTATTATTATTATTATTATTATTATCAATCCATCACATTGTCGCTGACTGCCCTCTCCGAGCTTTCCGAACGTTGACGGACGTCCATCAAGCATCAGTTGAACTGTGAGATTATATGAACTTGTGTGTGCACATTTTCTTTGTATATATTGTACATATTCATCTGACGATAAATAAATAAATAAATAAATAAATAAATAATTGCTTTTATTATTATTATTATTATTATACTGTGCCCAACTCTAGGAATGGGTATTCCAAGTTTCAGACACCTAGATATCAAGGGAAAGGCTGTAGCAGCTTTTGAAAGTTCAGATATTTGAATATCGCGCTACATTGCTTCGAGAAGCATTTCGAAGGATTTTACCGATAGTTGGATGTCAAGTGACGTAGCGAGTAATAGCAGAGGTGGAGGCTATTTATGGATTAAATAGTTAACTATGGAGTAGAGACTTGAGACTGGGATCAGATTACTGGCACGGCCAAATGAAAGAGAATGCAATTAGTATCAAGTAAATCGGACCAGGGATTCAAGAGATATGAGGATTTCCAGATATCAGGCGATGACGCGTGACCCTGACCGTTTTGAATAAAAGCCAGCTGGAGGAGGCATGGTTAGCTCACTTCAACACAAGCACTTGGCAAGCAAGTTGCGTCTACGCTGAGCCAAGGCACATGGTTGCCGAATCTACGCAGAAGTTCTTTTCAAATCGTGATAGTCACGAGAAGTGCTGCGCAAACGAGTTGGAACTTAGTAAGTTTCTGGTGAGGAGAATCACTGAGGTGATTGTTTTTCCACAGACATTGGTGGAAATATTTATATTTCTAAAAGGACATATGCTAGACTTTGTCTAGAAAATAGTATTTTGTCACAGTCCAGTAGTAACTTAATACTTGGATGTTTAAATCCATTTCAAGTCAGTTTTCATTTTTGTAACTAGTTAACCACTTCGATCTGTCAGTACACTGAAGACTAGTCTATAACGGTGGCGTTCATTAGTCTACGCAAGGGAAACTGCAAGTTGTCTGGCGCATGGCAGATGGTGATGTACAAACCATGCCCAGGGAACGATCTTCAGAACAGCCGTTAATTGCTTAGACTGTCAATGTTTTTCTTGTACTGATGAGATTACAGTGAGTTATGTTACAACTGACATATCTAAGAAGAGATCACTTAGATCTGACCCTATTTAAACAAACTGTTATGGCTTTGATAGAAGCCCATATTAAAATGGAACCACAGTTTATTCAAACATCGAAAGATACTACCACTATGTCTGACTAGACGATTTGTGGGTCTACAATGGCGGCCGATACAAGGATTATACATGCTTGTCCGATAGGGCATGTCTATGGATAAATCTGGTACAGACCAGGTTTACTACACTTCAAGACCATCAAGAAATGTAAGCCACATTTGAATTATTTTATGCCTAGCTAATTGGAACAAACTATTATTCTGCAGATGACCAACACATTTTTTTTTCGTCGTATTTAAAGCTTGCAATGATTTACGCAAGACTTGTTAGAGTTATTCTGAGCATTTTCAGCACTCAGAACAGTTTAGGATCGATGACCGAGCATTTCGAGCATTTATTTGAATTTTTCATATTTTAAGTAATCAGCCGATGTAACTGTAAAAGTTAAATTTATTTTTGTTGAGGAATGGATATTTTTTCCATATTCGAAGGTTCGAACATGTGGATTCTCACATAATGAGATGATAATTAAACACATTTAAAATAATATTAATAATAATAATAAAAATCCACTAGATTTTCATAATTTTTCTAAATAATTCTTGGATATTATATTTTCTAATAATCATATGTATTGAGAAAGAGCCTATGAAGTAGTTTAATCATTTCTAGTCTGGAACAGGAGATTTTCCGAAGGAGAGTGGTTAGCGCAAGCCCGCATTCAACCAACATTTCAGTTCTGGTTGAACAGTTGATATTTGCTATGAGCAAAGTATATGTTTCAGATAACACGGAGAGGCATGAAACGGGAAGCAAATGATATTTGTATCAAATAGGATATGTTTGTATTTATATAAAATCATGACGTAAATACACTCGAAAGTGAAATAAGCTTTTCATATGTATGGTAAATTCACGGGTTGAACTGAATGGTAAAATAAAATAAACTTGTAAGTTTATTAATCTTCCAGTGTTGATAACAAGCAGAGGCTTGATTTATTGTATACATTTTGGGAAGATAATTTATGTGTGTGGAGTAGTTGAAATGCCATTCCCAGGTGCGCATGTTAAGTCGCAGGAATGAAGGTTTTTTCGAGCATCAATCAAATAGCAGGTTCGATGGCTCAGGTTTATAGTAGGAGTATTGGAGCCACACATTTCGTCGTATGAATAACCCGAAGGTTATTTCTTTGAAACCATCAGTTCTTATTTCAACCTTGTTGACGAATTCCATTTAGACTTTGATTTTGCTAGAACCCGGATTTGTCATGATAGTAGTTTATTCTTCTACAGAGGAAGACCTTTGCCGTTGTTGTTGTAATATTGTGTTCTTACACAAATAATAGAATGGGCCACTGCCAATTAAAAATAATTCTTTAACCACGAATAATTTGAAGGATATTTTCAAATCCTAGTGCCATGAACTAAATGAATTTATTATAAAACTACAATTCTAATTTCCGCATTCTGTCGAAGAATTGCAAGTTGTGAAAGTTACTAGAAATGGCCATAAATATCAATATTTTTTTCATAATGATTCCAAGTGGATAATTGAATAGTTGAATGGTTCAACCATTTATTGATCAAGTTAATGATTCATAAATCATGTATTTTGTTTGGAACTTGAAGTTCATAATCGAGTCACTTCTCGAATGTTTAATGTCAGAAGAACAATTAATTGTTGTTGTGCTTCGCACAGTTCTTCGATGCTATGCTCAATGGTCAAATACTTTTCAGATGTTATTAATATGTGTTAATAATTTGTGTTGCTTCTATGATGATAATATTTTTCGACGATATATTTTTAAAACTGGAAAAACAAGTGAAAGTTTAGAATTCTATAAACATTTATTCTACGAGTGTTAATATCATGTAAATAGTCAAACAGTGATCTACGTTATTTCCAGTATAGACAATTAATTTTGAACTGGAATTAAATATTAATAATTTTGGAACACAGTCCACAGGACTATTAATCGGACTTGTGTTTCCAAAAAGATTGTCAAATGTGTTTGGAAGATTTCTGTATATTGTGTGTAAATAAGAGTGTGGATCGCCACACGTGGATGATGCTGCTTTGAGCATCTTTGCAGTCAGATTTTAACTTTAAAATAAACTGAGATAATTTTACCAGATGTGTTTCTCCCAATTAAATCTCCTTCTATCCTTATTGTTGCATTAAGCCAAAAATCAGCAAAGCATTTTTTTAAAATTTGATGTCGTTTTTGCGATTTGCTTTAACCCATCTGGCGCTCCGGGATATTTTGACTCTCGTGCTGACTGATTATTGGTAAAATGCATATGTGGTCGTGCGGACTCCGGTCTAAACGGGCACATAAAATAAGATAGAGAGAGAAATGGCTTCGAACGTGGGGCCCGATTTAGACATGGTCAATCGCATGCCGATTTGAAATTGTGATAATTTTTATAGAAATATTTTGGGAGTTGAGAGATGTCTGGTTTGGATGAATAAATTAGTAGGAAACCCAATTAGAGGGGAAACTTAAAAATTTAACTTGGTTAATAATTAGAATGGGTTTGATAATTTTTGATAATGGCTTAACCATTAGGGCGTCAAGTAAATTCAGTGGTAAACGTTCGATGACTGGACATACACATTATTAGAATCCAGGTGGAGGATATTTGAGAACTTGCATATTTTTCTTGTGATATTGTGGTAAATGTAATTCGTAAAAGTAGAGACTTTTGTTTTTCCATCACGTCGACATTAGGACAAATCTCATTTTATTATAGTGTTCCAATTAGCTATTCATATTTCTTGTTCTAGTTATACGCTTGTGTTTGCCACTGTTGTATACCCCTAAGTTTTGAATAATAATTGAAATTATGGAAGAAATGATGAGGATGATGAGGAGTTTGGAGGAGAGTTCAAAAGAGGCTGGACGGCGTGTAGCCGCTATTATGAAAGAAAATACAGAGGCTTTAGAAAGGAAACTTAAAGAAAATTCTGAGTCTTTAGAAAGTAAACTTAAAGAAAATTCTGATTCTTTAGAAAATAAACTTAAAGAAAATTTGAATGATAAACTTAGAGAAAATTCTGATTCTTTGGAAAATAAACTTAGAGAAAATTCTGATTCCTTGGAAAATAAACTTAAAGAAAATTCTGATTCTTTAGAAAGCAGGTTAAAAGGTAACTTGAAAGAAAGTTTAGATGAAAAACTTAAAGAAAGTTCTGATTCTTTAAAAAGTAATTTGAAAGAAAATTTAAATAGTAAATTTAATTCAATGGAAAGTAAATTTAAAGAGAATTCTGAAATTTTGAAAATGACACTTGAAAGTAAAATGATTAAATTATGCGATAAAACACATGAGCTCGAAACTTCATTAGCTACTAACGCATGTTTAATGGACGAAAAATTTCGCGATGCCGATCTTCGATCCCAAAGCTTAGCTGATAGGATAGAACATGGTCTTAGGAAAGTTGGTGAAGACATGGTCAACCTAGAAGTCCGAGTGAAGAAGGAGAGTAACGAGATGGGAATTCTAGTTGTTCAACGTTTAACGGAACAATTCAAAGAACTTGTCATGGGAGAAATAAGAGAAGGTGTGATTAGTGAGTTGCAAACTGAAATTAAAACCACAGTTGTCAATGAAATTAAAAACACACTCAAGCTGGAGAACCAAGAGGGAATCAAGGAGATTAGGGAATCTTTGTCATCCCATATTGAAGTAATTGCCAAAGATATCCAAGCAACTCAGAAGGACATATCAGATATGACAGGGTCATTGAAAAGTCATGAGGCTGTTATGAACCAGATATCCACTGATGTTAAGGACAATTGTAAAGAAACTGAAGCAATTAAGAAGATGGCAGAAGAAAACCAGAAGGAACTTGAGGCTATGAAAAGTCAAATCAAGGATGAGAAACAGTCTGATCATCTGTTGAAAATGCCAAATATAAGGGGAAAGGAACAGATACAGATAAATCTAGGAGCAGCTAGAGAGACTGATAGACAGGATGAGGTCAGGACAGTATTTCAATCCAACCCCATAACTGTATTTAAGAACATAGAAGATAAGCCTTCTAAATTTTCAGGGCGAGACTCTGTGACACCCGTGGAATTTTTGAGAGAAGCAGGTGATTACCTGAAAGATTCTAAGATCCCTAAAGAAAGACAGATCCGAGTGATAGGGAAGTTCTTGGAAGGTCCTGCACTTTTGTGGTTTAGAGCATTTAGATCCACTCTAACCACTTTTGAGGAGTTTTCTCGTGGGCTATTGAAGAAGTTTTGGTCCCCTGAAACCCAACAGCAAGTCAGAGCAGAGTTATATTCGAAGAGATTCTCGACGTCACAACCTACTCGATACTCTACGTACTTTTCTGGACAGCTGTCTAAACTCCAACATTTAGATCCGCCAATGCCAGATAACGAGTTGATTACTGCATTGATACGTCAGTTTCCAGCAGACGTCCAGAGGACTTTGATCGCTGCTGATATCTATAATATGGAACAATTTGATGAAGTATTACAGAAGCTGGATCATACAAACGCTCAATTCTTCCATCAGAAGGGAGTAAAGGATAACAACGCTGTGTATGCTGTTATGGCTGATAGTTATTCTCAGACACCTCGAGAGATTCGAGAGGAGCGAGAAGAGAAATCGCCGAGGGAAGATTCCAATAAGAGAGGATGGAACCAGTACAGTAACAGATACAGTTACAAGCCATATGCGAGACCAGATGGTGGTAATCGATACAACACTCGATGGAGAAGACCACGAGATAGTCAAGGAAGGTACCAGGAAAGAAGATCCTATGGTAGAAATAACTACAATAACAGAGGGAATGTAGATACTCGTCAGTCCAATGAAGAGTTTAACAAGGAGACGAGGAAAAATTTGGAAGCAAGACATCAAGATAACTTGCAATTTTTGGAGCAGAGGCCCAACGAACCAGGTCCATCGGGAACACAACAATCCCGGGGGAATGGTAATGAAAAAAAAAACTTCGAATTCACAGTTGAAGATAGAATTTTGAATACTTTCACTTCCAGAATTATTAAATGGCAAGCAGAGGATGATGATTTAATTCAACAGAATGACGAACGAAAAGAAATGGGTACCAGAATTAGAATGCCAATCATTTCATGCGAAGTATTTGGTATGCCTGTCGATACTTTGATCGATACTGGGGCTATGCTTTGTCTGGTGAGTGAGAAGCTTTATATTCTGTGGAAACTCAAAGAGAATTTAGAGGAAATTCCAGTATCAGGAATTAAGATCCAAGGAATAATACCCAATAAAATATCTCTGTGCAAAACACAATTATACTTAGGTATTACGATTGGAGGACATGATTTCCAACATGTATTTGTTGTAATGAAGGACATGGCTTTTGACATGATATTGGGAGCAGATTTCATTCAGAAATATCAAGCAGTGATAGATATGAAGACAGAGACGATTAGATTCAAGAATACCGAAGAGATTAACTTCGAGGGAAAAGAAGAGGAAGACATCGAGGGAGATGCTCAATGGTCTCTGATTTTTCATGAAGCTGAAGGAAGAGAAGTCTACACTGAGAAGGAGTCCCCAGAGCTAGGGAAGATTTTGGAAGAGTATCAAGATATTTTTGATATTAAACCTGGTGAAATTGAAGATTTTGAATATTGTGGAAGTAAACGATAATGGAAGCTATGAAGTAGCCAATACACGAACTGGTAACATCGTGGGAACTTATAATGCATCGAATTTGAAGATTTATTATTCAAGAACCAGATGATTTAATGTGTAGATAGGAAAAATAAAAATTTTTCAATTTTTATTTTTTGCTAGGTGTGGGGTGGATGTGCCCAACTCTAGGAATGGGTATTCCAAGTTTCAGACACCTAGATATCAAGGGAAAGGCTGTAGCAGCTTTTGAAAGTTCAGATATTTGAATATCGCGCTACATTGCTTCGAGAAGCATTTCGAAGGATTTTACCGATAGTTGGATGTCAAGTGACGTAGCGAGTAATAGCAGAGGTGGAGGCTATTTATGGATTAAATAGTTAACTATGGAGTAGAGACTTGAGACTGGGATCAGATTACTGGCACGGCCAAATGAAAGAGAATGCAATTAGTATCAAGTAAATCGGACCAGGGATTCAAGATATATGAGGATTTCCAGATATCAGGCGATGACGCGTGACCCTGACCGTTTTGAATAAAAGCCAGCTGGAGGAGGCATGGTTAGCTCACTTCAACACAAGCACTTGGCAAGCAAGTTGCGTCTACGCTGAGCCAAGGCACATGGTTGCCGAATCTACGCAGAAGTTCTTTTCAAATCGTGATAGTCACGAGAAGTGCTGCGCAAACGAGTTGGAACTTAGTAAGTTTCTGGTGAGGAGAATCACTGAGGTGATTGTTTTTCCACAGACATTGGTGGAAATATTTATATTTCTAAAAGGACATATGCTAGACTTTGTCTAGAAAATAGTATTTTGTCACAGTCCAGTAGTAACTTAATACTTGGATGTTTAAATCCATTTCAAGTCAGTTTTCATTTTTGTAACTAGTTAACCACTTCGATCTGTCAGTACACTGAAGACTAGTCTATAACGGTGGCGTTCATTAGTCTACGCAAGGGAAACTGCAAGTTGTCTGGCGCATGGCAGATGGTGATATACAAACCATGCCCAGGGAACGATCTTCAGAACAGCCGTTAATTGCTTAGACTGTCAATGTTTTTCTTGTACTGATGAGATTACAGTGAGTTATGTTACAACTAACATATCTAAGAAGAGATCACTTAGATCTGACCCTATTTAAACAAACTGTTATGGCTTTGATAGAAGCCCATATTAAAATGGAACCACAGTTTATTCAAACATCGAAAGATACTACCACTATGTCTGACTAGACGATTTGTGGGTCTACAATGGCGGCCGATACAAGGATTATACATGCTTGTCCGATAGGGCATGTCTATGGATAAATCTGGTACAGACCAGGTTTACTACACTTCAAGACCATCAAGAAATGTAAGCCACATTTGAATTATTTTATGCCTAGCTAATTGGAACAAACTATTATTCTGCAGATGACCAACACATTTTTTTTCGTCGTATTTAAAGCTTGCAATGATTTACGCAAGACTTGTTAGTTATTCTGAGCATTTTCAGCACTCAGAACAGTTTAGGATCGATGACCGAGCATTTCGAGCATTTATTTGAATTTTTCATATTTTAAGTAATCAGCCGATGTAACTGTAAAAGTTAAATTTATTTTTGTTGAGGAATGGATATTTTTTCCATATTCGAAGGTTCGAACATGTGGATTCTCACATAATGAGATGATAATTAAACACATTTAAAATAATATTAATAATAATAATAAAAATCCACTAGATTTTCATAATTTTTCTAAATAATTCTTGGATATTATATTTTCTAATAATCATATGTATTGAGAAAGAGCCTATGAAGTAGTTTAATCATTTCTAGTCTGGAACAGGAGATTTTCCGAAGGAGAGTGGTTAGCGCAAGCCCGCATTCAACCAACATTTCAGTTCTGGTTGAACAGTTGATATTTGCTATGAGCAAAGTATATGTTTCAGATAACACGGAGAGGCATGAAACGGGAAGCAAATGATATTTGTATCAAATAGGATATGTTTGTATTTATATAAAATCATGACGTAAATACACTCGAAAGTGAAATAAGCTTTTCATATGTATGGTAAATTCACGGGTTGAACTGAATGGTAAAATAAAATAAACTTGTAAGTTTATTAATCTTCCAGTGTTGATAACAAGCAGAGGCTTGATTTATTGTATACATTTTGGGAAGATAATTTATGTGTGTGGAGTAGTTGAAATGCCATTCCCAGGTGCGCATGTTAAGTCGCAGGAATGAAGGTTTTTTCGAGCATCAATCAAATAGCAGGTTCGATGGCTCAGGTTTATAGTAGGAGTATTGGAGCCACACATTTCGTCGTATGAATAACCCGAAGGTTATTTCTTTGAAACCATCAGTTCTTATTTCAACCTTGTTTACGAATTCCATTTAGACTTTGATTTTGCTAGAACCCGGATTTGTCATGATAGTAGTTTATTCTTCTACAGAGGAAGACCTTTGCCGTTGTTGTTGTAATATTGTGTTCTTACACAAATAATAGAATGGGCCACTGCCAATTAAAAATAATTCTTTAACCACGAATAATTTGAAGGATATTTTCAAATCCTAGTGCCATGAACTAAATGAATTTATTATAAAACTACAATTCTAATTTCCGCATTCTGTCGAAGAATTGCAAGTTGTGAAAGTTACTAGAAATGGCCATAAATATCAATATTTTTTTCATAATGATTCCAAGTGGATAATTGAATAGTTGAATGGTTCAACCATTTATTGATCAAGTTAATGATTCATAAATCATGTATTTTGTTTGGAACTTGAAGTTCATAATCGAGTCACTTCTCGAATGTTTAATGTCAGAAGAACAATTAATTGTTGTTGTGCTTCGCACAGTTCTTCGATGCTATGCTCAATGGTCAAATACTTTTCAGATGTTATTAATATGTGTTAATAATTTGTGTTGCTTCTATGATGATAATATTTTTCGACGATATATTTTTGAAACTGGAAAAACAAGTGAAAGTTTAGAATTCTATAAACATTTATTCTACGAGTGTTAATATCATGTAAATAGTCAAACAGTGATCTACGTTATTTCCAGTATAGACAATTAATTTTGAACTGGAATTAAATATTAATAATTTTGGAACACAGTCCACAGGACTATTAATCGGACTTGTGTTTCCAAAAAGATTGTCAAATGTGTTTGGAAGATTTCTGTATATTGTGTGTAAATAAGAGTGTGGATCGCCACACGTGGATGATGCTGCTTTGAGCATCTTTGCAGTCAGATTTTAACTTTAAAATAAACTGAGATAATTTTACCAGATGTGTTTCTCCCAATTAAATCTCCTTCTATCCTTATTGTTGCATTAAGCCAAAAATCAGCAAAGCATTTTTTTTTAAATTTGATGTCGTTTTTGCGATTTGCTTTAACCCATCTGGCGCTCCGGGATATTTTGACTCTCGTGCTGACTGATTATTGGTAAAATGCATATGTGGTCGTGCGGACTCCGGTCTAAACGGGCACAATACGTCATTCAAAAGTAATATTTTTACCTTTCTTCGAGGGTTGAGGGCATTACTTTTCTTCCTGTCCTTTATTTGCCTTATCCTTTATTTGCCTTATCCTTTCTTTGTTTACCATTTCTTCTTCTAGTCTGTAAGTCTGTAGTTAGTATTAGTTATAGTTCACATTCTCATCTCATCTTTCACTATCACCCAGACCATTAGGGGCCGATAACCTAGATGTTAGGCCCCTTAAGACATCATATGTTTTTACCAATGTTTCGTCCAGTAATTAGAACATTTACGGTATGCAAATGGTTGTATTCGATATTTGGTTAACAAAGCTCTTATTACTCACAGCGGTGGTTACGCTTGCTAAAGCGCGGCGTTAGGTCATGAGGCCAAGCTCTCTGCTGAATCGGTAGACGTGTGGGTTCGAGCCCAACCGTCGGCCGTCCTTGAAATGGTTTTCCGTGTTCTCACAATTTTCGACACCAGGCAAATGCTGGGACGGTACCTTCTGACTGGCCACGGCCGCTTCCTTCCTTCCCCATCCTTGTCCAGTTCCCATACATCTTAAACTATTCCATCTCTCATCCCGGACCACAATCGATAAATAGAATAATTTGAAATTAATCGAAAACGAGCAATCGACCGATCGTTCAATCGACTAATCGAATGATAGATTAATCGGATGACTGAACTATCGATTAATTGATTAGTAGACACGAGATAAGAAAATAAGTTTGAATGAGAGGTCATCGCTTAAGTTGAGTTACGCTTATTTTCTGAATGATGTATAGAAATCTATAATAGTATATTATGCAACAAGCCTATAATGGCAATAATTAAGACAAGAGTATGGTATATTGGCTTTCACGGCCGGTGAATTAAAACTCAGCAATTCTTCTAGGTTTGTGCGGGTCTTGTGTGGGGTTTCGCCTAGGACACCAAGCTAGGCTCATCGGCGGGCTCTTGGTGTCCCCGCCCGGACCCCCACAGGAGTGACGAACTGCACGCCACCTCCCTTTATATAAGGTGCAACTGCACCACTTGACTACGAGAACTAAAAGCTCAAGCAGCCTTAACCTCCCTATGAAGGCTTCCAAAAAGATGGTATATTGGCTTTCACGGCCGGTGAATTAAAACTCAGCAATTCTTCTAGGTTTGTGCCGTGTCTTGTGTGGGGTTTCGCCTAGGACACCAAGCTAGGCTCATGGGCGGGCTCTTGGTGTCCCCGCACCTAGAGTTTTAATTCACCGGCCGTGAAAGCCAATATACCATCTTTTTGGAAGCCTTCATAGGGAGGTTAAGGCTGCTTGAGCTTTTAGTTCTCGTAGTCAAGTGGTGCAGTTGCACCTTATATAAAGGGAGGTGGCGCGCAGTTCGTCACTCCTGTGGGGGTCCGGGCGGGGACACCAAGAGCCCGCCGATGAGCCTAGCTTGGTGTCCTAGGCGAAACCCCACACAAGACACGGCACAAACCTAGAAGAATTGCTGAGTTTTAAGACAAGAGTATGTTTATAAAACGAGCTAAACGAGTTTTATAATTTCCATACGAGTGTCTTAATTACCATTATAGTTGAGTTGCATTCGACTGTTTATGTTCGACGATAATTATAACTATTTTATGTTCGAACATAAATATTCTTAAATATCTGTCGAGATTTCGCCGGTTTTATGTACTGAACAGAGCGCATGGGACGCAGAGAACATCTTGTATTCGACCATGGCCTCCTTGAATACTCCCATTATGACACTAGCCACGCAGTGAAATTTATATAGTAGGCCGTGGAAGTCAGCGCAGGTGCAATGCTATCCTTACATAATTGGTCAGACAACTGTTTCTTGAGCCTCTGATTGGTCGGAGAAACTGTATCATAATGAAAACTTGTACTATAATGAGCCTCATTATAGTACAGTTTTCTGTCATATAATATTCACATTTTGCCAGGGTCGAACATAAAAGTTACTTTTTGCCGAAATATAGTCTATAAATTCTTGTTCAATGTTCAACATTTAGGACAGGAACATTTTTCTTTACTTTGTTTTTAGACTAGTTTTCTCAAATAAGGTAGGCTAAATTATTTAAAAATATATGATACAATATTATATTTTAATTAATTGTCTATTTTGCTTAGGAGCCTCCTTGGCTTAGGCGGCAGCACGCCGGCCTCTCACCACTGGGTCCGTGCTTTAAATCCCGGCCAGTCCATGCGAGATTTGTGCGAGACAAAGCGGAGGCAGACAGGTTTTTCTCCGGGTACTCCGGGTTTCCCCTCTCACAATTTAATTCCAGCAACACTCGCCACTATCATTTCATCTGCCATTCATTTAATCATTGCCCCAGGGGAGTGCGACAGGCTTCGGCAGCCGGCAGTTCATATCTTCGTCGGTAGATGGGGGCTTCATTCATTCCATTTCCTGACCCGGTCGGTCGACTGGAAGCGGACTGTGGATTTTCAATTGTCTGTTTTGCTTCCGTGAGAGCGTAGTGAATGGAGAGAATAGTGAATAGATTCAACTGCCTGAGTGTAAGCGATCTGATGACGATCGCTTGACGGTCGAAACTGGCCATCCAAGTGTATTTACAGTATTAATATCAGGGCATAAATCCCAATGCAATTGCGTACAATCTTGTTGACCGATTGAAAAGCATACATTTCGTAAAATAACAGCAATAGACTCCGATTTTATTTTGGCCCGGACTTGGCATTTCCTGACGGCAGCCCTTGTGTTCCGCTATTGAGTAGCGGGCTCACTAATATGGAAAATGTAGGCTAATCGTGACAATGCGACTGTTCATGAAGGAAGTACGATATGCCGCCAGTGATTTATGAATTGTTAGCGCGAATGTCTGACACGAAGGAACACGAGTCGTGAAATGAACTGCTGAAGGAAAGGTTTCGCAGCCTCGTTATCCGGCCATCAACCTCGTGAACGTGGCCCGGGGCATGGGGCGTTCATATCGTGATCTGGGCACGAGGGGTGTCCATGACCTATCTCAACCAACGGCGACATCGTGTAGAGCGTGGTCGTATAGGTCAACTCGAGTGTGCCAGCCAAGTATGGAGTCCCTGGCAGAAAACCTGCATTCAATCCATTGAGCAAGATCAAAATAAATTCCTCATATATTTACACTCAAAATAACTGGCAATTACCCACACCTACGGTGAACTTTTGTTGAATTTCGGCATGACTAGTTGGGAGTCTCGAAGGCGAGTAAATTATATGAAATTCCTTTATAAAGTTGTTAACGGTAAAATTTATAACTCATTCTTCCTATCGCTCCTAAATTTCAATATCCCTCGCTTAACTAAAAGATCAACCATAACATTCAAAACTGATATAACAGAAACTACATCACATAATATTTCACCTGTATGGAGGCTTTGCAGTATTTACATCGATGCAGTTCCTGTAAACTGGGAACTAAATTTGTCTCTCAATTAGACCGTTTTTGGAAATTATAATCCAGTCACTGAATTTATATTTGAAATAAAATTATCTCACACAAAACACAACCAACAATTTACTGTATGTGTGGATAGGCCTCTTCCCTAGTTATTAATGTTACACTTTAGTACTTTTAATTTTCTATATAATAAATAATTTAGAAACCTGTGTTTATATTTGACATTAGATCAACTTTAGATTTAGCTTTCATATTATATTTAGAGTCAGCGCCTCCGTGGCTCAGGCGGCAGCACGCCGGCCTCTCACCGCTGGGTCCGTGGTTCAAATCCCGGTCACTCCATGTGAGATCTGTGCTGGACAAAACGGAGGCAGACAGGTTTTTCTCCGGGTACTCCGGTTTTCCCTGTCAAAATTTCATTCCAGCAACACTCTCCACTATCATTTCATTTCATCTGTCATTCATTTAATCATTCCTCCAGAGGAGTGCGTCAGGCCTCGGCAGCCGGCACAGTTCATATCCTCGCCGCTAGATGGGGGCTTCATTCATTCCATTCCTGACCCGGTCGGAGACTGGAAGCAGGCTGTGGATTTTCATTTCATTATATTTAGATTCAGCTTTTTACTACGATGCCTTTAGACATGTGTGTAAACTTAATAGCGTTAAGAATTGCATACTTAATCTTCTTCCTTAGCGTTTGTCCCGCCTAGCTGCAGGGTCCGCTATATGGATATGTTGTCGCCATTTGTTTCTGTCTCGAGCCATGTCAGGATGCAGGTGTTGGTTCTTCAGATCTCCATGTAGCGTATCATCCCACCGTTGCTTCGGTCTTCCCTTCGGTCTCTTGCCGACGACTTGTATAGTGTAGCCAGTCTTTGCAATTGTGTCCGCTTCCGCTCGTAGAACATGCCCAAATCAACGCACACGGCACTCCCGCATCTTGCCACTGATCGGTGCAACCCCAAACTATTTCCTGATGTTGTCATAGGAAACGTGATCCAATTTGGTGACACCTACTGTCCATCGCAACATCTTGGTCTCTATAACGCCCAAGGGACGTTCTGTCTCTGTTGTTGTTGTTGGCCAACACTCGCATCCATACAATGCGACAGGACGGATGACTTTACGATAGATCTTTGACTTCAGGTTGTCCTTCATCCTTCGATCGCAGGTGACTCCAGTTGTCGTTCGCCACTTCATCCAAGCAGCGCTGATTCTCGTATTAAAATCTTCTACAAGACTTCCATCAATAGTTATCATAGAGTTTAGATATTTAAATTTTGTTACGCGTGGCAAGTCTTCCTCATCTACTTGCGGACTTGGCTACTAGCAACCCGGCCCGGCTTCGCCCGGGAACAGTTGTGAATGCATTACTTGATAAGCGCTTCTTTATGATATCAATGAACTACGATCTATATGCGATGGGTTAAAATCACTGACTGGACTATTAACTATATTATCATGGAGATGCATGTGCAACAAATTCTTGTCAGACGTAATTTAAGAATGGCGAGGTGCATGAAACACAAATCCCCCTTCCGTCCAATCTAAAAACACTTATAGTGGACGATATATTGAATATAGAGATGTGCTCTCGCGTACGTTTATATATAACTTTTCATGCTGAACAATTCTTACACTCATTGTATATTGATATTTTTAACGGTTTGCCCAGCGTAAGCTTAAAAAGCGCACGGACGCCAGTATTTTTTTCATTTTTTTTGAAATCGTTACTGCTTGGCTTCCTTTGATCGTAAATAAATTATTTTCTACAGAAACCCTCCTCTAGGTATCCTTTACAGAATGGTGAAAACCGCATCAAAATCCATTAAGTGGTTCTCGAGATTACCCGTGACATCCAAGAATCGGGGACTTAGTTTTATTGGATTAGCCTATAAGAGATTTGAAAAACATCACAAGAACAAAACATGAGGGCGAGAAAGGACTGGAAGTGTGACACTCAGGTTGGTTCGTTTAGGGGCTGCGACAACGCGGTCATGTAGCCCCGTGTACTTTGGGTGTGTGTAGAATCTGTCTGATAACCGGTGTTAATTGTGATGGCTGTATTAGTGTGTGTTATCCGTTTAAATTCAAGTAAGGACTGCAGACAATAATTTCCAAGTAGTTCCTCCTTTTTCCACCAAATGCTACCGTTCACGACACCTAGCTTGCGGACTTGGCTACTAGATGGCATCGCAGTCAGCACCTGATGGCGAACGTTGGAACTAATAGAGCTTTATCAATTCTAACCTACAAATTTTGACTTCACACAAGTGTAGTTATTGGAAGGTTACATGCCATAAATCTATGATATGGGACCGCCGGATTTACTTCCCCTCCGAAGGAAGGCATACTGAGGGATTTTTAACGGTCTTAAAAAATCCGACTTTGGTCAGGTTTGAACCCACGACCTTGAGTGTCACACGCACACACAAGTTATGTTGCGAGACATTTTTTTTTCTTTTTCAATTGACGCTCTTGTGCTCCAGACGTCACTTCTCCACACCACATGGCTCCAGGAGAAACTGAAAGGAGGACGCTAACAATTAAGTAGTTTCAATGTTCAAGTAAGGCGGGTGCATCAGAATGTTGCAAACATGTTTTAGCAGTGCTGATTTTCTGTCACAGGTAATTAGGGTCAGTTAGTATATTATTATTATTATTATTATTATTATTATTGGGGGGACCAAAACCTTTAAGCTCCAAAAAATGACATTTTTCAAAAATGTCATATTCGAATAGAACAACAATTTCTCTTTCATTCAGAGAAATAATTGGTTTAATGGTATATTGGCTTTCACGGCCGGTGAATTAAAACTCAGCAATTCTTCTAGGTTTGTGCCGTGTCTTGTGTGGGGTTTCGCCTAGGACACCAAGCTGGCTCATCGGCGGGCTCTCGGTGTCCCCGCCCGGACCCCCACAGGAGTAACGAACTGCGCACCACCTCCCTCCTTTCACCGGCCGTGAAAGCCAATATACCATCTTTTTGGAAGCCTTCATAGGGAGGTTAAGGCTGCTTGAGCTTTTAGTTCTCGCAGTCAAGTGGTGCAGTTGCACCTAATATAAAGGGAGGTGGCGCGCAGTTCGTCACTCCTGTGGGGGTCCGGGCGGGGACACCGAGAGCCCGCCGATGAGCCAGCTTGGTGTCTTAGGCGGAACCCCACACAAGACACGGCACAAACCTAGAAGAATTGCTGAGTTTTAATTGGTTTAATATCTCGAATAGAACGGAAGTTATACAGTAAAAGTACGATATGACTGACATCTCCCAGTGAAAATTAAATTTCCTGTCAACGCCCATTTTAATGAGCAATCTCTATTCCTCAAAATTGACCCTTTTAGAATATTCACTTTATCTATCGAATTACGTTGATAGTACTGGCATTATAAAATTTGCACAAAATATAGCTGGAATATTTTGATCTAATAGTTGTTGTTATTGTTGTTGTTGCTGCTGTTGTTTGAGTCTTCAGACTTTTGACTGGTTTGATGCTGCGCTCCATGCTTCCCTGTCCTTAGCTAATCGTTTCATCTCTACATAGCTGCCACACCCTACATCCGAGGCAATCTGTTAGTTAGTTATTGTTGTTTTAAGGGGCGGAACTACGAGGTCATCTGCCCCAAGCAATCTGTTTAGCATATTCTAGCCTGGTTTACCCCTGCAGTTCTTATCCTCGATCCTTCCTTCCATAACGAACTTTGCTGTTCCTGGGTGTCCTACCAACCTATCTCTTCTCTTCGTTAGCATTAGCAAAGAAAACTAGTTTTAAAAGAAATAAGAGACTATGACTGGAAGAAAACACTGCGAAATCCGGTGAGGAAGGACCAGTTTATGCGGCAGGGGAATTTTAGAACATCCCAACCATGTGAAACTTTCGTCGCTCATTTCCCGTAAGTTCATATTTTTCATTCCGTTTCCTTAATAACTCATGAACTTACAAAGATATTTCAGTGAAGTTGTATAGTCACATTTCTACGATAGTTATCAACAAAATGTACTAGAATCGTTGCCCTAACCATTATAGTTTATTAATAATAAATTATTTATTCTGAAAATTTTATAGATTTTAGACCCATTATATAAAAAAATCTCAATAATATTTCTTCTTGAAATATTTCAATCATTCTAGTACATTTTGTTGCCATGACATCTAGGACCACATTAAAAACAATAATTAAAATGTAACAACACTTTCAACTTGTGAACCTGGCATGATGGATCGTATTGGATCACAGCATCTACCCCAGGCCCCGGACTTATACAGTTCGGGTTCTCCCGATCATCGGATTCTGGGGCATCGGGAGCATCATGCTGAGAAGAGTCGGAGCTTCTCAAAATCTCTTCGCCCGAAGAAAAAGAACTTCATCGGAACAGTCAATGTGAACACTTTGCTCAAAACTGGGAAACTTAAACAGTTAATTGACACCTTGAATAAATTTGATATTCAAATTGCAGCCATTCAGGAAACACATTTCCAAGACGAAAACCATTTTGATTCAGAAAACTTTAGGATGTATAAGGGGAAACCAGCCATAAAAATTGGAGATAATTTATCACAATTCGGAACAGCGTTTTTTGTAAGAAAATCAATAGCCAGTTCAGTACTCAACTTTACTTCTCCCTCCGAAACGATCTCCGTTCTCTCAATAAAATCAAGCAACAAGGCATACACATTGATTAATGCCCACGCTCCCATAAGCAATGACAATAAGAAAAACCCTCAGAAAGTAGAAGACTTTTGGGATCTCCTTGAGGAAACCATCAGCAAAATTCCTAAACATCTTGTGAAAATTTTACTCGGTGACTTTAACGCACAGGTTGGTAGAGAAAGGAAGTATAGATCCATAGTTGGTCATCATCCAGCACATTGGAGAACAAATCAGAATGGTGAGCATCTGATAAATTGCTGTAAATCCTTTAATTTGAGGCTCATGTCTACATTTTTCACCAGGTCTCCACACAAGAAGAAAACCTGGAAATCACCAAATCCAGCACTAGGTGAATT
Source organism: Meconema thalassinum (assembly GCA_946902985.2). NCBI lineage: Eukaryota > Metazoa > Arthropoda > Insecta > Orthoptera > Tettigoniidae > Meconema > Meconema thalassinum. The sequence continues at coordinate 69,399,232 of OX336394.1, read as the reverse complement.
CCAAATTGATCATGTAACAGTGTCCAAACAGAACATATGTGAAATCCTAAATGTTAGAGTGCGCAGGGGAGTGATTGACTCTGATCACTACTTAAGCCAAATAAAAGTGAAATTCCAGCCTAATAGATCCAAACCAAAAACTAAGAGATTACTAAGAGTGGATCCGGAGCACCTCAAGCAGAACGCCAAAGAATTTCTTCAGGCTATAAAAGAGCAAAATCCCAAAGACTGGAGGGACTTAGGAAATTCAATTCTGACATCAGCACAGACGTTAGGGCAGCCCCCAAGGAAAAGGAAACACAGATGGTGGAACACAACCTGTGATAAAGCAATTGCAGACAGAATTAAAGCCTGGAATAAATGGAACGGACATCAGACAACTGAACGATGGGAATTATTCCTTAAGATCCAGAAATCAACAGCTGAGGTTATCCGCAGGGAGAAGCGGACAGGAATAAACTCATAGAGATAGAACAGGATTTCCTAAAAAACAACACCAGAAATTTCTATAAGACCTTCCGTGAGAGTCTGTCTAGTTATCAACCACCTAGCATATGTTTCAGTAGACCAGATGGCTCACTAGAAACAAACACCAAGGAAAACTGCAAGATCTTAGCAGATTACTTCCAAGACATACTCAATTGTGACCCACCGAAAGAAAGAATGCACTTTGAAAAGCCTGCATCGAATCCAGATTCACATCCACCGACAGTGGAAGAAACAGCAGAAATCATTCAATCTCTTAAAAATAACAAAGCACCAGGAGAAGACGGTATTACCGCTGAAATGTTGAAACTCGCAGGGGAAGAGGTCACCAGAAGAATCCACGCTATTTTAAAAGCAATTTGGGAAACAGAAGTGATCCCACAGGACTGGAAGTGCGCGTTAATACATCCATTGCACAAGAGAGTTAACAAAACTGATCCAAACAACTATAGAGGTTTATCCCTATTATCTGTGGCCTATAAAATCCTATCTAAAGCTATTCTGAACAGACAAGAGAAACAAACAGACCATTTGATTGGTGAATATCAAGCGGGTTATAGGAAAGGGCGTTCATGTGCTGAACAGATATGGAATCTGAAGATGATTTTTAAGATCCGCAGATCCAACCCCGCAATTGTCACCTTTGTGGACCTAAAGAAAGCATATGATTCTGTGGACAGGAAGACCCTGTTTGAGACGCTAGAAGAACTTTAAGTGGACAGGAAGACCAGAGAACTGATTCGTTAGACTCTCACCAATACAACATCGAAGGTGAAGTTTCTTGGGGAAATTTCTGACTCTTTTGAAGTACGAACAGGTGTTCGCCAAGGAGACGGACTTTCACCCCTTCTATTTAACCTGGTTCTAGATAAAGTCATCAGAGAGTGGGAAAAGAACATCAAAGGCGTTAGCACAGGAACTGCTGGAAACAAAATCAATGTGAAATGCTTGGCTTTCGCAGATGACCTAGCGATTATCACTAGGAACAAAAAAGAAACTAAGCATGCTATTGAGACATTATACAGAATAGCATCACAAACAGGTCTTCAAATATCATTTGAAAAAAGCAAGTACATGCAGAATTTTCAGCAAAAGAACAAGAAAGAAAAAATAGAAACAGCGTATGGAGCAATATCCCAAGTAGAATTTTTTTTAAATATCTTGGAGAAATAATTCTTCCTTCAGGATTGGACAGTTTGGCTAACACAGAAAGAGCCTCAAAACTTCATAGAGCATTCAGACTAACATGGGATCACTATAATAAAAGAGTAATGTCACATAGTGCAAAACTGAAACACTACAAAACAGTTGTACTACCGGAAGCTCTATATGCTTCAGAAACCATAGCTTTAGGAGGTCATTCTAAAATTGCAAATATAGAAAAGCAAGAACGTAAAATTCTTAGAAAAATATTCGGCCCCATACAAGAAAACGGAATTTGGATTAAAAGACGAAATTCAGATCTATACCGTCACACAGATAGTTTAAGCAACACTGTACGAAGAAGACGTTTAATATTTTATGGACACCTCCTCAGGATGGACGATTATAGACTTACAAAAAGGTTATTCAATGTAATAAATTCTCAGAAGTCAAGGATAGCCTGGCTGGATGAATCAAGAGAGGACCTGCAAGAGTTGAACATCGGAGAAAATATTCTGAGAAACCGCAAAGTCTTCAGGACCGCAGTAACAAAGCACAAGTTTAGGGTGAAAACTAGTGGCAGGACTGGAACCAAGTGGACAGAAGAACGGAAGAAGCAGCACAGTGACTTCATGAAGAGATTTTGGGAAGATAGGAAGGCGAATATCATCAAGCCGAAAAACAAGTTCAAGCGCGCTCTGGTTGGTTGGTTGTTTCTTAAGTTTAGGGGCTGCGACAACGCGGTCATATAGCCCCGTGTACTTTGGGTGTGTGTAGAATCTGTCTGATAACCGGTGTTAAATGTGATGACTGTATTAGTGTGTGTGATCTGTTTTTAATTTAAGTACTGCAACTTAGAATTTTTCAAATAGTTCCTACTTTTGCCGCCAAGCGCCACCGTCAACGATTACTAGGCCAAGTTCATAACTTAGCTACTAGACACCACCGCAGTCGGCTCTTGGCAACGAACATAGAAACCTATGAGCGTTGTTTTCATTCTTAACCTATCCAATTTAGCTTCACTCAGGTGCAATTAGTGGAAGGTTCTTTAACATGCCATAAATCTATGACATGGGACCGCCGGCTTTACTTCCCCTCTGAAGGAAGGCATACTGAGGGATTTTAACGCTCTTAAAAAAATGCGACGGCTTCGGCCGGGTATGAACTCGATATCTTGGGCATAGAAGCTCAGCATGCTACCGACTACGCCACCGAAGCCGCTTCAAGCGCGCTCTATAATGGGCAAAACGCAAAAAAGAAGAAAGAAGAAAATGTAACAATATTTCCGAGAGTTACTAAGGAAACCCCATTCTTGTGTATAATATACAGCCGCCATTTTGTGTACATATATCCATGATGATGCAATTTTCTAAATATTTAATAGTTGCTCTGTGTTAAAATTGTATTGTATTTAGGCTGTGTTAAGTGACAACTGCAAACAGTTTATCAGTGCATAGCAAATTAAATGTTAAAAATTCACAATTTTGTTGCTGTCGAAGGTGTAGGTCCCCCAACCTGCACACCAACTGTATTCCAACTCGTTCCTGTTCTCCGTATTTGTTTGTTACCGTCAACTTTCGGCCATTGCTATTTGTATCTATTGGAATATAATGAAGACTTATATATTATACTTAGCCCTCTTATACATTGGCTTGTAGCCGTCAACTGAGCAATATACTTTGGTTGGTTGGTTGGTTCCTTAGTTTAGGGGCTGCAACAACGCGGTCATGTAGCCCCTTGTACTTGGGGTGTGTGTAGAATCTGTCTAATAACCGGTGTTAATTGTGCTGGCTATATTAGTGTGTGTTATCTGTGATTCATGTAAGGACTGCAGACGATCAATTTTTCTAATAGTTCCTATTTTTGTTACCAAATGCTACCATCCACAATTCGAACTTGGCTACTAGATGCCATCGCAACCAGCACTTTGCGACAAACGTTAGAACTAATATAGCGTTATCAAATCTCACCTACAAATTTTAGCTTTAGTTGTAGTTAGTGGAAGTTTCTTTTACATGCCATATCTCTATGACATGGGCCCGCCGGCTTTACTTCCCCTCCGAAGGAAGGCATAATGAGGGAATTTTTACTCTCTTAAGAAATCTGACGACTTCGGCCGGGTGTGACCCCGCAATACTATACTTTGCCTTTACTCATTTTGCATTCTGACAATGAGTGAAAGTCATTAATTGTGTATGAAATCACGAACAAATTAACACGCCCTGATCACCCATACAAGAAACAATACTAACTGTCACCACTTGGCTAATTTATCCTACTTAGTAAGATTTTTATTTTCACCGCTAGATCGCACATCAGATAGCTGGAGTTGCCAACACTCATTTCTCATTGTAGTTCACGATAGGCCTACTACTAGATCTCCTGGATTGTTAAAGGACAAACATATTTCTTCTTTTGCATGTAAGAGGACATAATAATAGCGTAGGCCTACGCTCATTTACTGACCAAGCCATGTGAGCATTCAATATGACATGAAAGTGAAACCTGCGAATTGTTCTTGTACTTAAATATGTACCACACATGTTGCTTCAAATTACGTAGCCTATTGTTTTATGTTCACTTACTCAAAAATTTAGCAAAGAACGAATACGGTATCAAATTTAGGCTGAAATATAGTAATAGTGTTTCTTTTGTAAGTAGAAATAAATAAAACATAATTTAGAAATAACAATAACTACCTTCATACATTGGCTAAGCCTCCGTGGCTTAGATGGCAGCACGCCGGCCTCTCACCTCTGAGTCCATGGTTCAAATACCGGTCACTCCATGTGAGACTTGTGCTGGACAAAGCGGAGGCAGACAGGCTTTTCTCCAGGTACTCCGGTTTTCCCTGCCGCAAATTTCATTCCAGCAACACTGTCCACTGTTATTTCATTTCATCTGCCATTAATTTAATCATTGCTACAGCGGAGTGCGACAGGCCTCGGCCACTGACACAGTTCATATCCTCGCCGCTAGATGGGGGGCTTCATTCATTCCATTCCCTGATCCAGTCGGTCGACTGAAAGCAGGCTGTGGATTTTCACTGAGAAGATAATTTGTCAACTGTATGAGTAAGTTAAGTTTTTTAAATTGTCTTGAAGTTAACCGCCCTTTGAATGAAGACCCCCCCCTCCCAGGGGTTTACAACTAATAGGGCATATGTTGGCGAGCAAGGGACCCCAGCCTGTTTCCACTACTTGTGCCGGATTCCTTTCTGTCATCTTTCCTGTGGTCCATGTAACAGTCATTACTCATTGTATGTTTGTGCCTGGCGCCTAGATGCAGGCAGCCAGCGGGAGTTAGGTGTCTTAACAGTTGCCGCGCAACATGGCGTACACAGATCCAATATTGTAAGTCTTCAGACAAATAAGTAATGAAAGACAGCTCCAGTACATCGGGCACTTCATAAGAGGTGTACGATACGAACTTATCCAACTCATCCTTGAAGGAAGATTCAGAGGAGCTAGAGCTGTGGGGAGTCGTTGGATATCCTGACCGATGGTATGGACGAACATATCCCGATCATACGAACTCCGGAAAGGGTAATTTTTACAGTAAAAAATGCCCGGGCGGGTGTGGTGTGACGGTCTCACCCTGGCATGGGCCGTGAAACTTGTGATTGGGTTCGACTCCCTGCGCCAGGTCTTTTCACAATTTATTTCCCTCACGTATATTTTAGCATACATTTCACTTTTTCAATTCATTCCCAAATTTCTCCTCCAATTCACAAGGCACAAGAGCTCCTCGTTGAGCTGCGTGTCCGCCCCATTTGGGGAATAAAATAACTTTCTTCCCTTGCCTTGCCAGTTCGCTACTCCTGTGGGGGTCCGGGCACGGACACCAAGAGCCCGGTGATGAGCCAGCTTGGTGTTCCTAGACGAAACCCCACACTAGACACGGCAAAAATCTAGAAATATTGCTGAGTTTTAATCCGGGTCTTAGTAAGTATATTCAGCAAGTTCGGATTGTATTCTAAAAATTAACCCGCAAATTTACTCCAAACCTTGTCCGCTATTTGCACAGCCATGCAGACTACGAGGGCTGTTTTTTAAGCAAGGGCCATTTAAAAAAAATTAACCGAACATTTTCTTTTGAAACCACATTTATTTTTAGATTTTACATAACTTCCTTTATTTTTCTACATAGTTGCCTTGTTTATTTAGGCACTTGTCATACCTTAAAACTAAGTTCTGAAATCCCTCGGCATAAAAGTTTGCCGCCGGCTCTGACAATCAAGAATTCTCGGCTGTTTTCACTTCTTCATCGTCGGCGAAGCGCTTCCCAACAAGATGACGTTTCAGCTGCGAAAAGAGGTGGAAATCGCTCGGAGCAAGAAGCGGATGACATGTTGAGTCGAATAGTCACAGGAGATGAGACATGGGTATCCCATTCCACCCCTGAAACCAAGCAACAGTCAATGGAATGGCGACACTCAATCTCTCCTGTCAAGGTCAAACCCAAACAAACCCCGAAGAAGTGAATTCTTGGTTGTCAGAGCAGGCGGCAAACTTTTATGCAGAGGGATTTCAGAACTTAGTTTAAGGGTGTCCGGACAAAACGTACCACTTGATTTTCGAGGACATAACGTACCACCTAGGTCGTTATCTACCTAAGAACGGTTTTCCCGTAATCCCCAAATATTTACGCTAGGACATAACGTACCACTTGATGTCAGACGGGCATTCCAGTTACAGGTTCATTACCACATAAACATCAGTGGCGATCACACTGTACGGCTTTAAACATTTTGGTATTGTAACATGGAGTTGTGTACAACGAATAAGGGCGGTTTATGTGCGCACTTCGACGGATGAAGTACGAATTGTACATTGAAAGTTTAAAGAGAAAGAAGAATGTCCAGTATGATGAACGGCTTGACAGAATAATGAAGCGGAATGAAGAGAATGGAAACTTGAAATCTTGCTTGAGAGCTCTCTTATATTCGCAGAACTTTGAATGAAACTTCACATGGCGAACTTGCTATTCGCTAGGATATAAAACAAAAAAAAAACAAAAAAAAACAAAAAAAAACATAGTAAAGAAAACGAAAAATGACCAGAGCTTAACCACAGCTGATTTTAAACACGCCACAGTCCAAAGCCTTGATAAAGTGTGATGGGAATCCAAAAAATTTTCATATTTTATATTAGTCTATGATTAGTCTATGTTATGTTATTGCCCACGTATTTATTACCAGGATTAATTGAGCAATACCTAGCAAGTGGCCGTGCGGTTAGGGTTTCATGCACCCTAAATACTTCCCACTCTTTCAAGTGGTACGTTATGTCCTCTCCTAAATATTTTAAGGTCATTAGCTGACTCTTCGCAGGTAATCAGCCGGCCAAGTGGTACGTTATGTCCGGTGATACGTTATGTCCTATAACCAGTTTTAAGGTATGACAAGTGCCTAAATAAACAAGGCAACTATGTAGAAAAATAGAGGAAGGTATGTAAAACCTAAAAATAAATGTGGTTTCAAAATAAAATGTTCGGTTAATTTAAAAAAAATGGCCCTTACTTAAAAAACAGCCTTCTTATATCCGCATGGCGAAAAATGTTGCGGATATCCGCATCCGCGCAGGGCCGTGCTAACTCTTTACGGCCTGGCTCCCGCACCAATGAATGTGCCTCAATGTGAGGTTTTCCTATCAGTATCTTCAGTCCCGTACGTTGAGTTTCCTGTGTGTCGATAGAGTGGTGAGGTGACACACTTGCTGAAGGAGAGAAAGTCTGTGTCCGAGCAGAGTCGAGCGCCAGCATGGAACGTGTATGACCCAGTGTTATGTGTGCCAGCACCCTCTTACTTTCCGCATCACATGTGGGACAGTCAGATGCAGAGTTGCCAACTTAGGTTCCGGATTCTATTCCCGACTCTGCCAAGAAGGAGTTTACTCCACCTTGCGAGAGAATAACTAAAATGAGGGGGGTTCAGTTCTCACCTTAGACAACCTAGAAATGCGGGATGCCACATCCACATCCGCGAACTGAAATGCCATGTCCTGTTGTTCGGATTCCACGTAAAAAGGAGGTCCCGTGGCTCATGATCGCACAATTAACGGTCACGTGAAACTACATGCTTCCTTCCAGTTACTTCCACATCCTTCTTCCATTTACAAATACCAATGTAGTGGAGTCCCGCTAATCCGAACTGGAATTTGAAAATATTACATTATTACTTTTATAATTATGTTTGCTTTATTTCTTAAAATTGAATTTCAATGTACACAATGTTATTTTTACGTCCCTTCTACCTACTGAGGCTTTAGAGACGCCTGGGTGCCGTAAGATTTCCCGGAAGGGGATCTTTAACGTGCCAGAAAATCTACTGACACGACTCCCTCACATTTGCGCACCCTCAAATGCCAACTGATTGCGCCAAATGAAGAGGTATATTAAGGCGAGTGGGAGAGGAGAGATGTTTCTGGCGACTGCTAATAAAGAGAAGAGATAGGTTGGTAGGACACATACAAAGACACCCAGGAATAGCAAACTTAGTTATAGAATGAAGGGTTGAGGGCAAAAACTGTAGGGGTAGACCAAGGTTAAAATATGTTTAACAGATTGCCTCGGATGTAAGGTGTGGTAGCTATTTAGAGATTAAACGGTTAGCTCAGGACACGGAGGCGAGGAGCGCTGCATCAAACCAATCAAAATATCAAAGAATCAAACGCACTTAAATATATAAATTAATAAATGAATGTGCACTTATATTTCTCATCGAGGATTCATTATTGCCGACACAGAATTACGCTTTAGACATAAAAGTTGACTGACATGCCGATAACTTCTTTGCAATCACAACCACAGCCATGACTGAAGCATAAATCAACACTTTGGCATCTTGAAGACGACTTGTTTACATAATGAGTCAGTCTCGTTGACACGGCGACTGAGGAAGGAGTGGATATCGACCTTGGCAGTCAATGATGTGCATACTAAACAGCACTAAAGATTTCATTTCATTTCTCAGTGAATTTATCTCTTCGTGTTAGATTTCACCTTCGGACTGCGTGAATGATTAATCATAGTGTGGCCTCCTGGGAGACATAGTGCAGATATTTCAAGTTGACACCCATGGGTGACCTGTGCGTTGTTATGATTAGGGCTCGGATTTTTAGGTAAATAAATATTTTTTTATGTAAATACATATTTTAAGCATTGTTTCTATAAATACATAAATTCCAGCTTTTCACTCATCAGCTAATAAAAAGTCATAAAATTTACATGTTTTAAAAATCTTTCATTTATTGCATATTTGTTCTGTGTTACTTCAACGGGGAAGAACCTGTGAGCTATCTAACCTTCATGCAGAGCGTATGCAGCTTGCAACTGTGTTTTTCTTAACTTGTCGCCCGGTGCAACTCGCTGTGGAAGTCGGGGATTTCATTGTCCATAGCCATATTGTACCACCTGCTAGAACTTCCCCGCACAGCTACCAGGAACCAGTGCCACTCACATGCAGTTCATTTCCGGCACTGTGAAGTGTAAGGCAGTTCTACGATGCCTTAAGATAAAGCAGCTACAAGTTATCGTCTGCACTAGTAGTAGTATGTTGCAGTATTTAGAGATGATTTTACTTCTGATGGGGGCGTTCTGTTCTACCAACCATGTGGTAAAGCAATCAAGGCTGAACAGCGATCTCAAGTTGCACAAAACACCTCAAGGGCAAGAAACATATTGCCGCTATTTGGTGCCTTCAGAAGAATTTCGCGATAACCGTCGGTCATTTGTGATGGACAACCTGAAGAGTATCTGGTTGTGTATTGTAATTATTCAGTAGTCAGTGAGGCATAGCATAAATTAACATTAATAAAGTAACTTATAATTAAATATTTTTACTTTTTTTGTCACATATTTCAGGTATTTCTAATACTTTCCCGATTTTTAGCACCTAAAAATCCGAGCCCTAGTTATGACGGTGGAATATTTACAAATACATTAAGCTTTCTTTTAGTAATTTAGGAATTTTCGGCTAAAATTTGAATTAATCCCCGAAAAGTTGTATAGTATCCAAATACACCCTCATTTTGATGTCTGTTTTAATGGATTGGCATCAAAACTACTGACGCGAATGGCATGAAAATTTGAATATAAGTAGGAAAAGGCAACCCTAAAATACAGTGAGTTCCTTCTCTAAATGACGAAACCTGGCTGGGGCTGTGAGGTGAGCGAATCGGGATGAGTTACGGCCAGATAACTAGCATGTACCGATTACAAAACAGGGGGTCGAGAATCCCTGGATGGTATCATAGCCTTCTTTAGATACGCAGCTAGCAACATACCTTAGTTGAGATAATTAAGACTTGTGGTGAAGTACTGTAGCCTACCTCGTATCCCGTGAACATGGTTAGGTTTAGAACAAAATAAAAACGAAAATTCCTAGTAGAAAATTATCTCTTCTCAACGCCGTGAGATTTTTAATTGTGTGGGAAACTCAAACACAAGGTATACGGAAACAATCCGCGTACTCAGGAGCCTCTCGATAACGAAATAACTGCAATGATACGAAATATCAATGAGAATGAATTACAGTGAGTGTACCAAAACTTCCTATGTCGGTGCAATGTGTGTTAAGAAACTGAAGGACAACATTTCCAGCAACTACTCTGACATTCATGTAGGCTAAGTAATGATGATAGTAAATACGTTAAAAAGTGTTCATTAGTTATGGAGGTTTTAAGGGGAGAAACAGCGATGTCATCTGCCCCTAAGAAAGTGTAAATGAGTTGGGCGCTACGCTGCTGCTGCTGCTAGCAAGAGGCTGCTACACACAGTGCCCTCTCCGGCACGCTGTCAGTGCGAGGTTCCGTCATTCAGGGAAGGACCTCATTGTACAGATAGCGGTGTTTATACCCTGTATTACCAATAATGAACCCCGACAGCTGTCAAAGCTAGCAAGTGGGGAAATGCTACGTTGCCACTGAGGCAGATCATGACTCATAACGTTCCAAGAGGCTTGCAGGAAGACACAAATACTGGGGAAGTTAGCCCCCCCCCCTGCCTGGTGGTCTAATGACCGTGACGAGTCAATGTACAGTAGAACACTGAGTCAAACCATGTGCTCACTGCTGTGTCGGCATACATTGCAACACTGCTTGCTGTTGCTATGGAGACCGTTACCCCTCTCGTCTCCACTCATCACCTCATCCATCAAGCGGATGACAGCTTTCACCGTTCATCTTTTGTAAATCAAAGTATAGCTGTGCACTTGACCTTTATAGCTTAGCGGTAGGAGAGGGGTGTAAAACGGTGCAGGGAGCGGGCCGAATACTTCCCTATCTGAGAACATTGACGCGCCTGACAGTAGGTTCTCACAATCAGACACGCTCAGCGAGGCAAATGTTTTACGCTGCAGTAGTATACCGGGAGAATGGGGTTGGGGAAGTGCAGAGCTAACTGCCGGTAACTGTATAATCTAAACCTAAAAATTATTTTAATCGAAAGGGGGTGAGTGAGTTAACAGAGAGCCTAAAAATCCCTGCAGTAAACCAGCTGCGCAATGCGTATCCTTCTCTCACTTGACATCACAATACCAGGGCGAATAGAGTAATAAGTGGTGGAACTTCCGTATGAGTCAATGGTTAAGATGAAGTAGTTCTACATTTCAACACCACGCGCCGCGCTGAGCTTATGTTCGTAGCAGATGCCGGCTGCCAAGCAGTGATGCATTACCGTTCGCAAATTGTACTTACAATACAAGTACGTTTTAACTGCAAAATTAAATCAAGACCCTTCTGAGAGGTATTTTGGACTTAAACGAGGTTAAGCAGTGACGATCATCCTACATCTACTGACTTCTTTCGCCTTCATTTGCTTCAGTCTATATACTGTACATAGGCCTACCAGTGAAAGAGGTCCTTTCTTCACAAGCTAATTATGAGGACGTTATTGACAATAAGCTTTCTTCCTTTAATGAATACGGTCAATGGCGAGAAATGAAATACATACGAGCAGAGAGGTGAAGGATAACAATTGTCAGCAAATTAAAGAAACTGTTACACTGACAGAAATTGAACCCTATAATCCTGTCAGTTAACGATGAGCGTTCAGAGAGAGCAGGCGATAACGTTGTTTATTATTTGAGTGGTTACCTGATTCACACAGCAGCAACGAAGATTGAGATATGTACTTCCTGCATTTGGTCATTGGAAAGTGATTCCGAAACATTTAATGCTGTTAGTGACGTATGTATCCTCACCATGCTGAGAGACTTTGGCGGAAGTGAATCTAAATTTCTCAAATACCCGTCTTTATCTTTATTTCACGTGATGAAAAAAAAAGTTTGTGTGGCCTCCTGAGAGGCCGAGTGCAGGTCTTTCTAATTGACGCCCATGGGCGACCCGCGCGTCGGAATGAGGATGAGGTTATGATGACGACGGCACATACACCCAGTCCCCGAGCCCCGGGAATTAAACCCAAGAGATTAAAATCCCTAATGGCCCGGCCAGGAATCGAACCCGGGACACGGCGGACCAAAGCCTAGCGCGCCTACCATTTAGCCACGGAGCCGGACATTTCACGTGATGAAACGTGTAATGAAACATGTAGATGCAGTAGTGGAGGCAAAGTTGGAGCAAGAAGGCGCGTTGTGGGGCGATATCTTTTCAGATTGTGTGGATATGATCTGTGAAATTCCTGTGTTCCGAAATGTGTGCTGCTCAGAGGATCAAAATAATAACCCCTGACACTACAGTCCTTGACGAGCCTAGGCCTCCAAGCGACCGCTGCCCAGCCATTTGGCCTGCAGATATTGGGGTGACGCGTGGTCAGCGCATCGGTTCCCGTCGCCCGTTAATCTTGGTTTTCGTGACCGGGGCGCTGTCTCACTGTCAGACAGCTACTCAATTGTCCTCACGAGGCTGAGTGCACCCCGTTCCAGCCCTCACGTCAGTTTCTAAAATCCCTGACGGAGCCGGGAATCGAACCCGGGGCTTCCGGGTGAGAGGCAGGCGCGCTACTCCAACACCACAGAGCCGGCGTTCAGAGGATCATCTGTTACTATATTTCCCTAGGATAGTGTTTCATTACATTAAATGCCGGTTCATTTTCCGGGCGAAAGGAATATTGAACCCTTTATCCACAGGCTGTATAAAGGATTCTAATAAATTATTCATCATCTTTTGATACATTTCTACAGACAGCAGATATGAGAGCCAGACGGTGTTGGGAAATATTGAGAAATCAGTGGCCGAGAGGACACAATGGTTTAAGCTCCTGTGGTATTTTAGGAAGTAGCATAATATTCATGACACATAGGACAGGTGCAACTTTTAGCGCGGAGATGGCTTGGGTACGCACAATATGGCTTGTTGCTATGAGTGTTGGCGCCAAGAAGAAAATCGAATGCTACGATGTAATTGGTCAATCTTCATGTTAACCCCTCCCTGTGGCAGAAATACAAGTAAAAGCGCGCAAAGATCTACAAGAGTCTGAACCAATAATATCAAGACGCCCTGTTTGAGCGGCAACTCAGCTTGATAACGCACCCTGGTTAATTAACGCGGGAGTTATCTACGGATTAATTCCACGATCGATTCGAGCCAGCTACAGCATAATCGTAACCTCCACATTGCTACGAACTCAATGATACCGATGGCATGCTAGTCTGATAATTATTATGGAATATCTTTCCATAAATCCCCTTCCACACCTACCCTAGCCAGTTTCATTTATAATGGTCCAGGAAGCTTCGAGAGATGACTTTTATTTGTGCGTCTGAGGACGTAACGTTGACTTTTATTTGAGCATTTGAGGACGTAAGGTCTTTATTTCAGGTGTCCGACGACACGAGGCATACTCTGCATATTTTCATGTATTTGAACATGGAACATTTTCGTCAAGTTATAAGTGTAACTTCAGTGATTTATTTGTAGTCCCAGTACTACCAGATAGGACCAGTTCATCGAAATAATTCACCAATAGACTGTCAAGGAATTTAGTACTTGATCGGTGAATTTAATAGGAAATATATCGTGAGTGTATCTGACAAACTTTATTTAATTCAGCACGAGATGACGTCTAGGAACGAGGCCGGATCTTGGAACCAGCACTACATTTGCCAGAAGATGTCGATGACGAGCTAAGCATCTTAAAGGAGTGATGGCTGCAGATGTTTCCTTGACGCTGTTTTAAAGGATTGAGTAGGCGGCTTCGGTGGCGTAGTTGGTAGCATGCTGAGCTTCTATGCCCAAGATAGCGGGTTCAAACCCGGCCGAAGCCGTAGGATTTTTTAAGAGCGTTAAAAATCCCTCAGTATGCCTTCCTTCGGAGGGGAAGTAAAGCCGGCGGTCCCATGTCATAGATTTATGGCATGTTAAAGATCTTTCCACTAATTACACCTGTGTGAAACTAAATTGGATAGGTTAAGAATGTAAACAACGCTCTTAGGTTGCTACGTTCGTTGCCAAGAGCCGACTGCGGTGGCGTCTAGTAGCTAGTTCTGAACTAGGCCTAGTAGTCGTTGACGGTGGCGCTTGGCGGCAAAAGTAGGAACTATTTGAAAATTCAAAGTTGCAGTCCCTACTTGAATTAAAAAAACAGATACACACACTAATACAGTCATCACAATTAACACCGGTTATCAGACAGATTCTACACACACCCAAAGTACACGGGGCTACATGACCGCGTTGTCGCAGCCCCTAAACTAAGGAACCAACCAACCAACCAAAGGATTGAGTACAAATGAATTTATTTATTTATTAAATCAGCTATGGTATTATGGGACATATTTTTTTGTAGATATTTGTTTGCTTGTTTGGTAATGTAGATTCTTAGTTCTTGTTTACTGACACATTAAGTATGGGACAAGCCGAGCGCTGTGTATTTTGTAAATATTGTGATTTTGTTTGGTTCAACTATACGGGGCGACGCGCAGCTCGTGCTCGCATTCGCTTGCGTAAATCGCGGTCAAGCATTATAATTCTGAGGTATGCCTTATAACAAAAATGGAACTGAATTAATTTTGAGATTAAAAATAGAATTTGGAGGGTAAAGATTATTTGTGAGCAGAATTTTATGACGGATCAGGATTATTTTGATAGTTGCTTTTCCAACAGATCCGTACGGGATGGCACTTTGCACCCGAGTTTTTGTTGTGTATTTCTTTAAGTGTCTATGGACGCAATATTGTTAATCTGTTTTGAGCCGACCCAGTTGGTATGTTTATGAGTGAGTCAGTCCAAGCTTTATAGTGCGTAGTGTGATTTTATGATGTGTTAGCGAGAATATATCATTGTGATTATTCTGACTTGCTCCACATCAGCCCAGTTCATAACCTCGCGAGGCTGAACCCGTGGTATATTTTGTGTTTTCTTGCCATCCAAGCGGATGAGTGAGATATGTTTGCGTTTCCAGATGGAACTAGCACCTAGCTTGAAGGACTGAGAGAGATAGTTGAGGCAGCGATGACTCATACAAAAGGGGCGCGCTCAAATCAGATAACGCGACTTGCCATTAGTAACAGGCCTGGGTCCTGTACTTCAATTTAAGACGTTGTTTAAAATTCACAAAACCTGATCGGTTATAATGTGTATTTGATTGATTAAATGGGTGTTGTCCATATTTGTAAGGTAGCTTCCGAAACTCCTGTTTGTCTGGCGTTTTATAAAAATGTAAACATAGTTTTCAGCCGTTAGGCTTGTATTTTGTTGCTGTTGCTTCACTTCTTGTGTGTTTATTTTACGCGTTCAATGACCCCGTGTGGCATTAGGATGTGCGAGGCTGTGTTCCCAATGTGTGATGCGAGCGTTTTGGCCTATTCTTGGCATGCTCTTTTTATTTTGTGTGCGTTGGCACCAGCTAGAATCGCAGGGAGATTCTTCATCCTTTTGTATTACTAGACCTTGCATGTGTCAGTAGTAATTATTGTGTATTAATTAAGGGTGGGTCCCATAGCCGTAGTGTGACTTAAAAGATGCAACTCCGTGAGCAACATGACTGTTTCAGTTGTAAACGGACTCGCATCAGTACTCATTTTCTTATTAAAGAGCAGTACACCACGCATTATATAACTTCTTGACCAGTAAAAATGGACGTGCATCCATAAGTTGTGACGAGAGAGTTCTTACCGCTCAATTTTATGTTATGATTAATCCTTTAGAGTGAAGTTGTGTTCACATTGTTTTGTTGTGTGGAGCGAGTCTTTCCGCTCAGTAATATATTTATTTCTTATGGGAGTGAAAGTCAGGGAGGATTTCTTTTTATTTATTATTATTATTATTATTATTATTATTATGCACATAATTTTCAGTCATTAAATATCTTTTATTCTACTTGTTATCCATTTTATTTCTAGTATAGCCTCTGTCATGGACCTTTCTATTCATTAGAGCATGCTGTTTTTAAGCGAACTTTGCTGTGTAATGCAGTCAGGACTGAACACGACCCCGTAGATGAATCTTGAGAAAACAATGCTTTATTGAAGGGTGCAATATCAAGGGAACTGAGATCCAGATCGTCTTCAAAATCAGCGAAAAAAAAATAATGAAGTTCTCTTCTGTTTAGAGGTAAGCTCTTTTCTTCTTAGAAATGTATTTTAGTGTGTGTTCTGGATGTTCGAATTCCCTTGAAGATTTGTTTCTGTTATTCACAACTTTCTTAGTATTTAGTGCAATACTTGTTTTAATAAACAACAAGCAGAATGACGAGGTGCATGAGACATAAATCCCCCTTCCGTCCAAACTAAAAACACTTATAGTGGGCGAAGTATCGAAGATAGAGATATGCTCTCGCGGACTTTTTTGGAGAATTTTTCATGCTGAACAATTCTTACACTCATAGTATATTGATATTTTTAACGGTTTGCCCAGCGTAAGCTTAAAAAGTGCACGGACGCCAGATTCTATTTTCGACCTTTTCACTGAAATCTGAAATCGTTACTGCTTGGCTCCCTTTGATCATAAATAAATTATTTTCTACAGAAATATTTCTCGAGATTATCTTTACAGAATGGTGAAAGCCGCACCAAAATCCATCTAGTGGTTATCGAGATTACCCGTGACATCCAAGAATCGGGGACTTGGTTTTATACTAAGTAGAGGCGAGCCAGACAGGCAAGCGGAGGCCAAGTTACGCTAGTTCCACCTAGCAGCGGAAACTGTCAACTACCGGAGTTCCTTCACTTATTACTCTATTCACCCTGACAATACCAAGTGTGCGAACGGCTTGGCGATTCACTTGCTGATCGCGAGGTGACTTGTCCTGACGTGGATGTCACAGCGGTAACGTTCTCGTCTGCTGTGCCCAAGGTTGCAGGATCAAATCCTGGCGCAGTCAGTCGGCATTGGAGGTTGCGAAAATATGAGAGAGAAGTGCCAATAGATTTACTGGCACGTTAAAGATCCCATTCGGGGCAAAATTCTGGCAGCCCGGCGTCTCTAAAAGCCACAGTAGTTAAACGGGACCTAGTCTAATAATAATAATAATAATAATAATAATAATAATAATATCGTATGGCCTCGGGTGCCGGGTGCAAGTTTTGTTAATTGTCGCCCAGAGGGCTGCTTACAAGCCGAATTTTATCGCTCTTTGATACTATAGCGCTTTCTAGTAGAGAAAGGAGGAACTTTCTGTGTTGGCGGAAAATCCTGACATTAATTTTGCCATTATGAACACGGCCTACTGAATTGAAATGGGTTCATTTACATGCCAACAACATATGACATTCGTACCGTGATTTTTGTCGCCTTTCAAACATCACTTACTACGGCCAGGAGCGAACCTGCAAGCTGGGGGGGGGGGGTTGGTAGTCCGACACGATAACCACTCACCCACCGTGGCAAGCTTAACGGGACGTAAAGGAAATAACATTATTATTATTGTTAAAACTCAGCAAATCTCCTAGGGGTCTGCCCTGCCTTTTGCGGGGTTTTGCCTAGGTGCACCAAGTCAGGCTCATCAGCGGGCTCTTGAGTAACCCTGCTCTGACCGCTGGGGTGGACAATGTGGCTGTCCAGACAGGGTAAACACCAAGAATTACTGGATTTTAATTACTTGGCCGAGAAGTGAACGAAAATATATGTACTGTATTTGTTTATAAACTGTGGTCGAGCTTCGTGAGGCAGAACTGAGAAGAGATGGGTTCGATTCCCACCTAAGCCATCCCAGAAGTTGTTTTCCGTGGTAAATGCTGGCGATGCTGGGATAATTCCTACCACAAGGCCACGGCCGCCACCTATTTAAATCCTGGCCCCAATTACAAAATACTGTTACGGCTGTGAGTTTGTGTCATCACTCGCCGCATGAGTCCCAACTGCCCCAGGGCTGAGCTGTGGCCTGCCTCCTGTATTGCGCGCGCCTTATGCAACAGGGCTACTACAGACAAAGGGATAGTCCAGAATATTCGTGACTGGACCAGCGATGGAAACCTCGAGAAGCCGTGGACCCTGGATGGATCTAGAAGCATTTATTGAGTCACCGGCCTGCTATATAAGTGCGACCTGTCAAGCGGGGGTTGTTGTTGTGTTTTACAAGCTAGTGCGAGCGATTATCTTGTGCGACAGAAGTGTGGTGACGAAGTGCTGTGCGAGTTACGAAATCCAGTGACATTGTTTCTCCAGCTTGTGGACAGCGAAATAGCCTGCGGCAAGTGATCGTAAGTAATTGTGGTCGGTGAACATAATGGAGAGGAGCAGGTAGTTTCTGTCAAGGCCACCGTACTCATTAGGACGGATTAACTTCTGTGATCTGTTGACAAGTGGAAGGGCCAAGAGCGCTCAAGGAAGAGACTTGAGGAAACTGGAGTAAGGCTCCTAATTGCTTGTATTTGCTGATTAGTGTAATTTTCTGGCCACAATAAAGTTAATTATTTCTTTAAGCAGTAATTGGTGTTGTGCTTTGTACCCCCCACCGTAATCCAGTTAACAAAAGTGCCACTAGGGGGTGGCACGTAACAATACAGTCAGTGGAGAAACTAGGATTTGCTTCTGGAGAGTCAAATGTGAACTGATTGCGATTTTGGTTTTGTGTTTGTTGTTTTCTACATTTTTCCTTTTGCTTTATGTTTTTTGTCTTTTGTTTTGTGCGGGGGGGGGGGGGGGCAAAATAAGACAATGAATGAAAGCAAACCTACACGTTTGATCTGGATAGCATTTGCACCTCTCCATGTACGGCCTAACACTAAATAGTTTACATAAGTAAAGGTAAATGTTCTCAAATTATAAACGTACATAATATAAATCAACATACATGGTCATCCAAAAAAGGTGGCCTTAATTTTGATTTGTAATAGCTCAGGCTGTAATAAAGATAATTGAATTATTTTTACACAAAAGATAGAGAAAATCATAAATAATAAAGTTGTGAGCCCCTTGGGGACCGTTATATAGAGAAGGACCTTACTGTATATGGTTTGTACTCATTTTACAATACGGATCCTATTAGCTGAAAGTCTCCTTGGTCACCAAATGCCTTATTCACTGAGTAAATTTCAACCTGTTCGATTTTCTAGAATCCCCCAGGGGGCTTACATCTAGTGGGACGTGGGTTGGCGACCACGGGGCCCCAGCTGAGTCCTGCATTGCTTCGACTTACTTGTGCCGAGCTCCTCTCCGTCTTCTTTCCTGTCGACCTCACTTGGTCAACTCTTGTTCTCTTCCGACCCCAACGGTATTAGGATATCCAAGGCCTAGGGAGTCTCTTCCTTTCCCGCTTTAATTGGCCCTTTTCTCATCTTTTCTGATACCCTCCTTCTGCGAGGGGTCAGCCTTCTTTTTCTTTTCCTGTTATCTCCTGCCTTCTGCTCAAGGCTCTCAATGAGGCAGTGTGTATGTAGCCCCACCACTTATGGTGCACACTGGATATAGCTACACCCTCTGGGGCTCACGGCTAGTGAGTTCGGAAGTTGGCGAAGCCCGAGGGATTCCTGAGCTGAGTCCGGTTTTCTCCCTTTTATCCATTACCTCTGGGGCTGACCCTCTTCTCTTTCACTTTCATATCTGCCTTTCATGGCTCTCCTTCCTTCCAAGTCTTCCAATCCACATTCTTCGAGGGTTGAGGGCATTTCTTTTCTTCCCGTCCTTTATTTGCCTTATCCTTTATTTGTTTACCATTTCTTCTTCTAGTATGTAAGTCTGTAGTTAGTATTAGTTATAGTTCACATTCTCATCTCATCTTTCACTATCACCCAAACCATTAGGGGCCGATAACCTAGATGTTAGGCCCCTTAAAACAACAATTATCATCATCATATCTCTTTGGTCATCGCCTTAATCACTGAGTAAATTGCAACATGTTCGATTTTCTAGAATTTGAAATAACCTCAGCCAACAAACGGTTGGTATCGAGCAGTCGATGTGTAGGACATGAATGGTAACTAGGGTATTAACATGCTCACCGAGTTGCTGACATCCTGTCCTTGTGACAGAGTGGAATAAGGCCGAGCCTGTTTCCTGCAGTAGCATCACAAGGTAATCCTATTAGACGCACGAGGCTTTAATCAGCCTCTCTTGTTGGCCTACTCTGGAGCCAGACATGCAAAGTAGTGCATTGAGCTGTCTTACCTTTGTAGAGCCCTCATCTGCCACTCACAGCTCAGTATTCTGGTCCGGTACCACTTTGCTACGGCCGACAACAACACAGCTGTTTATGTAGGCTACGTTACATGCTTTTAAAAAGTGTTGAAACTCAGCAATTTTTCTAGGTTTGTGTAGTTTTGCCTAGAACACCAAGCTGGCTCATCAGCGGGCTCTTGGTGTCCCCGCCCGGACCCCCACAGGAGTAGCGAACAGCACGCTACCTCCCTTTTTATGAAGCGCACCTGTGCCTCTTCACTGCGAGAACTACAATCTCAAAAAGCCATAACCTCCCAATGAAGACACGGCATTATTTGTTATGGCTCTTGAGTGTATGCTGTGAGAGATATTATGCCTGGATCTTGCATCATGCTAAAAGAGATTCAGTGCAGTAATTTGAAACAACTCTTTAATATTAAAATAAGGGATACCAGTGAAGTATTTAAAGAACGTGTTTTGGATATCTTGCAAATTATTAATTAAAGTTGTTTTTTGATTTCCCCAAGCTGATATGGCATATCTTAATTTGCTTTCAATCAGAGCACTATAAATGATTTTGTAAGTAATTTTTATCTACATAGAATCGGTGATTGTAGAAAGTGTAAATATGTTGATGATGCTGATAATAATAATAATAATAATTACACCATCTGTATGTACTGTACATACCAAGGACTTGTCGCACAGACACCGTTTAAGGAAAATACAGTTTCGTAATAATCTATTTATTTCGTGGGGCTACCCACATAACAATTACTGTATATTTTATTATATCGCCGCTAGGATCTCTACTAGAACGAGAAAAGCAATCTGATTGGCAGAACCCACAAATCACACGGTACGAAACGCGTCTATACCAGTGTGTATTCCCGTACTGGTAGAAGCTTCTATGCCAACGAGTGTCGTGTGTTACAGGATTTAGGCCGCTAAACAGAAAACTAATGCGATATAATAAGACAGTTACCTGCTATCCATGCTTGATGGCTGATGAGATGTGCACTCAATTTTCAAGAAGACTCACTTCACGTGTAACTTCAGCAAGATAACACCAATCTGACATCTACTGTTTTAATAAAAAAAGTGACTCCCACGAAAAGGAGAGACACGGTCCAGAACTGGATAAGAACCGGTACTGAAATCTGTAACATTCAGCCACAATTCTGTGATCTGCTTAGCCTACTTACATACTAACTTATTTCCTGCGATACGACAACCGGCTTTGGAACTTGGGACTATTTGTGGAATCTCTCTACATAATACAAAACTAAGTCCCCGTTTCTTGGATGTCACCGGTAATCTCGAGAACCACTGAAAGAATATGATGCGGTCATCACCATTCTGTAAAGGATTTCTCGAGGAAGGCTTCTGTTGAAAAACAATAACTTATCACCAAAGGAAGCCGAGCAGTGACGATTTCAGTGAATCAAGTCGAAGAAAAACCTGCCGTCCGTGGGCCTTTTAAGCGTACGCTGGGTAAACCGTTAAAAATATCTATATACTATGAGTGTAAGAATTGTTCAGCATGAAAAGTTCTACAAAAAAGTCCGCGACAGGATATCTCTATTTTTAATACATCGCCCACTATAAGTGTTTTTACGTTTCCATTTCTTCCAACAATCTCAATTCAGTGGAAATTTAAATTACTAGCTTAGGAGCGAGTTTACGACCTGGCCAGAGAGCCTATCACCCTAGCATCAAACTGTCGAGTCGCGTCAATCTTTACGTGTTTACTCCTGGAGGGAAAACGACTAATGTCGTATACTAGGTTAAAAGTAGCCTTTCACCTTGCATTCATAACTGTTCCCGAGCGAATCCCGGGCGGGTTGTTATTTAACATACTGTTTATCAGGTAATTCCGGGGCAGATGCCGCGCCAGTAGAGACGCCGCATTCACTGTAGCCATAGGTTCCCATCTTTGCGGGTAGATGGCAGTGTGTAAGCGATTTCGGTATCTAAGCAATAATCACTGTCTGCGGATATGATGCATTATTGTAGTCGATAACGGGAGGCGAGTGCATGTTTCCTCCTGACAAAGGTTTTCCTTGTGTTCATTTATTGCATATTAATTTGGTTTCAAACGCAAAAATCAGCCGTTTTTAGTACAGAATAAGTCTTGACCGTTACCGTAGTAGATGGTAAGCATATTTTCGACCATGTTAGCCTTGAGGTACAACAGGATAAAAATACCTTAATTGTTTCATTGTTAACATCATTGTTACTACGAGAGCTGTTTTTTAAGTAAGGGCCGTTTTTTTTAAGCCCGTAGTTAGTGCGCACGCCACAACAAGCGTGCGCGCAGCCTCCCGGCATCCTTTACGAACAAGCTAGCGTCAGTTGCAGCTGTGTAGCTAACCTGTACGCTGAACTGTGCATCTTTACAATGTTCAAGATAATTGATTCGCCCGCCGCGTGTGAGGTACGATCTGTGATACGTTTTTTGAGTGCAAGAAACATGTCAGCCGCAGACATTCATCGTTAGCTTTGTGAGGTGTACGGTGATAATGCAATGACGGAAGGTAAAGTGCGAAAATGGGTACGCGGGTTCAAAAGTGGCCGTGAAAATGTTCATGACGATGAACGCTCAGGTCGACCATCTGTGATCACAGATTTCCACCTCTTTTCGCAAATGAATCGCCATCTCGGTGGGAAGCGCTTCGCCGTCGATGAAGAAGTGAAAACAGCCGTGAATTCTTGATTGTCAGAGCAGGCGGCAAACTTTTATGCTGAGGGATTTCAGAACTTAGTTGTAAGGTATGACAAGTGCCTAAATAAACATGGCAACTATGTAGAAATATAGAGGAAGGTATGTAAAACCTAAAAATAAATGTGGTTTCAAAATAAAATTTTCGGTTAATAAAAAAGGCCCTTACTTAAAAAACAGCCCTAGTATACACAATCAAATTATTTTCAGAAATAAGAATTTATGGCTTGCCTACTCAGTAAAAAAGTAAGGGGACAGTCAAAAGAGCTAGGTTGTAGAGGAAATTTTAAGAGATGCTGTAAAAAGGCTGAAAACAAAAAGAAATACAATTCAGGAAGGCAGAAAGGAAGACAATAATTGGGATTATATTGTGCGAAGTGTTTTGCACCTTGCGCCGTGCAATGCACTCTGAGAGACCCTGCTCATGAGTGTGAGTATTTAAGCCAGTAATTCCTCCACAGCCGACAACCCCCCGGATCAGGAATACTAGTACAGTACAGCTGGATTGGTTTTGTTCCAAAAACTGTGCTATGGTTGGCTTTTTGTAAATCGTTAGAAAAGCACAAAAAAAGCTTAACTCTAAATTTTAGAATAATTTGCACGACCATTTTGTCGGAAAACTAAAAAAAAAAACACATCGAAAAGCGTTTTTCTCAGAATTGTCGTATTTTAAAGAAAAGTTTTTAAACAAAAAATGTAGACGACATTATCACCTACAATTCGAATCATTGAGGTCATGTCATACGTTTTGAAATGCAGAAGCTAGGTGGCGCCAAAGTTTCCAAAAAAGTGTTTTTTCACTTTTTGTCATAGAAAAAATAGTTTTTTCACAAAAGAGTGAATCAGAAATTTGTTCCTCTCAAAATTGTCTGCAACATTTATTCAAACGTTTGTTTCCTCCGACTTACCGTTCCAATGTTATAGCGCAGCAAAATTGTCTGCAACATTTATTCAAACGTTTGTTTCCTCCGACTTACCGTTCCAATGTTATAGCGCAGCAAATGCAACGCTGCGTAGTCAAGGCTACTATTGTTACTGCGGAGAGAGCGGTGGGCATAATTTAGACAGGGACCGGTGTCGGACAGCTGCCTAAGGCTTGGTCAAACAGGACCCGGGCTGTGTTTGTTAATTAGCTCAAACAATCATTTATCTATTTCAATCGCAACGTATCAATCATAACTGTGCACATATTAACCTTCGTGCCATCTGAATAGTACAATTTTCACACTTCGCCAGACTATAAACCTTGGAACGATAAGGCGGAGGAAAAAATGTATCAATAAATGTTGTAGACAATTTTGAGAGGGACAAATTTCTGATTCGCTCTTTTGTGAACAAAACATTTTTTCTAGGACAAAAAGTGAAAAAACACTTTTTTGGAAACTTGGCGCCACCTAGCTTCTGCATTTCAAAACGTATGACACGACCTCAATGAGACGAATTGTAGGTGACAATGTCCTCTACATTTTTTATTTAAAAAACTTTTCTTTAAAATACGTCAATTCAGAGAAAACGCTTTTCAATGTTTTTTTTTTTTTTTTTTAGTTTTCCGACAAAATGATCGTGCACATTATTCTAAAATTCAGAGTTAAGCTTTTTTGTGCTTTTCTAACGATTTACAAAAAGCCAACCATAGCATGTTTTTGGAACAAAAGGGTTCTTTTCTGTGCAGCTGTCCTGTACTATACGTTTGAACTCCCTAGTACATCCGACTAGTAGGAGATGGAAGTCCGAGTCCCCGGAGGTCAGGCTGCTGGCCTCGTTCGCGCTGCACTGGGTGTAAGGAGGATAAACGCCTGTTCCGACACGTTGTAGGCCAACCAGTGGCCGCAATAAGCGACATAATGCAGCTTGAATTCAATTCGAATTAGAATTAATTACGGATACAAGAAATATAACGGTTGTCGGAATTTCATCTCGCTGAAAGTTTGACAGGTGACAGGTAGGAAGCACGTAGGCCTGTGACGACTCATCACGCTTCATCAAGTTCGACGAAAACCCGTCTACCTCTTTAACCCTCCGTTAGACAGAGGTATGTTTTTTTTTTCGACAAAATGATCGTGCACATTATTCTAAAATTCAAGGATTGGCGTGCGGGCTACCCCTATAACCTACATGTTCAAAAATAATAATAATTTAAAATTAATAAATAAATAATAAAGAATAAATAATAAGAATGAATAGTGAATAATAAATAATAAATATACAAAATAGCCTACAAAATAATAAAAAAAAATGTATCATTTGGTATATTGGCTTTCACGGCCGGTGAATTAAAACTCAGCAATTCTTCTAGGTTTGTGTCGGGTCTTGTGTGGGGTTTCGCCTAGGGGTCCGGGCGGGGACACCAAGAGCCCGCCGATGAGCCAGCTTGGTGTCATAGGCGAAACCCCACACAAGACACGGCACAAACCTAGAAGAATTGCTGTGTTTTAATGTATTATTTATTTATAGTATGGCTTTTAGTGCCGGAAGTGTCCGAGGACATGTTCGGCTCGACAGAGGCAGTAGCTGCTTCAAGCGGACACCCATGAGGTGAGCTACAAGTTCCGTTCAATTTCAAGTAGTTCTAACTTCCGCTACCAGATGTCACTGACACCTAGTGGTGAACGTTGGAACTATGATAGAGCGTTTCAACGAAATCTAACCTAGAAATTTAGCTCCACACAAGTTTAGTCTCTGGAAGGATGTTTTACATGCCATAAATCTATGACATGGGACCGCCGGCTTTACTTCCTCTCCAAGGAAGGTATACTGAAGAATTTTAACGCTCTTAAAAAATCCGACGACTTCGGCCGGGTTTGAACCCGCTATCTTGGGCACAGCAATTCAGCATGCTACCAACTACGCCACCGAAGCCGCTAAATAATTAATAATTAATAAACAATAAAAATAAAAATTAATAATAAATAATAAATAATGAATAGTAAATAATAAAAAATAATAATAAATAATGAATAAAGCCTCCGTGGCTTAGGCGGCAGCATGCCGGCCTCTCACCGCTGGGTCCGTGGTTCAAATCCCGGTCACTCCATGTGAGATCTGTGCTGGACAAAACGGAGGCAGACAGGTTTTTCTCCAGGTACTCCGGTTTTCCCTGTCAAAATTGCATTCCAGCAACACTCTCCACTATCATTTCATTTCATCTGTCATTCATCTAATCATTGCCCCAGAGGACTGCGTCAGGCCTCGGCAGCCGGCACAGTTCATATCCTCGCCGCTAGATGGGGGCTTCATTCATTCCATTCCTGACCCGGTCGGAGACTGGAAACAGGCTGTGGATTTTCATTTTCAATAAATAATGAATAATGAATAATAAATAATAAATAATGAATAATGAATAATGAATAAATAATGAATAATGAATAATGAATAAATAATAAATAATGAATACAGAGGAAAACGTAGACAACATAAATTTGAGCAAACTCCCAAAGCGAGACAACCGGGAAAGAAGTGGACAGAAGAGAGAAAGAGGAAGCATAGTGTTTATATGAGAGGTTTTTGGGGAAAAGAAGGAAGGGCCAGAATGAAACATGAAAGTTGATTGTGCTGTAAGGCTCTCCTTATGGGGAATTAACGAATAAATACATAAAATAAATAATGAATAATGATTAATGATTGATGATTGATACATAATGATTGATGATTGTGATTAATAATAAAACATAAATAAATAAATAAATAAATTGAGTGAGTGAGTCTCCATCTTGTCACGAGCCGTACTTCTCTGTGGGAATCCGAACCACCGGACATGCCATTTTTCATTTCAAAAAGGTTTGATTCCTGGCCAAGGAAGTTCGGTTTATTGACAGGCGGGAACAATACGAGACCGCGTTCCTTGAGAAGGTGTTCCGCTGACTCCACAACATCGACATGGTCTACTGGCGTGGTTTCGACAAAGATCTGTGTGTGCTGACAGATGATAATATAGTGTCGTCTTTTGTGACGAATCGCGCTTCTGTCTCTCTTACCCGCAGTGGTCGCTGCAATCGTGTGCTACCACAACGGGGAGACCTTACTGTCGCGAATTATACAGGGCCAACATGGAGATTATGGTCTGGGGAGCTATTGTCTTTCATGTGAAATCACAATTAGTGCTTATCGAGGGCAATATGACAATTCGCCAGTATGTTGACAAGGTATTTAATCATGTGATTGCCCCTATGATGGCGAACATTGCAAATGGGATGTTTCAGTAGGATATTGTCCGCATTCACACTGCACGCATCTCCAGGTAAGCTTTCCACGACATCACAAACTAATAATGGTCTACCAGATCCCCGGACCTCAGCCCTATTGAGCGTCTAATTGGGCAACGTGCCTCAGCCCCCCACAACTCTGGAACAACTGACCCATCCAGTGCAGCAAGCATGGGCCGCAATTCTTTAGTAAGTGATCCAAGGCCTTATTGACTCTTTGCCTCGAAGAACTCAGCACTGTATTACAGCTCGTGGTGAGCAAATCTTGTATTGGTTATTGTCCACATTTGTGGTCAGAGGGACCTGAAAGTGTCGTCATCGTATCACAGACAAACACTGGTCCCCCTTGTTCAGTTGCAGCAGTGCAGGACCACTCCTCCATGGTGTTGCAATTTCCATTTTCATGACTGTATCACGAGATATTGCGACTTACCTAGTATCTCTTAGACCGTTCTAGAAGTTGAATGATAACCTACCTGAAACAAGAGAAAACTGCGTGTTAAATCATTGTTGTTAGTACTAAAGTCTGACAGAATAATAGTTTGAAATACACAATTTCATAGATATAAAGATAAAGAAAAGTTAAATGAATTATTTATACACTGACTAACACACTTCTCTAAGAAATTGGGAAGGAGTTCATAGGGTGGCATGTTTCTCTCGTCAAATATTTGATGATAGTCGCTTGACGAGCAGAAGATGTCTTCCAGGTACCCCCTCCCAATTTGTTCGAGAAGTGTGTTAAGGTCATTTATAAATCATGTAGCATTTCTTTCAGGCATTAGGATGAGAAAAAAAATTGTTATTACTTCCTGCACAATTTAATTGGTTATACTTGTGCTGACGAACTGAAAAGCAATTCTGTTATAACAAATGAATGATTATAACAGTAATTTTAAGTGTTTTGTGATTTCAATATTCTTAAATGGAGGATCGATCATTTTATTGAGGAAATAAATCTAGGAAAATCCCAGGATCTTTCTCCTAGTAAAATAGCATTTGTTAAGGGACTCAAGGTACTCAGTATTCTGACACAACGTGAAATAGCAGTCAGTTGAGACATATCTCAGACTTCTGAGTCTTGCATTTAAATTCCAAAATGGAATGTACTACACCGCGTTCAATGAACTGTATACTGCAGGGATTCTCAAACTTTAAAATAAGTGTAAGTTATGACTAGTTTTCTATTGTACCCCCACTATATTTTATGCAAATTAAGGTTGAAAGTTACTGACATAAAAACACTGACAGTCAGTCTGAAAGACTAGACTTTATATCAATTTAAATGCTAGAAATGCTACTAATGCTGCGTGAACTCAAAGTCCGTTAGCAAAAAGAGGAAAAAGAAAAGAAAAGAAAAAAGCAAGTGCAAACCAAGGTCAAAGGAGGTAGCTGGCTGGATGACGTCACGCTCACCGGAGCGCGCGGGGAAAGGAGGAAGCTCAAGCAGTACTATGACGTCACACACCTCAGTGCATTCTCGATACAATTCGCCCCGTCACCGTAACGTAACGCCAGACCCCAGCGAAGTCGACATAATCAATTAAAAATGATAAAAATAATAGTAATATTAAAAATGGGGTGAAGTATTTATATTAACGTTCTCAGGATCGAATCCTGGCGCAGGCAGTTGACATGTGAGGGTGCGCAAATGTGAGGGATTTACTGGCTCGTTAAAGATCCCCCTTCGGGGCAAAATTCCGGCTCCCCGGCGCACAGTGGTCCTTTTGCACGATCTGGGCGCTCAAAATGTAAAAAATAAATGTCTTGTATTTTCATGTTGTATGACATTTTTAGTATCAGCAATGTCAGAGGACCTCAGAACTGTACTTATAAGTCTTATTTGTTCACCCCCCTGGAATGTGAAAGACCGCTGAAGTATGACGTTTCTTATCGCATCCACAGCTGAAAGCAAAGCTGATTATTTGTGTTTGAATCTTGTGCTTGTAAAGACTTGTTAGTTCAGCTATCTTCATCGTTTTCCAGTGGATATTACAGACTATGGTATGATGTTTCTTTATGAAATTTGCAAAATCTTATAAAAAAACGCTGTGTGTGTGTGATAAATGTTTGAAAATAATGAATTTTTGTTATAAAATAATTCTTCTTTTATGGGTTTTCATACCAGGAAATTCACAATTGTCAACCATTGGTGAATTTCTTTCCATTAGCCTATAGCCTGCACCCTACTATGTTTTCTGTGTAAAAAGAGTTTGCAACTTTTTGCAACTTTGGCTTTTGCTCTCCTTTTAGTGTTGTCGGAAGGATTTTCGCGGAACGATCTTTACGATGCTTAGCGCCATGCAGGTGGAAAAGCGAAAGGATTTGAACCTATCTAATAGAAAACAGTGATCTGAAATCCCTTGGACAGTATGTTTAAGATAATGTTAGAAAAAAATCGTATTCATTTTTCCGTGCAGTTAAGAAAAACGTGGGTTGCCAATCGCATGATCTTAAGAAAGTTTGTCACAAAATGAGAATAGCCTGGAAGGGAACATGGAGAGGGAATACGTGTAATGTGGGCTCAATCATTCGTGGAGTGTAGTGAATTTTCGAAACGAAGGAAATTGCGACCTTTAATACAAATACTCAGCAGCTAACGTTAGCCAGTCAAGTGAGTATACGCTTAGAATGAAGGAGTCACCACTGAACTTACTGGAAAAAATGCAGAATTTTCTCCCAGTTTAGCGGTGTTAAGGAAAATCCTATTCCAGTTGAAAAATATTATTATTATTAGGCTATTAAGACAAGTTTAACCTCAATTCTTGTTGTTGTTGCTTATGTTAGTGGCTGCGACATCGTGGCCGTATAGTCCCATGTATTTTGGGTGTGTCTGTGTAATTTGTGTGATAACCTTTGTTATTGTGATTTCTGTTCTACTATTTGTACATTTGGGATAGGACTGGGAAGAGAGCGGCCGTGCCCTTAAGTTAGGAACCATCTCAGCATTTGCCTGGAGCAGAAGTGGGGGAAACCACGGAAAACCACTTCCAGGATGGTTGGGGTGGGAATCGAACCCTCCTCTTCTGAGTTTTGCCTCAGGAAGCTTAGTGTACCCCGTACTAGCCCTCACACCAAAAGTAAAATTTCTTGGCAGAGCCGGGAATCGAACCCGGACCTCCGGGACCACTTCCAGGATGGTTAAGGTGGGAATCGAACCCTCCTCTTCTCAGTTTTGCCTCGGAATGCTTAGTTCGCCCCGTACCAGCCCTCACACCAGAATTAAAATTTCTTGGCAGAGCCGGGAATCGAACCTGGACCTCCGGGGCGACTGTCAAACTTAAATTCTTATAATTGAGAGTAAGGAAATTGTTTAACATCATTTTGAACAGTTATTTTAAGGTTTAAAGACCATTTCTATATGCAAAGGTATTTTGCACGGCCAGATACCCTAAAAGGACCACTGTGCGGCGTCTCTAAAAGCTGCAGTTGTTAAACGGGACGTAAAACCAATAACATTTTTTTTTTTATATAACGTTTCGGTTTTCTATGGACCACGTTCTTTCACATTGGCCCAGTATTCGCGCATTCTTCTTCGGTGAGCTTCTTTTCGTTCTTCAGTCCACTTCTTGCCGGTCAATATGGGTTTTGGCTGAAAACTCTGTACTGTATTTCCACAAGTTTCTTCTTCAAAGAGTCACGTTCCAAGATGTCCTCATGTGATATCCCAGTTCTTGTAGGTCTTTTTCCGCCTCTGTAAACCAGATTCCTTTGGGTTTCTTTCCCACAAAAATGGCACATTATTATCATTATTATTATTATCAACCGATGCAAAAATAGGACAAAATCAGTTTTAGAGTATAGCAAAGATCTATAGACTAAATAACCAACATGAATATTGTATTTTGGCCATTCGGCTGCAATTACATTTTATCATTATTAATACTATTAAAAAATTCAAATGTGTAGTTGAACATAATGCATTTTAGTATCGTTAAGATCAGTTTATCGTTACAGTCTCATAAAACATTTTAAAAATGTTTAAAATAATGGAAAAAGGTATTAACATGCACTCTCTTATCTCCAAAATTAAATACATTGACTGCTTCGATTTGCGAGCGGGGAAATAAAATATTGTTGTGTAAGTTGTGTCGAACAAGAATAAATGTCGCAACATTAACAGTCACAAACTTATTATGGTTGGTTTCTTGAAATAAGAAATAGTCGTCAACTTCCATTGTTTGGTAGCATACTGAACTACTGTGAACAAAATCGCGGGTTTAAACCCGGCCGAAGTCGTCGGATTTTTAAGAGCGTTAAAATACTTCAGTATGCCTTCCTTCGGAGGGGAAGTAAAGCCGGCGGTCCTATGTCATAGATTTGTGGCATGTAAAAGATCCTTCCACTAACTAAACTTGTGTGAAGCTAAATTTCTAGGTTAGATGTCGTTGGAACGCTCTGTCAAAGTTCCAACCTTCACCACTAGATGTCAGTGACATCTGGTAGCGAAAGTTGGAACTGTTTGAAATTGAACGGAACTGGTCTTATAGACTCTGCATCTGTGTTACCTTGCTTCCCTCATTTGGGCTGAAATAGGGTCAATTCCAAGGATGTTCAGGACGTCTTCGTTCCTAATATGATCCAGCCGTGTAATACCCAAGGACCATCTTAGCATCTGCATCTCCATTTAAGTGCAAGGCCTGTTCATGTTCCTTTATATTAGGCCAGCATTCGGCCCCATACACAGATACTTGGCGGACGATTGTTTGATAGAGCTTCGACTTCCGACGCAAAGTGACTTTGCGGTGACCTGGCGCCACTTTATCCACCGAGCACTCACTCTTCCACGAGTGTCTGAGAATAGGCTATATCACCATCAGATGTCACTCGGGAGCCAAGGTATTGTAGATGTTAATCCTTAGGTAGTAAAGTATACCATCTACTATGATAGTGTCATCTGTCTGGTAACCACACGCAGGGACTCGGCCTTAGTAAGGTTGAGCCGCAGTCCAAATTCACAGTCTCGCATTCCAGATGTTGACCAAATGTTCCAGATCGTTACGGGTGTCGCTTGCCAAAATGACATTGTCGGCGTAGAGCCCGACACACCAGTCTCTGCCGCGACGCAGTAACGCATTTTAACTCCTTCACGCCTCCTCTGAAACACGTAACACGTCCTGCCTCCCCGAGTCCCGATGTAGCAACATCGTTCATTCTCTGCTTAGACTTGAACCTGGGAACATGATGCTAACGCCATGGAAGGAGAGCTTCGCTCACCCGCGTCGTCCTTGTGCAACAGCTTGATAACATTGCACTGGCCCGTGCACTCTGCATCAGCTAGGAACGAGTGATTAATAATAGGTGAGTAGTGTCCTCTTTCAAATAATCATAAAATAACATATAAAGAAAACTACTGGGCGTAGAATTGTGATTCATGTTTCTAGATATTCAGGAAAATGCTGCCTTTTATCCTACTCATAATGTAGAAACGTATCCTGCCAAACTTGACACAGCGGTGCACGTGATATTTCGTTTCGGATTTAAAAGAGGCGCGAGCGATCAGCCGAGCTTGGACAGTCCCGCTCCTTCCACTGTTCGCTGACCATGCATCCCCGGTCATATCACTGAAAAGACTGGGGTGTCGGGCTCTACAGTAATGTCCATGGTGGTTGCATCTGCAAATCTGCAGTCACAGTGTCAATACATACATAAACAGGAGAGGAAAAAATCCAAATCCCTGGGATCTAATTGTAAGAAACCTAAGTTTGAGTTCCAGGTTTCATAGTTACAATGGTGGTGGTGTTCGTTGTTTTAAGGGGGAGGAACATTAAGGTAATCTGCCCCGTGCCTGGTTTAAGGAAACTGCTACCGGACACATGACAAGAGAAAGGCACCTTCATTTTTGCATGCTTAACGTAGACTAACGTGAAACGAATTGCACTCATCTCGTGATGACGTACCTTCTTCACGCTATAAGCCTATAATCAGGGAGAACAGCATATTAGCATTAACAAGCTGCGTGTGGGATCCATGGCTACTTGGGCATATCAGGTGTTGGGACAGCGTGGTTATAAACCAGGGTCTGTCTCAAAACCTGTGTGTATTTGTAATTGAGTAAAAGTTAAAATGTTCTTGTCGCCAGCTACTCTTGAGTTCTCCAACCAGGGGCGTATATACAATTTTTTTCGGAGGGGGTGGGGGGTGACTATCCTGGAAAATTGTGAGTATTCTCAGGGGATTTTCGCTGCAAAATACTCAGAAATATCAACCAATAACTTAGAGCATATAACTATGTGTAATTATTTTAGATAAGAGTTAACTGTAAAATTCTAAGTTTATATAACCTACAATTAGTGGCAATACCAAAAAAAAAGTTGTAAAATACAACACAACACACAAATAAATTTTATACATAATGAATGTTCTATTGTGGTCTATGTAGTATGAATGGCAAATATCTAAATATTAGTTAATTTTCTAAGCATAAAGGAAAAATGCATTTTTTGTTTTGTTTTTGTTTTGTTTTACAAATTGATAATTTATTTCTCAAAAGTACCTAACTGCGGAATTCCTAGTTTTGCCTCACATGGCCGAGTGTACCCCGTTCCAGCCCTCAGACCAGAATTAAAATTTCTTGGCAGAGCCGAAATCGCTTTCGGTCCTCCGGGGCGGTAGCCAAGAATGCTAGCCACTATACCATGAGGTAGTCTAATTTCAATATTGTTTATAACTTAGCCAATAAGTTAAGATTAAGGTACAACCAAATTCACAATTATTTTATGCTTTTGCCAAAACAACACTTTGTTAATTTTTATTAGTTTTTCGGGGGAGGGGGGGGGGAGCTGGAGCCCCCTAAGCCCCCACCCCTTATATACGCCCCTGTCTCCAACCCACTTTCTTAAGATTACCCATTAGTTAAGTCTCGATAGTCTAAAATGAATGGTGATATAAGCAGACAATCAAACCTAATTTTACAGTTGTAACTTGATTGTTTGGATGTACAGCTAAATCAAGCCTTTTTCTTCTTCTTCTTCTTCTTCTTATTATTATTATTAGTCGTTTACCCTCCAGGTTGGTGGAACCCACGGACTCAGCGAGGGAACTCACCACTACCGCCTCTACGGGCAGTGTCCTAGAGCTGGGAACATCTAATCGGAGTGGATACAACTGGTGAGGTGTGATTGGCACCTCGCCCAGGCGGCCTCACCTGCAAAGCGAACAGGGGCCTCATGAGGGAAGGTAATAGATGGTCAGGATGGATAGGCAAGGAAGAGGGAAGGAGGCGGCCGTGGCCTTGATGAAGCTACTGTCCCCGTTAACCCGGATAGTAGGCTGTCAGATATCCGCCCCCTCAATCGGATTGCCAATAATCAAACGCACCGGCACAGCTACATCAATGAAAATGGCACTGACAGATACTATCGAGATTAGAGCACAGCAGTTAACAAGAAATTATTGTGGAACACACCAAAATATACGGGGGTTCATACTTACCTTCACTTACCTATTCAAATTAATCTCGGGTATGGGTTGCTAACTGGATCACTTAAAGTATGCCCACACAATAACCTCCACCATGATATTTAAAATGAACCAAGACGGAAACAAGAAACTTTAAACTGTACAATAATTTATTTCACATAAAGGGAATGACTTTAACAAAAACTCAACAAAATACACGTGGCAATCAGAAGCCATTGTCAATATAATCATGTCCTCCTGTAGGACTTGTAGACGTTACATACAAAATTTTATCTTTCACTTGCTTATAAAGAACGTAATAATAGTAATACACTTGGAATGGATGAGGGAATTGGGATGAGACATGTAGCAATTGTTTTCCTCTTTCATAAATATCACACTTTATTTATAACTGCAAGCCCGGTTACGTGGTCGACCTTGGCCTCTAACATACAGTTGTCAGGCCAGCTGCGATCCACCCTACATCATGTCGCATGCCCACGTCGTTAAATGGACCCAACTGTCCAGTCAGCCTTAGCATATGCTCGTAACCTCGGAGCCTAGCTCCTTTTCAAACGCTTTAAATGTCCTCAACTCAACTCAAATATTATCACGCAAATCTTTTAAATGCTTCATTCACATGTTACTGGATTACTCTAATAATCCCAAAACTTGTTTAATTACATAATCCATATGTTTAATTAGCGTTCTTTAGAGTATATTAACAAAACTCTTAATGTTTATAACAAATGCTCATTAATTGTTAATAACAATTATAAATTGTTTATAATATTGTCAAACGACAATTGAAAAATCTATACACGCCTCTATTAATTCCTTTCATTACAAATTATTATTAAAGATAATTACATAATTTATTTACAATATTTATATTATTAATATTAGAAATACATTAAACCACACGTTTATCCGGTTGATAATTACTCAAATCAGGTTAATATAATCGACCAATGAAGGTTAGTTATATTTAAGCTTATATTCAGGTTTAATAAAGTTTTAATAATTATTATTATTATTTGTGACGGTAACCTCCATTCAAAATCGTTATCTCAAATTATTTAAACACTCTTGTTAATTTTAACAGTAACTTCACATGATTAATTTTCAAAGGACCTGGACAATATACTCAGCGGAAAAATACTTCGCTTAAATGCACAAAATTGCATAAAATAGGCCCAGAATTCATCATATATTTCAATATACACACATCAAAAAAAGTTTTGCATCACCTCGGTTCCCAGATCTCCGGCATATAGACGTTGACTGTGTATATTGTATCCAAGATACAGTCCCTTTGACTGTTCATAGATGTCACTAAAACTGCTCAAAGATGTAAACAACCATGCATGAGCAGGGCCTATTAGACGGAGGGGGTACGACAGCCGATCAGTTCCAGTCATTCCACCAGGACGAAGGTACGCTGCTCATGTTGTCTGTAGTTCTACCATGCCTAGAAGGTCAATACCGCAGTTCGATCGCGTCCGCATTGTTACTTTGTGTCAAGAAGGGCTCTCAACAAGGGAAGTTTCCAGGCGTCTCAGAGTGAACCAAAGCGATGTTGTTCGGACATGGAGGAGGTACAGAGATACAGGAACTGTCGATGACAGGCCTCGCTCAGGCCGCCCAGGGCTACTACTGTAGTGGATGACCGCTACTTACGGATTGCCGCTCGGAGGAACCCTGACAGCAATGCCACCATGTTGAATAATGCGTTTCGTTCAGCCACAGGACGTCGTGTTTCAACTCAAACTGTGCGCAATAGGCTGCATGATGCGCAACTTCACTCCCGACGTCCATGGCGAGGTCCAGCTTTGCAACCCCGACACCATGCAGCGCGGTACAGATGGGCCCAACAACATGCTGAATGGACCCCACGGAATTGGCATCACGTTCTCTTCACCGATGAGTGTCGCATATGCCTTCAACCAGACAATCGTCGGAGACGTGTTTGGAGGCACCCTGGTCAGGCTGAACGTCTTAGACACACTGTCCAGCGAGTGCAGCAAGGTGGTGGTTCCCTGATGTTTTGGGGTGGCATTATGTGGGGCCGACGTACGCCACTGGTGGTCATGGAAGGCTCCGAAACGGCTTTACGATACCTGAATGACATCCTCCGACCCATAGTGCAACCATATCGGCAGAATATTGGAGAGGCATTTGTCTTCATGGACGACAATTCTCGACCTCATCGTGCACATCTTGTGAATGCGTTCCTTCAAGATAACGACATCGCTCGACTACAGTGGCCAGCATGTTCGCCAGACATGAACCCTATCGAACATGCCTGGGATATGTTGAAAAGGGCTGTTTATGGACGTCTTGACCCACCAACCACTCTGAGAGATTTACGCCGAATTGTCGTTGAGGAGTGGGACAATTTGGACCAACAGTGTCTTGATGAACTTGTGGATAGTATGCCACGGCGAATACAGGCATGCATCAATGCAAGAGGACGTGCTACTGGGTATTAGAGGTAGTGGTGTGTACTGCAATCTGGACCACAAATGCTGAACGTCTAGCTGTATGATGGTACAACATGCAATGTGTGGGTCTCATGAGCAATAAAACGAGCTGAAATGTTGTTTGTGTTGATCTCTATTCCCTTTGTATTTAACGGTTCCGGAACACTTGGAACCGAGGTGATGCAAAACTTTTTTTGATGTGTGTATATGGCATAAAAATCTTCCACAATTCATACAAAAACCTCCACTTACAAATTCTTCAACAACATTAATATTACTGTGGGAATCTCCTTCAATTATTCAAGGGCATTATTCATCAGCGACTTTTACATGTCCACTGAACTAACGATTATACATCCATAGTTCCTCTTCAAAAATTCTTATATTCATTAAGTGTTTCAAAACTGTTATTTATTTAACCTTCGTGGGTTTCATTCATGAATCGATATGAAGTAAAAATTTGCCAATCACAAATAAATTTAATAGCAAATACGATTATACACGCCTCTCTGGTCTATCAAAATTGAGATTAATATCTCCTAAGTATCGTAGTATAAAAATACTATCTTCAAACAAAGTTCATCTAAATTGCATAAATAATCGAATAGAATACAATTAGACTTTGGAATGCAAACATTATTGTTCCTATCTAGTATTGAGAAAAAATCCTATCAAAAGTTCATTACTATAGTGTATTCAATAAATCGTAATCAAAGTTCATAGTTCATAAAATTGTCTATAATGCAATGGTAATTTCAGAACTGACGATAAATGTCTATGTTGCAATGTTCATAAAACGACTAGTATTTCCAAGATCGTCGATACAGAAATAGATTTTAACGCTCTAAAATCTTTTAATTATTCTTCTTTCTTGATGATGACAGAAAATTGGTCAAAGTAATTTACTGAATAGAATTACTTTAATATAATGACACGCTGTCTGAATTCAAATCTGCCATAGAAAAACGTTAACTTTACAGTCAAATCGTGACTACAAAAATATGCAAATTACTGAAAGAATCTAGATATCAGTCTCAACTGATCCAAAATTATTTAACTATGCCACTGACATAATAATGTCTTAATAAATCGTAGAAAAAGGCATAAATCATCGAAGTGTACTGAGTACAGAATTATCAAGCAAGAATATGGGGCAAAATATAGGACAGAACATATGGGAAAAATGTTTGCTCAGATATCGCTAAATGACTCAAATAAAACAAGAAACGTTCACGACTACCTTATCTGTTGATTGAAGTTCTAGAGGAAAATCTTCCAAAGAAGACTGGTGATGGTTCCATTTCACCAAAAAGATGTGCTCCGACCTCGAACCTGGAACCAGCGCCCTCGGAGAATAGAACTGCTTCCTCCTCCGGAAATTGCACTGCTCCGTGTATATGATAGACATCCTTCTGGCAAAACTCTTCTTTGTGAGCCGGGTCTACCCTGGCCTCTCTTGATAGTTCCCTGAAGTTCTGGTAGAAATTCGCCATGAAGTTTATTGCAGTTATTTCCGTAGAAATATTCATAGTTGTGGAGTATGAATACGTTTCCACTGCCATTTGATATAATTCAGCGTTGGACCACGATGCATGAGTGTAGTTGGATATTCACTACATGCTCGCTTTTGTAGAAAGACGATTAGCGAAGTTCCATGCTGCCATTTCACTCCATTGATATATGTCCCAATTGCATTAAAGTCCTTAGCCTTCCATCTCCATTTCCGTTATAATAGTTGAAAGAACTGCGATATTATATTGTTCAATGTTAGAATGCAGCGTTATATTATCAAAAGCAATATGTAGTATCACGGTTGCACTACACGTGTCAGCCGTAGCGTAAAATGTGATGGTATAAAAGTGCTTCTCAGGTGGCGAGAAAATCACTTTTGTCTGCCGTCTTAATATGCCAATATCTTTCGAATTATGATCTTGAAAATGTTCAACCTTTCTACACACTTTAATATAGTACTGCACAATCGAATTAGCTTAAAGGCATTAGTCAACTCTTGATATATTATCTTGTAGACTTGAAAATGTGTGCGTTTCAACTTCGCCTAGTTTCAAACACCGTAAAATGGAACTGCGGCACTCTCGAAGCTCGTTCGATGCGGTTGGCTTTACCACACGCTAAAGACGACTTGTTTCACTGTATCACTCGAAAACGACTATATGACATCAGAAATATATATGCGGTATGAGATATATCTGCGATATGAGAGCTCCTCTCTGCTGTGCAAGACCTTTTATCAACTTCTTAAGGGGCGTATCCATCCCTTCCATAGCTTGTTTCTCCGTCATTGCTAGAATTTTTAACTTTGGCTATACTTGACGGATTTTCAAATTTCAAAAACTCAAAAATAATTTCTTCAAAATTCCAAATCAATGCCCTAACTGAAAATAGGTTTCCACAATTCTGCATGCCAAAAGTAATTAAATATAGTAGTTTCAGTAATCTCCGTCTCCCTCCAAACTATCGTTCATTGGTTAGAGTCTCTCCTCCAATCGCGTAACTTCTTCCTCAGCACAATTCCATGTTTCCCTGCGACTGCGTCGTAAATCTCAGATCTTTCTCGAACAAAATCATGACGTCACCAAGAATCTCAGCTCAAGCAGCCTACTTGCGTGAAGTCTGCGTCATCCGTGCTTACGTCATGAATATCCACGTCACAACTATGACAGCCATAACTTTCTTCACATTTTGCCAATACAGCCATCGTGGTCTCAATATAATTCAATTTACGGGGGCATTCTCCCTTCACCACGTTTTAAAAACAGTTGCAAATTGTTTTTAAACTCTGTGTTATAAGTATCTGAATTCATTTGAACACGAAATTGAATTATTATTGGCTTACTCTTGGATAATATTTCTTCAAGTTTCCAGCATTGAACTTGCCATAAACGACATTATTCTCATCATCGTAGAGTTCATAACAGTTGTTTCCATAAGCATTCGTAATTCTGAACGGACCCAAGAATACTATTCCAAACTTGGGATAGATTTTCTTACTCACATCAGCCTTGACAGGTCTGCGTAGTAATACCAGATTTCCAATTTCTAAGGGAGCACCAAAACGTTTTCCAGCTACTCTTTTCAATCGTTTTTCTGCTGCTTTCTGGAGTTGTTCCTTCGCTCTGTCAATTCTCTGCTGCCTTCCTAGGTCGGGATCTCTAGGAACGTGGTTAAAAAGATTATCCCACGGCCTTTCTGGGTTTCTTCCTAGATGAAGTCTCATTGGCACTTCTCCTGTGCTCTCCTGCACTGTAGAATTTAGACATTCCTCAATAAGGGGTACAAATCTCACCCAACCAGAATGATCATTCGGACAGAAAATTCGACAAAATTTCGAAAATTCAGCCATATATCTTTCTGAAGAATTCGATTCTGGATAGCGCACGCTTGAAAATAAGTGCTTAATACCAAGCCTTTCCATATCTGCAGCAAATTCTAAGGATGTAAACTGAGCTCCATGATCCGACAGTAGATATTCTGGTTTACCAGCTTTTGGAAATACAGCATGTTCCAGTCTGCTTACAACATTCCTCGTGTTAGCTTTTTGCATGGGACTCATTGTTACAAATTTCGAGAAGACATCCACGGTAACCAACAGATACTGATTACCCTGATATCCCTTCGGACAAGGACCAAATATGTCCGTCGCCATGAGTTCATTTGGTTTAGAGGGAATCATAGCCTTAGGTTTTCCTTTTAATAGAGCGGAAGCATACTTTGCTCTTTGACATTTATCACATGAACGAATGACATTAGCAATGCTGGGACGCATATTAGTCCAAATAAACCTCTCTTTAAGAGTGTCAAGAGTTTTATCTAAACCTGCATGTCCAGTTGCGTGATGAGCTACCCACACTAAATTGACAATAAGTTTAGGTGGCACGACTATTCGGAGCTTTGTATGCGCAGAGTCAGCATACTTACATACGATGTCTCCACTCAAGACAAAGTGTCGTGATTCTCTCTGTGTAGCTGCATAGTCAACATCAGTATTGTCCATGTAACCCTTAAGGAACCTGTACATTTTCCTGATTGGAGCGTGTCTCTTCTGTGACACACCGATTCGGGCTAACCTCCTAACGGTCTCTTGATCTTGCTGCTCCAATTGTACATGGTGTATCTGCACATTTTTGATAGGGTTACGTGATAAAGCATCAGCCAGTAAGTTATCTTTCCCAGGCTGATGAACGATAGTGGCGTTAAATTGTTGGGTGAACAAAGCCCAACGTGTCAATCTATCACTAGACATGTCAGTTTGCAGCATAAACTGAAGTGCTTTGTGATCTGTAATAATGATAACCTTGTGTCCCAGCAGCATGTTTTTCCACGCTTGCAAAGCTGTTACAAAAGCTAACGCTTCTAGTTCTGTCGTAAAGTAGTTTTCCTCGTGTTTCTTTAACTTCCGACTAGTGAACGCAATGTAGTGCTTGTTGCCTGCCTCGTCTTTTTGGTATAAGACTGCACTAATGCCTATTCTTGATGCATCAGACTCTATATAGAACATCTTCTCAAAATCTGGGTACTCCAGTTTATCGTTATTTCTGAGCATCTCCTTTGCTTTCTCAAAAGCCTCGTCTGCTGCGGTACTCCATTTCCATCTGTTATTCTTCTTGAGTAAGTCATACAGAGGAGCCATAATTTCAGAGTATCTCGGACAGTGACTGCTGATAAATTGGCATGCGCCTACAAATTCTCTGACTTGTTTCACCTTAGTTGGCTTTGGGAACCTTGTGATCGCATCTACTTTCTGCATGTTTGGATGATATCCATCCTTATCAATCGTATGCCCTAAGTAGTTGATCTCCTTCTTCAAGAATTGACATTTTCCAAAATTGACCTTGATATTGACCTCCCTTAAATTTTCAAACAACTTTCTCAAATGCACTAAATGTTCTGCGGCGTTGGGTGAAGATACAATTAAATCGTCAATGTAGCAGATTACATTTTCCTTTACTTCGTCAGTGAGCTTACTATCAAGTGCTCGAATAAGTGCTGGTCCACTGTTGACCATTCCAAAAGGCATTCTCACAAAGACCCAAGACGTCTGGTCAAATAAGAATCCAGTGTACTGCATACTCTCTTCTTCTAATTGAACTTGGTAAAACGAAGATGTCAAGTCAAGAACACTGAAACATGCTCTCCCTTTGAACTTTCGAAGCAGATCTCTAATCTTAGGTGGTCGGTCATTGTCTGGAAGAATCTTCAAGTTGATGGTCCGAGCATCGAGACAAAGACGTATTTGACCATTACTTTTCTTCACTACAGTGATGGGGTTTATGTAAGACGACGCCTGTTTTTTAATAATCCCGTCTACCTCCATTTTTCTGATCAACCCTCGTACTTCTTGATAGTATTTCTCAGGTATGGGGTATATTCTCTTTTGGTAAGGGGTTTCATCGGTCAGCCTTATCTTGTACTTATAGTCTTTAATCAATCCAGGCTTTTCATCAAAAATATCTTGGAATTCCTTTATCAAATCCTCAAATTCCCCCTGAATTTCTTCAAATCCTTCAGTTTTTCTACTGGGTATTTCTGTTAGATTCTCCACTTCATTGATAATAGTATTTAATATCTCTTCCCTAAGGTCTATCTCCAGGCTGTTTTTCACGTCCTGTTCTTCGATCTCTTCTGTGATCATGTACCCATCATTAAAGCTAATAATCCTATTCTTCATGTCAATAATGGCTCCAACTTCCGATATAAAATCGATTCCTAGCACAATATCGAAATGGATCTTGTTCACCACAATAAAGATCTGTTCATAATTCCTTCCATTAATTTCAAAGTTCAACAACACTTGGATCTTACATTTCACTGCCTTGTCTTGGAAAATTCCTCTCACTTTGACGGTAGAAACAGGTAAAACTGTCATGTTTTCTCCTTTTAACAGACTTTGATAGCATTCATCAGAAATGATAGAAATAATTGCGCCGGTATCCATAAGAGCTTTGTACTGTTGGCCATCTATCAGTACAGAAACAATAGGTAATGCACATAGTCTCTCCTCTTTGACGATTCCCCTCTCTTCTAATAAATCCTCATCAGTTACTTCATAAATGTCATTAATGGTAATTAGGTGTGGTGTGGCAATGTATTCATGGTTTCTCACTGTCGTTGAGAAATCAGCGTTTTTTTTGTGTTAC
Source organism: Meconema thalassinum (assembly GCA_946902985.2). Classification (NCBI taxonomy): domain Eukaryota; kingdom Metazoa; phylum Arthropoda; class Insecta; order Orthoptera; family Tettigoniidae; genus Meconema; species Meconema thalassinum. The sequence goes on along the minus strand of OX336394.1, from coordinate 69,356,146 downwards.
CAATCTCAAAGTTCTGCTGGCTTGTAGAAGGACCAGGATCGATCACTACATCCTGTCTTTTCTTTTGGTTTTCAGCTTCCTTCTCCCGTAATTCCTTAAGATACTGCTGGCTTTCTTTCTCTCTTTCTTGATATTTGTCGGGTGTCATAACCTGACCTTGAGAATTCTGATTTCGATTCTGGTAATTTCTATTGTAATTCCTATTGTAGCCCTGGTTATTGTAGTATCTACCTCTTCCATTGTTATAATTTCCTCTATTATTATTCCAGCCTCTTCTTTGCTGATATGGACGGTAACCTTGCGATCTGTGGTTGCGAAAGTGATGGTTCCTGTGAGGACCTACATTTTCAGTTTTCTCTTCATTGGGCTTGTCAGTTTGCTGAACTTGATCCATATAGACTGTATTGATGTCTTTGAATTCGTGCCTCTGACCTTTTTGTTCCACATTTGGCATTGGACTCGTGTAGTCCAGCCTTCTCAATAATTCGTCCATACTGGTCAAATCCCTAATGTTTGACGATATGATGAGTCTTCTCACCTCCACAGGCAGCATACGAGAAATCGCATCTATCAACTGCTCTGTTGACAATGGGGGTTGCAAAAATCTCAAGCGTGATAACTGGCTCGTGAAGAAATCAGCGTACCGTGTTGGAAGAGTACCTGAATACTTCCTCGAGTATACCTCAGCTCTTAGTGAATTCTGTGCTTCGATGGACCAGAATCGTTTTATCAGTGCCTCTGCAAATTCGTCAAAATTACTGAACGTATAGCGAAATGCTCTGAACCATTCAAGGGGTCCTCCAGCTAGAAATCTCTCCACTATCCTCATCTCTCTTTCTCTGGGAATGTGAGCTTCAATGAAATAGTCTTTCAGGTTCCTGATATATTCTATCGGTGTTAGACTATCAGTATTGCTAAATTTTTGAGGTTTGTCCTCGAAGTTCCGGATGACTGTCACATTTCTCGGATATGAATCCATGTAATTCTTCCCACTATCACGATATCTCCATTCAGGTTCAATATTCCTATCCTCTTCTTCTTCTCGGAATCTGGATATACGTTCCTCAGGACTAATATCTCTCTCTTCTGTAGCGAGGTTACATCTTCTGACGTAATTCCTATCATCTTCACCAGTCAAGCCTTCTGGATCCTTATCCGTGATTTCCGTGATGACTTTCCTGATCAACTCTTCTTTATAGGTTTCCATCATGCTGGCTTCTCCTAGTTTCAAATTCTGAAGTTTGCTCGTGGTTTCATTAACATCAGAGACAACCTTATGAATGTGTTCCTCTAACGCGGATTTTAATGCTTGCACGTCCTGACCTATTTGAGTTCTATCCTCTACCTGCTTTTCGGATAGCGAATCCATCCTTATTTGCACTACCTCATTATTAATGTCTACTTGTGTACTGGCAAGTTTTCTTTCAATTCGTTCCTGAATCTGAGTTACATGTTCCCCACTTGACCTATTCCATTCATCTTTCCACACCGTTACATTTGCAGTTAACATTTCCGCAATATCTACTTCAATGTCTTCCTTAAGTAAACGATTATGATCTAATACTTGGGTTCTCATGACCTCTGCATCATACTTTAAACCTGCTAAAGAAGCTGTTGTCCTGACAGACTCGTCAACTAACCTAGTTGTTAATGCAGTAATGTTACGAGTACAAAGTGTTTTTGAAGTTTCAATTTCTTCTCTTACTTTATTAACATCAGTTTGAACTTTAGCAATATCTACAAAAACAGTGTTAACTTCTACTTGTATCTTAGTTATATCGCTTTGCATCTCATTTACATCGGAATGAATGTTATTAATGTCTACTTGAACATTTGACACATCGGTTCGAACATTTTGAATCTCTCTTTGAACCTCTTCTACTTTATCTTGTACAGTAGCAACATCGTTCCTAACAACAATTACTTCAGCTCTAGCACAGGAAATATCACCCCGGACATTAGCAACATCAAGATTCAACATAGTAAGATCTTTCTGTACCTTAGAAACATCAGTCTTAACCTCTGAAACATCTTTATGAATGTCACTTACAGCATTCTCGATTCCCTGGGTACTGATCTGTAAACGCGACATATCATTTTCTAAGTTTGCAGAACTGGTCTGAATAACTTTCATATTCTCCTCCATTCGACTAGTATTCTCCTCCATCATCTGCTTCATACTGCTATTCATGCTAGCTTTCAACTCCTCCAACATTATTCTCATACTCTCATCTGCCATTTCAATATTATTTCAAGAATAGACTGCTTTAGGGACATACATCAAACAGAGCAAAATAACAACATCTGAGCAACATCTTTCACCATATATAAGTTTGAGCAATTTTCTGTCTTAAATCTAACTTATAATTACCTTATAATTAACCTTCGTAGACACTTCATGTTGAAATAAACTGAAGGACATGTTCAAATTTCTTTGGTTCATTTTAAAATATCCTAACACAAATAATTTACATTTACAATCCAAATAGTTTAATTTTATCTTTAATATGACTAAACATGTCATAAGCCGGTCAAATAAAACAAGACTCCAGATCATAGGCGATTTTTCTAAGTTTCCAGCCTATTTAACCTCTCTCAAGTTGTATAAGATCTGATCTTTTATGAGTGTAATTTTCCTAATACAACACAACATTTAATCCCTATATAATCACACTCTCAAATTCTACAATTGGCCAAGACATCTAACAAAGAATCAACCTCTTTATTTAAGTCTTCACAATCCCATTGACATCGATAACTTGGTAATCCAATGTTATTCGAACACTCCACGAAATTGCGGTGCCAATTCTACTGCAATAACTTGGTAATCCAATGTTTTGCTGATCGTGCCAATCGAGCTAATCGATCCCCACGAAATTGCGGCGCCAATCCTACTGTCCCCGTTAACCCGGATAGTAGGCTGTCAGATATCCGCCCCCTCAATCGGATTGCCAATAATCAAACGCACCGGCACAGCTACATCAATGAAAATGGCACTGACAGATACTATCGAGATTAGAGCACAGCAGTTAACAAGAAATTATTGTGGAACACACCAAAATATACGGGGGTTCATACTTACCTTCACTTACCTATTCAAATTAATCTCGGGTATGGGTTGCCAACTGGATCACTTAAAGTATGCCCACACAATAACCTCCAACATGATATTTAAAATGAACCAAGACGGAAACAAGAAACTTTAAACTGTACAATAATTTATTTCACATAAAGGGAATGACTTTAACAAAAACTCAACAAAATACACGTGGCAATCAGAAGCCATTGTCAATATAATCATGTCCTCCTGTAGGACTTGTAGACGTTACATACAAAATTTTATCTTTCACTTGCTTATAAAGAACGTAATAATAGTAATACACTTGGAATGGATGAGGAAGTTGGGGCGAGACATGTAGCAATTGTTTTCCTCTTTCATAAATATCACACTTTATTTATAACTGCAAGCCCGGTTACGTGGTCGACCTTGGCCTCTAACATACAGTTGTCAGGCCAGCTGCGATCCACCCTACATCATGTCGCATGCCCACGTCGTTAAATGGACCCAACTGTCCAGTCAGCCTTAGCATATGCTCGTAACCTCGGAGCCTAGCTCCTTTTCAAACGCTTTAAATGTCCTCAACTCAACTCAAATATTATCACGCAAATCTTTTAAATGCTTCATTCACATGTTACTGGATTACTCTAATAATCCCAAAACTTGTTTAATTACATAATCCATATGTTTAATTAGCGTTCTTTAGAGTATATTAACAAAACTCTTAATGTTTATAACAAATGCTCATTAATTGTTAATAACAATTATAAATTGTTTATAATATTGTCAAACGACAATTGAAAAATCTATACACGCCTCTATTAATTCCTTTCATTACAAATTATTATTAAAGATAATTACATAATTTATTTACAATATTTATAATATTAATATTAGAAATACATTAAACCACACGTTTATCCGGTTGATAATTATTCAAATCAGGTTAATATAATCGACCAATGAAGGTTAGTTATATTTAAGCTTATATTCAGGTTTAATAAGTTTTAATAATTATTATTATTATTTGTGACGGTAACCTCCATTCAAAATCGTTATCTCAAATTATTTAAACACTCTTGTTAATTTTAACAGTAACTTCACATGATTAATTTTCAAAGGACCTGGACAATAAACTCAGCGGAAAAATACTTCGCTTAAATGCACAAAATTGCATAAAATAGGCCCAGAATTCATCATATATTTCAATATATATGGCATAAAAATCTTCCACAATTCATACAAAAACCTCCACTTACAAATTCTTCAACAACATTAATATTACCGTGGGAATCTCCTTCAATTATTCAAGGGCATTATTCATCAGCGACTTTTACATGTCCACTGAACTAACGATTATACATCCATAGTTCCTCTTCAAAAATTCTTATATTCATTAATTGTTTCAAAACTGTTATTTATTTAACCTTCGTGGGTTTCATTCATGAATCGATATGAAGTAAAAATTTGCCAATCACAAATAAATTTAATAGCAAATACGATTATACACGCCTCTCTGGTCTATCAAAATTGAGATTAATATCTCCTAAGTATCGTAGTATAAAAATACTATCTTCAAACAAAGTCCATCTAAATTGCATAAATAATCGAATAGAATACAATTAGACTTTGGAATGCAAACATTATTGTTCCTATCTAGTATTGAGAAAAATTCCTATCAAAAGTTCATCACTATAGTGTATTCAATAAATCGTAATCAAAGTTCATAGTTCATAAAATTGTCTATAATGCAATGGTAATTTCAGAACTGACGATAAATGTCTATGTTGCAATGTTCATAAAACGACTAGTATTTCCAAGATCGTCGATACAGAAATAGATTTTAACGCTCTAAAATCTTTTAATTATTCTTCTTTCTTGATGATGACAGAAAATTGGTCAAAGTAATTTACTGAATAGAATTACTTTAATATAATGACACGCTGCCTGAATTCAAATCTGCCATAGAAAAACGTTAACTTTACAGTCAAATCGTGACTACAAAAATATGCAAATTACTGAAAGAATCTAGATATCACTCTCAACTGATCCAAAATTATTTAACTATGCCACTGACATAATAATGTCTTAATAAATCGTAGAAAAAGGCATAAATCATCGAAGTGTACTGAGTACAGAATTATCAAGCAAGAATATGGGGCAAAATATAGGACAGAACATATGGGGAAAATGTTTGCTCAGATATCTCTAAATGACTCAAATAAAACAAGAAACGTTCACGACTACCTTATCTGTTGATTGAAGTTCTTGAGGAAAATCTTCCAAAGAAGACTGGTGATGGTTCCATTTCACCAAAAAGATGTGCTCCGACCTCGAACCTGGAACCAGCGCCCTCGGAGAATAGAACTGCTTCCTCCTCCGGAAATTGCACTGCTCCGTGTATATGATAGACATCCTTCTGGCAAAACTCTTCTTTGTGAGCCGGGTCTACCCTGGCCTCTCTTGATAGTTCCCTGAAGTTCTGGTAGAAATTCGCCATGAAGTTTATTGCAGTTATTTCCGTAGAAATATTCATAGTTGTGGAGTATGAATACGTTTCCACTGCCATTTGATATAATTCAGCGTTGGACCACGATGCATGAGTGTAGTTGGATATTCACTACATGCTCGCTTTTGTAGAAAGACGATTAGCGAAGTTCCATGCTGCCATTTCACTCCATTGATATATGTCCCAATTGCATTAAAGTCCTTAGCCTTCCATCTCCATTTCCGTTATAATAGTTGAAAGAACTGCGATATTATATTGTTCCATGTTAGAATGCAGCGTTATATTATCAAAAGCAATATGTAGTATCACGGTTGCACTACACGTGTCAGCCGTAGCGTAAAATGTGATGGTATAAAAGTGCTTCTCAGGTGGCGAGAAAATCACTTTTGTCTGCCGTCTTAAAATGCCAATATCTTTCGAATTATGATCTTGAAAATGTTCAACCTTTCTACACACTTTAATATAGTACTGCACAATCGAATTAGCTTAAAGGCATTAGTCAACTCTTGATATATTATCTTGTAGACTTGAAAATGTGTGCGTTTCAACTTCGCCTAGTTTCAAACACCGTAAAATGGAACTGCGGCACTCTCGAAGCTCGTTCGATGCGGTTGGCTTTACCACACGCTAAAGACGACTTGTTTCACTGTATCACTCGAAAACGACTATATGACATCAGAAATATATATGCGGTATGAGATATATCTGCGATATGAGAGCTCCTCTCTGCTGTGCAAGACCTTTTATCAACTTCTTAAGGGGCGTATCCATCCCTTCCATAGCTTGTTTCTCCGTCATTGCTAGAATTTTTAACTTTGGCTATACTTGACGGATTTTCAAATTTCAAAAACTCAAAAATAATTTCTTCAAAATTCCAAATCAATGCCCTAACTGAAAATAGGTTTCCACAATTCTGCATGCCAAAAGTAATTAAATATAGTAGTTTCAGTAATCTCCGTCTCCCTCCAAACTATCGTTCATTGGTTAGAGTCTCTCCTCCAATCGCGTAACTTCTTCCTCAGCACAATTCCATGTTTCCCTGCGACTGCGTCGTAAATCTCAGATCTTTCTCGAACAAAATCATGACGTCACCAAGAATCTCAGCTCAAGCAGCCTACTTGCGTGAAGTCTGCGTCATCCGTGCTTACGTCATGAATATCCACGTCACAACTATGACAGCCATAACTTTCTTCACATTTTGCCAATACAGCCATCGTGGTCTCAATATAATTCAATTTACGGGGGCAGTACCATCCCGGCATTTGCCCGAAGACGAAGTGGGAAACCACGGAAAACTACTTCGAGGATGGCTGAGGTGGGAATCGAACCCCCTCTAGTCATTTGGAACACCCGAGGCTGAGTAGACCCCGTTCCAGTCCTCATACCACTTTTCAAATTTCGTGGCAGAGCCAGGAATCGAACCCAGGACCTCCGGGGCGGTAGCTGACCATGCTGACCGCTACGCTACGGAAGCCTTTTTCTACCGCCATAAAGAACAGTTCCTTTTAAACTACGGCATAGCCATGCTAATTAATCTTTTATACGCAGTCAGGTGGCATTTGAGGGTGCGCAAATGCCAGGGAGCCGTGTCAGTAGATTTACTGGCACGATAAAGGTCCCCTTCGGGGCAAAATTCCGGCACCCCGGCGTCTCTAAAAGCCAGAGTAGTTAAAATGGACGTAAAACCAATAACGTTATTATTAATCTTTTATAAGTTAGTGGACTCAATATAAACCACCTAAACTGCTGTATAAGGACAATATTGTCAAAAACGCAGATGATTGAATCATTCACCCATATTTCAACGAATTCTTGTGGGAGTTGATGATGATAATGATAATTGTTGTTTTAAGGGGCCTAACATCCAGGTTATCGGCCCGTAATGTTTTGGGTGATAGTGAAAGATGAGATGAGAATGAAAACTATAACTAATACTAACTACAAACTTACAGACTAGAAGAAGAAATGGTAAACAAATAAGGATAAGGCAAATAAAGGACAGGGAGAAAAGAAATGCCCTCAACTCTCAAAGTATAAGGATTGAGGGACTTGGAAAGAAGGAGAGCCATGAAAGGCAGATAGGAAACGGAAAGAGGAGAGGGCCCGCCCCAAGGTCACAGGAAAAAGGGGAACAGGAAGAATATGTATTTATCTCAAAAAGTCAATTTTTGGACTTGGCTGATTTTTGGAATGAACCCTTCAATTCTACTATCTTCGGCCATTACTATTAACAGGATATATTTATAATTAGCTCAATTACAATTCACTACATCATTAATATGGTATAACTTATAACAAAAACTACTAATATGTGATTTTGTTGCAAAGTCTTACCCCAGGGGCAGATGACCTCGTAGTTCCACCCCTTAAAATCTCAGTAACTAACTAGTCTTACCCCCTTCTATATCTGAACATTTGAAAAATAAACTTGGTTCATTCGACCTTTCACCTCTTTCATTCAATACCAAATTATCTCCTCAAACCCGCAACACCCCATAGTGCAGCGAATCCACGACTTACTATACGGGTTGTCCCGCGATGACACTCGAATCACAATTCTGTGGCTTCCAAGCCACATGGGAATTGCGGGAAATGAGTTAGCTGTTCAAGCTGCAAAAGAGGCGGTATCACTACCACCTCGACCAATGGAGGCACCCGCTAGAGATATTTGCTCTCAGTTACGCCGACAAGTACTGGCATTTTGGGAGAGTCAGTGGCTAGCTGACCCACTGCCCAGTAAACTGAGAGCGATCAAGGGAACTACTCGCGTGTGGCGGAGCTCTTTCCGGTCACGGAGGGAGTCCGTCATTTTGTGTAGACTAAGGATAGGTCATACAAGATCCACCCACCCGTACCTAATGAGAAGGGAAGACCCCCCACTTTGTACCTGTGGAGCCATTATCACCGTGACCCACATTTTAAAAGAGTGTGTGGATCTTGCAGACTTGCGAAGAAACCTTGGTTTGCAGATGACACTCAAACTTGCCGAAGACGCGGTGGCTGCTGATCTCGTCATCCGCTTTATAAGCGAGAGTGGGTTAGGGCCAGCAATCTAAATTTTCCAGTGTACATTGACTCAGCGACTTGTTCGTATTTGAATGCTGAATTTTGGTTTTTCCGTAATTAACCTATTTTCAATTTTGAAAAAAAAAAAAAAAGGCCGTGTGTGTGTGCGTGCGTGTCCCTAATAACTTTTAAACAGCTGGAGCGATTTCAATGAACTCGGTAAGTTCATTTGTTACGTCTCACCAATCCAACATGGCGGCTGTGCGAAATATTTCACCAGCATTCAATATCTCCGAAACTATTCCTGATATCACCTTGGAATTTTTTACGGTGATAAAGGGAACTACTAGAAGTTCACCTATGTGACTTTGGAAAAATTGGTAACTACAAAACCATCATGGTGGCCACGCAAATTTTGCGATTTTTAAATAGACGTTTCTCGCGATTTAACCAACCGAACGCAATAAAACTTGGTACAGTATATGTTTATACACTTTGTAATGCACCGACATCTAACTTCATTCAATTGGTTACATAACCACAAGATGGCGGATGTGCAAAATATTTCATCGGCATTCTATATCTCTGAAGCTATTAACGGTATCACCCTGAAATTTTCTACGGAGATAAAGGGCACTATTGGAAGTTCATCTATAAGACTTTCAAAAACCGGTTAACTACAAAACGAACATGGCGGCCAAGCGAATTTTAAAATTTTAAATAGACCTTTCTCGCGATTTATTGTTCCAAACGCAATGAAATCTGGTACAGGAAATGTTTATACACATTGTAATACACTGGTATCTAATTTAGTTCAATTGTTTACATAACCTCAAGATGGCGGCTTTGCGAATTTTAAAATTAAGTTTTTATTTCTTGTGTCGTAATTATGCGATCGATGTGAAAGTTTGAATAATGAACCTACGCAATAATTTTCCTTTAATGGTACATGACTCTATGGCCTATACATTTAACAATCCAACATGGCGACCATCCGAAATATTTTGACGGGTCTGAATATTTTCGAATCTATTATAGCAATCAAACTGATTTTTTTTATGTTAATAGGGGCAATGAACTTAAGTTCACCTATAGGATTTTAAATAACCTGGTGAACACCCAACATGGCGGCGATGCGAATTATAAATATTCACATGGACGTTTCTCGAAATTTAACCATCCGAGTGCAGTGAAACTTGGTACAGTAAATCCTTATACGAATGCTAATCCACTGGCATCTAATTTATTTCAATTGTTTCCATAACCACAAGATGGCAGCTGTGCGAAATTTTAAAATACCCTTGTTACTTCTTGTGTCTTAATCATGCGATTGAAGTTTGAATGCTACACGTACACAATAATCTTCATGTAACAGTACATAACTCTAGGACCTACATATATAAAATCCAACATGGCGACCATCCGAAATATTTAGTCGGTTCTCAATATCTTCGAATCTATTACAGCAATCAAACTGAAATTTTGTATGTTGATAGTGGCAGTTAACATAAGTAGGATATATGAAAATAGGCTGTGTAGTTCTTCACGGAACTACTTGTTTTTGTTTATATTATAATTATTAGTTTTATTTAATTTTTTGTTTTATTAATTTTAGGTCTTTTCAAATTTAGGTATCCACCTCTAAATTTCAAATTCCATTCCAAATTCGTATACTTTAATCTTTGTTAAGATGACCTCGTAGTTCCGCCCCTTAAAACAACAATTACTAACTAATTAATTATCTTCTCAAACCTGTTAGATAAAGTGAATGATGTTGCGTTGGCAACACTGGCTTCCACTATTGAAGGCTGACCTGGTAAGGTGCTGGGAATAGCATAAGAATTATGAATGAAGCAAAATGTAGGAGAGGCCGGGCTAGACATAGCCCAAGGTAGATGTCATCACATGACATGTAATTTACTTGTGCCGACCGCACCGCGCCGCAGGCTGGTACATCACACTGCCCTCTTTCTCCAGGCTCCTCCACAGCAGGTTCGTCTTTCCTCCACAAAGAAGTCCAGTGTTACTCGCGTGTCATTGTACATTGCCTTCTGGCTTGCAGGTTGTTATTGACGGACAGATCCGAGTTGGGCCCACGTTCAAAATATTCCTCTTTGAGTTACCATCGATCCCCGAATGGTCGGGGTCTAGTTGGGCCCCTGGTCAATAGGAAAATGTTCTTCATTTGTTAATATTCGGCCGTTCCTTTTTATTGAATGTCCTTATTGATATATAAAATGGTCGGTTGGTTGGTTCGTTCCTCAGTTTACGGCAGCACCGTCCAAAGTCTAGCCGCTCGGTGCAGACAGTGGGTGTCTCAGAATAACAGGTGTGCATCCGCTCCCTTACCGTACGTCCTTACTTCCTCTCCACTCCGCGCGGTAGAGGAGTGTCATCGTTCAAGAAATGTGCAGAGGTCAATTAGCAGGTGACGAATGTATTTTGCAAGCTGTACGACAAGAAGGTACCAAAAAATTTTAAAGGGAAGGTACACAAGGCCGTGGTGAGACCAGCAATGATATACGGGGCAGAAACCTGGCAGATAACAAGGAGATGGGCAGAAAAACTGGCCGTGTCAAAAATGCGTATGCTGAGATGGGCAAGTAGACATACAAGGTTGGACAAAGTGAGAAATGAAGTGATTAGGAGACGACTTAGCGTGGTGCAAGTTTCTGATAAAGTCAGAGAAGCTGGCCTCAGATTGTATGGACATGTTAAGAGAAGAGAACAAGATTATGTGGGCAATAGGATGATGGAAATGCTTCCACCAGGGAAACGGAGTCGAGGACGACGAAAAAGGCGATGGATGGACAGCATTCAAGAAAGCATGAAACAGCGGGGGCTTGTGGAGGAAATGGTCCGGGATAGAACAACGCGGAGGAGGAATATCCGCATCAGCGACCCCAAATAAGTGGGATTAATCATGCTGGAGAAGAAGAAAAAGAATGTATTTTGCAGGCAACGTAACAAGAACACAGAACGTATTGTTCTTGAAATATTATTTTGCATTAATCAAATTGCTTGTCATATGATGGGAGGGGCTAGGAAAGGGTGGCAAAAGGTTTCCTTTCAAAATAAATTATGTTCACGTTAACTCTACACTGTTTCACGCACATAATGTATAGTCATTCATGTACAAGTCTCTCTTCCTATGCAAAAGGGAAAAAGACAACATATTTCCACTGTGCCAAATAGCACACAATAACAGCTTTACTGTAAACTTCCGTGGCTTATGCGGCAGCACGCCGGCCTCTCACCACTGGGTCCGTGGTTCAAATCCCGGTCTCTCCATGTGAGATTTGTGTTGAAAAAAACGGAGGCAGACAGGTTTTTCTCCGGCTACTCCGGTTTTCCCTGTCAACAATTTCACTCCAGCAACACTCTCCACTCTCATTTCATTTCATCTGTCATTCATTTAATCATTGCTCCGGGGGAGTGCGACAGGCTTCGGCAGCCGGCACAGTTCATATCCTCGCCGCTGGATGGGGACTTCGTTCATTCCATTCCCTGACCCGGTCGGTCGACTGGAAGCAGGCTGTAGATTTTCATTTTCAACAGCTTTACTGAAAGGCGAAATTTCTAATGTTTCTTAATGGCAAACGTGCAACTAATTTCACACTAGCACCGTACCTACATGTTGGCTGATACACATAATGTTAATTGCTGTTCTCGTTTACAATACGTCTTGTTTGTGTGCGTTAACAATCTTGTTAGAATTAGGCGCTAATGAACGTGGCACAGACAAGCGTAAACAACCTCTCAAATTCTCATCTGAAATGCCTGCTTGGAAGCTCGGTTTGTTTCGTTTTAATATCGAAAAAATGCAGGGAGGTAGCAGCGAACAAGGAAAGATTTAAGGCATCCACATCACAAACACACCCACTATTTGGATATTCCCCCGCCCGAACTCGCCTTGAATCTAGGAAAAGCTTCCTTCGGACAACAGTCAGCCTTAAAGTCAATGCTGACACTGCTAAGGCAAGAATGTGGAAGGAAAGAACTGGTCATCTGACCGGCTGGATGGCCCCGAAAGAAAGCCTTCCTCCGGGCCATATGGAAGGCTGGCCAACATGGAAGGCGCTCAACAGACTACGGACTGGAGTTGAAAGAACCAAGATGAACCTGCAGAAATGTTTTTTTCGAGTGACTCTCTCCTATGTGATTGTGGGGAACTACAGACAATCCAACATCTTTACCAGTGCCCACTATGTCCAGCAACATGCACAATGGAAGATTTAACACTTGCCAACCCGAATGCTATTGACGTCGCCCGCTACTGGACAAAGAACATTTAATTTGGTTGCGGGCTGCCTGGCAGTCAGATGTTTGTGTGTTGTTCAACTGACTTGTATGTTAATGTCCTCACTTAATATTAGATTTAGAATAGTTTGCCGAGTACTTTGTGTCTTTATTAATTATTATTATTATTTTTATTTTTATTTGATTCTCGCTGTTTACCATTTGTGACATATATTTGTGATTGGTGCTCGTGATACGACTAAAAAATCGAAAAAATCTTCCACATACCTAGGTAGACCCAAACATACCCGTACGTTTGGCGGCCTCGTGATGAAGGTGAGGACATTCATTATGGATGGGGAAAGTTTTCGTAGAATTCAGTCAAGTTTCTTGCAGCAAAGAACTTGCCCCTCAACAGCGCCTTGTATTGTAAATCAATTAATTCCAATTGTCAGTTAGATGGTGCGCTATTCACTGAGATAGAAAATGGCCGTGCAAAGAAATCAAACACAGGAAACAAAGCTGAAAGTTCTTGAAATCTGTTTACAAATTGCTCTTTCACGTCTTTGAGAACACATACGTAATTTTCAAACTTAGCGCTTTCACATTCAGTAGCATTGCAGGATACGTCCCTCCCATAATGCGCGCGCACCGTTGTCAACCGACCAGTCGCCACACCTACCACGACTCTGCACTGTACATTCACAGGTGTGGCAGCTGTGTGACTCTACACAGTGTGACGTACTCTGGACGCTGCTGGTTTAGGGACTGCGACAACGCGGTCATGTAGCCCCGTGTACTTTGGGTGTGTAAAGAATCTGTCTGATAACCGGTGGTAATTTTGATGACTGTAGTAGTGAGTTTTATCTGTAATTCAGGTGAGGACTGCAGACGATCAATTTCAATTAGTTCAACTTTTGCTGCCAAATGCTACCGTCAACGACACTTAGCCACGAACTTGGCTACTAGATGCCACCACGACCGGCACCTGGCGGTGAACGTTGGAACTAATAGAGCGTTAATCAAACCTAACCTACACATTTAGCTTCACACAAATTTAGTTAGTGGAAGGTTCTTTTACATGCCATAAATCTATGACATGGGCCCGCCGGCTTTACTTCCCCTCCAAAGGAAGGCGTATTGAGGGATTTTTAAAGCTCTCAAAAAATCAGACGACTTCAGCCGGATTACCGTTGCATGTGGATGAGATGAAATGAATGAAGATGACTGAAGCTGGGCAAGTTCAATTTCAACTTTGGGTCATGTTAAACAATGTTATACAGTATTTGAAATTGTGGTTTTCTTCACAGTTCAGTGTCATGGCTTCTACAAGGAGAGGACCGACATAGTCCCCTTGAAATAATCACCATCATCATCATCATGAGTAAACACGTTACGTAGACCTCAAACAGAAACTCGTCATCCATACTAATAAATAACAAGTAGTTCCGTGAAGAACTAAAGCCTATTTTCATATATCCTACTTATGTTAACTGCCACTATCAACATACAAAATTTCAGTTTGATAGCTGTAATAGTTTCTTAGATATTGAGAACCGACTATATATTTCGGATGGTCGCCATGTTGGATTTTATATATGTAGGTCTTAGAGTTATGTACTGTTACATGAAGATTATTGTGTACGCGTAGCATTCAAACTTCAATCGCATTATTACGACACAAGAAGTAACAAGGAGATTTTAAAATTTCGCACAGCTGCCATCTTGAGGTTGTGGAAACAATTGAAATAAATTAGATGCCAGTGGATTAGCATCCGTATAAACATTTACTGTACCACGTTTCACTGCACTCGGATGGTTAAATTGCGAGAAACGTCCATGAGAATATTTATACTTCGCGTCGCCGCCATGTTGGATTTGTGATCACCAGGTTATTGCAAGTCCTATAGGTGAACTTAAGTTCATATCCCCTATGAACATTAAAAAATTCAGTTTGATTGCTTTAATAGATTCGTAGATATTCAGAGCCGTCTAAATATTTCGGATGGTCGCCATGTTGGATGGTTAAATGTATAGGCCAGAGAGTCATGTACCATTAAAGGAGAAATTATTGCGTAGGTTCATTATTCACATTTTACTTCGATCGCATGATTATGACACAAGAAATAAAAACTTAATTTTAAAATTCGCACAGCCACCATCTTGAGGTTATGTAAACAATTGAACTAAATTAGATACCAGTGGATTACAATGTGTATAAACATTTCCTGTACCAAGTTTCATTGCGTTTGGAACATTAAATCGCGAGAAAGGTCTATTTAAAATTTTCAAATTCGCTTGGCCGCCATGTTCGTTTTGTAGTTAACCGGTTTTTGAAAGTCACATAGATGAACTTCCAATAGTGCCCTTTATCTCCGTACAAAATTTCAGGGTGATAACCGCTAATAGTTTCAGAGATATAGAATGCCGGTGAAATATTTCGCACAACCGCCATCTTGTGGTTATGTAAACAATTGAACGAAGTTAGATGTCGGTGCATTACAATGTGTATAAACATATACTGTACCAAGTTTTATTGGTTAAATCGCGAGATACGTCTATTTAAAAGTCGCAACTTCGCTTGGCAACCATGATGGTTTGGTAGTTACCTGTTTTTCAAAAGTCACATCGGTGAACTTCTAGTAGTTCCCTTTATCACCGTAACAAATCCTGGGTGATATCGGTAATAGTTTCGGAGATATTGAATGATGGTGAAATATTTCGCACAGACGCCATGTTGGATTGGTGAGACGTAACAAAATTTGAAGAGCGCGGTCGGTATCATCCGGAATAGTGCTATGAACTTACCGAGTTTCATTGAAATCTCTCCAGCCGTTTAGAAGTTATTAGGGGCGGACACACACACATCATCACACACACGCACGCACACACACACGGACAAAAGTTGATCTCATAAGCCTATTTTTTTTTTTTCAAAATAGAAAATAGGCTAAAAATGAGATGGTGTCTGTCTGTCTGTCTGTCTGTCTGTCTGTGTGGTACTCAATCACGCAAGAATCACTGGTCCGATTTAAATGAAATTTTGCATTGATGTAGCTGATTTACCTGGTTAATATACAGGCTACTTTTGATTTCGATATTTCGCACTATTTAAAAATGGTGACCATTTTAGTGACGTCAGTACAGCCTTTTGTTTCAAAATGTCATATTTCCATTTCAAATAAAAAGAGAATGCTAAGAAATAGCAAACTTTTGATGGCATATACGAGGTTTAAAATTTAATTTTCTACCCGAAAGGTCCTTATCGCTTTTCGTGTATCTTCAGCGGTTAGCGAGTAAAACCTAAATGTGTACTATAAAAGACTTTCCTACCTCTGATTAATAATTGGGTGAGTGAAAATGCATGTAGTCTACACATGTAGTTGGTAACATGGAAATAACATAACTGCATTACGAATGTGTGATTATATTAATGATTTAGGCCAGCAAGTACTAAAAGCCGTTCGAAGAACGGGTACTTCAGCTAGTTTTATATAAGTT
Organism: Meconema thalassinum; assembly: GCA_946902985.2. Taxonomy (NCBI): domain Eukaryota; kingdom Metazoa; phylum Arthropoda; class Insecta; order Orthoptera; family Tettigoniidae; genus Meconema; species Meconema thalassinum. The sequence goes on along the minus strand of OX336394.1, from coordinate 69,339,833 downwards.
GAACTACATTTCAGACACTCTCAATAATTAGGCTCATCCGCTAATCCAACAAGGAATGATCAGATTAGCGAGAGATTAGTGTCTGTATATCTTCTCGGTGTAGTTTCGGAAAGTAAATCAATAGAAAAACTATTACCGTATGTTACGTAACCCATTGTTATTTACGTGAGCCGACCATGGTGGCCATTTTCAAGGTTAGCTAACTTTCCAGGAAACCGAAACAAAGAAACACTCAATATTTATCACTGATTCTGATTCAAGTCGTGAAACTTTGCTAAATGGCTCGATCGTGCTTTAAATGAGCCGTACCATGCAATAAATACATGGTAGTAATGTTAGCAAGCACTTCGTAGAAAACTTCATTGTACATATTTCACGATACAAAATGTTTAACTCTCATTCTGCCGTCTTAAAAATACCACGACAAGGTGAATATGGGCCCTTCCTCTTCCAAGAAGCAACTGTTTGTACTGAGCAGGGGAGACCGGGATTATTAGAACATTACCAAGTAATACTATATGCTGGGAAATAAGAAACAAAAATTGATATCGAACCCTGTTCTGAATCTGTGTGTTACATTTCATTGGATATCCTTTATGGTCATTTTCCGTATTGATAAGTTAATTACAGCTTCGGTGGCGTAGTCGGTAGCATGCTGAACTGCTGTGCCCAAGATAGCGGGTTCAAACCCGGCCGAAGTCGTCAGATTTTTAAGAGCGTTAAAATCCTTCAGTATGCCTTCCTTCGGAGAGGAAGTAAAGCCGGCGGTCCCATGTCATAGATTTATGGCATGTAAAAGATCCTTCCACAGACTAAACTTGTGTGAAGCTAAATTGTTAGGTTAGATTTCGTCGGAACGCTCTATAAGTTCCAACGTTCACCACTAGGTATCATTGATATCTGGTAGCGAAAGTTGGAACTACTTAAAAATTGAACGGAAACCTGTAGCTCTCCTTAAGGGTGTCCGCTGGAAGCAGCTACAGACTCAGGCGAGCCGAACATGTCCTCGGACACTCCCGGCACTAAAAGCCATACGATAAATAAATAAATAAATAAATAAATAAATAAATAAATAAATAATTGCAGGTTTTACAAGTTCCACTATACAATACAACTTGCTTTTTGTGAGGCTGTATCACCTCTTATGGTACATGTTTCGGGCTCAGCATCAGTCCATCATCAACCTGATTCAGCAAAATCACCGTCTAGTTTTCTACCATATGGTGAAACGTCGCACAATGTGAAACACATAAAATATGAGGTCGAAATGACGCTGAGATGAATGATATTTAAAAGTTTCGATGTTAAAATTATTCCAAATCTGTCGATCTCAGTGTCATTTCGACCTCATATTTTATGTGTTTTACATTGTGCGACGTTTCTCCATATGGTAGAAAACTAGACGGTGATTTTGCTGATCATCAGGGGCCGTATATTTTTGGTAATAGCGATACGCGCGAACTTTTTTCATACCTTCTTTCTTGCCTATATATGACCTTGTAGGTACTTAAAGTAGCATACTTTAGCAAAATGAACTCGCGAAATATCACGAAATCTAATTTATTGCGCGAATTGCTCAAATTATCACGAAATATACTCCACTTGGTACGAAAATGCTAAATATTATCGAAAAAGCTCTCCAATACACGTTTAAATGCGTCTGAGGAATAGACCGTCCTGGTTTCCTTCTCGTTTGATTCACAGTGCTGCGCCGGAAGTATGTGTATTCAGTTCCGCGATCTCTAAGGCTATCGATACAAATCGATATCCGCTATCGATTACATCAAATGGCGTTGTGCAGTGCGAGTTCACGACTGATAAAACTATCGGCAAACATCCAGTATTTAAGTACACAAATGCCGAAAATTAAGGTCTCAACAGTTTTCTCGAAGGCCGAGGAATACAACAGTGAGGGGTTCTATGTATTTGACGCTGCAAGAAAGATTCTAATGTGTAAATACCGCAATGTTCGTATTCAGTGGGAACGAAAAGAAACGTGCGATAAACACTACAGGGATTTAGAAACGCATAAAAAAGAGGTAGAAAGAAGGAAATGAACATAATTCTACGCGTTGAAAACCCCCTTGACACATAATTTGGTAGATTTCCCCCATACTATAAGGACGATTTCAGAAGAAACATCGATCATTGTGACAATTTATTTCGCGAAATACGCACCGAAATCAACAGTTTTATTTCACCAAAAAATAAGGCCCTTACTGATCATAGACTGTTGATGAGTCCGAAACATGTACCATAAGAGGTGATACAGCCTCGCACAAAGTAACTTGTATTGTATAGTGGAACTTGTAAAACCTGTGATTACATTTCATTGGTTAGTGTTCAGGGTTGTGGAATTTTTAGTTATTCGTATTTTGACATTCATATTCTACGAATTTTTATCAAAAAGTGGCTACATTGGCATCCAGAATGGAGTCTGTGCAATATGTATTTTGACTATGAAACAATTTATTGGGTAACGTTTTAATTACCTCGGGTTCCCCTACTAGTAAGTGCGCTCATACACGACTACCTTTTCAACACTTGCATGCAAGATCAGTCTAGCTTAAGCCTTGATTATTGTTGTTTTTAATTAATTAATGAAATAATTAATCTATTTATTTAATTACTTATTTGTTTACTCAAGACCATTAATTATTTATTTACTTTGTTTATATTACTTATTTATTTACTTTATTTACTTTATTTGTTCAATTTATTTACTCATTTATTTATTTAATTACTTATTTATTGTTATTAATTTATTTACTTATGCACTTATTTATATATTCATTTACTTACTTCTTAATTTACTTATTTATTCACTTATCTATATTTTATTTACTTATGTTCTTTATTAATTTATTTACGTACCATATTTATATTTATTAATTTAATTATTTATTTAATTATTTTTATTTATTTATTTATTTATTTATTTGCCTTACTTATTTGTTTACTTTTTACTTATTTACTTCATTTACTTATTTATCTATATATTTATTTTCTTTCATGCGTTCTTGCTTTTCTTATTTACTTTATATATGTATTTATTTACCTTATTACTTATTAATTTACTTAATTACTTTATTTACTTATTAATTTACTTATTTACTTTTATTTATTTATTTATTTATTTATCTATTTATTAATTTTTCCTATTGGCGTTGTTAAGGCGACATGGCCTTGTCTCAAACAAAACCATTTTATGGGGCTATGTGCATGGTGAGTATGAATTTAAGGTGTAGGCAGAGCCACGTGCAAAAAGCCCCGTGGGTCCAGTACCCACATCACTTGTATGTTCATTTTATGTTAATTGTGCACGAGGCCGGCATTCTTGAAGGGGGTCATGCAGTGTTGTCAGATGAGCAGTAACCCGGTTACCTCCTCTAGTGCTTGGCCGCAGGTTCTTGCTAGTGCTACATTCAGTGCCTCTCTCGGCACGTAGCTCACCACCCACATGGCACAGTGCTCTAGGTACTCAGCCCCACCAAAGGTCGAACTCGGGACATGATTATTTGCAGTCATCCTCTCCATACGGAAATATAGCTCGGATATTATTATAGGGTAATTAAATGTGAGAGACCAATAATAATAATAATTATTATAACCCCTGGCACTACAGCCCATGAAGGGCCTAGGCCTACCAAGCGACCGCTGCCCAGCAATTTGGCCTGCAGATATTGGGCTGACACGTGGTCAGCGAATAGAGTCCCCTCGGCCGTTAATCTTCGTTTTCGTGACCGGGGCGCTGCCTCACAGTCAGGCAGCTACTCAATTGTCCTCACGAGGCTGAATGCACCCCGTTCCAGCCCTTACGTCAGTTTCTAAAATCCCTGAGGGAGCCGAGAATTGAAACCGGGGCCTCCGGGTGAGAGGCATGCGCGCTACCCCAACATAACGGGGCTGGCACCAATAATAATAATAATCGAATAATAATAATGCTATCTGATGGTTAAGTTAGGTTATTGATATGCTAAACTCAGGAGAAGGTATAATGAAACAGAGAAAAATGAAAAAATGAATGAGAAAGAATATGAACGCGGTAAAAATTTAAAATATTTAGGGTCAATGATTGCTGAAGAAAATAATATGAGAGAAGAAGTACATACAAAGATAGCAGCTGGAAATAGGAGTTCCTTTGCTTTAAGCAGAGTATTTAATGCAAGAAGCCATAGTAGGAATTATTATTATTATTATTAATGTTATTCTTCGTTTCTCTAATTTTAATGTTTATAATTATATGAATTTTTAATTTTTAATTTTTAATTTATGTTCTTATAGATTTACTTAATTTATTTAATTAAATAACGAATTGTGAATTGATTTTTACAATTATTTTAATATATTTTATAGTTATATTTATTATTTATTATTATTTAGTATTATCTTACTACTTTCTGCTTTTTAATAATGTACGAGTATTATTCCACTTCTGAATATGTTGCGTATTATCCAAACGATTCTTACGTGTTGGCGGCATTGTGACACATACTAAACTGACAAGTCATGGACACCAATCGTTAGACCACATCCTTGGTCGTATGTAGTTCACTAAATCTATCACTACGAGCGTTAGTGTCGACCCATACATGGTCAAATCAAAATCGAAATGTCTACTTCCGTTTTGAGAAATTCAAAACTCTGCTTCCCACAAATTGAAGATAAAGAATAGATTAAAACAATTTCATTTAAATCTGTAGAACTAGTTCCATTTTAAAAACAAGCATTTCTGCATGTTTTTTTTTCTTTTTAAAATATCATTTAATCCGGAAGTAATTTTCTAAATTTTATTTAATCTCAAGTTACAAAAGCCGCCTTGTCAAACACTAGAAAGTAGTTTAATAATTAAATAAACACGTACATGTTTCGTTATATCAATGATAACTTGCCACGGTGGGTGAGTGGATATCGTGTCGGTCTACTAACCCCAAGATTGCAGGTTCGCCCCTGACCGTGGTAAGTGATTTTTGAAAGGCGGCAAAAATACGATACGCATGTCATACGATGTTGGCATGTCAAAGAACCCATTTGAATTCAGTAGGCCGAGTTCATAATGGCAAAATTAATCTCGGGAGTTTCCGCCAGCACAAAGTTCCTCATTTCTCTACTAGAAAGCGCTATTGTGTTCAAGGAGATTAGATATCCAACATCTAACCTCCTTGACTTTCATAGTCACGGAACTACGAAATTCGACATGCAAGCTACCCTCCGGGTGTCAAATAGCAAAGCTTGCACCAGGCACCCGAGGCCATACGATATTATTATTAATGATAACTTAGTCACCGTGAAAAAATCTCAGAAACTATCTTAACAAAAACCAAAAAGAAAATGGATATCTTTACAAAAAATCATTAATTTAATAAATAAATGAAAGGCCACAAAAAATAATAAATAAATAATTATAGGATCTGTGAAATACTTGGACATTGATATTCCAACCGTAAATGAAACGATGACATTGCAGCACATCCACGTGAGATATCAGTCACTTCAATACATTTTGCACATGGGAAAGTTTGTTTGTTTCTAGTGTTTGACGAGGCGGAGTTTATAATTGGAGATTAATATCAGTCAACAGGGATAATATTTAACACCATAGTCATAATGGTTAATGTCTATGCATTTTATAAATTTTATTTTGAAATATGATAGAGCCTTTCAAAACGCGCACATTTTGACACTCTTTTTTATTTATTTTTTATTTTTTAGACAATTTTCAAAATAGTTTAACTTTACGTTTTTGCTAAACTGGACGCTGAGTGTCCTTCAAAAATGATTTCAATATTAAAAACTGAAACTAATTATTTTCTATTTCGAGTCCACGTACAGTACATAAAATTATCAGGAATATAATGAATGTAATGACAATATATATATATATATATATATATATTACAACAAGTAGTTCCGTGAAGAACTATACAGCCTATTTTCTTATATCCTACTTATGTTAATTGCCACTATCAACATACACAATTTCTGTTTGATTGCTGTAATAGATTCGTAGATATTGAGAACCGACTAAATATTTCGGATGGTCGCCTTGTTGGATTTTATATATGTAGGTCCTAGAGTTATGTACTGTTACATGCAGATTATTGTGAACGTGTAGTATTCAAAATTCAATCGCATAATTAGGACACAAGAAATAAACAAGGAGATTTTAAAATTTTGCACAGCTGCCATCTTTAGGTTATGGAAACAATTGAAATAAATTAGATGCCAGTGGATTAACATTCGTATAAGGATTTACTGTACCAAGTTTCACTGCACGCGGATGGTTAAATTGCGAGAAACGTCCATGTGAATATTTATAATTCGCGTCACCGCCATGTTGGATTTGTGATCACCAGGTTATTTAAAGTCCTATAGGTGAACTTAAGTTCATAGCCCCTATGAACATTAAAAAATGCAGTTTGATTGCTAAAATAGATTCGTAGATATTCAGTATCGTCTAAATATTTCGGATGGTCGCCATGTTGGATTGTTAAATGTATAGGCCATAGAGTCATGTACCATTAAAGGAAAATTATTGCGTAGGCTCATTATTCAAACTTTCACTTCGATCGCATGACTACATCACAATAAATAAAAACTTAATTTTAAAATTCGCACTGCCGCCATCTTGAGGTTATGTAAAAAAATTGAACTAAATTAGATACCAGTGGATTACAATGTGTATAAATATTTCCTGTACCAGGTTTCAGTGCGCTTGGAACATTAAATAGCGAGAAAGGTCTATTTAAAATTTTCAAATTCGCTTGGCCGCCATGTTCGTTTTGTAGTTAACCGGTTTTTGAAAGTCATATAGATGGACTTCCAGTAGTGCCCTTTATCTCCGTACAAAATTTTAGGGAGATACCGCTAATAGTTTCAGAGATATAGAATGCCGGTGAAATATTTCGCACATCCGCCATCTTGTGATTATGTGAACAATTGAACGAAGTTAGATATCGGTGCATTACAATGTATATAAACATATACTGTACCAAGTTTCATTGCGTTTGGTTTGTCAAATCGCGAGAAACGTCTATTTAAAAGTCGCAAATTCGCTTGGCCTCCATGTTGGTTTTGTAGTTACCAGGTTTTCAAAAGTCACATAAGTGAACTTATAGTAGTTCCCTCTATCACATTAGAAAATGTCAGGGTAATATCGTCGGAGATATTGAATGCTGGTGAAATATTTCGCACAGCCGCCATGTTGGATTGGTGAGTCGTAACAAAATTTGAAGGGCACGGTCGAGGTCGCCGGGAATAGTGCTATGAACTTTCCGAGTTTCATTGAAATCGCTCCTGCCGTTTAGATTTTATTAGGGGGGGGGGGGCACACACACACACGAATCACACACACACGCACACACACACGGACAAAAGGTGATCTCATAAGCCTATTTTTTCAAAATTGAAAATAGGCTAAAAAAATACTTATCCTGGAACACTAAATTAAGGCACTATTAAACAGTGGTCATACCTGAAAATCTGTATGCAGCAGAAACACTTAAATTAACAAGATTTGGTGATTTAGACAAATTAGAGAAAACTGAAAGACGAATTCTGGGGAAAAAGTACTGAGAGCTAAACGAAATAATTACGCAGAGTATAGGGCAATACCAAATAGAGAGTTATATTTGAAATGTGAAAAATTAACTGATGTAATGAAAAAGAGATTTCAGTTTTTCGGGCACATTTATAGAACGGAAAATAGTAGACTAACTAAACAGATCTTCAACTTACTGACTAGTTACAAATCCAAACCCACATGGTTCATTGAAATTGACAAAGATTTGACAAACGCCAGAGTTCAGACAGACACAATAGCAAACAGATCACTCTTCAGAGAAGCTATTCAAAAGCAGAATTTCAAGAAAGAGAGAACAAACAACTGGCAGAAAGTGGACTCAGGAGGAGAAAGATCGTCACTCTAGAAGGATAAAAGAAATTTGGAAACAACGGAAATTGAATACAATGGACAATAGCCAATGTTGATTCATCGTACCCTCCAAATGGGTTATTCGAAAGAAGAAGAAGAAGAACAACAAGAAATCTGGGTGAGAAGACTCGGTTAGTCATCATCTATGACAGCACAAGAATTCACTCATATCTTTTTATTGACTATTTTGTTGACATTTATTCTCTCTTCCTCTTTCCTTAGTCGTTTTACCCTCCAGGGTTGGTTTTTCCCTCGGACTCAGCGAGGGATCTCACCTTTACCGCCTTCAGGGCAGTGTCCTGGAGCTTGAAACTACGGGTCGGGGGATACAACTGGGGAGTTGGGACAAGTACCTCGCCCAGGCAGCCTCACCTGCAAAGTGAACAGGGGCCTGATGAGGGATGGGAAAATTGGGAGGGATAGTCAAGGAAGAGGGAAAAAGGTGGCCGTGGCCTTACGTTGGGTACCATCCCGGCATTTCCCTGGAGACGAAGTGGAATCCACTTCGAGGATGGCTAAGGTAGGAATCGAACCCCCTCTACACATTTGGACCACCCGAGGCTGAGTAGACCCCGTTTGACATTTATTCAACACAGAAAATTGCATCTTCTCTGTAGGTAGCCTATACTTATCTAAAAACAAATACATCTCTAATTTAGCGTTCGCTGTTTGATGATAGGTTACTATAATATTGAAAGAGTATCACGTGACGATTGATGGGAACGACTCAAAAGGTGATAATGATCACCTAAGAGTAGTTGACTTCTTTTGGCTCTCAGATAAAAAGTTGTTCGCCCGTTCCGTCTAAACCACAGTGTGGTCGGCGTGCCGGCATGAGAAGTGTTTTTAGACTAATAAATTGGCCACGCTGTCTGATATAATTTATGACGCGCGCCACGTGTCCTCGATTGAACCAGTTTCTGACCAGACCCGGTGACTGATGTGGCACGCCCCTGGGCCACTTAGATATGTGGTTTGATCACCAATGGTTTCTATCTCTCAAGTACTGTAATTAATACATTTTTCAAAGTTCAATCACAGAATTAAAAAAAAAATAGCCTTGATGCTGTGGAAAATGTAACGTACGCCAACCATCATTAAAATTATTCCCGATAGGCTAATGTTTGATGAATATCTATTACGTTTTGAAACATGAAAGATAGACGGCAATCAGTTACTAACCACGATACAAGGGTGGATATTATAACTTGAGCAGAATTGCTGAAATGAGGACACTGTAATAAAACTTGCAAATCAACAAAAGTAGACTTAAGCAACAAGTCGAGTACCAGTTGCACAACTTGTTTAGATGTACAGTAGGTACTAAAACCACCTCCTGTTTTAATAGCTACTAGCTTAGCCCGGTTTACTCAACGTAAGCCTAAAAGGCGCACGGACAGCAGGTCCCACACGCTATTCAGAAAAGCCGAGCTGAACAGCGAAACTCCAAACACATATACTCTTCTCTGAAGTCTTAACTCGACACGACTTGACAGTTTGATGCTGGCCGAAGCTGGGGTGATAGGCTCACTCGCTAGCTCGTTAACTCGCCCCGGAGCTAATAATTTAAATTTCTACTGAATGGAGATTGTTGAAAGAAATGAAAACGTAAAAACACATATAGTGGGGGATGTATTAAAGATATAGATAGCCGAACCCGTCGGATTTTTAAGAGCGTTAAAAATCCATCAGTATGCCTTCCTTCGGAGGGGAAGTAAAGCCGGCGGTCCCATGTCATAGATTTATGGCATGTTAAAGAACCTTCCACTAATTACACCTGTGTGAAGCTAAATTGGATAGGTTAAGAATGTAAACAACGCTCTTAGGTTTCTACGTTCGTTGCCAAGAGCCGACTGCGGTGGCGTCTAGTAGCTAAGTTCTGAACTTGGCCTAGAAGTTGTTGACGGTGGCGCTTGGTGGCAAAAGTAGGAACTATTTGAAAAATTCTAAGTTGCAGTCTGTACTTAAATTTAAAAAAAAACAGATAACACACACTTATACAGTCATCACAATTAACACCGGTTATCAGACATATTCTACACACCCCCAAAGTACACGGGGCTACATGACCGCGTTGTCGCAGACCCTAAACTAAGGAACCAACCAACCAAAGATAGAGATATGCTGGCACGGACTTTTTGTAGAACTTTTCAAGCTGAACAATTCTTACACTCTTAGTATATACCCCACAGGGGCTCACGACTAGTGGGACGTGGGATAGCGACCACGGGACCCAACTGAGTCCCACATTGCTTCCACTTACTTGTGCCGGGTTCCTCTCCGTCGTCTTTTCTATCGACCTCTCTTGGTCAACTCTTCCGACCCCGACCATATTAGGGTATCCGAGGCCTAGGGAGTCTCTTACTTTCCCCCTTAATTGGCCCTTATCTCATCTTTCCTGATCCTTCATTCTTCGAGAGATCCGCCTTCTTTTTCTCTTCATTATTTCCTTTTCTCTTTAAGATTCCGGCACTGTTTTGTGAATTGGCTCCCCGTGTTTCTAAATTACATTTTGTAAGTCTTTTTCCATCTAAATAACCTTTTGTGAGTTGGCCTATTTTCAATCTAAATTCTATGTTGTAAGTATTTTCAATTGTGGGCCGACATATTGTGAGTATTTTGAATCTAAGTAATTTCACTTTCAATTCTGAATTTGAATTGCATTTTGTGAGTATTTCGAATCTACATTGCATTTTATAAGTATTTTGAACCTAAACTCCATTTTGTGCGAATTTTTCAATCTGAATTACTTTTGTGCGTATTTTCCATGTGCATTACCTTTTGTATTTCCACTCTAAATTACATTCTGTGAGTATTTTCCTTCTAAGTTCCATTTTGCAAGTCTTTTCAATTTAAATTAGGTTTCGTTATAGTTTCCATTTCATTGTAATTTTTGCCATCACTCAGACCATTAGGGGCCGATAACCTCGATGTTAGGCCCCTTAAAACAACAATATCATCATCATCATCATAGTATATAGATATTTTTACGGTTTGCTCAGCATTAGCTTAAAAAGCACACGACGGCGGGTTTTTCTTCGACTCGATTCACTGAAATCGTTACTGCTCGACTTACTTTGGTCATAAATGAATGTTTTTCTACAGAAACCTTCCTCGAGAAATCCTTTACAGAATGGTGAAACCCGCATCAAAATCCATCCAGTGGTTCTCGAGATTACCCGTTATATCCAAGAATTTGGGACTTCGCTATATACTAATGTCATCACGCCAAGAGATGGGAGTCCAACATGCTGGGACGGGGTAAGGGGGTCTTGCAGTACGCATGCGCGGCCCGGCTATTTCAAACCTAAATATATCGGCTGGCAGTCAGTTGCTGCTACTTCCTGCATGATAATTTGTTATCGGGCTTCACGTGTGTGTGTATTGTTACCTTCCTTCCTTCCTACTATCGATATTCTTACAAGCCTTTGTGTTTACTTTTAACAGTGTGGCAGCATCAGGTACTGCTCGGGTCTAAGCTCTATGTACTTGCGGGGTGAAGAGCAGAGGCAGGGAAGGAGCAGGCGAGAAGTGAGAAGCATGTCAACAGCCCGCCGCTTTACCTAGTATTCCCGTCTATTCAAGTACTGCTCGGATCCAAGCTCTATGAACTTGCGGGGTGAGGGGAAAGAGCAGGGATGGGTCGGGCGAGAAGAGAAGGATCTGTCAACAGCCCACCGTGATATATGGTATTCCTTTCTATTCCAATACTGCTAACATTGGGCCGTTGCTCAAACCACTGTGGTGTTACGAATGAGTGAGTGAGTCACCGACCAATGTATTTGGTTCTGTACTATGCACGGACCGAGACACCTCATCACTCGTCAACACCACTACTCATAGTCCGCGATGCACATTCCTCTCAGGTCCACGCAGCTTAGACCCGAGCAGTACTGCTAACATAGGTTCTTTGCTCAAACCACTGTGGTGTAGCGAACGAGTGAGTGAGTCACCGATCTATGTATTTGGTTCTGTTACTACGCAAGGACCGGACTGGGAAGCCGGTTCATCCATCATCATAAACGTCAACGCTCCACATTCCTGTCAGGTCCAAGGAGGTTAGAACCGAGAAGTACAGTAATGGAAACAGTGACCAACTTACGTTTTTGGAATACGTGATACGCAGTGAGCGGGAAGACAACTGCAGTTTAAACCCGACTGCCATCTCCTGGCGAGATATCAGTACGTAGATATTATGCTCTGGACTTCCGATGCTGTAAATCAAACACTGCATGTAGCGCACGCGCGTTGTGATTCACATCAAGCTCCACACTGATGAACTTGTGAACTTTATCGACAGAAAGCAGTGTCCTTGTAAATATTTCCTTTGTAAGCCTCGTGCCGCAAGACTAACATCCTGTTCACCAGCTCTGCTAGACATTCCTTGCAGAGAGGCCATGGGGCCAAAATTTGTGAGAATAGTTTTTCGGGCTCCAGTTTCTCTGCGCAAGTCTGCATAATGCGTACCGTAAAGTAAAAAAGCTGTCTGTCATTTCGGATTTTCGGCTAAAACCTTGGATTTATCCCGGGAGTTGTACCATAATAACAAGATTCACGGTCACGTAAAACTACTATCTTCCTTCTTCCTCTATACGAGTATACATGGGCTATCACTTTTTAGCATATCATTGATATCTAGTGGCGAAAGTTGGAACTACTTGAAATTGAACGGAACTTGTAGCTCACCCTTTAGGGTGTCCGCTGGAAGCAGCTACAGACTCTGGCGAGCCGAACATGTCCTCGGACACTCCCGGCACTAAAAGCCATACGATAAATAAATAAATAAAAATTTATGAAAAAAAAAGGCCTATGAGATCACCTTTTGTCCGTTTGTGTGTGTGTGTGTGTGTGTGTGTGTGTGTGTGTGTGTGTGTGTGACCCCCTCTAATAACTTCTAAACGGCTGGAGTGATTTCAATGAAACTCGGTAAGGTCATAGCATCATTCTGGACGACCCCAAACATGCCTTTCAACTTTTATTACGTCTCACCAATCCAACGTGGCGGCTGTGCGAAATATTTAACCAGCATTCAATATCTCCAAAACTATTACCGATTTCACCCTAAAATTTGTACGGTGATAAAGGGCACTACTAGAAGTTCACCTATGAGACTTTCAAAAAACCTGGTTACTACAAAACCAACATGGCGGCTAAGCGAGTTTGAGACTTTCAAATAGACTTTTCTCGCGATTTAACCATCCAAACGCAATGAAACTTGGTACAGCAAATTTTTATACACATTGTAATGCACAGGCATCTAATTTAGTTCAATTGTTTATATAACCTCAAAATGGCGGCTGTGCGAAATATTTCACTGGCATTCTAGATCTCCGAAACTATTACTGATATCACCCTGAAATTTTGTACGGTGATAAAGGGCACTACTTCAAGTTTATCTATGTAACTTTCAAAAACCTGTAAAGTACAAAACTAACATGGCACCCAAGCGAATTTGAAAATTTTAAATAGACCTTTCTCGCGATTTAATATTCCAACCGCAATGAAATCTGGTACAGGAAATGTTTATACACATTGTAATACACTGGTATCTAATTAGTTCAATTGTTTACATAACCTCAAGATGGTGGCTTTGAGAATTTTTAAATTAACTTTTTATTTCTTGTCTCGTAATCATGCGATCGAAGTGAAAGTTTGAATAATGAAGCTGTACAATAATTTTCCTTTAATGGTACATAACTCTATGGCCTATACATATAACAATCCAACATGGCGACCATCCGAAATATTTAGACGGTTCTCAATATCTACAAATCTTTTACAGCAATCAAACTGATTTGTTTATGTTCATAGAGGCTATGAACGTAAGTTCACCTATAGGACTTTCAATAACCTGGTAAGCATAAATCCAACATGGCGGCGACGCGAAGTATAAATATTTAAATGGACGTTTCTCGCAATTTAACCATCCGAGTGCAGTGAAACTTGGTACGGTAAATGCTTATACATATGTTAATCCACTGGTATCTAATTTATTTCAATTGTATTCATAACCTCAAGATGGCAGCTGTGCGAAATTTTAAATCTCGTTTTTACTTCTTGTGTCCTAATCATGCGATTGAAATTTGAATACCACACGTAAACAATAATCTTCATGTAATAGTACATAACTCTACGACCTACATATATTAAAATCCAACATGGCGACAATCTGAAATATTAGACGGTTCTCAATATCTACGAATCTATTACAGCAATCAAACTGGAATTTTGTATGTTGATAGAGGCAATTAACATAAGTAGGATATATGAAAATAGACTATGGTTCTTCACGGAACCACTTGTTAAATATTGTCGTTAATGCAGGCCTTGGTTTATTGAATATCTGGTTCAAATTACAACCTAATCCTGAAATATGTTTCCCTTTTAACCTCCTTATCTAGCCTGACTACACCGTCACAGTATGTTGTTTCTATTCCCCTACTGGGGGATTTCCTGTAGTGTAAAGAGAGGTGAAGTCTTTAATAGTTTAAGATACAGAATACAGTAACATGCACCATGTCAGGAAGATTGAGACTTAACCAGAACAAAATATGTTACTTTGCGAGGTAAACAGATAAGAGGTAGAAATGCGGGAATAGCCAAAGAAGGGGCAATAGATAACGATATAGCAGCCTGATTTTTTGTAGTTTTCTACGACATACGTATTTGTGTGAAAGTGCGTTTCCTGTCATGGCTAATACAAAAACAGTTAAACGTGAACGTTTGAGAATGTTAGATGAGGAAATGCGTGTGAATTTGTCCTGCATCTAACCCATATATAAAGTAGATTTGTAATGGTCGCCAAGAGCAAACCAGTCATTGAATTGGAACATTAAGGTGCAAGTTTTGTGTCTATGAGAAATGTGTTTAATATAGCCTATTATACTTGGAAAATCATATATATACACTACTAGCTGTACCCGGCATGCGTTGCAATGCCAATCAAAGAAAGTGTTGGCGTTGTAACTTTATTTGTTGAAGTGCTTTTGGATTCCCAATATTTTTTTCTTTTTCCGTTTACCACCTCTAAACTATTGTAAAATTGATTTACTATTTCCAAAAAAAAAAAAAAAAATAATAATAATCATGGGAGCATGCTCAACAACTCAACACAGTTTCATCGCAATGAAATGAATGGTATATGAACGCATACGGGATTTTGTTTAAACGATTCGCGTGCCGTCGCTCATTTGTTGAATCTATTTGTGCGATATCTACTGTAAAGTGGATTTACTCAACCAGAAACCTTCCCTGAAGTGTACACAACATCTCACCCAAGTTTCATCGCTATCGGATGAATGGTATGTGAACGCATACGGGACTATGTTGAAACGCTTCGCACGTCTTCCCTCATTTGTTGAATCTATGTGTGCGTTACCTGTTGTAAAGTGGATTTAGTAAGCCAGAAACCTTCTTTGAAGTGTACACAACATCTCACCCAAGTTTCATCGCTATCAGGCGAATAGTATATGAACGCATACGGGACTTTTTTGAAACTCTTCGCGCGTCGTCGCTCATTTGTTGAATCTACTTATGCGATACCTATTGTAAAGTGGATTTACTAAGCCAAAAACCTTCCCTGATGTGTACACAATATCTCACCCAAGTTTCATCGCTATCAGACGAATAGTATATGAACGCATACGGGACTTTGTTGAAACGCTTCGCGCGTTGTTGCTCATTTGTTGAATCTACTCGTGCGCTACCTTTCGTAAAATTCATGTACTAAGCCATAAACCTTTCCTGGAGTGTACACAACCTCTCACCCAAGTTTCATCGCATCGGACGAATGGCATGTGAACGCATACAGGACTTAGTTGAAACGCTTCGCCCGTCGTCGCTCATTTCTTGAATCTACTCGTGCGCTACCTATTGTTAAGTGGATTTACTCAGCCAGAAACCTTCCCTAAATTGTACACAACATCTCACCCAAGTTTCATCGCTATCAGACGAATAGTATATGAACGCATACGGGACTTTGTTGAAACGCTTTGCGCGTCGTCGCTCATTTGTTGAATCGACTCGTGCGCTACCTATTATAACATGGATTTACCAAGCCAGAAACCTTGCCTGTAGTGTACACAACCTCTCACCCTAGTTTCATCGCTATCGGATGAATAGTTCATGAACTCATACGGGACTTTGTTGAAACGCTTCGCGCGTCGTCGCTAATTTGTTGAATATACTCGTGCGCTACCTATTGTAAAAAGGATTTACTAAGTCATAAACCTTTCCTGGAGTGTGCACAACAATACAACCAAAGTTTCATAGCAATCGGATGAATGGTATATGAACGCATACAGGACTTTGTTTAAGCAATTCGCGTGCCGTCACTCATTTGTTGAATCTACTCGTGCGCTACAACTTTCATATTTATTCACCTTTTAACCCTTCTCTGGACGTCCACAAATAATTCAAAACCAAAATTAGCCAAATCGGTCCAGCCGTTCTCGAGTTTTAGCGAGACTAACGAACAGCAATTCATTTTTATATATAAGACAAGATGAGCAATTTGCATTTCTTTAAAAAGAATCTCCTTTTTTAAAATAGTCTATGTTTATAATTACAATAATTAAATGAGTGTGTAACAGACTTAAAAGAAAATCTTGGATGTAGTAAACAGCTCATGCAGGAAAACTAATTGGTATTATAACTTAACTTATTTATTAATTTGGGGTGGTGGTTGTGTAGCACGACAAAGACAACATTTGTTAACCATATATGTTCATAGTAACTCAAAATAAGACATAACCAACAAATCATGTCCTCTCTCATTATTCCAATCTATTCTGAACATATCACTATCATTCATTCCAACAGCATCCTCATCATCATTCTCAACAAGAAGCAATACAACAACTGACAATCAAAAAAGGAATATATATATAGACATGAAACTTCATAGGGCAAAGCCCCCTACTACCTCACTGCTGGACCACCACAAAGAATCCCATAGCTCAAGCGCTAGACTCCTTGCAATGGTCCACCAGCAAGAGGTGGCCATGATACTAACCATATATTTTCTTTGAAGAAAGGAACCGTTTCAGTATCAAGAAATAGAGGAAGACATAAGGCAGGTGGGGATCGATTGGAGACAGAGAAGAATTCAGAATTTAAAAAAAAATAAGAATACAAAATGTAAAGTAAATGAAACGAAGAAGGCGGAAACATTGAGGGAAGAAGAATGGAAATAGGAGCACAGTCAAAGGACGAAGAGATTTTGGGAAGAGAAGAGGAAGAAGGGAGACAAGTGAAAATTGTGTCATGAGATATTTATGTTCAAACACTGTCCATAAGGGCAAACATGACAGAATAATTATAAATTGGTGTTTGCTAATAGGGTGTCGCCATGAGAGAAAGCTTGGAAAGCTCTTATCTACTGTATATACTACGCAGATCAAGAATGCAGCAGCTCATTTATCCCTGACAACGTGCAAGGCCCAGCATGTTAGTGATTGTCCATGCCACAGCTGAGAAGACAAATTACTGTATTTACCTGCACTATATTTAAAGATAGTGTCAGCTACTGTGCAATGTTAAAATGCATCCAGTCAGTGGCGTAGTTTATTAACAATGCCAAGAGCAATTTATCGCCGACAAGGTTAGCTCAGTGGGCGTTTAACTCTTTATGGGGTCATATGAACAGTTTATCCTTTCAAAGATGCTGATAGTTGAATCTTTCAGCCAAATTTCGGAGAATTTTCATGCCGAAGTGTTAGTATTTCTAAAAATCAAATATTATATACGTACCTACTTGAAGAGAAGATATAGGTTGGTAGGACACATAATAAGACACCCAGGAATAGCAAGCTTAGTTATGGAAGGAAGGGTCGAGGACAAGAACTGTAGGGGTAGACCAAGGTTAGAATATGTTAGACAGATTGCCTCGGATGTAGGGTGTGGTAGCTATGTAGAGATGAAACGATTAGCTCAGGACAGGGAGGAATGGAGGGCTGCATCAAACCAGTCAAAAGACTGAGGACTCAAACAACAACAACAACAACAACAACTTACTTGACGTAATGGGTTAGATAGAATTTAATTAAATTAAATTATAAACATTAACAATTAAAGTGCAACAATAAAACATAAATATACGAATAAAAAATAAAATCACAATAATAAACGAAATATACAAATTATAATAATAAATATGACGATAAAATAATGCAAATAAGTGTAAAAATCAATTCAGAATTAGTTAATTAAATAAAAAATAAAACATTATAAATCTATAAGAACAGAAATTACGAATTAAAAATAAATATATAAACATTAAAATTAGAGAAACAAAAATAGCATTAATAATAATAGGCTAATAATAGGCTAATAATAATAATAATAATAATAATAATATATAATAATAATAATTATTAAAATAAATTAAAATATAAAAACACATAAAATAAAAATTAGTTTTGCTCTATAAAAGGTTAAGGGTCACTGAAGACTGTCGATGACAATCGTCGAAAAATCATCGTGGTAAATTAAGCGACCTGGTGATCTCATGGTTGATATTGTAAAGTTTTGAAGCGATATTTTAAGTGCTTCCTGTACAGACTGTTAGTTTTAACTCTTCAGTCGCTCAACATGAATTTGCTCAATGACTGGGCGGGGTACAATGTATACAACTTAATAAGCAAATAAACACTCTTGAAAAAAGACTGGATGTACTAATCACGATCACTTTTAATAATGGCGTTTATTTATTTAGCTTTTGGAAACACATTGCACAAAGTTAATTATAGTCTATATACATATTTACATAATAATCTATACACTGTGTCACAAACAAATATCCAGATTTGTGATGTATTCTATAGCCTTCTTTGTTGCGAAGAGGAACTCCTGCGGGTCACCATGGAATGCTCGTAAGGGGACAATGTGCTGAACCGTTTGACGTTCAAAACCACAATCACAGCGCGGGAAGGATGTAATCCCCCATTTGTGTGGGGAATCGGCTCATCTACCACGTATTATATTCAGAGTGGTCCAAATCTTCCTGTGTTTGTCAAATCCTGGCGGCCTGGTTTTGATACAGGGCATCTTCAGTTGCTCCTTTGTAGCACTGGTTTGCCATAATTTAGTCCATTATATTTATTGTTATTGACTTGGCAAGTTTGTGATGGAGGATGATGGCAACGGAGCGTCTTTGTGTTGATGGCATGTATGTCTTCATGAATTCGTGAATTCGCGCACAAGTGAACATTCTCGTTGCAGGGAAGCAGGCTCAATATGGCTCAGGATTGGTAGCCAGAATGTAGTGCCTGTTATAATGCACATAGTTTGGTTAAGTTGAACATCAACAAGTCTCGTGTAAGCGCTGTTGATTCAGACGACAGCACGGGATTTAGGATTAAACATTTCAACCGTCAAGCGGTCATCATCAGATCATGGTCACTGGGCTTGATGTTTAAATGTACATACAAATATTATCTTTGTGGACTTATAAAACTTTGTATAATGAGTCAAGTTGGTGTTTAAACATACGATTCTCAGTCCGCAGTTAAAAACAAAATAACTTTACATAACGAGAGCAAAGTTTGATTCCCACCTCATTCATCCAGGAAGTGGTTTTCCTTGGTTTCCCCCACTTCTACTCCAGGAAAATGCCGGGATGGTTCCTAACTTAAGGGCACGGCCACCTTCTTCCAAATCCTTACCTGAAATACAAATAAAATCACACACTGATGCAGCCATTACAGTAACACAAGGCTATGCATTGAAGATAGAAATAGACTGTCCCGGACTTTTTGTAGAACTTTTCATACTCATAGTATATTGATATTGTTAACGGTTTGCCCAGCGTAAGCTTAAAAAGCGCACGGACGCCAGGTTTTCTTTCGACCTTTTCACTGAAATCGTTACTGCTTGGCTTCCTTTGATCATAAATTATTTTCTACAGAAACCTTCCTCGAATATCCTTTACAGAATGGAGAAAACCAAATCAAAATCCATCCAGTGGTTCTCGAAATTACCCGTAACATCCAAGAATCGGGGATTTTGTTTTATGCTAAACTAACATCCCGGCCCGGCTTCACCCGGGAACAGTTGTGAATGCATTACGTGATAAGCGCTTCTTTACGATGTCAATGAACTACGATCTAGGCCTATATCCGTTTTACGTCTCCAATCTAAAAACACTTATAGTGGACGATATATTGAATATAGAGATGTGCTCTACCGTACGTTTTTGTAGAACTTTTCATGCTGAACAATTCTTACACTCATTGCATATTGATATTTTTAACGGTTTGCTCGGCGTAAGTTTATAAAGCGCACGGACGCCAGGATTTTTTCGACTTGTTCTCTGAAATCGTTACTGCTTGGCTTCCTTTGATCATAAATTATTTTCTACAGAAACCTTCCTCGAGGTATCCTTTACAGAATGATGAAAACCGCATCAAAATCCATCCAGTGGTTCTCGAGATTACCCGTGACATCCAAGAATCGGGGACTTGGTTTTGTACTAAGTAGAGATTATACGCCAATCAGTATAATCTCTCTCTCTCTATATAAAAATGAAAGTTTGTCTGTTTTTTCTGAATTTCCACGGAATAAAGAGTTATTAACGCGTTTCAGACTGGTTTATGACGGTTGCGCGCAAAAACAAAATTTTTGTCTGTCTGTCTGTCTGTGTACAACTTTGCACGCGCATCACTTGAGAACGGCTGAGTGGATCAACGTAAAATTTGGTACAGAAGTCCATCAGAGCCACGAAAGTAATCATTGATGTAACTCTTCTCCATACCTCTCATAAAAGAGGGCCTGCCCCCTTAAAATGCATGCTGAAATGGGCGTAGAAAAACGAGACAAAGCTAATTTTCAGCGTCTCAAAATGAGAAACAAAACCACATTTTAATGTCCTAAAACCAACAGTTTTTGAGATATACCCAAAAATCTAATTTCATTTATTAAGCTATTGAAGGAATGCAAGCCGGTAACCATGGCAGCACAATCTCAGAAGTCCGTCTATTTCTGTAAGACGCAATGCCATTCCATGTATTGCATTATTGTGAACGTTCGCAAACGGCTTAAGGTTATCACGGAACCAACGTAAGCTGTAAAATTCATCAATACGTATATAATGCGCTTAAGGGGGTCAAGGGGTACTCGTGAAATTTTTCACGTGATTTACACGGACGGGTGTGGTACTAAAGGTCTATTATACCCCTATCCCTATATTATTAAATTATTATTATGATTATTATTATGATTATTATTATATTATGGCGTGCAAGGACGAGAAAAACTCATTTTCAGCCCCTCAGTGGCTCGGAGGCTACTACGTTTTAAGGCTCTAAAACCACGTTTCTGAGATATTCCCAGAAAACTAATTTAATTTAATAAACTAATAAAGACCACCTCGTGGTGCTGTTGGCTGTCACCCCCGAGGTACCGGGTTCGATCCCCGGCTCTGCCATGAATTTAAAAGTATTGGTATGGTCTGGTACGGGCTCTCCCAGCCTCGTGATGCAAAATGGGAACCTGCCGGATGCTATGTTAGGAGGAGGAGTGGAAAGGAACTGGTCACCCTACCACTCGCTAACTACGGCTCGGGATGCCTGGTTAGTGATCCCTTGACTTAGTCAAGGGCTCTTATTCAGGTCGCCTACGTCCCTGGAGGGGATATGGCACTCTCTTATTTTATAAACTAATAAATAGATGACGAGTACAGAAGAAGACCAAATCAGGAGCTATGTAGATATACTGAGAAAATCACAGATGTGGCCAGGAAGAGACGTCTGGCTTTCTATGGACATGTCCCTTCGATGAACCCTACAAGACTAACCAACCGGCTTCTCAACTACTGGGGGAAGAGAAAGAGCGTGACACCGTCGCTAACAGTAGTTAACAAGGATATCCAAGAACTGAAGATAATGAAAAGTGATATTAGAAGCCGATCGCATCTCAGAAAGATACTTAAACAGAAGAGTTTTCAGGACATACCACCCTGTAAGAAAACCGGCATCATCTGGACAAAAGAGAGGAAGGAGAAACATAGCCAGGAAATGCGCGAATATTGGGCAAACATCAAGTCCCTCGCCAAGCTGAAAAGTTGAACGTCGTGGTCCTTAGCTGGCCCATCCGAAAGAAGAAGAAGAACAAGAAGAAACTAATGAAGTAATGCAAGCCGGTAACCTTGACAACAGTGTCACAAGAGGTGACATCCAACTTTCCATCTATTTCTGTAAGAAGCAATGCCACTCAATTTATTAAATTTCTGTTAGTTTGCAAATGGCTATAAGCTTATCGTGGAATCAAACATACTGTAAAATTCAACAATGCGATTAAGGGGGTCAAGGGGTACCCTAGAATATTTACACGTGACTTACACGTGCGATATGCGATATGTTGTACAGAAGGTTTATTATATCTCCAAACAAGTACATTATTTTCAAAAAAATCCTGATTTGGAATAGTGTTTTTTGCAGTTTTTGGGAATTTGGGCCATTGGAGACTAAAATCCCGAATTTTCATGCACCACAAGCCTTTATAAATTATTAAACGGGTCTTCCTGGGATGAGGACTTTCCACAACGGTGAGGATAAGTTTTAATTTGACATATATTGCGTTTCGTCTACGAGGTTTTCAATATTATTTTCACGTCAGGAAGTACACGTTAGGTGAATTTAGTTTGAGAGCACATTTTAACTAATGATATTTTTGTCGACAAACGGGTTCATCGTAAAGATGATTTTGTTTGATACTGTGTGGTTGATATATCTTTAAGTTTATGTACGCCTATAATTCATGTTCGGGTGCTTGGAGGATCGTAAAATTAGGTATTGTAACCATGAGTCAATAAACCAATCATTTAGAAAACGCTTCAACGCACTTCTCACAGAAGGGTGGGTATAAGGAACAACTTTTCAAAATACATGCTGAAATAGGCGAAAAATAAAAATTATCCTAGAAGGACGACCAAAGCATACGTTGCGCTTCTCAATGTGTGACACAAAACTAGGGAGTCTATAAAGGATCTCCGAAAACCACATTTTACGGCCCTTAAATTAACAGTGTCTGCGATATTACCAGAAAACTAACTTCGTTCTGATAAACTTATGAAGGAATGACAAGCCCCTAACCATTGGAACAGTATCTCAATTGATAACGTCTGGTTATTAATACCGAAGACCGTTCGAAGAGCGGGCACTTCTGCTAGTTTAATATAATATAATCTCCCTTCCGTCCAATCTTAAATTGACTGTGAATTTTTCGGAACGAAATGAGAGTTGCACTTCCAGGGAATGGCGAGGTGAATGAACTCAAATCCCCCTTCCGTCCAATCTTAACTTGACTGTGAATTTTGCGGAACGAAAATTTCACAGGAAAAATTAAGAAAACCCGAATTGCACTTCCGGGGAAACTCCAAACACAACCTCCCTTCTCAGAAGTCTTAACTCAACACGACTCGACGGTTTGCTGCTGGCTGTATCTGGGGCAATAGGTTCGCTCGCTAGCTAGAATGTAACAGGAATGATAGACTCGCCCTTAGCTAACTCGTAAACTGTCGCCTCAGTAGTTGAATGGACTTGGTTGGAAGAAATTAAAACGTAAAAACACTTATTGTGGGCGATGTATTGAAGATAGACATATGCTCTCGCGGACTTTTTTGTAGAACTTTTCATGCTGAACAATTCTTACACTCATAGTATTTAGATATGTTTAACGGTCTGCCCAGCGTAAGCTTACAAAGCGCTCGGACGCCAGCTTTTTTTTTTTTCGACTTTTCCACTGAAATCGTTACTGCTCGGCTTCCTTTGATCATAAATAAATAATTTTCTACAGAAATCATCCTCGTGATATCCTTTACAAAATGGTGAAAACCGCATCACAATCCATCCAGTGGTTCTCGAGTTTACCCGTAACATCCAAGAATCGGGGACTTGGTTTTATACTAAGTAGAGATAGAGATTAGGCTAACACTCGTTTTCGAGTAAGATTGTCTTCTAAAGGTGAGTTCTTAGATGGCTGTATAGTCCAATCCTGGAAACACAAACTCTTACACAGTAGTGACACATGTTGTTCGGAGCAGCCACTGGCCCTTGTGGGTTGAGCCTCGCATTCTACTTCTCAGTCTCACGACTTCACCGACGTTGTTTGAAACATAAGGCACCTTAGTAGACAATGCGACGCCATGCCTGACGATTTGATGCTGTAGTCTCCCATTTATCTGTGTTGATTTGACATTTGGTTAAATTGGATTTTAGAACTTCTTGAAGCGTTTCCGTTGTCCTCCTTGTTTCTCTGTCCGATCTGCAACTGGCAGTGCATGATTTGTTTTGGGAGACGTCGTTCAGGCATGCGATCAACGTGTCCTGCCCATCAACGCTAATGCTTTAATATCAACTTATAGCCTCAATGCTCGTAGTATTCGCTTCCTCCAGAACACTGATATTAGTGCGTCGGTCTTGCTACTTAACTCCTAGAATTCTCCTGATACAACGCTGATGGTATCTTTCCAAACTCCCGTAGGTAGGTAGTCCAGGTTTCGCAACCAGCAGAGATGGTATTACAACAGCTTGGTACACATACGTCTTGACTGGAGTACTGATGTCACCCTTTTTTGTAGACGCCCAAACGCTGCGCTGCCACATTTAAGGCGATAATACGTCCCATTTAACGTATGTACTGCGGCTTTAGAGATACACAAGAACCTTTTTTATTAAGTGGGACTGGAACTGATACGGATTATCGAAAATCCGGATAATCCGGAAATAACTAAAAACAAATACATGTTATATAATCTATTAACATAAGTCGTATAACCTTTTTTTCAATTGTACAAAAAATATAATAACACTTTTCTTACATTTACGACTCAGTTTTATGCACTAAATTGATGTGTGAATTTTTTTCTGTCTTACATTTGTATAGCGCTTCCGCGCAGCACGATTATGAGGACGTTTTACTAACATCAGTTCTCACTTCCAGGCGAATGCCGGGACGGTACCTTTACTGGAACGTGGCTGAATTACATCCAATTCCTGTCCTTAACTATCCTTGGCGAAAAAGACATTCAAGGAGAGTCGACCCCGTAAAAGAAATACAGTACAGTAAAAATAATGTTGTATTATTTTCGATCCGGGTAAACCGGAGATCTGGATTAATGAGGGCCGGATAAACAACGTTCTTGTGTACTGTACATTGCTGTTGAGAATCGTTAAGTAGGAGAGAATGACTACTGCCAAATGCTTGGAGTTATTTCCTATGTTGATGTTTGGGATGACATAATTAAAGGTTGGAAATTGATTTGTACAATTTATATGAGCAATTCCATATATGTCTTTTTGCGGCAAATCAAAGCGTTCTGCTGCAAATTTAAATGTTTCGTAAATAATTGAAGCCATGAATTCCAAAACAGCACAAGTCCACTTAGCAAAGTTTTGAGAAACGATTTTTTTTGTGTATCTTTAAACATACTGAAGCTATTACTTCGATTTTTTTTCTATACATACATATTACAAGGCTTTTGAGTCTTGCAAAATATTACATTAAAACTATGAACAGTTTCAGAGTAAAAAAAATATGAAAATGGTGTTTTTGTGCTGTTTTGGAAATCATTGGAATTCTTTTTAATATTACTTTTATTAACGTTTGTTTAATTGCACTCAAATACATGTCAAAACTTAAATTTTTGGTGAAATCGTATTCACAAAGATATCAGTGAATAGATGACCCTAAAAATTTTCAGTCTGAATCCCAGGCTTCACTTTCTGAGGCAGCAATGTCACTGTCTGAGTTTCCATAAGCAAGTAGACGCTCAAAGTATGGCTGATGCTGTACATCAATGGATAGTATATATTTCGAAATGTCTCTTGCTTTCGCAGG
Source organism: Meconema thalassinum (assembly GCA_946902985.2). Classification (NCBI taxonomy): domain Eukaryota; kingdom Metazoa; phylum Arthropoda; class Insecta; order Orthoptera; family Tettigoniidae; genus Meconema; species Meconema thalassinum. The sequence goes on along the minus strand of OX336394.1, from coordinate 69,314,065 downwards.
TTTCAAACTAATTTCACTGTTGTAGGCATTCTTTAAAGCTGTCAAATCAAAAACACGCTTTTCTTTAAATTGAAATGTCTGTGTCACTAGTCCACTAGCTGATGTGCTAGCAGTCACATCATTGATGCGATACTGAATGATCTTGTATGATGTGACTTTCCACTTTCCTTCATGTTTAGATAGAGGCACAGGTTCTTTCACTTTTGCAAAGAAGGTTTTGTAATCCTTAATCATGGATTGATTGACGTGAACAATGTGTATATTACTTGCACTCTTCTCCATTATGTTGATCCATTGTTGAGGAGTGTACACAGTGTCCTGCTTCCTCTTCTTCAACTCTATGCGAGCAAAATCTCTGTCGCAGGGCAGATAGGAGTGGCCTTTTGTCGGATAAACGTGTCTTATGTATTCAAAACGTCCACATTTCACTAAGTGATGTAGATATTTGACAACAGTGTTGTTTCGGTTTTGAGCTGTACATGCATCTGTGAAAATGTACAGGTTCCTCACACTCGGGCCAACGTGATGTTTGATGAAATGATCCAAAAAAGAAACAGTTTCATTTGGCGTTTTTCTTCCTGTAAGTTCTGTGTACGGAAACATGAAAGCTTGATTGTCCGACATACGATGAAATCCTATAACATATAACCAAAGCTTCCTTGCATAGAACATCTCAGTTATAGGCATGAATGGGAAGGGAATATTCTGCATGTAATCAAACACCACACATTCTGACTTGCCATATTCCTCTCCTCCCTCTTTGACTAAGAATTCACATTGTTTCATTTCAGTGTAAAAACTTTTAGCTTTACGTTTATGTAATTCAAGCTGTGTCTTTAAACCATCCCTCACTGCAGCAATATTTTCACACTGTATTTTGAGTTTTAACTGTTCGCACTGTGCACAGATGTCTGTCCTTGGACGTCCGAAAGGATAGTTAAAAGTCTCTTTATAGTAGCGGAAAAAATATTCATAATTTATTAGAGGCTTGAATTCTTTTGTATCAAAACACATATATGCCTCAGGTTCATATTTCTGTAGATACATCTTCCACATTGTTTTAACATTCAGGTCTGAAGCCAAGTACCTAGTTTTCTTGCCACTCTTGCCGTAATGTGCCACCCGGAAGGGATACGACATAATGTGTGTCTTCATTTGGTCTTTGCAACTTTCAGATTTGCACCAAGTTTCACGACGTCCTCCACGTTCGTCAACAGGAGAAAGTACTCCTTCACACACCAGGGATGTGATCCGTCTTAAACGTGATGCAGTGATCCCGTGTAATGAAATGAAGGCTTGCTTGCACATTATCTTCTGGAAATCGCCTATTTTCACCTAAAGAGAAGAGAGATTTATTACTACTTGAAAACATTGCTAAAATACCGAAAGGGGAATATATAGATAATGATCATTTGTAGGTAATATCTGATTATTAACCTTTGAGTAGGCTATATGTTATATTAAAATATATTGAAATCACTCACTCTGTAGTAAAAAACAGCTGAATGAGGCTTTGTAGCTTCATGAAGCCGATACCGTTTTCTTCCTGGCTGGGTTACACTTACTAGTCCAACCAGATACCTGTCTTGTGCATTTTTAGACTCCATGTTATTAAACTGTGTTATTATATTGTCCTTGGCAGCCTGTGAGAGGTCCGACATGCATTGTCTTCTACATCTAGAACAAATAAAGCAAATATTAGGAAATGTATATGTTTTAATATATTACGCCAGTTGCTACTGTGGTTTTGAAACCATGCTCTTTACTTACTTGCAATCCTTTCCTGTTTCCTGTCCAGACAATCTCTTCTTTTTTAGAATGTTTTTCTTCCAGTTTTGGGGATCACATTTCCGTTTAGGAACTGGTATACCATCTGAACCATCGTCATCCATTTTCCAACTCTTTTTCACAAAACACTACACAAAAACCAATAATATTTTCAGTATTAACACTCCACAGTTCACGCGGGAACACAACGTAACAGCTGATGCGAAAGCAGCTCTGCCTAGTGAGAGCGAGAGGAGATAAGGACTTGTGCTGTTCTGGAAGTCAGGCGCGCTCATTTAAAGTATTTGAGTTTAGAGTCAGAACAGCATTTGTTCATGCTCTTGTGATGTTTTGATTATCATTACTTGAAATACAGGTTCAAAAAGCAAATATTTTGTGCTGTTCTGATTACCACGTGGTAGCTTACGACGAGACGATTCCAGTGATACCCATAACTCATATAGCGTCAAAATGTGGACTTGTGCTGTTTTGGAATTCATGGCTTCAATTGCATACACCGGAGTATAAGAAACTGCGAGAGTGTACAATTACATTGACTAACATTTTTTTTAAATTTTCTGTTGCGTGAGATTTTAGAATCGTTTCTAATTATATCTACGTCGCTGATTCCAAATTTGAAATCAATTTTCTTGTGAGTGTCCTGGTTTTCATGCAGTTTGAACTCAAATATTTAATACTGCAGTTAAAGGCACGCGTGGTAATTAGATTAATTTCCGTCTACCACTCGGCGTAGAGACTAGCATTCTTGGCTGTCACCACGGAAGTCAGGGTTCGATTCCTTCGTATATCAAACATTTTAATTCTGGTCTAGGGCAAGAACGGGGTATACTCAGTCTCGTGAGAGGAGTTGGGTTCAATGCCCATCTCAGCGATACAAGAAGTGATTTTCCATTATTTCCCACCTTTACACCAGACAAATGCCGAGATAGTTTTTAAATTAAGTCACGGCCGACTCCTCTCCAAATTCTAGTTCTAATTACAAATCCAGACAGCAGTATATCAATCACCGGCCATTGTAGTCGAAAGCGCAAACGCGCTGGCTCGTGTCTCACTGGCATCAGCAGAGCGTGGGATCGAATCCCCCCTCGGCCGTCCTGAAAATTGTTTTCGTGGTTCCCCATTTTCACCACCTGACAAATGCTGGGATGGTTCCTTTCAACAGGTGAACGGCCGACTTCCTTCCAAAATCCCTTCTCTGCCCTTTTCTTAATTAGACCCAAGTTAGCAGTCACCTGCCACTATCCCCAGTTGTATCTGCTGAGAAAGTGTGTTCAGCTCCAAGACACCGTCCTTGAGACGGCAGAGGAATGATGCTTCGCAGAGTCCGTGGGTAAAGCCGAGCTGTGATAAGTGGTTTAAAAAAAACCTCTTAAATACGGTACACTAGGCTTACTTTAATGGCTATCAGACGATTCATACACAGTACTTTTTGAAGTGTAACATCTTTCCGTTCGGTTGCTGGATAGTTTTGTGGGAGTGATTTTGAAAATTGAGGACGGAAGTGGATCGCAACGATCGAGTTGGCACTGGTGGATCGAACGGAAGTATGCACTGCCCGCTCGATCGATCGAACGGAAGTGTACTAGCTGGCAGTGGCGGAAAACGGAAGTGTGCACTGCCCACTCGATCAATCGAACGGAAGTGTACTAGCTGGCAGTGGTGGAAAACGGAAGTATGCACTGCCCGCTCGATCGATCGATCCAGCGAGCATTGGTAAGACCCAGCTGGCAGTGGTACGAGAAACAATGAGCGCGCGGTGTATGAAATTGATACCATGACGTACTCTCGGCCATGTGGAATGTATATGACATACTCAACGGAAAACGCTCATGCGAACTCTGGTGTCAAGTGATTGAAACAAATGACATGGTACATGTTCGAAGTCTTCGTATCAGTATTTAAATGGTAAAATGCCTTATTATCAAACATTGTAAGTAGTCGGCATTGCCGGTTTTATGTTTCTGCACAATGGCTATTCAAATATTAACCCACATAACGGTAATGCAGTCATCAATATAATATAATCGTTGTGGTTATATGAGAATTGAGCAAGCCTTCATGAACTATCACTGTATACATTCTCTTTACTCACAAGAGGGCCTATTCATAAGGCATTTTAAGCTCAATTTCGCGCAGGAACATTATCGAAACAAGCAAAATATAAATGAAACTTAATTCCGTAATGCAGTATTATTGGAACGTGGAATTAAGTCACCATCTTGTGCACAAAATTTGCGCAGTCGAAATAGCCGTGGGGTTAGTGCTTATGACTGTGAATCTAGAGATCTTGGGTTCAAATCCCGGACGTGGTAGATATTTTTGCTACCAGATTATCATTTTAAACGATATTTATCATATCAATATGAATCATTTTAACATAATCCACATGAAATTACGTGTTGGTATGTGAATGAAGAGGACCTGTTTATAAGGAATTTAAGGTTATCAGCGGTGTCGCGTCTATTAATCTAGTTGATCCATATCGTATTCTTTATTTAGGCTAGTACTGGTGGAAGCTACAAATCATCTAATAAAATGAGTTCCGTATTATAAACTACAATATCTGTAAAACACTCCCTTTTACAATAGATTAATATTTGTGTCAATAATAGTATAAAATACCGGTCTATCAACAATTTCACGTGAGGTTTCTTCTATGTCAGATGTTACACATCATATGCGACTACTGTAAGGCTCGTATTTTTTTCCAAGGTCATGGATAAGCCTTTTTAAACATAACCTCGTTATTGCGAATTTAATTTAATTATTTTTATCAAAATCCCATATCTTGCTTATTCGAGTTTGTCACAACAGCAGCACACGACAACTAACAATATGAAGATGTCGAAGTGGAAATAGTAAGTCACTAGATCACTTTACAGACTACCGGGATATTCAGATTACACATCCAAGACAGAAAGCGTGAAAGCCAAGTACGACATTATTAATCTACAACAGCTATCTTTAAAAACAGCTATGCATCTCACGAAAAGATCCTACCAATTCTCACTCACGAGATCCACTTGATATGGGACCGACTAACGAAGAGAGATCTGGCCACCATCGAAAGAGTTAAAGCCCAATTCCTGAAAACCTTAATGGACATCTCAAAATACACGCGCTCCCGCTTAACATATGAATTAGCACGGGAATCCTTCCTCGCTGAAGAAATAAGGACAAAATGACTGCTTCCATCCTCAAAGAATGCTGAAGCGCACCTAGCGGAGATGAAGGGAGAAGACATCCCGCTAGAATTTTACAGCACGGATGCCATGATCAACTGGAACTGGACCAACGCCAATCAGAAACGAAGATATGTGGTGATAAAGTTAGCAGTGCATAGGTATTACCATAAAATATATAAAAACATGTCCTACCACGCCCCAAATGAACTCTGTGTGTGCTCGTTATGTGACCAGTTCTGTGACATTTATCACATCACACGATGTAATAATAACCAGAAATCACTTTGCAATTATTGCAAGGACTAAACTAGTGTAAATCTATGTTATGCACATTCTTGCGTTTTAAAAATTAATAATAAGCATGACCAGGAAAGCCGCTATTCACATAATCAATACCCCCGTTGCATACATGCATACATACCAGTGCTTCCTCTATTAAGTCTAAGGTCATATACAGAATATGCGGTGAAAGTTGTCCGCTTGGAATTCTAACGTGATCGTTGCTGCTAAATATAAATCCATTAATGTTATGTGGGACACGAAGGACATAGCGTCGGAAGGGAATGTACCTTCCTTGTCACCCAGAAGTTGGCGTTTAGAACGCCGTAAGCTTTCAAGAAAGAACCACTACATCATTGCTAATTATGATAATAATAATACTAATAATAATATTAATAATAACCCTAGGCCCAATCAAAGAAAATGGTGAGTTCAAAAGACGACACAATCATGAACTCTACTCTCATGTAGAAAAGATCACGGACACCATTCGTAAGTGAAGGATAGATTTTTATGGCTCGTATGAGTTCTACAAAATTGAGCAAAAGGATCTTCAATTTTCTTCTTAACAAGAAAATCAAGGCGGCGTGGTTCACCGAGGTAGAAAAAGACCTGCGTGAAGTGGGAATAACCCACGAGGATATCCAGAAACGCGATCCATTAAAGTCGAAACTCTAAGAACATCATGGATTCCAAGAAAAGCCAAAACTAAAAACTGGCAACACAAGGACTGAAGCGAGGAAGGAACAGCATATGAAACGAATGCGGGGATACTGGGCGAACGTTAATGCCCAAGCGCGAAGACATGGAAAAGGGCAGATGAAATAGCGTGGTCCGTAGATGGCCGAAACGACAGCAAGAAGCAAGAATAATAATAATAATAATATGCCCCTGAAAGTGTACTGTAAAATGACAACTTCACCTTGTAATGGGATCGCACTGTTTTGACAGACCAATAAACCATGCACCACAGATCTGGTTGGTTGGTTCCTCAGTTTAGGGGCAGCGACAACGCGGTCATGTAGCCCCGTCTACTCTGGGTGTGTGTATAATCGGTCTGCTAACCGGTGTTAATTGTGATGGCTATATTAGTGTGTGTTATCTGTTTTTAATTCAAGTAAGGACTGCAGACATTCAATTTTCAAGTAGTTCCCACTTTTGTTACCAAAAGCCACCGTCAACGACTACTAGTTCTGAAATTGGTTACTATATTAGCCTATATACTGTAATTTAAAAATGAGATACGACAGAATACTGTTAATTTAGAAAAGGTGTTCCCCTGCAACTTCACATTCAAGAAGTGAATCGGTAACAAAATCATACCTGATATGCAAATATAGAGTTTCACCCCAAGCCCTATCTGTTCTCAAATTAAATGCCTGCAAACAAGCTGACATATTAACAAAATTATGTTTTCCTAATTTCCCAATAATTATAGCGTACTAGCGAACCCGTGCGAGAACTCTCGCATAATGGGTTGTGTGCGCCCCATGTGTACAGACTACCCACCCGTCACTAGTGCTATGCGAAACAGTTCTGCCAGGGGCTATCGTCTTGTTTATTTGTTTAAAAGCACTTTATAAACAAATATATTTCCGTTGACTTTTCAAGAAATGGAAGATTTTTCCTGTACTATCGAGCCGATTTGGAAGATTTTGGTACAAACCACACTTTCTAACTTCCTCAGGTTTAGGAGCTTGAGTTTTGTGAAACATACACCTTAGCTTATTATATAATAAGATTGTTTGCATGAAACCATACGAATATCGTCTGTCTTCGTCTTCTGTTGGCGAGGTTTGCGTTTGAAGTATTTCAAATATTTACATTCCGGCATCGTCGAACATAAATACTACTGCAATATAGAGACAAGGTTGCATTGACGAAATAGAGAAGCAAATAACTGGAATTGCAAAGGGTCGAAAATGTGGGTAGCAGTCATATAAGGAGTACAACATACCACCAAACATAGAAAATATGTGATTATGAATAAATACGCTAGAATATGTATTTATGTTCGACCCTGACTATTATGTCAGAAAACTGTACTATAATGAGGCTCATTATAACACTATTTTTCATTATGAAACAGTTTCTCCCACCAATCAAAGCTCAAGAAACAGTTGTTTGACCAATTAGATAATTAGATGCGCTGATTTCCACGGCCTTCTAATTTACATTTCACTGCCTGGCCTAGTGTCATAGTAGGGTAATCGAGGAGGCCATGGTCAAATACAAGGCATTCTCTGCGTCTCATGCGCTCTGTTCAGTACATAAAACTGGCGAAATCTCGACAGATATTTATGAATATTTATGTTCGAACATAAAATAGTTATTAGACTATCGTCGAACATAAACAGTCGTATGCAACTCGCCTATAATGGTAATTAAGACACTCGTATGGAAATTATAAAACTCGCATACGCTCGTTTTATAAACATACTCGTGTCTTAATTATTGCCATTATAGGCTCGTTGCATAATGTACTATTATTTAACGGCAAAACATACGTAAATAAATAGAAAATATTTAGTTAAATAAAAAATATTTAAACAAATAACTATCCGGGCCTTAGTTATAGCCTACTTTTATTAATGCAGCCAATGGCCATTGATTTTATTTTCAGGACGGGTCAAGGGAAGGATTTTGGAAGGAAATCAGCCGTGGGCCTGTTGAAACGAACCGTCCCAGTATTTGCCTGGTGGGGAAAATGGGAAACCATGAAGATCATTTTCAGGATGGCCGAGGTGGGATGCTTTCCCGATGCCAGCGAGGCCCGAGGTAGCACGTTAGCCCTCTCGGCTACAGCGGCCAGTTTTTTCATAGTTATTTCTGCAAGTTACAGTGTAGCATGACAAGCTTTCGCACAAGTTCCCAATTGCCTATCTCGCTCCTAGTCTCTCAAAATATTGAATAGTCAAATGAAGTTGCAGTTTATGCTGTCTTTCTTATTGATAAATCATTTTAGGGGTTTGGAACATCTTGGTAATAAGCCCCATTTACTTGAGTGTGTGCTGAATTTGTCTCATAAACTGTGTTTCTGTGTTGGCTGTAGTAGTGTGTGTAGGCCTACCTGTAATTATTAGGTTCGGGAATGAACTAGCTTCCTCGAGATTTGGAATAACTACTGTCCCGTCTTTTGCCTGGAGGGCGTGTGAAAAAGCTGTGAAAACCACATATAAGATAGTCACTGTCAGTGTCTGGATTTGAACCTCCAATCTTTGGACTTGCTGCAGCTCCCCATCACGATCGTGTAACAAATTAAATAAAACATTTCAACAGAGCTCGACAGTAACGCGTTCCATGACTTCTGTTAAGCAGGAAGCGTTCGTTTTTCACAGGAGCGGAGGAGCGGACATGAAAGTATCGAACATCGTTCCTTTTAAACGGAACTCCCACGGTATTTTGAATTATCTTCTCGTAATTTTGTTTAACGTATTTATTATTATTATTATTATTATTATTATTATTATTAATGTCACATAAATATGGTACAACTCAATCTACAAGATACGGATTTCACAATCAAGTATCGTGTAAATTTTACTGAGATAAAAATAGCCTAACAATATGACAAGTATCCAGCAGCACTGCCTTCTGTATTCTGGCAATCAGGTGTTTCATTTGCAGTTCTCCAAAGCTATTGCCAACGTCTTTGGAACAACTCCTGTGGAAGAGATCACAACTGACAAAATTCTCACGCATTTTAGTCCCCATAGTTTCCGTATTTCTTCAGCCAACGGTGCGTACCTTTGTGGTTTTTTAGCCTGTGTAGTTAGCATATTTTTGCTAGATGGGACAGCAACGTCTATCAAGTATGCCTTTTGGTACCATTATTATTATTATTAGGCCGTTATCTTCAATCGCTCATAATCCTAGCTCGGCATTTTTCATGGACTCTGCAAGGGATCATTCCTCTACCATCGCAAGGACGCTGTCTGGGAATTGAACACACTTTGTCAGCAGATACATTGTGCGACCACTAACTTGGGTCCAATGAAGGAAGGGCCAGGGAGAGAAATCGGCCGTGGATCTGTTGAAATAAACCATCCTGGTAATTGCCCGGTAATGAAACTGGGAAATCACGAAAACCATTTTCAGGACGGCATAGGCCTAGATGGGATTCGAACCCACGCTCTCCCGATGCCAGTGAGGTACGAGTTAGCGCATTAGCACCCTCGGCCACTGTGGCCGGTATTATTATTATTATTATTATTGGAAATAAACCCTCTGTTAACAAAATGGTAAAATGATTAATTAGCAAAGTAAGGCTAATCGGTTGCGTTCTGCTTATGTATTTTCTGTGTAGTAGCGAGAACAATTTTCTCCGCAGAGCTGACATTTGGAAAATGGTGACCCGTAGTTAAACAGATTTTACCGTGACATTCGTCAACAGCGTATCGTGTAATGATATTGATGTAGGCTTTTAAAGTACCAATTTTGCCCGTGTAATACCTCTGTAGTGACAATGCACATTTAGGAACAACGAACATTATTAGAACTTGGCTTCAACTACGAACTCATATTATAAGTGTCATATCTTTTACCTTTCTTTCTTTGACTGTTCCTACTTTTTTCTTCTTTTCTTCTCTTTTTCCTAGAGTTTTGTTGTTAACAAAGAGAATAAAAAGTGACACCCATAACGACATAGATCATCGTATTTATTATAAATAGTTACATATATATTATTTCAGTAGTATAGATCCCTCCTGCGGCGCTCACAAGCGACCGATCGTCACAAATGAGTATTCAAATGAAAGAGAATAGACATTAGCAGTGACGAATTGTACTCTAATTTCATAAATATCTATAATTTATTTTAAAAAATGACTTTAAAAATCTATGAAGTGTGCGATTTGCAGATACTGTTGCTGTAGGAAAATACCATCCATAATTGCTGTCCACTTCACAGTTTGGCCTGTTTCATGTCATTTTAACATACTGAGGTCTTTCCTTTATCATTTTGCATGGATTTCCGACACAGTAAATCAAAGGAATGAGAACTCAAATCGTAAGTTTCATAAATATCGAATAACCTGTGAGTGTTATGATGATCCAATTTTCAGTGATTGCACTCTTAAGTTAGGGAACGTAGAACTTGGAATTCTAACTGAAATGTAAATAGTGTTCTATAATCATTTGGTTGAAATAAAAACATAACAACTTTTCTCCTTAAGTCTCTCATTATAAACCTATTGGGGAAAGTGTGGTTTATGAACATGCGAGATTTCTCGCTGGGGTCCGCTAGTAACTATATAATCTACACCTCCGATACACGTGTTGGATATCATTCACTGATATTGATATTTTTGCAAATTTTTGAAAATATTTGAACGGAAAGTTTTAAGAAGGATATATGGCCCGGTAAAGGGGGATGAAGGGTGGCGAATCAGGACAAACAAAGAAATTGAAGAGATAATCAAAGGTGAAGATATTGTGAAATTTATTAAGTCCCGATGTCTGGATTGGCTGGGTCATGTAGGGAGGATGAATGAAGAAAGAACTCCAAGGAAGATATTACATGGCACTATGGAAGGGAAGAGGAGACGTGGACGACCGCGCAAAAGATGGCTACAAGACTTAGGAGAAGACTTGAGTACTAAGAGGGTTGGAAGATGGTGGCAAAAAACTCTGAGAAGGGACGAATGGCGGGGAATCGTGAGAGAGGCCAAATCCTACCCCAGGCTGTAGTGCCGAGGAAGTAAGTAAGCAAGTAAGCAAGTAAGCAAGTAAGCAAGCAAGCAAGCAAGCAAGCTATCATTCACTAAGCACATCATTGTCAGAATTTGAACGTGTTATAAGAGTGAAACTAAACATGGAATTGTTAGAATTTTAACGTGTTAATGTGTTAATCCAGAGAATTTGAATGATTTTTTAAATGGTATTGTTACGTGTTAGCCCTGGTATCACGTTCGTTAATTGGACTACAGTGGTTAAAAGCACAACACAGTTTAGCCCTTTAAAGAAATATAAGTTTTATTGCAGGTCTAGCAAGTTACAGTACACCACGCAATAAACAGATACAACAATTAGTATCTCACTCGAGCTCCCATCTTGTTGGAAACACTTCCCTTTCACTCAGTCATGCAGTTAATCCTACCGTAATGAGGTCCGTGTCCTCGGCTAGAAATACCACAACTCTTCCTCTTCTCAATAAGCCACAGTCTGACACTCACTTGTTCTACCTGCACACTTCCTTGAGTACACACTGTTTCGCTGTCCGCAGGCTAGGGAACAGTTCACTGGGTTTCGCAATCCACGCAGAACTTCACTGCAATAATCCTCTGTCGCACAGTGGAACACTCATTCGCTCAGGAAACACAGTCGTCCCTCGCTGGCCAGGTCGCTTTATATAGCGGCCTGGTGACCCAATGGATGTTTCCAGAGCAGTCCAGGACTCACAGCTTCTCGAGAATTCCATCACCAGTTAGGTCACGAACATTCTGGACGGTCTCTTTGTTACTGCAGTCTTCTTGTTGCGCAAATCACTGGTAAACATAGGGGCAGGGGTTATCCCGAGGCGGGCTGTGACTCACGCAGCGAGGTGATGAACTAACCACGCAGCCGTTACACCACCCCCTTCCTAAAAGAAAACGCTGATCGCCCCGATCAGTCATAGGTCGTCTGTGTCCCTCCGTAGGCTGCCAGGCGATCTTGATGCACGATCTTCATCTTCGCCCTCGGGCTCCGCTGGATCCTGTAGACGACATCGTTGATCCGTTTCACGACTCGGTACGGGCCCTCCCTGGAGTTCTGCAGTTTCCTCCGTAATGGGTTGAAGAGCCAGAATAGGTCGTCCTCGTGTAATCCGACGGCATCCGTCTGCTGGTCGTATCGGGTCTTCATTCGGTCGGTCTCGATCCGCAGTCTCCTCCTTGCGAACGCGTGCACGTCTTCCAGTCGGTCGACCAGTTCTTAACAATGCTGTCTTACCGGGACCAGATCGTCCCCAGGTCGGCCGAAGGCATGGTCGACAGATAGGAGTAGTTCCCTCCCAAACATGGCCCGGGCTGGTGTGCACCCGGTGGCTTCATGCACGGTGGCGCGGTAGGCCAGGAAAATAGTGGAAGATGTTTGTCCCAATCCCTCTGGTGCTCGCTGACGACTATTCGGAGATGGTTCTCGATGGTGCGATTGAATCGCTCTACCATCCCGTCGGACTGAGTGTGTAGTGGCGTCGTCCTTGTCTTCCAGATTCCCAGCAGCTGGCATAGGTTCTGGAACACCTACGACTCGAAGTCCCTCCCTTGGTCGGAGTGCAGCTCCAAGGGTACTCCGTACCGGCTGACGAATTCCTTCACCAGGGTCTCTGCGATCGTCGCGGCTTCTTGGTTAGGGAGTGCATACGCCTCTGGCCATTTGGTGAAGTAGTCGCTGACAACCAGTATGTAACAGTTCCCTTCCTCGCTCAACGGCAATGGCCCAGCAACATCGATGGCTACTCTCTCCATGTGGCCACCCACGTTGTAGGTCTTCAGTGGGCCCCGTCATCTCTGTCCTGGGCGCTTGCTGGCTGCGCAATCGTGGCACCTCGCGCAGTGGTTCTCCACGTCTGCTCGGCATCCGATCCAGTAGAACCGCTCTCTCAGCTTCTCCAGGGTCTTCTTTATCCCTAGGTGTCCACCAGATGGTCCTCCATGGACTTCCTTCAGGATTTCCTCCGTCATAGCCTTTGGAACGACGTCTTGTTCCCGAGATGTCTTCCCGTCGGTGCTCTCCCAGGTACTTCAGATGAGGCCATCCCTGACAATCAGCGAGTCCCACTGCGCCCAGTAGGACTTGAACTTTAGACTGCAGTTGATCACAATGTTCCACCCGGGTCTGGGAACACAGGCCCTCTTCCATTCGGCTATCAGTCCCAGGTCATCATCTTCCGCTTGTGCCCGCGTGATAAATTCGCGGCTCCAGCTCCCTTGAAGTTCCACGGTAGTCCTTCGGCACTGTATCCCGGTGTTCTTCTCCCTCCTGGCATAGAAGGTGCAATCTTCGGGGCATGGTTTTCGTGACAGAGCGTCGGCGTTAGAATGCAGTTGGCCTTTTCTGTGCTGGATCTCAAAATTGTACTGTTGAAGACTCTCTAACCACCGCGCGAGTTGACCCTCGGGCTGCTCTAAATTCAGGAGCCACCGCAGGGATGCATGGTCGGTCCTGATGAGAAATTCTAGCCCGTACAGGTACTTGTGGAAGTGTTCAATTGTCTTCACGATGGCGAGCAGTTCCTTCCTGGTGACGCCGTAGTTCCTCTCTGGCTTTGACAAGGCCTTGCTGAAATATGCCACCACTCTCTCCTCGCCGTCCACTACTTGCGACAGGTCTCCCCCTATACCAAAGTCGCTGGCATCGGTATCGACGACGAACCTTGTTCCAGGTCTGGGGTAAGCCAGAATAGGTGCGGTGCACAGAGCCTGCTTGAGTTGTTCGAAGGCACTGTGGCATTCTGCTGTCCACGTGAAGAGTTGGTTCTTCTCAGTCAGTCGATGCAGTGGTTTGGCGATGTCGGCGAATCCTCTCAAGAAGCGACGGTAATATGCGCAGAGTCCCAGGATGCTTCGTAGTTGGGACTTGTCCTTCGGAACTGGCCACTCCCTCACAGCTGCGGTCTTCTCTGGGTCGGTGCGCACCCCTTCCTCGGAGACGATATGCCCAAGGTACTGGACCTGCTTCTGGAAGAGCTGACACTTCTTGGTGCTCAACTTCAGCTGGGCGGCCCGTAGCTTCATCAAGATCTCCTTCAGGTTGCTGTAGTGCTCCTCGAAGCTTCTCCCCAGAACGATGACGTCGTCTAGGTAGACCAGGCAGGTCTTCCAGTGTAATTCCCTCAGAATGGACTCCAATAGCCTTTCTAAGGTATCAGGGGCGTTGCATAGACCGAATGGCATGACGGTGAACTGCCAGAGCCCGCTGCCCACAGAGAACGCCATTTTCTCGCGGTAGCCACTCTTCGAATCTAAGGTGGAGAACCATCTTGACCCTGATATGGTGTCCAGGGTTTCGTCGATCCGTGGTAGAAGGTAGCTGTCCTTCTTCGTGACGTCATTCACCCGCCTGTAGTCCACGCAGAACCTGGTGGAGCCGTCCTTCTTCACTAGCACGAACGGAGAACTCCAAGGGCTATGTGATGGCTCGAACACCCTCTGCTCCTTCATTTCTTCCACCATCCGGTCGACTTCAGCTTGCTTGGCGAGCGGGACACGTCGGAACGGGGCCCTAATCGGTGCACTGTCCCCAACGTCGATTCTGTGCTGGACCAGACTTGTCCTGCCGAAGTCTTTGCTCCCCACAGAGAAAACGTCCTGGAATTCGCGTAGCAGGTCCCGAAGTTGGCGTGATTGCTCCTCATCTAGATGTCCTGGGATCCTCGGTACAGCTTCTGCCGTTCTTCTGGCAGGGCGCGTCTTCTTCGGATGTCCGTCTTCAGGGGTCCGTCCGTCGTGTCTGTGATGCGGGCAATCCAGGTAACGGGCTCGCAGACTCCTAGGGTGGTGTCCAGGTGAACCGTATTGTCGTAGTCGTTCAGGTTGGTCAGGCGGACGTACGGCCAAGACGTCGTGTTGATGAGGGTCTTGGCAATTAGCAATCATTTTGTCTGGATGTCCTCATATTTTGGCTCGATGACAGCCGCCACTCCCTCAGCAGTTCCGTCGACAATTACGGCAGCACTGACCTCTGTCCTGGCGGGAACGGTGACGTCCTCTCTCAGCCTTACTGGTCGTGCGGTGATGGCATCGTGTGCTGGTTGCAAAGCAAGTTCCTCACCTCCGTAGTGGAGAGTGTTGGTACTCAGGTCCAAGATGATGATGTTCTGGTCCAGGAAGTCCAGTCCGATGATCACTTCGTTTGATACATCAGCCACGAGCACTGGCTGCTTCACCACCCGTCGACCAATGACGAACTCCAGTGATGCTTCGCCATGTACCGGTGCAGTCTCTCCCGTCGCGGTTATGAGTTGGAGGTTCCATTGTATGGGTTGTACTCTCCACCTCGGGATCATGGTGGGATTGACGATGGTCCTCGATGCTCCCGTGTCAATCAGCATTGGCCAGCTCACTCCGTTGACGACTACGTCGACCATCA
Organism: Meconema thalassinum; assembly: GCA_946902985.2. Taxonomy (NCBI): domain Eukaryota; kingdom Metazoa; phylum Arthropoda; class Insecta; order Orthoptera; family Tettigoniidae; genus Meconema; species Meconema thalassinum. Next base: position 69,298,742 of record OX336394.1, on the reverse strand, counting down.
GGCTGCTATTGTCCCTCCGTAACTTCATCACACGAACTTGGACTGCCGGGGCTTGACGACTGTCACAAGCCGACATTTGCCCCTCAAAGCTGGCTGATACTCGTTTTCCTGGGACGCGCGGTTTCCCTATGACGTGACTTTCTCGATGGAAACCCTTGGCGGCGGCGATTACCGCAGTCCTTGCTCAGGTGGCCTCTCTTACGGCAGGTCCAGCAGGTCGGTAGACCTCTTCCGAGCCGCCTCTCCGGATGTCCTTCGGCTACGTTTTTGTTGGTGGTACTGCGACTCTTGAAGAACCGGCCTAGCGCCTCCATCAGTTCATAGGCCAGGGGCTTGGTCTCGTCGGCTTTGGCTGGTTCGTCGACGTCCACTTGACGCACCCGCGCGTGCATTCTAGATACCTGCTTTGCCGTCTCGAACTCAAGTGCGTGGCTCAGCGCATCTGCAAGTGTCTTATTGCGCGCAAGTCGCAGTGCCAGCTGAGTATCCGAGTCCTGTAGTCCGTCAATGAAGGTTTGCGTCGCAATCTGCTCCACAAAGTCGGCCGGGGCTGTTGGATAGGCGAGCCTTACGAGGCGTGCGATGTCCATCTCGAATTCCTGCAGGGTTTCCGCGTTCTTTTGTACCCGGGTCCGGAGGTGCATCTGATAGGCCTGCTGAAGATGGCTATCTCCATATCGGGACTCCATATGGGCGATTAGTGAAGCGTAGTCTGGGATCCAGTCGGGATGGCCTGAAGGACGTTAAGGGCGTCCCCTCTGAGCGCTACAATGAGAGATGTAGCCTTTTCTGTGCTTTTCCAGTTGTTTATGGAACAGGCTGCCTCGAACTGACGTAAGTATGTGCTCCACGGGACCTTTCCGTCGATGGTTGGGGGCGTCACTCTGCTCTGTTCCGTTCCTGATATTCCCGGTGTAACTGGCGGCGGGTGTCAGCGCAGCTCGGCAACTTCCTCTCGTAGAGCGTTGAATTTCTCCTCCACCCCCGTCAGCGGGCGTCGGCGCAGCTCGGCAACTTCTAGTTGTAAGGCGTCGAACTTCTCTTCAACTGCCGTGACTTCCTCACGTAGGCCCTGTTCTAATTTTCTTTGACTTTCCTCTAATTTCGTCAGCAGACACTCTTCTAACTTTTTCTGTCCATCCAGAAATTTGGTAGTCAGGTCCTTGGCTAAATTCTTCTGGCCGTCTTCCATCTTCCTCAGGTCCTCCGCCAAGTTCTTCTGGCCGTCTTCCATCTTCTTCAGATCCTCCGCTAACTTATTCTGACCGTCTTCTAATTTGGAAGTCAGGTCCTTGGCTATATTCTTCTGGCCGTCTTCTAATTTGGAAGTTAGGTCCTCTGCTAACTTCTTCTGGCCATCCTCCACCTTGGTTTCCCTGCCACTTAACTTTTCTAGCAGTGCTTGCAATTGCGCTTCCATTTTAGTTGTTTGTCTAGTAATGGGCATGCACTCACAGGAGAATTCGTGAACTGTGGTAAAATGACCTGCACGGGTTTTGAAACCAGGACCTTCAGGTGTTGTGCTTGGGTTCGTAATCTGGCTTCTGACACCAGTTGTTACGAGTTAGCCCTGGTAGCACGTTCGTTAATTGGACTACAGTGGTTAAAAGCACAACACAGTTTGGCCCTTTAAAGAAATATAAGTTTTATTGCAGGTCTAGCAAGTTACAGTACACCACACAATAAACAGATACAAGCAATTAGTATCTCACTCTAGGTCCCCTCTTGTTGGGAACACTTCCCTTTCACTCAGTCATGCAGTTAATCCTACCGTAATGAGGTCCGTGTCCTCGGCTAGAAATACCACAATTCTTCCTCTTCTCAACAAGCCACAGTCTGACACTCACTTGTTCTACCTGCACACTTCCTTGAGTACACACTGTTTCGCTGTCCGCAGGCTAGGGAACAGTTCACTGGGTTTCGCAATCCTCACAGAACTTCACTGCAATAATCCTCTGTCGCACAGTGGAACACACTCATTCGCTCAGAAAACACAGTCGTCCCTCGCTGGCCAGGCCGCTTTATATAGCGGTCTGGTGACCCAATGGATGTTTCCAGAGCAGTCCAGAATTCACAGCTTCTCGAGAATTCCATCACTAGTTAAGTCACGAACATTCAGGACGGTCTGTTTGTTACTGCAGTCTTCTTGTTGCGCAAATCGCTGGTAAACATAGGGGCAGGGGGTAGCCCGAGGCGAGCTGTGACTCACGCAGCGAGGTGATGAACTAACCGCGCAGCCGTTACAGTATAGACTTCGTCTTGAGGAAAGAATAATGAAAATCAATAAATGTATAACAAAAATGATGGAATGCAGCCGATAGAAATCAGAAACCCTTATTGACATCAAATTGGCAGATGAAAAGCTAAAGGAAGTAGGTGATTTCTCTTACTAAGGAAGCAAAATAACCTGTAATGGAAGAAGCAAAGAGGATATTAAAAGTAGGTTGACTCAGACAAGGAAAGCATGTCTACAGAAAATAAATCCGTTGACATCAATTATAGATTTAGGTATTAGAAATTCATTTTCGAAAGCCTTTACCTGTAGCGTGTTGCTCTATGGAAGTGAAACTTGAACTGTTGGTGCAGCAGCAAATAGGAGAATATAAGCATTTGAAATGCGGTGTTACAGGAGAATGATGAACATCAGATGACTAGATAGGGTTACAAATAAAGAGGTATTAAGCGGAGTGGGAGAGGAGAGATGTTTCTGGTGACTGCTAATGAAGAGAAGATATAGGTTGGTAGGACACATACTAAGACACCCAGGAATAGCAAACTTAGTTATGGAAGGAAGGGTCAATGATAAGAACTGTAGGGGTAGACCAAGATTAGAATATGTTAAACTGATTGTCTTGGATGTAAGGTGTGGTAGCTTTGTAGAGATGAAACTATTAGCTCAGGGCAGGGATACGAGGAGCGCCGGATCAAAGATCAAACCAGTGATGATGATGATGATGATGATGATCGTGTGGCCTCCGGAGAGGCCGAGTGTAGGTCTTTCTAATTGACGTCCTTGGGCGACCTGCGCGTCGTAATGAGGATTAAGTGATGATGAAGACGTCAGATACACCCAGTCCCCGAGCCACGGGAATTAACCCCAGGAGATTAAAATCCCTGATGGCTCGGCCCGGGACACTTCGGGCCAAAGTCTAGCTCACTAACCATTTAGCCACGGAGCCGGACATCAATCCAGTCAAAAGACTGAAGAATCATATAATGTGTCAGCTAAGCACAGCATTGTTAGATTTGTTAGTGTTCCATAGAATGAGTATATTTCGACACTATGCCAACACCGAGATGCTAAATGTATGTAAATTATGCTAGAACTAGCTCCAAGACTTGGCAACGCTGTGAGGAACCTAGTGTATCTTGCAGGTTGCGTCTTTGGAGACTTGGCATAAAGAAGAATGTCATCTCACGCGCTGCTAATGGGAAACATGAAGTAATCTGGAGAGAAAGTCAAATGACTCTTTACGGTTGGTTGGCTCTGTAATGGCAGCTATCATCGCCACAACATCCGAGTGACCTACTTGACTTTCAGGGCAATGCTATTGTGACAATGAAGTCGAATCACTGTTGCTGTTCATTTTATAGTTTGGGACATCTTGGTCAACAGCCTGGTGTTTTGTGCCTGTGTTGAATTCATCTGATTTTACCTGTATTTCAGTTATGACTGTTGGGGTAGTGCGCTTGCCTCTCACCCGGATACCTCGGGTTCGATTCGCAGCCCCGTCAGAAATTTTAGAAACTGACGCGAGGGCTGGAACGGGGTGCAATCAGGCTCGTGAGGACAATTGCGTAGCTGCCTGACAGAGAGGCAGCGCCCTGGTCACAGTAACCAAGGGGAACCGAGGGGACCAGACGCACTGACAACGCGTCACCCCGCAATCTGTAGACCAAATGGCTGGTCAACAGTGGCTTCATAGGATGCGATCCCGCGTAGTTTGGTTTGGAACTTCGGTGGCTGTTTTACGGCGGACTTTAGCCTATATTCATTTATGGAAAAAATAGGCTTATGAGATCATATTTTGTCCGTGTGTGTGTGTGTGTGTGTGTGTGTGTCCCTCTAATAACTTCTAAACGGCTTAAGCGATTTCGATGAAACTCAGTAAGGTCATAGCACCATTTTGTTCGACTCCGACCGTGCCCTTCAAATTTTAATGTGTCTCACCAATCCAACATGGCGGCTGTGCGAAACATTTCACCGACATTCTATATCTCCGAAACAATTACTGATATCAGCCTGAAATGTTGTACGGTGATGGAGAATACTCAGTTAAGTATAGCTATGTAATGCTTAAAAACATGGTAAGTACAAAACCAACATGGCGGTCAAGCGAAATTAAAATATTTAAATGGCGTTTTCTTGAGATTTAATCAAGTGAGCGCAGTGAATGTTTATACGCGATTTAATCTACTGACATCTGATTCAATTCAATTTTTCTCATAACCACAAGACGTCGGCTGTTCAGTATTAAGACATTTTTATTTTTATTTCCTGTGTCCTAATCATGCGATTGAAGTGAACGTTTGAGTTATAAACCTATGTATTATTTTTCATCTAATAGTATATTACTCTATGTCTATGGCCTACACATACAGGGTCATTAAGTCTGTGCGCGCCAGTAGCTGACTAGCGCAGATCGCGAACGCGCGCACCCGGTCCAGCCCTGGTGACTGAATATATTCTTAGTCCCATCTCTTAAGGTACAGAATACAAAATTTGGTTGAAGTCCAATGGATAGCATAGACGTTACATGCAGTTAGACATTGGATCTATGAGCGCTCGTAAAATCATGTTGGCAACAATGTCATGCATGTGTTGGTCAGAAATAATCTGAAATATTATGATCTATTGTTGGGCCAATTTTGGATGAAATACATTAGTTAGTATAGAAGTTACATGTATTTTAAAATTGGACCTAACAGCAGGCTTAGAATCATGTTGGCAGCACTGACGTATATTAGTTACTCCGAATTAATCTATAATGTCAGGTACTATACTTGCGCAATGTTTAGAGCTTTTGGCTTGCATACTTTCTGATATATAGATATTAGGGCAAAGACATAAAGACAGCATTTATTAACAGTTGGCAGCCCTGGCTGCTCTTACGAATACGCATAGTCATATCTGTTAAGGTACACATAGCACTTCAAATTACCGTATGTACTCTCCCGGCATTTTCTTGGGGGAAGCATAGAAAATCAGGGGATAAGCCACACTCTAGATGGCCTTTGTCAGCGTTGGGACGGAACCTTCTATCTCCGGACTTCCAGCTGTTGTGGGACGTGACTTAAGCTGCACGGCTACGCTACTGGGCACACAATAATTACCTCCCCCAACAGAACTTCGTGTAAGAAGATAGCCGCCGCTGTCGTGGTCTAAAGGAAATCAGCATTCCGGCCAGCAGCATCAGTCTTCAGATATCCAAAATTCGAATCGTGTAACTGTACTTTGAGAGTCCAATCCGAATATCGTTTTCTCTAGCTGCTCCTTCGTCACCTTGTGGTGTAGCGGCTAGCATTCTTGGCTGTCGACCCGAAAGTCTGGGTTCGATTCCAGGCTCTGACAAAAAAAAATGGTTTGAGGGCTGGGATGCGATACACTTAGCCTCGTGAGGCAAAACTGAGATGAGGTGAGTTTGACTCCCATTTCAGCCAACTTGGAAATTATTTTCCGTGGTTTCCCACTTCTACTCCAGGCAAATGCCAGGATGGTTCCTAACTTAAGGCCAACAACACACACGTTGCTCCCTCCTGACCCGTCTACTGGAGTCGCGCTTCAGAATAGCACAGGTTGTGTAACAGGTTTCACAAAGACACAAGTACTGTACATGTTGTTGATGACTACGATGTTTCAATCCCCTAATAATAATAATAATAATAATAATAATAATAATAATAATATCGTATGGCCTCGGGATCCAGGTAAAAACTTTGTTATTTGACGCCCAGAGGGCAGCTTGCATTTCGAATTTTATCGTTCCTTGGAACACTATTAAAGTCAAGGAGATTAGATATCTAAGCTCCTTGACACTATAGCGCTTTCTAGTAGAGAAAAGAGGAACTTTTGTGTTGGCGGAAAATCCTGAGATTATAGTAAAGCCAACATTACTTCCGACTTGACGTTTCAGTGCTACCCTCGACTTATCTAGCAGTCAGGAGGAAAATCACTTTAACTACCCAATCACAGACAGCCATTCAAATCGATATGTCACGACAAATCGAGTTTCGTTCGCGATGTTGCGATTTACCGAACAAATCTCTAGACTAGCACTGAAACGCCAAGTCGGAAGTAATGATGGCTTTACTATAATTTTGCCATTAAGAACACGGCTTACTGAATTCAGATGGGTTCTTTAACATGCCAACAACGTATGACCTGCGTGCCGTAATTTTTATCGCTTTTCAAAAATCACTTATCACGGCCAGGAGCGAACCTGCAAGCTTGGGGGTTGGTAGTCCGACACGATAACCACACACCCCTAATCGAACAATAATAATAATAATAATATTGGTTTTACGTCCCTTTTAACAACTGCGGGTTTTAGAGACGCAAACAATAACAACAACATGTTATAGCTAACACACACCCGACGGCTTAGCCAAGCGTGTTAAATCGTTCACACGAGTAAGATTGAGAGCTGCAATAAGTCCGGAGATCGCAGGTTCAAATCCCGGAGCTGACAGGAGCTGTCATCCCGAGGCACCTATCCCACCCAAGACCCTAATACAGTAATAATTACAGTTAGACCACCTCGTGGTGGAGTGGCTAGCATTCTTGGCTGTCGCCCCGAAGGCCCGGTTTCGATTTCCCGCTCTGACAAGAAATTTAATACTGGAAGTCGTTTTCCATGGTTTACCCACTTCTTATGTTATTGTTGTTTTTTTTATTTTAGGGGTAGCAACATCGCGGTCATATACTCCGTGTATTTGTGTGTGTGAAATTTATCTGATAACCTGTGTTGTTGTGATGGTTGTACTAGTGTGTATATTTCTAAATTTGAGACAGGATTGGGAAGGAGGTGGCCGTGGCCTTTAGTTAGGAACCATCCCAGAATTTGCCTGGAAAAGAAGTAGGGGGGGGATACTACGGCAAACCTCTTCCAGTATGCCTGAGGTGGGAATCGAACCCTCGTCTTCTCAGGTTTCTCTCATGATGCTGAGCCCTCACGCAAGAGTTAATATTTCTTAGCAGATCCGGGTATCGATCACGAAACCCCAGAGTGACAGATAAGATCGCTAGTCACTACACCACGAGGTGGTATTTCCTACTTCTACTCCAGGCAAATACTGGTATGATTCCTAATCTAAGGCCATGGCCGCTTCATTCCCGATCTTCACCTAGATTACAAATACGCACACTACTACACACACCACAATAACACAGGTTATCATACACATTTTATATACGCACACACCCAAGTACACAGGGCTAAATTACCACGATGTCTGAGCCCCTCAAAAAATCACCAACCAACCCCAGTATTTACATTTACACGCATAACTATAGTTACCACAGAAACACAGGTTATTAGACGTATTGAACACACACCCAAATATACGTGGATGATGACAAAGATGCCCCGAACCCCTAAAATGTATTAATTAACAAAATAAATGAACAGCTAGTTAACATGTGTAAGTATACTAATGTTATTATGGACAAGACACGCATAACAAAAGTCACCAGAGAAACACAGGTTAACAGACGTATTAAACACACACACCCAAGTATACGTGGATGATGATGATAAAGATGCCCCAAGCCCCTAAAATTTATTAATTAACAAAATCAATGAACAGCTAGTTAACATGTGTAAGTATACTAATGTTATTATGGACAAGACACGCATAACTATAGTCATCACAGAAACACAGGTTATCAGACGTATTGAACACACACCCAAGTATACGGGGATGATGACAAAGATGCCCCAAGACCCTAAAATGTATTAATTAACAAAATCAATGAACAGCTAGTTAACATGTGTAAGTATACTAATGTTATTATGGACAAGACACGCATAACTATAGTCACCACATAAACACAGGTTAACAGACGTATTGAACACACACCCAAGTATACGGGGATGATGACAAAGATGCCCCAAGACCATAAAATGTATTAATTAACAAGATCAATGAACAGCTAGTTAACATGTACACGAATGTTATTATGGATAAGAACTCACCTGTTGCTACTGGGGACGTTTGTTGCGGTTGGCCTTCTCTGCGTTCTTCATGTTGGTGATGGCACTGGCAGACCCGAACAGGATTTTGGCGGTAACTTGAACACGACGCTGTTGCGATGATGATCCACCACTAGATCCAGTATATCCACCTGAATAAGACTGACCTCCGTAGCCGTTGGAATCGCTGGCGAGACCCTCAGGCATGATAGCTAACACAGTCACACGAGCAGACACAAAAGTAGAACACTAAACGACACTGCTATTCTCTCGTCTGCGTAATCTTGAAGATCCAATTCTGTTCTAGATTTTAGTTCTATTCTTTTCTAATGAATTATATAGGGCTAATTTTTGTGTTATATAAGAGGTTATGTTTGAGTTTTGTTTAGCTTGCTAATCGTTCTCAATGACTTGCTGACTTCACCTCGTGAAGTGATATAGCTGAATTGGAAGTAAGGTTATGGTCAGTCTGTATCAAATGTTTCGGGGAGGGAAGTGAGTTAAGATTTTGGTGGGGGGAGTGAGAGATCAGGGTGGGAGTGAGAGAGATGTAGGGGGGCCTGATTTGGAATGAGTAGGTCCTAATAGAACATGCCTAGGGTGGGGGATATTAAAGTTAAGTATGGGGGTGTGTACCTTGCCGTAACAAGAAAGAAAGAGGTTCTCTCTACTATAATGTCGGCAAGAAGTAAGGCAGTGGGTCAAAAACCTCTTAAAACGTAAGACTTGAAGCCTGAGTCTGAAAAACCTGTTAGTCGACCAACTGGTAACAAAAGTAGGTTAAATAACAAGCAAGCACCTTTAAAGTTTAGGAGTGTGGTGGGGGGTCAGAGGGGAGTAGTGGGGGGAGCATTCTGCTTGCTTGATACGCCTGAATGGCTCAGCCAATCACGGCTTGCTAAAAAAAAGAGGTGGGTTAAGTTTTTTAAAGAGTTACCTGATGTAACACTGGGATGAGTCATTACAGAAACTGTTGTTTAATTATAAAGCTGTTTGGCGGGGGGCAGGGGGAAGGGGGGATGTCTGGTCTGTTGGCCCGGTCAGCGGCAGACAAGACTCCCCTCCGGTTTGCTCTCAATAATGTGATCGATTCCGGTCAAAAGCAGCCAGGCACGTCGGTCGTCTGGCTGGACCACACCACACCAAACGCTGGACGTTAATGTAGGACAGGCTACAGGGTATGCACCTACCTCTTAGTTCCCAGGCTGAGGACGCACGATATCGTTCTCCCCAGGGCTGTAGTTCACACAATCAATTTTGTAACAAGGAAAAGCCTTGAGCTAAGCCCGGGCTGTTTTCATAGGTATATAATAGTATGGACTCCGTCTTAAGGAAAGAATTCATGATGGAAATCAATAAAATAATGTAAAACAAGAATATTGGAATGCAGCCGAAATAAATCAGAAACCTCTATGGACATCAAATTGGCAGGTGAAAAGCTAAAGGAAGTAGAAGACTTCTGTTACTTAGGAAGCAAAATAATCCGAGATAGACGAAGCAAAGAGGATATAAAAAGTAGGTTGGCTCAGGCAAGGAAAGCATTTCTACAGAAAAGGAATCTGTTGACATCGAATATAGATTTAGGTATTAGGAAGTCATTTTTGAAAGCCTTTGTCTGGAGCGTGGCACTCTATGGAAGTGGAACTTGGACTATTGGTGCAGCAGAAAAGCGGAGAATTGAAGCGTTTGAAATGTGGTGTTACAGGAGAATGATGAAGATCAGATGGGTGGATAGGGTAACAAGAGGTGTGGGAGAGGAGAGATGTTTCTGGCGACTGCTAATGAAGAGAAGAGATAGGTTGGTAGGACACATACTAAGACACCCAAGAATAGCAAGCTTAGTTATGGAAGGAAGGGTCGAGGACAAGAACTGTAGGGGTAGACCAAGGTTAGAATATGTTAAACAGATTGTCTCGGATGCAAGGTGTGGTAGCTATGTAGAGATGAAATGATTAGCTCAGGACAGGGAAGAATGAAGAGCTGCATCAAACCAGTCAAAAGACTGAAGACTCCGACAACAACACTTATTGAGGCGAGGGAGGATTATTATTATTATTATCTATTATATAATACGCTAAGTTCATCCGACAAAAAACTCAAGCTCCTGAACCAGAAGGTACATTTTGTGCCAAAATCTTCCAAATCGTCTCAATAGTACAAGACAAATCTTGCATTTCTTGAAAAATCATCGCAAATATATTTGTTTAGAAGGTGCTTTTAAACAAATGAAAACGACGATATCCCCTGGCAGAACTGTGTTGCGTCCAGCCCGCATAACATTAGGGATGGACGGATAGTCTGAACACAAGGGGCGTACACAATCCATTGAGCATTGAAAAGAATATTCAAACTGAATTACCCGCAAAAGTGACGAATTGCACTCTGATTTCGTAAATATCGAGGAGTTGTCAGCTCCACGACCGGCCGTCCTTGCTCCCAAGAATTACCCTGGTACCGTACTCGTTTCTGGTGTAGGCTGAGTGAACCTCAGGGCTATTTGCGTTTCCGGAAGTGGTAGTTTTGTTTCTAAAATTGACTACCCGGTTGGGGATCGAACCCAGTCCCTTTCAGTTAGAAGCTCAGCGCCTCTACCGACTGCACCACACAGCCCATAAATCTACGCACAAATATCACAAATAAAGGATACATATTATCACGCTATGTACAGTAGATTCCCGATAAGGTAGCAATAAAAGGCTGTACTGTACCTCAATGTCCCAATGTCTGAAGTTTACTTTTATTGCTACTTTTAGAGACGCCGGGGTGCCGGAATTTTGCCCGAAGGGGATCTTTAACGTGCCAGTAAATGTACTGACACGGCTCCCTCGCATTTGCGCACCCTCAAATGCCAGCTGCCTGCGCCAGGTTTCGAACCTGCAGCCTTGGGCTCAGCAAGCGAGAACGTTACCCCTGAGCCACGCAGCCAGACGAAAAGAGATCCAATAAAAGGAAAGTCAGTCAATCATAAGAGGAGGTATTTGCTGCAGATGGAACTCCCATCTTTTCCGGTCTCTATCATCATCCTCCACGGCTGTCGACTCCACTTCTTGAAGGATCGTCGTCACTCGATCCTTTCATCGAGTTCTCGGGCGTTTTCCCGTGGGTTGAGATTGAAGGACTCTCTTAGGAAGGGATCCGTCCGCTCGTAAGATGTGACCAAACCATTGTAGTCGCTTCTGACCCATTATCCGTCCAATGTGTGGGTTTCCAAACCTCTGGTACAGGTCTTCTTTCTTTCTTTTTTTCTTTCTTTCTTTCTTTCTTTCTTTCTTTCTTCTCTCCCATTTACCTTCCATGTTATTGTAGACGGGTCCATATATCTTTCGAAGTACCTTTCTTTCAAAAGAACGTATTGAATCTTCTGTCGTTGCTGATGTCGCCCAAGTTTCACAACCGTATAAAAGTGCTGGTCTCACCAGTGTCGTGTACCCGATAAGGTAACAATAAAAGGCTGTACTGTACCTCAATGTCCCAATGTCTGAAGTTTACTTTTCTTGCTGCTATGCTCACTAGCGTCATTGACACGCTCAGAAAATACATTTAAGACTAATCTTACGAACTTAGAGACTGCCTTAGATATAAAAAAAATCTTCACTTTTTGTCCACACATGCACTCATCATAGTCCCGAACGGCCTCCAAGCTTAATGCTGACAGTCAAGCAATAATACTCCACTGGTCGCTTAATTTAACAAGTAGTTCCATGACGAACTAAAGAGCCCACTTTTCTTAAAATTTCAGATGCATGCATGCCAATCTTAATAGACCTATCTAGGATAATGACGAAATCAAGTTGGTAATACTAACATTTCAAAGTACTGCAGTTTGAAATACACCTGAAATAGTGTAGCCTAATAGAGTAACTTACAACAATTGGCAGCCCTGGTGACTCTGAATATATTCTTAGTTCCAACTCTTAAGGTATAGAATGTACATAAAAAATTTGGTTGAAGCCTAATGGATAATATGGATTTTACATGCTGTTTGATATTGCATTTATCAGTGCGTGTAAAATCATGTTGGGAACGATGTCATGTATGTGATGCCCGGAATTATTCTGAAATATTATAGTGCCAATTTTATATAAAATCCATTTGTTAGTATAGAAGTAACTTGTAATGAAAAATTGAACTTATCAGAAAACTTAGAATCATGCTGGCAGCACTGAGGTATATTAGTTACTCCAAATTAATCTAGAATGTCAGGTACTATACGTGTGCAAAGTTTAGAGGTCATGGCTTGCATACTTTCTGATATATTGATATTAGGATTAAACAAATAGAGAGAACATTTATTAACAGTTGCCAGCCCTGCTGGTTCTTACGGATAGGCACAGTTAAAACTGTTATGGTACACAAAGCACATACGAAATTTGGTTGAAATCCATTTGTTAGTATAGAAGTTACATGCATTTTAAAACTGGACCTATCAGCAGGCTTCGAATCTCTTTGGCAGCACTGATATATATATTGTTGCGTGCCACCCCCTAGTGGCAATTCCGTTAACTGGATTACGGAGGGTAGAAAGCACAACACCAATTACTGCTTTAAAGAGAAGTTAGCTTTATTGCTTGCAGGAAAGATACACCACTCAACAGCAAATACAAGCAATTAGAACCTTACTCCAGTTTCCTCAAGTCTCTTCCTTGAGCGCTCTTGCCCCTTACACTTCTCAACAAACCACAGAAGTGAAACCGTCTTAATGAGTCCGGTGGCCTTGACAGAAGCTACCTGCACCTCTTCCTCATGTACACCAACTACAGTTACTTACGATATTCCGCTACACGCTATTTCGCTGTCCACAAGCTGGGGGAAACAATGTCACTGGATTTCGTAACTCGCACGGCACTTCGTCACCACACTTCTGTCGCTCAGGAAAGACGCTCGCACTAGCTCGTAAAACACACACCCACAGAAAACCCGGTCCCCTCACTGTTGAAGCCGCTTATATAGCAGGCTGGTGACTCACTGAATTCTAGAATCGACCAGGGCACACGGCTTCTCGACATTTCCTTCACTGGCTGGGTCACGAATATTCTGGACCATCCCTTTCACTTCGCAGTCCGTTGCGTAACGCGCACGTAATACACTGAGGCAGAGCACACACAGCCCGGGGGAGCTGTGACTCACGCGGCGAGCGACAAAACAAACTCACTGCCGTAACAATATATAAGTTACAAGCTATACCCGGCATGCGTTGCAATGCCAATCAAAGAAAGTGTTGGCGTTGTAATTTTGTTTCTTGAAGTGCTTTTGGATACACAATACTTTTTTCAATTTACGTTAACTGCCTATAAGCTATCGTAAAATGGATTTACTAATTTAGAAACATTCGTGGGAGCGTGCATAGCAACTCACCAAAGTTTCATCGCAATCGGATGAATGATATATGAACGCATACGAGATTTTATTTATACGATTCGCGCGCTCACTCATTTGTTGAATCTACCCTGTGATACCTATTTTACAATGGATTTACTAAACCAGAAACCTTCCCTGGAGTGTACACACGAATTCACCAAAGTTTCATCGCAATTGGATGAATAGCCTAGTATATGAACGCTCACGGGACTTTGTTAAAACGCTTCGCGTGTCGTCACCCATTTGTTGGATCTACTCGTGCGCTACCTATTGTAAAATGGATTTACTAAGCCACAAACCTTCCCGGGAGTGTACACAACATCTCTCCCAAGTTCCATCGCTATTGGACGAATGGTATGAACGCATACAGGATTTACTTGAAACGCTTCGTGCGTATCGCCCATTTGTTGAATCTACTCGTGCGCGACTTATTGTAATATGGATGTACTAAGCCAGAAACCTTGCTTGGAGTGTACTCAACGTCTCACCGAAGTGTCATCGCAATCGGATGATTGGTATATGAACGCATATGGGACTTTGTTGAAACGATTCGCATGTCATCGCCCTTTTGTTGAATCTACTCGTGCGCTACCTATAGTAAAATGGAATTACTAAGCCGAAAACCCTGGAGTGTACACCACCCAAGTTTCATCGCTATCGGACGAATGGTATATGAACGCATAGGGGACTTTGTTGAAACGCTTCGTGCGTCGTCGCTCATTTGTTGAATCTACTCGTGCGCTACCTATTGTAAAATGGATTTACTGAGCCATAAACCTTCCCTGGAGTGTACACAACATCTCACCCTAGTTTCATCGCTATCGGACGAATGGTATATTAACGCATACGGGACTTTGTTGAAACGCTTCGTGCGTCTTCGCTCATTTGTTGAATCGACTCGTGCGATACTATTGTAATATGGATTTACTGAGCCAGAAACTTTCCTTGGAGTGTACTCAACATCTCACCCAAGTTTCATCGCAATCGGATGTATTTTATATGAACGCATTGGAGAATTTGTGGAATCGCTTTGCGCGTCGTCGCTCATTTGTTGGATCTACTCGTGCGCTACCTATTGTAATTTGGATTTACTAAACCTTCCTTGGAGTGTACTCAACATCTCACCCAAGTGTCATCGTAGTCGGACGAATGGTATATGAACGCATACGAGACATACACACAGACAGACAAACTATCTCGTAACATTGATTTTTATCTATATATAGACACCAAACTAAGGTAGAATGTCAGGTACTATACGTGTGCAAAGTTTAGAGCTGTTGGCTTGCATACTTTCTGATATATTAATATTAGTGTTAAAACATAGAGAGAACATTTATTAACAGTTGGCTGCCCTGGTGGTTCTTTAAAATACGCACAGTCATGTCTGTCATAGTACACATAGTCTGGTACATACGAATTTTGGTTGAAATCCAATCGATAGTATAGAAGTTACAAACATTTAGAAATTGGACCTATCCGCACTGGCATGTATGAACTTCTGAAAAGTAATGTAGATTGCTATTATTTATAGCCTATCTGTGCCAATTTTGGAATAGTTTGCATTCATAACTTCTGAGATATCCAACATAGAGCACAAATTTCAATTGCGATTATTCAGCAGTTGGTAGCACTGGCGTCAATTTCAAATATGGCCGTGATATATTCGGGTATAGATCTTTACTTTCACCAAATTTGGTTTCGATAGCTGCAGCCGTTCTGGAGTTGATAGTGGGGACACACACACACTGAAAGACAGACAGACAGACAGACAGACAGAAGGTCAGACAGACATTTTCCCGGATTGATCTTATAAGTCTACTTTTTCCTCATTTTTGCCAAATGAAAAAGTAGGCTGAAAATAGGTAGCTTTCTAACGAAATCTACCTAAAAGCACTTGTCAATTGAGTACAGTTCATAATGTACTGGAATATAGAGGTCACATGAAGATATACCAGAACTAAATTACTAGGCACAGAAAGTCCACGTCGCTGTAATGATCAAAACGTAGTGATATAACAGTTATTTTAATAGTGCTGCCATAATTTGACTTACAGTCAGGCACACAACACTTCCTAGGCATCTAAAATAGTTTAATGAAATATTAGTGAATAATTTGTTGGTTAAATTCATTACAAGGCATTGGTCACACAAACAACTTAATACGAGAAATACTCACTTCTACAACTTTCAGCAGGTCTGATTTACCACGATGAATTTCACGGGTGTTGAAATAGTTAGTACGAACTGCTTTTAGATGCTGTCATATCTAAATAAACAATATTTATGAGTAAAACTTAGCATGTGGTCTTACGTGTTTATAGAACTTACGGACTCTACTAAACGTTGCCAATTCTACCAACAGCACGGCTTGAGAATTATAGACGGCGATGTGTAGGCTACAGTGATGAATATGACTAGGTGTGTTCCATCTCCAAATATGAGTCTTTTGTGCTTATGTTTGCTACACATTAGTGCATGTGTTCTATGTTACTCTCATTTTCTTCATAGCTGCTGCCACCTATGAGAAATTTGTCGAGAGAAAATAACATTGTTGGTCATTTGCCAGCAATTCAAACTTTCAAACTCATCTACAGTATCTCATAACCAGCTAAAGTGGATATGGAACACTTACACATGAGTCGTCCAGTTGCAAAACTCGTTTAATCCACTTGTGAATAAGAATCATGTCGTGATATTATTTATTTTATTTCATTTTACTTTATTTTGTTTAATTTAATTATATTTTGTTTTGTTTTATTTTGATTTTGTTTTTGTTTATTTTGTTTTAATTTTTTCGTTTTATTTTATTTCGTTTTATTTTGATTTCCCAGAAAACAAACACAATACCAAAACAAACAAAAACACGAAGCAAAAAGCAAAATTCAAAAACAAAATCAAAAGCAGAAAAAAACAAGAAACACAAAGCTTAAAGCAAAATTCAAAAAAAGCAAAAGCAGAAAACAAACACAAACCCAAAACCAAGAAAGAAAAGCATAACGTAAAATTCAAAAGCAAAAGCACAATGCAAACACAAAACCAAAAACACAAAGCAAAATTAAAAAAGTAGAAAACAACAAACACAAAAGATACGCGAGGCAAAGTCCACAGAAACGTTTCTGATGAAAATGATTCTTAATCACAAGTGGATTGAACGAGTTTTGCAACTGGACTACTCATGTGAACTGAATCGGAAAATTTGGTCTTCCTTAAACAGAGTAAGGACTAACTGTGGCAGATTTGATGCATAAATGGGACAAAGTTCAATCACCAAAATGTGATTGCGGTGCAGAAAGGCAAATAGTTCAACATATCATCCAATCTTGTCTAATGTCAGCCTTCCCCGGAGACCCTTCTGAGTTCCTGTTGACGACTGATCGAGTTGTTGACTATCTATGGCAGTGGTGCTGAACCCGTAGAAGTCTGCGGACCACTCAGCGTGAAATTGAATCATGTTCGGACCACCCCTCCTCCCTCCTCCCTCCCCTCTCCACCAATAAACCTTGTCAGTTGTAACCCTTCCTCAATAAAGATATTTCAATTCAAAACCTGACAGTCATGGCCGCGAATACACTCGGGCGATTCTCATTCAACGCACATCGTTTTCGGAATCCCCATTTATTGGCCACTTTTTTATACGTGCTGGTGGACCCTTTACTCCCATGGACCACTCCCGAGGCACTCGTGGACCACCCGTGGTCCGCGGACCACCGGTTAAGAACCACTGATCTATGGGCATTGAAAGTGTCATTATAACCTATTTCTGTCTTCCCACCATCTCTCAGCCTCCACCCTTGTCCAGTCTTCTCCTCTCTTCTTCACGCAGGGGCGTGGTGGCTCAGCGGTCAAGCTGTATGCCTCTCACCAAGGCGGACCGGATTCGATTCCCGGTCACTGCATGTGAGATTTTCGATGTGAAATGCCATGTCCTGTGGTTCGGATTCCACGTAAAACGGAGGTTCCGTGGCTTATGATCGAGAGATTAACGGTCACGTTAAACTACAAGCTTCCTTTTTTTTTCTTCTTCGCGCTTTCTTCCACCCCCTTCAGCCACCTGTCTCTCGGTCTTTCTCTCGGTCTCTTTCCTTCCCACTTCGTCTCGTGTATCCTCCTGGGTATCCCCTTCTCCTCCATTCGTTTTACATGTCCATACCATCTAAGTCCAGATTTCTCTATACCATCCTGTAATGGTTCCTCCTTCATTAATTCTCTGGTCCTCTCATTTCTTATTCTGTCCATCTTTGTAGCTCCAATACTGCTTCTCAAGAACCTCATCTGACTGGCCTTTATTTTGCTCTTCTCCCTTCCTTTCATAACCCAGATCTCCGAGGCATACGTCAGGATAGGGGCATAGTACGTCCGATATATGATCTTTTTGCTGTTCCGAGGGACATCCTTGCTCCATAACATGCTTCTTACACTCCTCCGGAATGCTTCTGCCTGTCTCCCCCGCTCATTTATTTCTCTATCGTTTCTTCCATTATCTTGTATCAGGCTTCACAGATACAGTACTTGAAACTCTCCACTTTCTTCAGTTGTTCCCCACCAATTGTTATTCCCGTTGTGGTTCTTTCCTTCTTCCTTGTTGTGATCACCATCTCACTCTTATTTATGCTAAATTTCATCCCATATCCTTGTATTATTCCTTCCCACACGTCCAACTGTTCCTGTACCTCCTCCTCCTTGTTGCCCCAAATCATCAAATCATCTGCATTGCATTGTAAATATTATAATCTTGTATCTTGTTATACTTGTTTACTGTTCCATGATGTGATGATTGCCAAACGCTAAATAATAAATAAATTACGTACATATGGGTTCACATGCACCCTTGGTCGTGATGGAATTGAAAAACTGCAATGTTTCTTATGTGCCAAAATTCTTTGCAATGATAATATGAGGCCTGAGAAGGTAAAAAAAAATGTCCATTACATAATTGCTCCTTCATTAATTACTTAGTGAAAGAGGATGAGGGGGTGGGGGTGAGGTGAATTATTTTTAGGGGAGGTGTGAGAGTAAAACGGTTAAGAACCCCTTCCGTATATCAATACATTTCCGTAGCAAGGCCTTGGATATACTGTGTCGTATTGGTAAGTATCTAGCTCGCAATCTGTTCCCGTAACAGAGACGTGGAAAACAAGAGCAAGAAACACGCCAGGATTTGAGTTCCACGCCATTAATAAAGTATTATAGTGAAGTTTATAACGCGAATCCGAAATGCTCTATTGCAGAACTAGTTGCTACCGACCAATCACACACCAGCTAACACAACACTCAAAGCTCACATATACTTACAAAACCTAATAAGCCTCTCAGACGCTAGTTTGTTTACTCAATCTAAGAGTGCAGAATGGACAGAGATTTGCTGACAGAAGACGATGGGTTTATGGTTACGAGTGACTTTTAACCCTTGGTAGAAGAAGTGAGGGTCATTTCATATCCACAAATTTTTAAAACTGCTAATAAATGGCGAAATACATGCTCACAAGGGGAGTCCACAGTGTTCCAGACACCGATTTTATCGATCTTTGGCAAGACGAATCTGCATGGGTAAAAATAAATAGCCATTCCGGAATGTCCTATAGTGCCTATGTTAATTTTCATCTTTGTATTTTTCTTTTTCTCATAAAGTGTTAATATTAGGATGTCTCATAAGTAATGTTTTTAAGTTAACATAGAGTTGGTTTTCTTTGGTTCACCAATGCTAGTTATAGGAGGCCATGACTAGAATTGCGTACATTGCGAGAATGTATCGATCGTCAGTTGTTCATACACAATCACAAATGGAACTTACAGAGTTGGAGGTTAGGGTCCTTCTAAAGCATTACTGGAAACAAGATTACAACGCTGCTGCCGCGACTCGAAGAAAATGTGAAGTGGAAGAAGAAAGTATCGTTAGTGAGCGTGTGGCACAACGATGGTTCCAACATTTCAACACTGCAGAAGAAAACACTACAAATTGTCCGCGTTCTGGAAGACCTAAACTATGGGATGTTGAGAATACACGCAAAGTTTTGGAAGAAAATCCTCAAAGAAGTATTCGTAGGCTGTCAGAAGAACTTGGTGCATCAAAAGATACCATACATCGCCAGATTAAGACACTTGGAAAATCAAACAGAAGCTGTAGATCTGTACCTCATGGATTGATCCCCGAACAGGCTCCCTCAGGAGAATTGTCACATGTGATGAAAAATGGTCGATTACCGTAACACTGACGCCTAAATGATTTTCTTTCAGGAGTGTTCCTTGAGGCTTTCTTCTTACTTTAACCCAGGCTTTCCGTAAATATTTTATTTTTTTATTTTTCAAGATGTTTAAAAAAATGGCGTGATTTTAACAGCATTTTTCATCAACATGTCAAAAGTTAATTTAGAAAAACGACTATGTTAAAAGAAAACATCACTTCTAAAAAATTTAGCTTTGAATGTCGAAACGTTAGGGAAAATAAGTTATATTAAAAATACGTAGTGATGTGAACTTATTCCTATCTGTTAGCTTTCCTTATTGACGATTTAATATAAATTAAATACCAATGGGTGCGAAAGTTTGATGCTTTTCAGTTGGTCAACACGTTTGTACCCAAATAAGATGGTTTATTCCCTAATCCTGAGAAAAATTTACATGAGATTAATAAATACACTTGGATGACCAGTTTCGATCGTAAAGCAATCATCATCAGATCCATTACATTTAGGCTTTAATATTTATGTCTGAAAATATGGGTGAAAATATTTACTAAAACGGGGAGATACGTAGAAGAACCAGTATTAAAGATGTCATCAACACAGTGGACAGACTAAAATGGAAATGGGGAGGCCACGTAGCGAGGATGGAACATAGGAGGTGGACGCACAGACTAACGATGTGGGACCCCAGAACCGGTAGGAGAAACGTAGGAATACAGAGGACACGCTGGGCTGACACATTCAAGAAATTCGCCGGACCACAATGGACAAGAAGAGCAAGAGACAGACAAGAGTGGAAGACCCTAGAAAAGCTCCTTTTCAAAACATAGTATATGCGAGGAAAGGAAAGGAGCAACTCAGTGCAACATAGTGACCCTTTAAAAACATGTCCAATAGCGATAATGTATTGAGGACAGTTAAAACTCGACTAAAAATAAAGTGAACGTGCTAGAAACATTAACAATTTTGTAAATATTAGATATAAGAACAAGAATTCATAACATAGAGAATTCTGTAACTAGGTTAGGAATAGATATACCAATAGCTATAAGAACAATTCAAGAACAGAGACTAACATGCCAGAAAAGTGCACCACTACTTTAATCCTAAATAAAAAATTAAAAATTAAAGATAATGGTAAAAATCTTTTTCAAGCTAAATATATTAATTTATCATAACGAAACCGGGGGAGAGTCCCCCGAACTGAAATAAATATAAAAGACAAAAATGTTAGTTTCAAAAAAAAATACGAAAGAAAAAGTATCTCTTCCTATAAATATTACACAAAATAATATTCTTATAAATAAAATTCTTGCATATTCTGCTATAAAAATTAATGCAAACCCCCCTCTTCTATATTCTACATTAAAACCTGATACCAATTCAGATTCTCCTTCAGCAAAATCAAAGGGAGTACGATTAGTTTCAGCTAAACAAGACGCAAATCAAGCTAATATTAAAGGGAAAGACAAAAAGATGACCTCACTACTCTTTAGGAGTGTAATGGAGCAAAATCCCTGCCTAGGCAGGAGGCGATTGCCCTTAGGGGATTAAAGGGCTGTATTTATGTATTTATTTATATATTTTATTTTTATTTTTTTATTTTTTATTTATTTATTGACCGACTGAAAAGCATCGTTTACTATGGCAACACTGAAAATGACTTCAAACACCATAATACCAATGGCTATTAAATAAATTTATTACACCTTAGTCAATAATAATAATAATAATAATAAATTAATAAATGAAATGTACCGGTTTCGGCAATATTTGTGGTCTTCTTCAGTGGTATTGTTAAAAAGAAAAGAGACTAATGTAATTATCAGTCCTGGAGGAAATGAGCATGGATGGGAAAACAACTAATGTCATAAAAGCAACTGTCACAAATACGTTTTCGAAAGTTAAATTCATGGGTGAACTATCAAATCCTTCGAAATAAGAACGGGAGTATGACGGGGGGATGGGCTCTCACTGTTATTGTTCAACCATGACGAATAGAAATAAACAGTGTCATCACTCCGCTACTTAAGCATTGTAGTTCATGGTCCAGCCAGTGGGTGGCGCGCAAGTCGCGCCGAACCATAAGCACGTATGACAGTAACCCACGAGGTTAGTACTGTAATATCCTGTGTGCGAGAAGTCATATTATTCGAGGGAAATTGTTTCTTTGTAATAGTTTACGAATGTCTGTGCAGTGCTTTGTGTGTGCAAACAACTAAGTTTTCTGTTGTTTCGGGAAAATGTCGTAATGTTTTGTTCCTGGAAGTAAATCGGGTTACGAAGAAAATCTGATGGTAGACATTTTTTCACACTGCCAAAAGAAACAAATCTGTTTGCGAAATGGGCGAGAGTTATGCCGTGGAAAGATAAGCAATTGTCGATCAAAAATAGAATCTGTGACGAGCGTTTTTCGGAAGATTTAATTATTATAAAGGCGTGAAGTGGAAATTAAAACCTGGATCAGTAACTCACATTTTTCAAAATTTACCGAATTATCTATCCACTGATGTAAAATCACGAAAGGCGCCCAGTAGGATACGAAATGAAGGCAGCCTTCCATGATTACTTGTTCTATTTCGTGCCATCCATACCTAAAACGAAAAAAAAATCCGTCTTAATAATAATAGGCCTAAATAATAATAGTTGTTGATTCTTTAGGGACTTAACGACATCGTTGTCACGTAGCCCCGTGTGTTTGGGTTTCTTTAGAATTCGTCTGATAACCTGTGTCATTATGATGTCTGTAGTAGTGTGTGTATTTGGAATTGAGGTAGGATTTGGGTAGGAAGCGGCCGTGTCCTTCAGTTAGGTACCATCCCGGCATTTGCCTGGAGGAGAAGTGGGAAACTACGGAAATCCATAGCTGAGGTAGGAATCGAACGCGCCTCTTAACATGTTTGCCTCACGAGGCTGAGTGAACACCGTTCCAGCCCTCAGACCAGTATTAAATTTATAGGCAGAGCTGGGAATCGAACCCGGACTTCCGTTGTGATAGCCAAGTGGCCAAGAATGAGTCGGACATATAATAATAATAATGGCCAACCTGCCAATAAAATAAACGGTCATCCAATTGTTCGCTTCCGTTACCGTCCTCCTGATCTTCGGATCTTGTTTCAACTTTGTCTTCAGTATCAGAGTCACAAATTCCTTTGAAATTACTGAATCATGAACTAGCTATCTTTCAGCAGAAGGTGACACGCTTCATCTGCATCCTTAGGTTTTCGTAAGGTGCAATCTCCTTACTGATATTAACTAAGGCAACATACTAAGCCAAATGATCGGTATAACAGCACACCTGCCACTCACTGACAGAATGTAACATCATTGGGAGCGCCGGTACTATCAATCTCACGCTGACAAAATGTTACACGTGTTAAAGTTATTTTTAGGCATGCTATTTCACAACTCCAGAAAAATGCTTACTAAGGTTTGGTGTAAGATGTCACGAGACGATAAGATCATAACTTGAATTGTTGGCTTGATATTAAAACTAATATAACGAACCATGGAGCTGTCAGACCAATGTGCGACTAACGGAGGGTTTTAAACGATAGTTCTACATGGGAACAGAGAATATTAATACTAACTTTTTGACAGTATTATTCATAAGTCTAAACACACAATTTGTTGTAATCAGCGTAACCGCAGTCTTCGTAAAGAGGTTTACGTAGCCCAGCGCGTATCCCACTATTGAACAGCTGACTGTGTAGCGTTGGGGATCAGCGCCGCTAGCGCTAGACGAGCGGGGCGCGGTTGAACTCGGTGAGTGATAACACTATTTATTTCTATTCGTCATGGTTCAACTGTGTGCTTGAGAAAGTGGTCAGAGAATGGAACACCAATATAAAGAATGGAATAAGACTGGGCTGCAAAAAGAAGAACCTCAAAATCAATTGTATTGCTTTTGCAGATGATATGGCCTTGTTTGCTGAAACAATGGATGGAGGAAGCAAGGGAGCAAATCCTTGAACTGGAGAAACAAGCAGCTAAAATAGGTCTTCACATCTCGTTCGAAAGAAATAAAATCAAGACAAACAACAAACACCCGCGTAAATACCTCAAAGTTCAAGAACAAAAGATTGAAATAGTAAATGAATTCAAATATCTCGGAGAATGGATTAGTTGGAATGCTGGGGAATGCAAAGCAATGGAATCCATGAAAAATAAACTTGAAATGACCTTCCAACTAACAAAAGATACATACAACAAGAAATCCCTTTTATGGGTGTCCAAAATTAAACATTATAAGACCGTGAGTAAACCAGGAGCACTGCACGCAGCAGAAACCCTGAACATGAATTATGTCTGAAGTCAGACGGAGAAACTTGAATTAAAGGAATTAAACATTTTTAGGAGACGATGGAGAAGGAAACTTGTAGCAGCGCGCGGTCCACTGGGCCTGATCGCGTAGAAGAAGAAGAAAACATTTTAAGAAACTAGCATTACCCGTCGCGGCTTCGCCCGCGAATATTCTACTTGTAAAGAGTACACTTAGCAAAATCTCAATCATGAATGCTATGGCTGATTTATCCTTGGTATTGAACCCTTATTGATCTTCGATAAATAAGTATTCATATTTATTATTATTATTACTACGGCCCAGGCAGCACATAAGGAAGTCGACTTGGATATTAGGGAGGCCAGCATTTCGTAATGATTGCAACAGAAGCTGAGTTGGTAGCTATTCCTGGGGGACGGCCAGAATTAGTCGAGTTCAAGGCCAAATTGTGCAACTACTGTACCAAAATTGGAGACATAAAGGGAGAATCACGAGGTCCTCTCAACGAACATACGATTGAATCAGCCAATCGCAAGAGACCAAGCCGTGACCACGAGGTGGACGGCGTCAGTAGTAAAAAGCGCGCGGAAGTGTGTATCTAAGGAACCGCCGAACGGATTAATCTCCGCTCGAGTAATTTGAGACGTTGGATTCATTTGGAGAAGAATGACACTAGCCCCATCTTTGTGAGACATAAACTCTGGAAGTTTTTATCCGACTCCGCCCCACTCCTCCGCCCTTGTCAGTTTCTCATAAATAGTCTGGCCTGACGCCTATCTGAGTACTCAGTTGTGGAGCCTTCAGAGGCATACT
This sequence comes from Meconema thalassinum, assembly GCA_946902985.2. Lineage (NCBI taxonomy): Eukaryota > Metazoa > Arthropoda > Insecta > Orthoptera > Tettigoniidae > Meconema > Meconema thalassinum. Next base: position 69,273,912 of record OX336394.1, on the reverse strand, counting down.
CCACGCCAGTTTGAAGTGTGATTTTGACGCTCGAATTTATCGAAGTACTCAGTTGTGGAGCCTTCAGAGGCATACTCCACGCCAGTTTGAAGTGTGATTTTGACGCTCGAATTTATCGAAGTACTCAGTTGTGGAGCCTTCAGAGGCATACTCCACGCCAGTTTGAAGTGTGATTTTGACGCTCGAATTTATCGAAGTACTATTCCTGTGGAGCCTTCAGAGGCATACTCCACGCCAGTTTGAAGTGTGATTTTGACGCTCGAATTTATCTAAGTACTATTCTTGTGGAGCCTTGAGAGGCATACTCCACGCCAGTTTGAAATGTGATTTTTACGCTCTAAAATCAGTGAAGCTAATTTTATTTTCTGAGCTCTGGGGAGCTAAAGTCGCAGCGTTGGCAGTACCGAATTTTATAAGCTATAATACATTTTGTTCTAAAATCAACTAAGTTGTGTGATCTAAATATTTCACGCCAGCGCGTGATAAACTGTAACATTCTTTTAAAGACGACGAGTTCAACTTTAAGGGGGAAGTATCGTATCACCCTAATTAGCGCTTACCAGAACCGAAGTCCAAGACGGGACGGAAATACCAGACGAGATAGCGACTGCTGGTGCAGCCAGGATTTTGAACTTGTTAACGAGCCAGTGGCGCGGACTCGAGATGTATATTTTATGTATAAATTGTGTGTATTGTATGTGTTTTTATAGTGCGTATGTGCGATATAATTAGGGCCAGTCTTCGCTATTAATCGCAGTAGGACAATTGTGGGTGAACTGAGTAGCCTGCAAGCGATTATAGATAGGCAAATATTTAACATTGAACTTTTCTGCCAAGGAGTCGAGACCAAGATGATCAGCACGTGGTTTGAAGTTGGGATGAGCTTCAAGAAATCAACGCAGACGACTACTATGGAGTGCTAAATTGTCCATAGGGCAATGGGTTGAGGAGGATGTCCTTAGTCCTACATGCAGAAGCGGTGATGTACTAAAATTGGATTATTTCAATTATGTAGTTAGATTTGGCCGGGGAACTTTGTAAATAGTCATGTTTTTCTTTCTTGTTTTTAGCTGTTTTTTCTTGTACCGACACTATATGTTTAAATGTCCGTTGGCGCGTGGCCAAAGTGTTTGTTGATATTTTGATTTTTTTTCTTGAGTCATATGTAATGTACGCGGCGTGCGTGCGTGATTTTATCCTTGCAATTGCGGAACCCGTTACATTCGATAAATGGTGCTTTATTAACGTTAATATTTGAAATAGGAATGGGAGGAAATGATTGTAAAACATTTTGCTGAACAGGTTATTATTCATGTTAGGGTAGCCGAGTGCACCAACTTAAAAGTAATTATAGAACACCTTCGTTCTAATTTTGATAGATTTTTCTTGAGTCCTTTTCAGGTGACTAGTCACGGCATAGAACGATGGCGCCAGCATGTGGATATTATTTGTGTCTTTTATTTCAGGGTCTGTCACAACCCATACGTGTGATTAAGTGTGTGTTGATGTGTCTAGTGTGTGTTGATTCTACGTGAGGAGGGGGTAGTTGTCCTACCGCCCTTATATATTTTTGCTGCTGTTGTATTTTTAGATGGAAAGACAGAGTGCTCTTGGGAGACTGCTGATTCTTGTCCATATGTTTTTCTGACACACACGTATTATTGTGCTTTGGGGCACATTTCTTCGAGGTTCGACCCCATGTTCTGGGAGGTCGAGGTTATTGACACGTGGGTTGACAGACATGCAGAGTTCCACAAACCGCCCGTTTTGCCTGTGACTTATTTTGATAGGCAGTCCTATTTGTCCGACTGAACCCTGTAAGCTTTCATGTAGCAAACCTGTTCATTGTGATGGCTAATTTTTAAGCCATAATTAATTGGGGAGTTCGCCATGTGTGTAACGGATTGTTGTACCTTGTATGGATAAGAATATTGTGATTAACGTAAATGTTGGCTGTTTGCCTATTGCTTTGTTGATGACTCGATTTCATGTAATTTTGTTTGTCACACCCGTGTGGTGTAGTGGTAGAGTATTTGTAAATTTTGACAGCGGTCATTTGAGTATTTTTCTATTGGTCACGTGTTAATGTACTTGTGTTGATTTGTGTGAGAAGTCCTAAGTTTTTAGGCAGTAAATGTTGCTACGGCAATTTAAGTCCAATTTCACACGGAAATTTTGTGTTTGTTTATAGTAGATTTAGGAAGTGTCGATTTAACTTAAGTATTGTAGTTGTGTTCCCTTGTGTCGGTCTAGCTCTAGGAAATGCGGATTCGTTGTTTGAAGGGTCATTCTGGATGATAACGAATCACGCATTCAAAGTACACATCGTGATGCATGTAGAACGGCGTACGCACTTATATGGTCACTTTTGCATCTTTTAATTTAAGGACACTTGGTCCAGGTAATTAATCTCTCCAGAGATATCGCCTAAGTTTTTGGCATTTTTATTAAGCGGGAGTCAAGTGGGAGTTTTTGTTGTTAATTGTTTATGTGTAAATATGGTGATTTGTTATTAAATTCAGTTGTTTTTTAACCCTGGCTTCACTCTTTCCTGCATGTTATTTTGTTATATGTTACCCTGCAAGTTAATGAAGCGCCCTGACAGCAACTTACGAATATGACCTGTTACGCCCCGAATCTGAGTCTCATATGCTTCTTTGCAAGGGTTCAGTATGAATAACCAGACTTTATCAATTCAGCTACTGGTGCAGTGGTTAGGGGTATGTCATTCCTTCATAGGTATATCAGAGCGAAGTTAGTTTTCTGGGAATATCGCAGACACTATTAATTTAAGGGCCTTTAAATGTGGTTTCCGGAGACTCTTTATAGTCGGGTGAAAAAGACCTTTCGTACCACACTCACACGGGAAAATTGCGTGAAAAAATCTAGAGTGCCCCTTGAGCCCCTTAAGCGCATTATACTGTATGTATTGATGAATTTTATAGCTTAATTTTGTTCCGTGATAACCTTATAACCGTCTGGAAACTTTCACAGTAATGTAATAATTGGAATTGCATTGCGGCTTACAGAAATAGATTCTGTTACCATGGTTACCGTGTTGCATTCTCTCATTATTTCATTGTAAATATACATGTTTCAAGGTATTTATTTAATTGTGAGGCATTTAAAGTGTAAGTGAGTGCGTTTCGCGTACGCATTGGGTTATGCTGAACCTGTAGGTACCCCATATGTGTAGGTTAGTGTTAATGGGACCTTATTTTCGGTACAAAACTGGAATGGGACCTTAGCAGAATAATATAGGGAGGGATATCATAGGACCAAAATTTCAGGATAATAGGATGAGACTGCAAGAAAATTGAAAAACTCTCAGATACTATGCGATTAAGGAGGATACATTTTTACGCCATCTTCTCAGAATGAACTCTAACCAAACAAATTCTTGATTTCTTCCGTAACCGCAAAACAAAATCCACATGGTTTAAAGAAACTGAAAAAGAACTAGTAGAATTTTTAATTAAAAAATACAGAAAATTCACTACTCAATATAGGAGCTAAAATAATCACTAAAGAGGAAAATATAAGGTTCCGAGACAATTCTACACTAACATCCAAACCCATCATCTCAGTGTGCCTTCCTTCGGAGGGGAAGTAAAGCCGGCGGTCCCATGTCATAGATTCCACTAATTACACCAGTGTGAAGCTAAATTGTATAGGTTAAGAATGTAAACAACGCTCTTAGGTTCCTACGTTCGTTGCCAAGAGCCGACTGCGGTGGCGTCTAGTAGCTAAGTTCTGAACTAATAGTTATTGACGGTGGCGTTTGGCGGCAAAAGTAGGAACTATTTAAAAAAATCAAAGTTTGTAGTTCTTACTTGAATAAAAAAAAAAGATAACACACACTAATACAGTCAGCACGATTAACACCGGCTATCAGACAGATTCTACACACACCCAAAGTACACGGGGCTACATGACCGCGTTGTCGCAGCCCCTAACTGAGGAACCAACCAACCATCGGAAGAAGAGAGGAAAAGAAGATCAGAAAGAATGAAGAGATAGAACAACCCACAGAGAAATGATTGATGCAACGTACCGCAAAGAGGTTGAAACGAAAGAATAATACGAGCAGAGCTCTTTTTATTGATATTTTACTTCGGTTTTCTGTGTTTTTAATATACAGATCTGTAACAATATGGGCTTTAATTTGATGTTAGTAAGAATAATAAAATGATAATGACATACTGTATATCTACAAAGTTGGTGTTTGTAGATGTAGTCCAATTTGTATTCCCTTAAAAAATCTTGAGATGGTCAATAGGGTGTTGGTTGATTGCTCTGTTTAGGGGCAGCAACAACGCAGTCATGTAGCCCCGCGTACGTTGGGTGCGAGTAGAATCTGTCTGATAACCGGTGTTAATTGTGATGGCTGTAGCCCAGGCATAAGTTTTAACTTCAAAAAAATAATGTAAAGCTGAAATTTGGCATTGATGTTCCCTAGTACCCTAGTAACAAATCCTGAAAAGTCCCCAACTCTGCGTTGTCCGCGTCATAGTTTTTGGAGAGTTCGAAAGGGCTTAAATGTGGCATATGTGCCAAAAACAGCATTTTTGCTTCCTGCGTTCAAAATACTGATCCTAAATAAGTTCTATTGAGCTTTGATAGTAATAAGACAAGGACTGCGTTAAATATAACGCTCTTATTGGTCGTAATTATTGCCATACATTTAAACAGATGAGTAATCAAACATTTTAGCTCAACTTTTCTCACGAAAATTTAGCTAATTTGTCATTAGCCGGGACTTATCGTGTAAACAGCTGCTGATAGCGACTAAAGACCCAATGTAAAAGTTGTAAAGCACACTTGTAGCTTTAAAACGATTCATTGCCCATGTTCATCAGACAAACAGCAGCAGAGATACAGTTACAAATATAAAAGTGCAAGTGTGGCAGTCGCTTTCCGAACGAACGCCCATTTACGCTGGTGGGCTCCATCTATTCACCTTTGCTGACACCATTTTGTTTCTTTGATAAAGAGCTTTTATTATGGTATTCCTTTGAATCCAGATAAACTAGCAGAAACCGTTTGCATAGAACAAAACGAGTTTAATGCAGTTATCAGTTAAACGTACATTCATAATATGCATTATGCAAATAATAACAAAACAAAGCTTAAAAAGCTTTCTTTAGACAAAGAAGACTTGCAAAACAAAGCTTACATCGGACTCAATCGTCCTCCTCATCGTCTGAGCCATCAAATGTGACGTTGCCACACGCTTTTCCACTGCAGTGTCCACACATTAAGGAGCATTCTAAACCGGAATGTACACACTCACACCGGCTGCCACAAGAGATCTTGCAGTTGCAGGACACCAAATTGAGGAGATGATCGGGAGCAGCTGGAAGATGAGTTGTCACTGGTACTAAAGCTGAGAGTTGGATTTTCCATCCCCATTGGGTCGGGTCCAAAGAAAATCCTAACCATTCCTGAACTTGCAAATGTACCCGCAGTGAATGTTGTTTGCTTGCCGCCGAAGTCGGCGGAAGTGAAGCCAGCTGAAATGATGCAGTGTCCGGTTGTTTGGCAATTTTTTGGCTGTATTTCACTACCCGAAGTTCGTCGAGGCTTTTGCACTCCGATTTGGCACTATCGTAGAGACAAATGGCGAACTTCTCTCCAGCTGATATTATGGCCTTTTCATCTGGAGCCGTAGAGACGAATACCTTCATTTCCTCGCGTAAAGATGCGGAATCCTTCAATATTTTCCAGGCTTGCTGTTTGATGTACTCTACCCACAGCTTTCCTGTGCGAGATTTCTGGCTCATTGAAGAAAAAATGTGTCATGAAGCGACTCTTTGAGACGTTGAAGGCAAGATATGATAGCAAGTCGTTGGCGGTGCCTTCTTGCAATGCGGTAAAAAGCGCCTGTATTTCGTCTTTGTCATCCTTCAGCCCGTCGTTCATGTTGAGTAACATTGCCCCGACAGCCTGTTTTGTCAGAAAATGCGCTCTGTGGGCCCTAGAACATGCACAGTTTCGCGTTATTGATACATTTGAAATTGAAGGCATAACGTAATCATTAACAGCGAGCTAATTGCAATCCTACCTAGAATATGCGTGTCCAGACATCATGTGAGTCACTGACGATTTAGCGTATATTTCCGTCCAGAGCTCCTCCAAACCACTTCCATTCATCACGTAGCCGATTGCCCCAAGAAACGACATCAGAAGGTGAAATCCGCCTAGACGAACAACCACGTTTTTGAGTTCCTCTGAAGTGACCGATGCGACTATCTCTGCAACTTTCGCGTATAGGGGCTGGTCAAAGGTTACGAAACAAGTGCTTTCTTTCAGTTCCGCGCACTCTCTTGCAGCAAACTTCAACGTGGAATATATAGTTGATGGATAGCTCGATTCCAAGTTAATGAACGGCAGGGCATCAACTGACGTTGAAGCTGGTTCAGCATGAGCAGACAGTGACGTCTTCATAAAACCGTAAATTAATACCTGACCACCGTCCAGATAACCACAAGGAGTCCATCATCGATGCAATAGCCACAGAGTTTGGGGCTTCCACAGTTAACTCCTTAATCTTGACGTCCTTTGAACCAGGAGAAGAGGGTTTCCGATACCACGAAAGGTTGAACTTTCCCATCGCCGCAATCACACCAGCATTAGGAACTTCTCGTGTACGTGGGAGTGGAGATATTTCACTGTCAGGCGCTGGACTTGTGCACTTGATACCTCCCATGCAGTGAAATGTGTTTCGCCCGCCCAATGTCCTTATGTTATAGTCAGCGTTGTCAAAGCAAAACTGCGTGAACGCCCCAGCATTCGGGATTGGACGTTCTTCACGAAGAGCTGAAACTTCGTACCTGTTGACTTCCGCCACATTTACTGAAAATCCAAGACTGTTTAGAAGCTGAATTAATTGTTTCGAGTATTGTTGGCCTGCTCCGACAGGCCGAGCGCTGTCACCTAGAAACGCGATCGGGTGCCTTTTCAACAGCGGTTATGCTTTGAGACCGTAACTCGGTAACCGTTTCTCGCATAGACATGGGTAATGCACCAATTTAAAGCTAAAAGTATGCTTTATAACTTTCATTCTGGGTCTTTAGTCAATATCAGCAGTTGTTTAACAAAATAATGACCTGCTAATGACAAATTAACCAAATTTTCGTGTAAAAATTGTGCTAAAAATGTTAAATTAGTCGTTTTTTCCATCATCAATAGCTAAAATTTGGCCTGATAAGTCCGTCATCCTACTGGTTCATTTTTATTAATTGCTAAAGCTCGCGAGAACTAAATTTGGATCAATATTTTGAACGCAAGAAGCAAAAATGCTGTTTTTGGCACTTAGGTCCCATTTAAGCCCTTTTGAACCCTTCAAAAACTATGACGCGGACACCGCAGAGATGGGGACTTTTCAGGGTTTGTTTCTAGGATACTAGGGAACATCTATGCCAAATTTCAGCTTTACATTATTATTTTTTTAGGTTGGCCGTATTTTTTGCATATAATGCATGGGCTACTGTATTAGTGTGTGTTATCTGTTTCTTTTAATTCAAGTAAGGGCTGCAGACATTCAATTTTCAAGTAATTCCTACATTTGCTACCAAACGCCACCGTCAACGACAACTAGTTCTGACCTTGGTTACTAGAGGCCACCGCGGTCGGTTCCTGAACGAACGTTAGTCAAATATAACCTATAATTTAGCTTCGCACAAATGTAATTATTGGAAGGTTCTTTTACATGCCATAAATCTATGACATGGGACCGCTGGCTTTACTTCCCCTCCGAAGGAAGGCACACTGAGGGTTTATAACGCTCTTAAAAATCCGACGACTTCGGCCGGGTTTGAACCCGAGATCTTGGGCATAGAAACTCGGCATGCTACCAAGACATTAGGCTAAGGTACCTGAAAAAATGCCATGTGATTATTATGCATAGATTACAGAGTTACAAGGATAACATGTTTCGTTCGTCACGCGAACATCTTCAGATCCGGGTTAATCAAATCAGTTATATAAACAAGAAAACACTACAAAGCACTGCATAAACCATGCAAGCTGCATGTTATCATTTATATTTTCACATGCCATGGGAAAGTCGTAAAATTCGCGTTGGCAACTCTAGAGAGCGGGTAGCTTAACTGTCATTGCTTCGTCCATCACTGGTTATTTTGCATTCTAAGTAGCAAATGTCACTTACTTCCAGTAGCATTTCAGCTGCCAATTTGACGTCAATATGGGTTTTGTGAATTCTTTCGGGAGCATTTCATTATTTTTGTTTTACATTTATTGATTTTCATGAAGAAATCTTTCCTTAAAACGGAGTCCATACCATTTAAAAAATTAACGATGTAAATAATATTAATATTAGACAGGGGCAAGTCGATAAGTTAACAGGAATGCAGTATTTTAATGTAAGAAATGTATCACCTGATTTTTAAAAAGATCTAGAGACCAACGTAGTATTGCCACGTTGAAATCAAGGTCAATTTCAGAAATTGTGCACGTGAGATACTTGTTGACCAATTATGAGATAAAAATGAGTTGTACCTCAAGAGCCTTTTCTTCATCGATGTATAATATTAGTTGAGCTGTGCTATTCGAACAACTAAAATTACAACAGAGAAATTTGGTATATTGCCTATTACATCATGATATGTGGTGTAAATCACAAGAGCTTATAATTTAAGTTTCTCCACTATAATGATGCTAATAATCATGGATATGTTTTCTTAGGCCTAATTGATTAATACTTGTTGTCATGGTAACCATATAGGAGGCCTAGGTGATGAACACTTGTTACCATGGGAACCACATAGTAGGCCTAGGTGATGAATACTTGTTGCCATGGGAACCACATAGTAGGCCTAGGTGATGAATACTTGTTACCATGGGAACCACATAGTAGGCCTAGGTGATGAACACGTTACCATGGGAACCACATAGTAGGCCTAGGTGATGAATACTTGTTACCATGGGAACCACATAGTAGGCCTAGGTGATGAACACTTGTTACCATGGGAACCACATAGTAGGCCTAGGTGATGAATACTTGTTGCCATGGTAAACATATAGGAGGCCTAGTTGATGAACACTTGTTTTATCATGGTAACCATATAGGGGGCCTAGTTTATGAACACTTGTTACCATGGCAACCATATGGGAGGCCTAGGTGATGAACACTTGTTGCAATGGGAACCACATAGTAGTTCTAGGTGATGAATACTTGTTGCCATGGTAAACATATAGGATGCCTAGTTGATGAACACTTGTTGCTATGGTAACCATATAGGGGGCCTAGTTTATGAACACTTGTTGCCATGGCAACCATATGGGAGGCCTAGTTGATGAACACCTGTTGCCATGGTAAACATATAGGAGGCCCAGTTTATGAACACTTTTTGCCATGGTAACCATATGGGAGGCCTAGTTTATGAACACTTTTTGCCATGGCAACCATATGGGAGGACTAGATGATGAATACTTGTTGCCATGGGAACCATATGGGAGGCCTAGGTGATGAATACGTGTTGTCATGGTACCCATATAGGAGGCCTAGTTTATGAACACTTGTTGCCATGGTAACCATATAGGAGGCCTAGTTGATGAACAACTTGTTGCCTTGGTAACCATATAGGAGGCCTAGGTGATGAACACGTGTTGCCATGGTAACCATATAGGCCGCCTAGGTGATGAATACTTGTTTCCACGAACCACCATGTCGGTAATTTATTCACGCTAATCACAGATAGATCAGCTCTCAAACATATCCATGTTAAAAGACGTGGCTCTCCTAGTAAGTTATAGAATGTCGTGATTTCACTCAAGGTTAACCTTAAACAGGCAGGAAATGCCGACAGCAAATTCTAATCATGTAACATACAGGGAGAGATTTGTAATCTTGTTTGCTTGCAAGACATGAAATTGATAATTAAGAGAACTGTGATCGATGCACGTCCTGGGCCTGAAGCTAGTGTGACAGCGAGGGCCATGTCTGATGGCCTGCTAAGATAGTTCGTGATTTACATAGCCTCGCAGCTGACCGGTCCAGTTACAATATCATAACAATGTAGTGGGCGGCAGTGCTAAATAACAGCCAACGGGGCTCTTCTGGCATCACCATAACTCCCACCAGATAGAAGCAGAACTACAGACTGGTCCACAATCAACAGCGATTATATCCACCAATCCGTTTGTAAGGTGTCCGGAAACGGCAGATAAAAAACCGTTATCTGAACAGTTATTTGAAGCTGTTCATCAGTCTAGTGCTGCCAATAATTTGGCAAAGAATTCGCAATAATACCAGTATGCAGAAAGCAGTCATTTTAGAGACCTGCTCCATAGTTCGTTCGTTTTTCAACCTATCAACGCAAAGAACTCCACTCCAACAATTGTCGATGAAGTGGTGTATTATACCCAATGACATGATGAACATATGAATAATAATAATATATTTATAACAAAATAATTTATTTATTAAATACTGTTGATATTGCATTAATGTGATATGTCTCACGAATCTGACGGCAAATCCAGTACAGATTATCCGTGATACATATTAATTATTATTTACAACAGATTGTATTTCAATACAGGAGTGCATGCAAAGAATATGTTTTTCTTTCAATCTTCTTTAATTTATATATTTTAATGATAATTTATGATTTTTAAAATTTTTGTTTTGTTTTAATATTTTTTTCATCTTATATATAACTAGCAACCCAACCCGGCTTCGCCCGGGAACAGTTATGAATTCATTACGTGATATGCGCTTTTTTCTCCAATGTCAATGAACAACGACCAATATCCGTTTTACGTCTCGGCATGATGGGTTAAAATCACTGACTGGACTATGAATTATATTATCATGGAGATGCATGTGCAACAAATTCTTGTCAAGCCTAATTTAAGAATGGCGAGGTGCATGAAACACAAATCCCCCTTCCGTCCAATCTTAACTTGACTGTGAATTTTGCGGAACGAAAAGTTCACAGGCGAAATGAAGAAAAGCGGAGTTGCACTTTCAGGGAAACTCCAAACACAACCACTCTTCTCTAAAGTTTTTAACTCATCACGACTCGACAGTTTGCTGCTGGCGGTATCTGGGGCAATAACCTCGTCCGCTAGCTAAGCTGTAACTGGGGTGATAGACTCGCCCCTAGCTAGCTCGTAAACTGTCGCCTCAGTAACCGAATGGGGATTGTTGGAAGAAATGAAAACGTAAATACACTTATAGTAGGCGATGTATTGAAGAGAGAGATATGCTCTCCCGGGCTTTTTTGTAGAACGTTTCATGCTGAACAATTCTTACACTCATAGTATATAGATATTTTTAACGGTTTACCCAGCGTAAGCTTAAAAAGCGCACGGACGCCAGTTCTTTTTTCGACCTTTTCACTGAAATCGTCAGTGCTTGACTTCCTTTGGTCATAAATAAATTATTTTCTACAGAAACCTTCCTCGAGATATCCTTTACAGGATGGTGAAAACCGCATCAAAATCCATTCAGTGGTTCTCAAAATTACCCGTGACATCCAAGAAGCGGGGACTTTGTTTTATACAAAGTAGAGATTATACGCCAATCAGTATAATTTAATATAATCCCCCTTCCGTCCAAACTTAAATTGACTGTGAATTTTGCGGAACGAAAAGTTCACAGGCGAAATGAGAGTTGCACTTCCAGGGAATCGCGAGGTGAATGAAACTCAAATCCCCCTCCCGTCCAATCTTAACTTGACTGTGTTTCACAAGCGAAATGAAGAAAACCCGAGTTGCACTTCCAGGGAAACTCCAAACACTGCCACCCTTCTCAGAAGTCTTAACTCAACAAGACTCAACGGTTTGCTGCTGGCTGTATCTGGGGCAATAGGTTCGCCCGCTAGCTAGGCTGTAACAGGGATGATAAGACTCGCCCTTAGCTAGCTCGTAAACTGTCGCCTCAGTAGTTGAATGGACATGGCTGGAAGAAATTAAAACGTAAAAACACATATAGTGGCGATGTATTGAAGATAGACATACGCTCTCGCGGACTTTTTTGTAGAACTTTTCATGCTGAACAATTCTTATACTCATAGTATTTAGATATTTTTAACGGTTTGCCCAGCGTAAGCTTACAAAGCGCTCGAACGCCAGTTTTTTTTTTCGACTTTTCCAGTGAAATCGTTATTGCTCGGCTTCCTTTGATCATAAATAAATTATTTTCTACAGAAATCATCCTCGAGATATCCTTTACAGAATGGTGAAAACCGCATCAAAATCCATCCAGTGGTTCTCGACTTTACCCGTAACATCCAAGAATCGGGGACTTTGTTTTATACTAAGTAGAGATAATAATAATAATACATTTCATTTGATATTGTTTTGCCATCCAGCGTCTAGTCTGCAAACCTCTGTTTGCGAACAAGTCGTTTCCATGATCCCTTATTAGCAGTTAGCACTGCGGCCTCCTCTGCTTCTACACCTCTACTTCTCTTACCCTCTACAGCCGAACTCATTAACCCCTTAGGTATTCTCTCCTCTCCTATTCTCCTCACATGACTGCACCATCTGCGTCGGCTAATCTAACTTAGCCTTTATCTCTTCATTACGATACTCTCCTTCCAATGCTCCCATCTATATTTCCCAGCAATCATTCGTGCTACCCTCATATCAGTTGACTTAGTTCCTGTCCCTCGTGGAACATAGGCCATCAATGAAACATCTCCATCTGGTCCTGTTTCCGGTTTTTCTTCATTGATGTTTCTTTAATAAGTTGTTTTAAGGTGTGCTGGTTATTAGCCCACAGCACCCGATCTTCATGGTGGGGCTGCCTCCAAGCTTGCGGGTTTCTGTTGGGGTTTTTCTCCCTTAGCCTTTGAAGATCCCTCTTCACCACAAGGCAGTGGTTTTCCTCGTTGTTTACCCCAAGTAGGGTTGCCAGATTTCAAGAATGAAAAAACGGAACACACATTCCAAAACATTTCTTTAAAATCAAGGTTGTTAAATTTTGTAATAAATAACACACATATGTATTAAATAAACATTACATAATCAAATACACAAAATTAAAACTAGATATTGCTGACATATCATATGCGCCTATGACACCAATAACTTATAAATGCTTTTCATTTGAACGACCCTTTGCATGGATTTTTTTATTTGTAAGTACCTTCTGATAAAATTCACTACAATTTTCGTCACAATTGTAATACCGGTATGTGAACAGTTCTTCTGTTTCTATCATCTCTCCATTTGATATTCATGACAGAAAAAACTCTCTCTGTAAAAGCATTGGAGGGGAAAATGCTGAGTATTAACTTCACAAGAACTAATAATAATAAAGTTATTGGTTTTACGTCCCTTTTAACTACCCTGGCTTTTAGAGACGCCGGGGTGCCGGAATTTTGCCCCGAAGGGGATCTTTAACGTGCCAGTAAATGTACTGACACGGCTCCCTCGCATTTGCGCACCCTCAAATGCCAGCTGACTGCGCCAGGTTTCGAACCTGCAACCTTGGGCTCAGCAAGCGAGAACGTTACCCCTGAGCCACGCAGCCAGACTTCACAAGAACTAAGATATTCCTTAATTTTGTTGACCCTAATACATCTATAACATGTACCAATGTATCTGACACAGACATAGAAACCATTTTCTCTTTCAAACTTGCACCTGTATCACCAGAAAACTCGATAGATATTACAATCAATTCTGAAGCGGGAGATTTGAAAATTGGTGCAAAATGGAATATATTATCAAATTAACAAAAAAAAAACGGAACGCGGAACGAAACAAGAGAAAACGGAATTGTTCCGGATAAAACGGAACGTCTGGCAACACTGTACTCAAGAGGGAGAGTTGAATCCTCCGCCAACTTAGCCGTATCCTTCTCCGCCTCCGTTGTATTGAAGGATTTCACCAGAGCCAGGGTTTCTGTAAGGTCTTCATGGGGGTACAAGGTCCCCACTGTACTACACTCTAGTAGGCTATCCCCTATTTCATAATGTTGCCCGTCCCCCACGATGTGGAAGAGGGGTTGGACTTCTAGGGGACTGATATCAGTTACCTCTTGCGTATGTATCACATATCCTGAATCTGCCCAGTTCTCACTTTCATACAGCAAGGTCGGTCTAAATACTGAGCGTTATAGGGGTAGCTTCGTCATTACCCTAACTTCCTTCTTGCATAATAATAATAATAATAATAATAATAATAATAATATAATAATAATAATAACAAGATTATTCCGGAGAATAGCCCTGTATTAATCAGATACTCTCTGTTCGTTCACAGTTCAGGGTAATGCAACCGAAATTCAGAATGTAAGCGTTGCCTATAACCAACTGAATTCTCAAAATTATAATAATAATAATAATAATAATAATAATAGCTTGCCACGGTGGGTGAGTGGTCAACGTGTCGGTCTACTAACCCCAAGCTCGAAGGTTCGCTCCTGGCCGTGGTAAGTGATTTTTGAAAGGCCGCAAAAATTACGACACGCATGTCATATTATGTTGGCAAGTCAAAGAACCCATTTGAATTCAGTAGGCCATGTTCATAATGGCAAAATTAATCTCGGGAGTTTCCGCAAACACATAGTTCCTCATTTCTCTACTAGAAAGCGCTATAGTGTTCAAGGAGTTTAGATATCTAACCTCCTTGACTTTCATAGTGCATCAAGGAACAACGAAATTCGACATGGAAGCCTCCCTTTGGGTGTCAAATAATAAATCTTGCACCCGGCACCCGAGACCATACGATATTATTATTATTAATAATAATAATAATAATAATAATAACGTGCTCATCTCCAGAGAAGACTTGGAGCATACAAGAGCTTCCAAGAAAAGCCATAATTGAAATCCGGCAAGAAGTAGACTGATGAAAGAATAGTGGCTCACAAAACGCAATTGCAAGGATATTGGGTAAAAAATAGAGCTCTAGGTTGCAGACGGTTGAAGTAACAAGGTCCACAGCAGGTCGAAACAAACAAACAAACAAACAAACAGACAGACAGACAGACAGACAGACAGACATTGATGAGTTATTACCTTTTCACTCCCAACCACGAGTTAAGTCGTATTTAAAATGGCCCACTCCCTCTCGGTCCCAAGTTTAGTCACTATTCCACCCCCAGGTAAGGGTAGTTTTTATTTTCGGGTAAAAATAGGTCATCCATAGGAAAGGGCGTCACCCTGAGTACTACGACATGTCACATGTCAAAATCCGACCATGGGTTCAGGAAATATCAACATAAGTGTAGTTAGGCCCCCAAATTATCACCACATCATCCTAATCCTCAGGGACTCACCACTTGCTTTACTGTCTAGAAACCCCAACCTCCATCCCGGGATGGGGCATGCATAAGCAGGAAAGATATTTGGGAGTGAAAAGGTTTATTCACGGGCCGTGAAAGCCAATACACCATCTTGTTGGAAGCCTTTATAGGGAGGTGAAAGGCTGCTTGTGCACTTCATAAGAAGGGAGGTAGTGCACAGTTCGCTACTCCTGTGGGGGTCTGGGCGCGGACACCAAGCGCCCGCTGATGAGCCAGCGTGGTGTTCCTAGGCAAAACCCCACACAAGACACGGCATAAACCTAGAAAAATTGCTGAGTTTTTATTCACGAGCCGTGAAAGCAAATATAACTTTTTTTTTAAGAATAATAATGTCTAACTCAATAAAAGAAACGTTGCTGTCACACTTAGCCAAAATCTAAAAACTGCCCAGGCTAAAAAAAATGAAACAAACATGCCCGTTGGCAGGGGAAGTAAGCAAACTAATGGGGCTAAAATGCGTGAGAATTTTACCTTTGTTGATCTCTTTCACAGGCGTTGCTAATGATTTTGGGGGAGCTGCGAATGAAACGCCTGATTGCCAGAATACAGAATGCAGTTTTGCTGGATACTTGTCATATTGTTAGGCTATTTTTATCACAGAAATATTAACATGATACTTGATTGTGAAATCCGTATCTCGCAGGCTGAGAATTTTATATAATAACAAGCTGTACCCGGCATGCGTTGCAATGCCAATCAAAGAAAGTGTTGGCGTTGAAATTATGTTTCTTGAAGTGCTTTTGGATACACAACATGTTAACTGCCTCTAAGCTATCATAAAATGGATTTTCTAATTTAGAACCATTCGAGGGAGCGTGCACAACAACTTTCAAAATATTTCATCGCTGTCACTCATTTGTTGAATCTAATCGTACTCTACCTATTGTGAAATGGATTTACTAAGTCGAAACCCTTCCCTGGCGTGTACACAATGACTCATCAATGATTCATCGCAATCGGATGAATGGTATATGCACGTATAGGGTTTTTTGTTTAAACGATTCGTGCGCTGTCACTCATTTGTTGTATCTACTCGTGCGCTACCTATTGAGAAATGTATTACTAAGTCGAAGCCCTTCCCTGGCGTGTACACAATAACTCATCAAGGTTTCATCGCAATCGAAGAATGTTATATGAACGCAATACGGTAGGGAATTTTGTTGAAACGCTTCGCGCGTCGTCACCCATTTGTTGCATCTACTCTTGCGCTACTTATTGTGAAATGGATTTACTAAGTCCCCTTCCCTGGCGGGTACAAAATAACTGATCAATGTTTTATCGCAATCGGATGAATAGTATATGAACGCATACCTGATTTTGTTTAAACGATTCGCACTCCGTCACTCATTTGTTGAATCTACTCGTGCGCTACCTACTGTAAAATGTATTTACTAAGTTAGAAACCGTCACGTAAGTGTCCACAACATCTCACCCAAGTTTCATCGCTATCGTCGTTCATTTGTCGAATCTACTCGTGTGCTACCTACTGTGAAATGTATTTACTAAGCCAGAAACCTTCCTTGGAGTGTCAACCATATTTCACCCAAGTTTCACCGCTAACGGCAGAATGGTATATGACCTTATACGGGACTTTGTTGAAACGCTTCGCGCGTCGTCCCTCATTTGTTGAATCAACTTGTGCGCTGCATATTGTATAGGGGATTTACTAAGCCAGAAATTTTCCATGACGTGTACACAACATCTCACCCAAGTTTCATAGGTACGGACGAATGGTACATGTATGCATACGGGACTTGGTTGAAACGCTTCGCGTGTCGTCGCTCATTTGTTGATTCTACTCTTGCGCTACATATTGTAATATGGATGTACTCAGCCAGAAACCTTCCCTGGAGTGTACACAACATCTCACCCAAGTTTCATCGCAATCGGATGAATGGTATGTGAACGTATACGGGACGTTGTCAAAACGCTTCGCGCGTAGTCACTCATTTGTTGAACATAAACGTGCGCTTCGTATTGTAAAATGGATTTACTTAGCCAGAAACCTTTCCTGGAGTGTACACAACAATTCACCAAACATTTATCACTATCAGACGAATGGTATATGACTTTATACGGGACTTTGTTGAAACGCTTCGCGTGTCATCGCTCATTTGTTGAATCTACTGTTGCGCTACCTATTGTAAAATGTATGTACTAAGCCAGAAACCTTCCCTGGAGTGTACACAGCATCTCACCCAAGTTTCATCGCTATCGGATGAATGGTATATGAAATTAAATGGGACTGTTGAAACGCTTCGCGCGCCGTTGCTAATTTGTTGATTCTACTCGTGCTCTACCTATTTTTAAAGGGATTTACTAAGCTAGAAACCTTCCCTGGAGTGCACACAAAATCTCAGCCTAGTTTCATCGCTATCGGACGAATGGTATATGAACGCAAACGTGACTTTGTTGAAATGCTTCGCGCGTCGTAGCTCATTTGTTGAATCTAATCGTGCGCTGCCTATTGTAAAGTGGATGTACTAAGCCAGAAAATTTCCCTGCAGTGTACACAACATTTTACGCAAGTTTCATAGCTATCGGACGAATGGTATATGAATGCATTCGGGACTTTGTTGAAATGCTTCGCGCATCGTCGCTCATTTGTTGAATCTACGCGTGCGCTACTTATTGTAAAATGGATTTACTAAGTCAGAAACCTTCCTTGGAGTGTACTCAACATCTCACCCAAGTTTCATCGCTATCGGACGAATGGTATATGAATGCATAAGGGACTTTGTTGAAATGCTTCGCGCATCGTCGCTCATTTGTTGAATCTACGCGTGCGCTACCTATTGTAAAATGGATTTACAAAGTCAGAAACCTTCCTTGGAGTGTACTCAACATCTCACCCAAGTTTCATCGCAATCGGACGAATGGTATATGAACACATACGGGACTTTGTTGAAATGCTTCGCGCATCGTCGCTCATTTGTTGAATCTACGCGTGCGCTACCTATTGTAAAATGGATTTACTAAGTCAGAAACCTTCCTTGGAGTGTACTCAACATCTCACCCAAGTTTCATCGCTATCGGACGAATGGTATATGAACACATACGGGACTTTGTTGAAATGCTTCGCGCATCGTCGCTCATTTGTTGAATCTACGCGTGCGCTACCTATTGTAAAATGGATTTACTAAGTCAGAAACCTTCCTTGGAGTGTACTCAACATCTCACCCAAGTTTCATCGCTATCGGACGAATGGTATATGAACACATACGGGACTTTGTTGAAATGCTTCGCGCATCGTCGCTCATTTGTTGAATCTACGCGTGCGCTACCTATTGTAAAATGGATTTACTAAGTCAGAAACCATCCTTGGAGTGTACTCAACATCTCACCCAAGTTTCATCGCAATCGGACGAATGGTATATGAACACATACGGGACTTGTTTGAAACGCTTCGCGCATCGTCACTCATTTGTTGAATCTACGCGTGCGCTACCTATTGTAAAATGGATTTACTAAGTCAGAAACCTTCCTTAGAGTGTACTCAACATCTCACCCAAGTTTCATAGCAATCGGTTGAGTGGTATATGAATGCATAGGAGACATACACACCCACAGACAAACTATCACGTAAGATTGATTTTTATATATATATATTTAGGACAGATCAGTTATTAATGATAAAAACATGCGAACAAACCGGCGAGATATCGTTCTTGTGAAAAAAGAGCGAAGAGAACCTTTGTCATTGATATCGCAGTGCCCAATTCCCATGATCTGCAACAAACCTGCTGTGAGAAGATCACCAAGTATCTGCCCTTGGCTGAGAAAATACGGCAAATGTGGAGACGGGAAAGTGTAGTGGTTCTGCGCATAGTCATCTCTTCTACCACTTGCGTCTCGCGACAGACTTGGCTGGATAAGCTGATTGGTTGAATGGTGTGACGTCATCGAAACTCGACGTTACTTCCTTAACCTATCCATTCCAGCTTCCCGTACAGTACAAGAACAAGAGTTGTCCAGCCAAGTCTGTCATGAGACTCAAGTTTTTCATCAACAAAAGCTTAGAACACTGATGAAATGAAATGAACAGTATTATTCTTAATAAAATTATAGATTAAAGCAGAAGACCAGCGCCTGTTCGTTATCTTACCAAAACTACGTTAACGTTTAGGCATTCAACCATTCGTAAGTATGCAAGCTTTTATAGATTCGAGAAGGGGATGGGCTCCTGTAATGAGATTTCAAATTTTTTAACAAATTTAAATAAATATAATTCTGTAAACGTCTTTAAAACGTGACTGGGATAACAATCGCCTGTGTTTCAAAACTGAGGTTAAAGTTATGTCTTGATTCTGGTCAGACCAATCAGCTTGTCCAGCCAAGTCTGTCGCGAGACGCAAGTCTTCTACCGACATCATCCCTAAATGATTGGCTAGCAACCTAGGAACAATCCAACATGGCGTCCATACGATACGTTTCACCGGTTCTCAATATCTCCAAAACTATTCAAGCAATCAAACTGAAATTCTGTACGGTGTTAGAGGACTCTTAAGTAAGTACACACAGGGGTATTCTAAATTAGTTACCTGATAGTAAAGTTTAATTTTACATAATTAACTAACGTAGTTTGAAGCCTCCGTGGCTTAGGCGGCAGCACGCCGGCCTCTCACCGCTGGATCCGTGGTTCAAATCCCGGTCACTCCATGTGAGATCTGTGCTGGACAAAACGGAGGCTGACAGGTTTTTCTCCGGGTACTCCGGTTTTCCCTGTCAAAATTTCAATCCAGCAACACTCTCCACTATCATTTCATTTCATCTGTCATTCATTTAATTATTGCCCCAGAGGAGTGCGTCAGACCTCGGCAGCCGGCACATTTCATATCCTCGCCGCTAGATGGGGGCTTCATTCATTCCATTCCTGACCCGGTCGGAGACTAGAAGCAGGCTGTGGATTTTTTTCAACTAACGTAGTTTATTTCCAATTTCCAATACATACATGGACATAACCTCAAGATTTATATACCATGTTTACAAAGGTTCAATGTGGCTCCCTGCTGTCACTCGGCAGATATCCCACCTGTACGACAGTTCAGCCCAGATACGCATGGGCATGTCCGCATCCACCTGAGTCAACGCTACGTTGATACGTTGACGAATCCCAAGGAGAGTTGTTGGAAGTGGAGGGATGTACACGGTATATTACTATAATCCCACAGAGAAAAATCCAGCAGCGTTAAATCAGGAGATCGTGCTGGCCAAGCTTATTTTCACACCACGTCCCATCCAAGCGAGAGTGGAGTGGGATAGGAACATAGTGGCCTCGTGGTGGTAATGAGGAGGTGCTCCATCTTGTCGGAAAATAAAATAAAAATAGATTTCACTCCATGCGCGAATTTGTTTGCGCTGCATCACTTTTCCCATTTCCCGCCAGACGAGCAAGGAGGGTGCACGGAGCGACTAGGTCTAAAACTTGATGGTAACACGTGAGGTTTGACAAACATCTGAAATAATTTCGAAATTATACATTAATAATTTCAGGTAACTAATTTAGAATAACCCGTATAATATGTGACTTTCCAAATCCCGAGAAACACAAACTTCAAGGCGGCCAAGTGATTTTCAAATGTGAAAAATAACTTCTCTGGTGATCAAATCACCCGAATGCTATAAAAGTTGGCACAGCAAATCATTATCCAGAGCTCAATGAAGTTGAAATATTAAAAAAAATCAAGATGCCCTCAGTTCAAAATTTTAAAACCTTGTATTTTTTAATTTTATTTCTCGTGTCTTACTCAGGCGATTGAAAAGACGATTCGTATGTTGGGCTATGATAACAATCATTATCTAATGACACTAAATACTGTAGCTTACTTTTCGTAAGTCATAGAAGCCGTGTATTTGTCTTTTCTACAGATTAATTATCATGGCTCGTTACAGAAACATGTCACCTCATGGAAGGAGTCTTACTCTATATATTCTAACACAGGCCTGTCCAGCCATGCCACTGGTGGCTGTGGCGCCACGGCTTGCCACGAGACTCGGTCCGTGGCAGACTAAGCCCACTCCACCGCCAGCTTCTCCTCTCACTACCTTATATTGATAGAGAGGAGAAGACGGGCTTGCCAGTCCTCGCCCCCATCACCTCCACACTCACGTGCGAGCATGCAGCACAGGACGAGGCTCTCCTTTCCAGTGTGCTCACCTCGAAATTTTTTAAATTACTACGGCGTAATATAAACGATACTTGTATGCAATAACAAAGGTAATCAATTGGCAGATAATTTTAGGAAGCTATTATGACCAAAAATATATACCGTAGTCTATACTGTATGTTCAGAGTTCCTTCATGGCAAAAGGTGAGGTAACAAAACCAGTGTGGGGGGTGGTTCCGTTAAAAGTAAAAGCCCGTAAGACCCATAGTCTTTTCTCAACGCTAGATGCTCTATAGCACATAACTTCTCATTGTAATGGTGTTTGTGAAGACATAGGTCATGAACCAAAGGAAATCCTTTTAATAGGGATAAAAGTTTTAATGGAAAAGACTAGTGGGATGTATGAAAATACGCTTCTGTATTTAGTTCTTCACGGAACTACTTGTTTTACATTGTAATTAACTAATATTGTTGCGCACGATAATTCATTGTTGTGGACGTCATTTTTGCTTGAGCGACTAGAGGCCGGACTACAGAGGGCCGGATTAGCCAGAGTTTAGTGTAATTAAAGAGTCATCCAAAAAGGTGGCCTTACATTTGATTTGTAACAGCTCAGGCTGTAATAAAGATAATTTAATTATTTTTACACCGAAAGATAGAGAAAATCATCAAGTTCTGTTTACCTATTTAGTAGGTTTCGATGCGAGCTCCGCCTGTGGCACGAATCACCGATGCGATAGCAACTGTGCTCCTGACATGATTCGGCGGACCTGGACGGAGGTGGACTATCGCTTGGGTGGGTGTCGTGCAGGGGCGTATATAATCCCCCCTCCCCCCCCCCCCCCGAAATTTTTGTCACATATATTATTTGTTTATGAATTAAAACATTAAATACTAATATACTCGTACTTATCATGTACTATTGTTACTAAGTGACGTATGGCAACGTTGCAAAGCAAGGCGAAGGTAGAGCGATGTAAACAGTGTGACTCAGTTTGCTCTGATGTTATCTGTAACAACATAACCTCTTACTGTATTACTCTCCAGTGCCTTCGCTCTTATGAACGTACTAAGAACAGCAACAAGTGCTCTTGAAGCGTGTGACTAATGTGTATTCCCTAACTTTTATACCTTTATCAAACTTTTAGCGAATATGCCTCTTTCTGTAGCCACTGGTACTGCCGAACGGAGTTTGAGTTGGTTGAAAACATACTTAAGAAATTCTACTTCTGAAAACAGACTCAACGGTCTAGCATTGTTACAGAGACATACTGTACATCACTGATGATGATGTTATGAACCGATTTGGCAATGCTTCAAGAAACCTTGACTTTATATTATAGTGTGAGTTGTAAATCAAAACAGTAACATTAATTCTTTCCATGTAAACACTATCAAGTGAGCAAGATGATTGTATTAATGAAAAGTATCATAAAATGGTCGTAGTGTTTGACATTAACCAAACATAAAACATCACAACAAATTGGTTGAAAAGTGATGCCAGGTAGCCTTAAAACTCATCATTTTGCAACAAATTATACAAAAGTTTCCCGGGGAGAACCCAGGACCCCCTATTATTTAGGGCCTATACCATGCCCCCTAATCCCCGGTTGGGCACCCCCGAAATAAAACTCTATATACGCCCCTGGTGTCGTGCCACAGGCAGAGCTCACATCGAAACCTACCAAATAGGTAAACAAAACTTTATGATGTTCTCTATCTTTCGGTGTAAAAATAATTTAATTATCTTTATTACAGCCTGAGCTATTACAAATCAAAATTAAGGCCACCTTTCGATAATAGACACCGTAGAATTTACATTGAACACCGGGTATGATAACAGAAAATGGATAATCAATTAAGAAAATCTACGATTTCATTTTGAGGAGTCACACCACATGGTGTAGTGGCTAGCATCCTTGTCTGTCACCCCAGAGGTCTGACTTCGATTCCCAGCTCTGCTAAGACATATAATTCTGGTCTGAGGGTTGGGACGGATTCCACACAGCCTCGGTAGGCAAAACTGAGAAGAGGTAGGTTCGACTCCCACTTGAGCCGCATTGGAAGTGGTTTTCCCTAGTTTCCCACTTCTACTGTAGGAAAACGTCTGGATCGTTCCTGACCTTAGAGCAGCAGCCGCCTCCTTCCCAATTCCCGTCTTTTACAGACTTGCTAGCTGCAAACTTGGCTACTATACCATCGCAACCACACCTGGCGACGAACGTTTGAACTTACCAGCATTAATCAAATCTAACCTACAAATTTTGCTTCCCACAATTGAAGTTAGTGGAAGGTTCCTTTACATGCCATAAATCTATGACATGGGCTCGCCGGCTTTACTTCCCCTCCGAAGGAAGGCATACTGAGGGATTTTTAACGCTCTTAAACAATTCGACCACTCCGGCCAGGTTTGAACCCGCGATCTTGGGCATAGAAGCTCATCATGCTAACAACTACGCCACCGAAGCCGCCAGATAATTTCCCAACAACATGGGGTTTCATGACTAGTAATTTAAGCTCCGAGTACTTGGGTGTGTATAGAATTTATGTCTTATTGTGGTATATGTATTAGTGAGTGTATTTGTAATTGCGGCGAGGATTTGTAGTATGGAAGCGGTCGTGGCCTTCAGTTAGTGACCATCTTAGCATTTGTCTGGAGTAGAAGTGGGGAAACCATGGACAACCACTTCCTGGATGGCTGAGGTGGGAATCGAACCCGCCTTTTCTTCGCCCCGTTCCAGCCCTCAGACATGAGTACATTTCTGGAATTGAACTTGGACCTCCGATGCGACAGCCAAGAATTCTAGCCACTACATCACGGAGTCGTTAGCTACTTTTGATTATTACTTGGTAATTTGTGTACAACTGTTCCCAGCGGTAGATCCCGTCTCTACCTGGACGTTACATAAACACAATGACGGACGTCGAGATGAGGTCAGCGCGTTGAAATGTCGATTCCCTCTCTGGACAGTACTTGGTATGCTTCATGGGAGCTACATTTTGATAGGCCATAACCTATGCTACTTCCCATACTAATGAAACACGGTCAGATAAATTGACCCTCATCACTAGCTATAACCAAGCTAGCTCCAGGACATTATCAGTAAGTGGAATGATTCCTGTGGAGTTAGGAATAAAGTGAATCTTGAGACTTAAAGGTTAATAAAGGTTAAAACTACTCTACATTGGTAAAAAGAACTATGTTGTGGATTTAAACAAGTAGTTCCGTGAAGAACTATACAGCCTATTTTCATATATCCTACTTATGTTAACTGTCACTATCAACATACAGCATTTCAGTTTGATTGCTGTAATAGATTCGTAGATATTGAGAACCGACTAAATATTTCAGATGGTCGCCATGTTGGATTTTATATATGTAGGTCCTAGAGTTGTGTACTGTTACATGAAGATTATTGTGTACGTGTAGCATTCAAACTTCAATCGCATGATTAGGACACAAGAAGTAACAAGGAGATTTTAAAATTTCGCACAGCTGCCATCTTGTGGTTATGGTAACAATTGAAATAAATTAGATGCCAGTGGATTAACATTCGTATATAGATTTACTCTACAAAGTTTCACTGCACTCGGATGGTTAAATTGCGAGAAACGTCCATGTCAATAATTATACTTCGCGTCGCTGCCAGGTTGGATTTGTGATCACCAGGTTATTTCAAGTCCTATAGCTGAACTTAAGTTCAGAGCCCCTATGAACATAAAAAAATCAGTTTGATTGCTATAATAGATTCGTAGATATTCAGAGCCGTCTATATATTTCGGATGGTCGCCATGTTGGATTGTTAAATGTATAGGCCATAGAGTCATGTACAATTAAAGGAAAATTATTGCGTAGGTTCATTATTCAAACATTCACTTCGATCGCATGATAACGACACAAGAAATAAAAACTTAATTTTAAAATTCGCACAGCCGCCATCTTGAGGTTATGTAAACAATTGAACTAAATTAGACACCAGTGCGTTACAATGTGTATAAACATTTCCTGTACCAGATTTCATTGCGTTTGGAACATTAAATCGCGAGAAAGGTCTGTTTAAAATTTTCAAATTCGCTTGGCCGCCATGTTCGTTTTGTAGTTAACCGGTTTTTGAAAGTCTTATAGATGAACTTTCAGTAGTTCCCTTTATCTCCGTACAAAATTTCAGGGTGATACCGCTAATAGTTTCAGAGATATAGAGTTCCGGTGAAATATTTCGCACATCCGCCATCTTGTGGTTATGTAAACAATTGAAAGAAGTTAGATGTCGGTGAATTACAATGTGTATAAACATATACTGTACCAAGTTTTATTTCGTTTGGTTGGTAATATCGTGAGAAACGTCTATTTAAAAGTGGCAAATTCGCGTGGACGCCATGTTGGATTGGTGAGACGTAACAAAATTTGAAGGGTACGGTCGGGATCGTCCGGAATAGTAGTATGAACTTACAGAGTTTCATTGAAATCGCAACAGCCATTTACAAGTTATTAGGGACACACACACACACACACGGACAAAAGGTGATCTCATGAGCCTATTTTTTAGCCTATTTTCAATTTTGAAAAAATAGGCTTATGAGATCACCTTTTGTCCGTGTGTGTGTGCGTGTGTGTGTGTGATTCGTGTGTGTGTCCCCCCCTAATAAATTCTAAACGGCTGGAGCGATTTCAATGAAACTCGGTAAGTTCATAGCACTATTCCGGGCGACCCCGACCGTGCCCTTCAAATTTTGTTACATCTCTCCAATCCAACATGGCGGCTGTGCGAAATATTACACCAGCATTCAATATCTCTCAAACTATTACCGATATCACCCTGGAATTTTTGCGGTGATAAAGGGAACTACTACAAGTTCACCTATGTGACTCTTGAAAAGCTGGTAACTACAAAACCAACATGGCGGCCAAGCGAAGTTGCGACGTTTAAATAGACGTTTCTAGCTATTTAACCAACCTAACGTAATAAAACTTGGTAGAGTATATGCTTATACACATTGTAATACACCGACATCTAGCTTCGGTCAATTATTTACATAACCACAAGATAGTGGCTGTGCGAAATATTTCACCGGCATTCTATATCTCTCAAACTATTAGCGGTATCACCCTGAAATTTTGTACGGAGATAAAGGGCACTACTAGAAGTTCGTCTATAAGATTTTCAAAGACCGGTTAACTAAAAAACGAACATGGCGGCCAAGCGAATTTGAAAATTTTAAATAGACCTTTCTCGCGATTTAATGTTCCAAACGCAATGAAACTTGGTACAGGAAATGTTTATACACATTGTAAAACTGGTATCTAATTTATTTCAATTGTTTACGTAACCTCAAGATGGCGGCTGTGCGAAATTTTAAAATTAAGTTTTTATTTCTTGTGTCGTAATCATGCGATCGAAGTGAAAGTTTGAATAATGAACCTACGCAATAATTTTCCTTTAATGGTACATGACTCTATGGCCTATACATTTAACAATCCTGTCTGGCTGCGTGACTCAGGGGTAACGTTCTCGCTTGCTGAGCCCAAGGCTGCAGGTTCGAAACCTGGCGCAGTCAGCTGGCATCTGAGGGTGCGCAAATGCGAGGGAGCCGTGTCAGTACATTTACTGGCACGTTAAAGATCCCCTTCGGGGCAAAATTCCGGCACCCCGGCGTCTCTAAAAGCCAGGGTATTTGAAGGGACGTAAAACCAATAACATTATTATTATTTAACAATCCAACATGGCGACCATCCGAAATATTTAGACGGCTCTGAATATCTACGAATCTGTTATAGCAATCAAACTGAATATTTTGTTCATAGGGGCTATGAACATAAGTTCACCTATAGGACTTTCAATAACCTGGTGTTCACAAATCCAACATTGTGGCGACGTGAAGTATAAATATTCACATGGACGTTTCTCGCAATTTAACCATTCGAGTGCAGTGAAACTGGGAACTGTAAATCCTTATACGAATGTCAATCCACTGGCATCTAACTTTTCTCAATTGTTTCCATAACCAAAAGATGGCAGCTGTGCGAAATTTTAAAATCTCGTTGTTACTTCTTGTGTCCTAATCATGCGATTGAAGTTTGAATGCTACACGTACACAATAATTTTCATGTAACAGTACATAACTCTAGGACCTACATATAAAAAGTTCAACATGGCGACCATTCGAAATATTTAGTCGGTTCTCAATATCTACGAATCTATTACAGCAATCACACTGAAATTTTGTATGTTGATAGTGGCATTTAACATAAGTAGGATATATGAAAATAGGCTGCATAGTTCTTCACGGAACCACTTGTTTCAAAATTGAAAATAGGCTAAAAATTGCATACTGAATCACGTTACAGGAAACCATGGAAAACCACTTCTAGGATGGCTAAGATGGGAATCGAACCCACCTCTTTTCAGTTTTTGTCATTGCAACTATTTAATCGGTTAACAGAATATACTTCCAATTACTGGAACATTCGAAAAAAATTACGAGCCTTACAGTAGTCGCATAGGATGTGGAACATCTGACATGCTATCGTACTATGTGTCTGCCGGGAGCGTAAATCCCTTATTAACAGTGAACTCTGTTGGTCATTGAAATAACTACTTAGAAAACTCCAGTGTCAAATCCTGAACGGTGCGCATGCGCGAAGTACGTCGTGGTACCAATCTACGCCAGCGCGCACGCTCATTGTTTCCTCTTACACATTTCCGTCCCATTTCCAAAATCACCGAGTGGAAAGATGTTACACATGAAAAACATATTGTAGGTACTGTATGTGGAAGCACTCGCAAATCACCAATATCAAGAATGAAATGAAAATCCACAGCCTGCTTCCAGTCTCCGACCGGGTCAGGAATGGAATGAATGAAGCCCCCATCTAGCGGCGAGGATATGAACTGTGCCGGCTGCCGAGGCCTGACGCACTCCTCTGGGGAAATGATTAAATGAATGACTGATGAAATGAAATGATAGTGGAGAGTGTTGCTGGAATGATATTTTGACAGGGAAAACCGGAGTACCCGGAGAAAAACCTGTCTGCCTCCGTTTTGTCCAGCACAGATCTCACATGGAGTGACCGGGATTTGAACCACGGACCCAGCGGTGAGAGGCCGGCGTGCTGCCGCCTAAGCCACGGAGGCTTCACCAATATCAAGAATAAATTTTGTAATTTGTGGAGCTTTAATAAAAGCAGATTGATAATTCAACATTTCAGTTCTGTCTCGTGTGACTGAGTGTATGTACCCTGTTCTATCCCTCAGGCTGGAATGTTATATTTGTCACATGCAGCAATTGAGATGACTTCGGCACAATAGAATAAGCATCATTCCGCTAAAATGGTATCGCTTTATGGCTCGTGTAGGCTATACAATAAAAAGAAAGTGGTTTGTATGCTATGTGGGATGTCAAAGATAGTGTACTGTATTATTAGCGGTTTAATGTTCTGAATTCTTGTGTTTGATATGAGGTTACTTTTTGTGGTGATTCTTCTCTTGTAAGTTGTAAGTGCTATTTTATAGTTCCTGTCCGGAGATTCTCCTCGGATTTGTATCCCAGCATTCCATTATCGCTAAGCTACTTTACATCAGGCTATTACTTTCCGTCCTGCATTCTAATCACTTGAATTTTCCATCTGAAACATAACAAGAAGTTCTGTGAAAAACTAGAGAGCCTACGTTTCTTAAAATTAAGATTCGTGCCAATGATTAATCTACAGTATGTGAACCTATCTAGAATAATGACGAAATTAAGTTGGTAACATCGAAATGTCTGATTAGTTCGAAATATACCGGGTGCGTTAGCCGTGGTGGTTACGGCATGACTGATGGCAGTCGCTCACATCCGGGAGGCGAGGAGGTTCGAATCCCCCCGCCGGCAACCTTGAAGATGGTCTTCTGTGGTTTCCCATCTTCCTTCCAGGCAAATGCCGGGGTTGGTCCCTAACTATAGGCCACAGCCGCTACCTTCCAACTCCTCGTCCTTACATTCCAACTTCCCTCCTTCCCTCCCCAACGGTACTTGTAGCTCACCCATTGGGTGTCCGTCTCGAAGCAGCTACAAAACTGGCGAGCCAAACATGTCCTCGGACACTCCCGGCACTAAAAGCCATACGCTAAAAAAAAAAAGTTCGAAATATACCTGGTACAATGTAGCCTAACAGAGCACTACAGTTGGCAGCCCTGGTGACTGAATATATTCTTAGTTCCATCTCTTAAGGTACACAATACAACATTTGATGTCCAATGGACGTTACATGCAGTTAGACATTGGACCTATCATGTTGGCAACAATGGCATGCGTGTGCTGGTCAGAAATAATCTGAATTATTATGATATCTTGTTGTGTCAATTTTGGATGAAATCCAGTTGTTAGTATAGAAGGTACATGTATTACAAAATTTGACAAATCAGCAGGCATAGAACCATGTTGGCAGCACTGACTTATATCAATTACTCCAAATTAATCTTGAATGTCAGGTGCTATACGTGTGCAATGTATAAAGCTGTTGGCTTGCATAATTTCTGATATATTGATATTAGGGTAAAAACATATAGACAGCATTTATTGACAGTTGGCAGCCCTGATTGCTCTTAAGAATACTTATAGTCATATTATGTTATGGTACACATAGCACATACGAAATTTGTTTCAAGTCCAACTGATTGTATAGAAGTTACATGTATTTAAAATTGGTCTTATCAGCAGGCTTAGAATCATGTTGGTAGAACTGACGTATATAAGTTACTCCAAATTAATCTAAAATGTCAGGTACTATACGTGTGCATAGTTTAAAGCTGTCGGCTTGAATACTTTCTGATATATTGGTATTTGGATAAAAACAAATAGAGAGAGCAATTATTAACAGTTGGCAACCCTGATGGCTCGAAAGAATACGCTCAGTCATATCTGTTTATATACAAATGTTACATACAAAATTTGGTTGAAATCCAATTAATAGTGTAGAAGTTATATGCATTTTAAATTTGGACCTATCAGAAGGCTTAAAATTATTTTGGCAACACAGTCATGTATGGCCTCCTGGAAATTAAACCGAATACATGTGTGCCAATTTAGGAATAGCTCCCATGCATACCTTCCAAGATATCCAACATGGAGCTCCAATTTCTAGTGCGTTTTTTCAGCAGTTGGTAGCACTGACATCATTATCAAATATGGGATTGAGATATTCCGGTATACATCTTTACTCATACTAAATTTGGTTTCGATTGCTGCAGCCGTTTAGGAGTTGATAGGGGGGGACATACACACAGACAGACACACATCTTCCCGGATCAATCTCGTAAGTCTACTTTTTCCTCATTTTTGCAAAATGTGAAAAGTACGCTAAAAAGGAATACTTATGTTTTAGCTGATAATTCCAGCCTAAATACCTATTCTAATCCTAAAAAAAAACAAAAAAAAACAGCGGTCTAGCTGTATACCTCTCACCAAGATTTTCGAAGTGAAATGCCATGTCCTGTGGTTCGGATTCCACGTAAAAAGGAGGTCCCGTGGCTCATGATCTCGAGATTAACGGTCACGTTAAACTACAAGCTTGCTTGCTTGCCTCCAAAAATTGTTGTTGTTGATGTTTGTTTTAAGGGCTACCGACAGCGGTGGCTACGCTCACTAAAGCGCAGCGTTAGGTCATGGGGCCAAGCTCTCTGCTGACTCGGTAGACGCGTGGGTTCGAGCCCACCGTCGTACGTCCTTGAAATGGTTTTCCGTGATTTACCATTGTCAACACCAAGAATTTACTGGGACGGTACCTTCTGACAGGACACGCCCGCTCCCTTCCACATCCTTGCCCAGTTTCATGAATATTCATCCATTCCATCTCTCATCCCGGAGCGCAGGTCACTCAAGGGCGTCGACTAGAAAGACCTGCACTCGGCCTCTCAGGAGGCCACACGACAAAAAGAAAATAGGGGCTTGGGCATCGTGGTCATTTTAGCCCCGTTTACTTAGGTGTACATATGTAGAATTTGTATGATAACCTGTATTACCGTGGTGTCTGTAAAAGTGTGTGTGGACGGTAGCATTTGGTAGCAAAAGTAGGAACTACTTGAATTATCGTCTGCAGTCATTAAACTAAAAACTTTCTTCGGCTTTTCCCAATTAATTGGGGTCGTCGGAGCCAACCAGGCCCATTTTGGTTTTGGCCGGGGATTTAAGGCCGGAAGCCCTTCCTGACGCCACGTGATTTTTCAGGCGAAAATTCCACCCCGCTGTCAACGGGATTCGAACCCCGACCGTCCGGGTGAAAGACGAGCAGCTAAGCCACTGCGCCATCACGCTCCTATCGTCTGCAGTCATTACCTGAATTAAAACGCATAACACACACTAATACAGCCATCACTTTTAACACCGGTTATCAGACAGATTCTACACACACTCAAAGTACACGGGGCTACATGACCGCGTTGTCGCAGCCCCTAAACTGAGTAACCAACCAAGAATTTGTCTGATAACCTGCGACACTGTGATGTTTGTGCTAGTGCGTGTAATTGGGTAGGAAGCAACCGTGGTCTTGCAATAGGTACTGTACCCGTACTTACCTACCATTACCAGCTGCATCCCACGAAGACTGCCGGATCGTAGAACCTGAAAATCCCCGGCTAGAAAAACCCCCAGGTCCTACTCACAAGTGAATGGGATAATAGGGCACAAATACACCTAACAAGGTAGTATTATGGAAGACCAGGGCCAAAAAAGCAAAAGTAGCTCAGGGAACATGAAATTCCAAAAATGAAGCACATCGGAAGCATGGAATACCTTCGAAATATCCAGCGATGGCCTTCCTAATACAACCTTCCACCACCTCTGTAAAGCATCACGCCATCAAGATTTTAAATAAAAAAAGGAATTTATTCACGAAAGTAAACATGAAACAATAAAAATCCTAGCATTCAAAAGAATGCCCAATAAACACCCCTCCAATAGGGTAATGTTATCGGAATATCAGTCCAGAAAAAAGAAGGAGTCGCCTCGTGTCTAACTTGACACGTCAAAAGAATCTATACAACATCTAATATCTTATACAACCCTAAATAAAATTATTGTAGGTTGTCGCACACCCTAACACATTTTATAATTAATTCGCAAATGTATCATATATACAACATATCAAAATTATCAAAAGTATTCAATGATTTACTTATTTACATAAACTATAATTCATATTAATGCATCACGTATGCATTCTTGTTTTATTAACCATATGTTAATATTTTATAAGATATTTATCTCATAAATAACCGGGTTTTATTATTGACTTGACTTATTACTTCACTTGGCTTGTTGCAACCTAACAATTCGTTTAATCCTTTCATAATTAGTTTAAATTTGTCATAAGCACATTTAAATCATACGAGCAATAAAGCTAATTGAAAGTGTTAATTGCCCACTCCATGTGAATTATTTTAGAACAATTAAAAGATTAATAATGTTGGCTTTTATTTAACTCCATCAAAGATACTCTAGCCATCTATAATGATCATGGTGCAGTATTGTACTCAAAAATAATACTTCGCCGAATTACAAGAACTCTGTATGAAAATCAACCCACAGAGCAAGCTGGATTCAGAGCAGGACACTCAACAGCAGATCACCTGCAAACCATGACGCAAATAATAGAGAAGGCCGAAGAGTATAATCTGAAGTTGTACATAGCATTCGTAGATTATGCGAATGCCTTCGACTCGGTGGACCAACCAAGCGTCGTGAAAGCACTACACAACCAAGGGATCCCCACGAAGTACTTGCGGGTGCTTTCTAAACTGTATTTAAACAGCTGGACAAAAGTCCGAATGGAAAAAGAACGCGATAAATTCTATCTACAGCGAGGCGAAAGACAAGGCGATCCATTGTCACCTAAACTGTTCACGAGCGTCTTAGAGGACATATTTCGGAAGTTAAAATGGGGGCACAAATACGGAATCACAATCAATGGAAATAGACTGACGAACTTACGATTCGCCGATGATGTGATCCTGTTTGCAAAATCGAGTTCGAGGCTGGAAGAAATGTTGAAAGATCTGCATGAGGAGAGCAACAAAGTTGGCTTGAGCTTCAATCCCAGCAAGACAAAAGTTATGACAAATCATGAAGCAAAGAAACTCATGGTGAAAGGAAAAGAAGTAGAATATGTGTCAAACGTTGTCTATCTGGGCCAGTCACTATCTTTTCAGCAAAATATGGATAAGGAAATCAACAGGCGGATATCGTCAGCATGGCAAAAATTCTGGAGCCTGTCCTTGATATTGAACAGCAGAGAGCATTGCCTCAAGACAAAAAGGCGAGTGATGGACTCGTGTGTACTTCCCGTTCTCCTCTATGGTGCAAAAACGTGGTCAATAAATAAGAAGCAAGCTTCGAAGTTGGAAGTTTGCCAGAGGAAAATGGAGAGAAAACTTCTGAACATTACATTAAGGAACAGAATTAGAAACGAGGAAATCAGGAAGAGGACAGGACGAGAGGATGTCATCACGAGGCCAAGAAACTGAAATGGACATGGGCAGGCCATGTACTGAGAATGGATCACGCAAGGTGGGCTTACTCAACTACAGTGTGGGAGCTCAGAGATGGAAGAAGGAACCCCAGCCGTCCGAAGACCAGATGGGCAGACGAGTTCCTGTCGTCGAAACAGTTTGTTTGAAAGATTCCTAGACTCATCCTCAGCTTAGATAAATCTTCAGTTTAATATAAACTAGGTCCAAGTTTCACGAGTGAAAATGTTTAACATAATACGATCATTTGTGAGGAAGATGAATAAGAGTGTAAATAGTCAGGACAATTAGTTTTAAGTTACTATTAAGGTAAATGTTCATCAGCCTAGCTCATCTGATGAAATATTTCAGAGCTACCCTGCTAGCAGGAGGCCTTTGCTCTTTATGGGATTTACCAATGGCTAATAATAATAATAATAATTGTACTCAGAGTGACTGTAGCAGTGAGGTATTTAAACATCTGTGATCAAACACCTGATCTCCAATCCTACACACGGATTAATTAAATAATTATACGGCGACGTAGATTTTCATAAGAATCTGTAATACTTGGCTCTCACTGGCTCAATTCCAACAATCTACTTTCTATTTAACAGTACCATCACTGTTTAGCACAAAAATAATTATAGCACTACCCACTGGTATGCTGAACGATAATGTACACCTATATTTTGAAACCTCCTACTATATACCTCAATCAACGGTCTGTATCATTCATTAGTGATCATAAAAATACAGAATAAATTGTTTAACCTCTTATTATACTCCACAAAAGTAGTGTTCACTCCCTAATTAAATCTGAATTAAATAACTGCGTGAAATCATATTAAAGTCTTGCCTTACAATATTCCATTACAAATCATGTCCTATTAATATTGTTATAGACTTTCTTAAAGTCTAATCTAGGAAATTGCGTGTAAAAGATATTTGCTGCTCATCAAAAATATCTCCAATCAAATGAGAAATCGATAATAATAATACTGTCATTAAATCTCAAATAACAAAATGCACATAAAACACGTGGCTCAATCAAAGTGAAAATTGATCAATATCGAAAATAGAGATCAATACTCATTCAGATGGACTCAAAATATTCATCAACGTCCCCTACACCATGAATCTTAGTTAAAACAATTAAGTTAAAGTCTAATTGATTCATTAGGACACAATGTGAACATATTTCGCCCTTCAGAAATAAAGTGAAGTCCCTACAAGAATAACTGAACAAAAATCTTCATAAGACCAGACTTCAGAAACACCCTGTGTCGAAACGACACGAGAAAAGTTCGTTAATAGTATGCTCATTCAGATATTTAATTATATCAACGTTAACGCACACTGAGTGTATAAGAAACCACTCTGATCAGTTATAGAATTTAATAGTCAGGTCTATAATCACCAACACGTGTGAAAAACACACAAAATAGTTCCAAGTCCGCTTGGAAATGTAAATGTCTTCTCCTATAATTCATCTTCTTGACAATGAAAATATGCATATTATTACTATTAAACTACTAAATTAAGCCAAAATAATTGCCACAATATTAAACAAATGGATGCGTTTACTTAACATAAACCAAAATCCGGGTGAGCAGAAAGTCAGAAACGACAATATGTCGAACCTAGACCCCTGTCCATTCATACTACAGATAAAGACAACATATGACAATTATGGTTACTCTACAATACCCGCTAAGCCACTACATATAAACTGAGTGTCTTCCACCTTCAGCCAAGTTCCGTTGCGATGTCAAAAAGGATATAGTAATATGCCATGGTAAACATATCCCATCTCCTCCAAGGCATGATCTCCATCCTCCAACGATCCCGGGCCTCGAACCAGGAACTCGAACTTCACCAAGCCCCCGCGCGTCAGATTGTCCGTACGCCACTGTCGTGCGATGGCATTTCGACATATAATCACGAACACGCATCTTTCGGTTGATGTATAACAGTTTATAGCAGCGAGAAGGCATTAGCTTGTAACCATGTGTGATACTCATCTCTACTAGAGGTGCGTAAAACATTTTCACAATATCAAGCTGTCTGGAACAGAAAGTCGTGTTCTCAGACCACATGTTAAGTTATGGTCACATTATGAGAGATCTCCGCCACTGCGAATATAGTGCTTACGTCTGGGATTCAGCTACACATGGCTATAAACATAATAAAGTCATTACACATTCCCCTTGACGTCTGGTCTTTCAACATACTGCACGGGAAATATACTGTTTCTGCCAACAGAACTGTGCAAGAAGTTACACTCAACAGGTGTGTAGCGAAAATAATCCCGCATGGACTAATAGTTCACAATGGCTGTCTTCCACACTCGCTTCACTGCGCCTGGTATCATTCCGCGTAGTAAGAAAACGTGAAATGTTTCTGCTCATATGTTGGAGCCTCGCATACGATATGAAAATACTCATACACCATATTCATATACACAGAATGACTAGTCTATTCGTCATTTCCATCGTTCGGAATGTTCACGTTCCGTTTAAAAAAAAAAGTCCTCTCGGCACGCCGGAAGGCGGAGGTAGATTTCACCGGACAACCTTGGGGATAGGCGAAAATAGGCAGAATATGCAGGTTTTCGTAGAAAGATCAGACCTCATTTATTGCGAGAAGGTATTTTATAATTGGAGCATAATTAACTTTGTTTTTCGTCATTTTATGCTTATTTTAAACATTTTATTGTCTTATGGAAACGGTAACCTTCTTGTCATTTGGGGTCCATTTTTACACTTGTGGTCACACTGTCCTTATGCAAGGTTTCGACACTGATGTGTAACTATGTAACGGTCTGTTACTTCTTCACGCAAAATTATATCTCCCGCAGAGATTTTGGTTGGTTGCTCAGTTTAGGGGCTGCGACAACGCGTTCATGTAACCCCGTGTACTTAGGGATGGCTGTATTAGTCTGTAATTCAGGTAAGGACTGCAGAGGTCAATTTCAAGCAGTAGTTCCTAATGTTGCTACCAGGTACTACCGTCAACGACACCTATCTGTGAACTTGGCTACTAGATGCCACCCCAACCAGCAACTCGCAACGAACGTTGGAACTTCCCCTCCAAAGGAAAGCATACTGAGGGATTTTAGCGCTCTTAGAAAATCCGACGACTTCGGCCGGCTTTGAAACCGCGACCTTGGGCATAGACATTCTGCATGCTACCAGTTACGTCACCGAAGCCGCTTCCCACTTAGTCAGATGGAAATACTGAATCTGATCTCGTGCAAGTGCGTTATCTTGGCAACGTCTGATGGCTCATCCCTCATCAATTTGGTAGTGTTGCCATGGCAACCACTGATAGCTCTTGGCATTTTCTAATAATTCCGAAATCATTTTTCTCATCCCTTGGCATAATGGTGGGTCATATCAAAAATTCTTTCAGACAAATGTTTTAGGTAATTATTAGGGGAATATTGTCCATTTTGTACGGGTTTGATATTGTGCCTATTAAGAGAGATATGATTAATGTTTCCCGAAAAACCCACTTTTTCCCACCTCTTTGGTCAATGGTTGGTGCTATAAAAAAACTCTTCAAACATAAATTTTTGGGCTTTATCCGACACATAGTATGAACGTTGAACGGATTCGATATTTCACATATTAAGAGAGTTATAGCAATATTTCACTTTTTCGAGGAAAAAAAAGCCCCCCATTTTCACCCCCTTCCATCGATTTAGCCCAGTAACGAACTCGACCGAGATTTTATAGGTATGCATATTCGGTAAAAAATTCAAAGTGATTGGTGCAAAATTACGGCAGTTATCGTGTCCACAAGAAACTGATATATATATATACATAAATTATATATTAACTTTTGAAGTGACGGTGGTTTTGGGGTCTGGGGGATGTGAAACGCGTAGATATGTCGAAATTTTCCGGAAGTCGAAACATGGTACCCATTGCAATAGTTAGCTTTCAAATGAAATCTACCTCTGGTTGGTTCCTCAGTTTAGGGGCTGCGACAACGCTGTCATCTAACCCCGTGTACTTTGGGTGAGTGTAGAATCTGTCTGATAAACGGTGTGAATTGTAATGGCTGTAGTAGTCTTAATTCAGGTAAGGACTGCAGACGGTCAATTTCAAGCAGTAGTTCCTAATGTTGCTACCAGGTACTACCGTCAACGACACCTAGCTGTGAACTTGGCTACTAGATGCCACCCCAACCAGCAACTCGCAACGAACGTTGGAACTTCCCCTCCAAAGGAAAGCATACTGAGGGATTTTAGCGCTCTTAGAAAATCCGACGACTTCGGCCGGCTTTGAAACCGCGACCTTGGGCATAGACATTCTGCATGCTACCAGTTACGTCACCGAAGCCGCTTCCCACTTAGTCAGATGTCAAAGTCAACCCCTGGCACCATCCAGCCCATGACGGGCTAAGGCCGACCAAGCGACCGCTGCCAAGCCATTTGGCCTGCAGATATTGGGGTGACACGTGATCAGCGCGTCGGGTTCCCTCGGCCGTTAATCTTGGTATTCGTGATCGGGGTGCTGTCTCACTGTCAGACAGCTACTCAATTGTCCTCACGAGGCTGAGTGCAACCCGTTCCAACCCTCACGTCAGTTTTAAAATCCTTCACGGAGACGGGGATCGAACCCGGGGCCTATGGGTGAGAGGCAGGCGCGCTACCCCAACACCACGGGGACGGCTTAGTCAGATGGAAATACTGAATCTGATCTCGTGCAAGTGCGTTGACATGGCAACGTCTGATGGCTCATCCCTCATCAATTTAGTAGTGTTGCCATGGCAACCACTGATAGCTCTTGGCATTTTCTTATAATTCCGAAATCATTTTTCTCATCCCTTGGCGTAATGGTGGGTCATATCAAAAATTCTTTCAGACAAAAGTTTTAGGTAATTATTAGGGGAATATTGTCCATTTTGTACGGTTTTGATATTGTGCCTATTAAGAGAGATATGATTAATGTTTCCCGAAAAACCCACTTTTTCCCACCCCTTTGGTCAATGGTTGGTGCTATAAAAAAACTCTTCAAACATACATTTTTGGGCTCTATCCGACACATAGTATGAACGTTGAACGGATTCGATATTTCACATATTAAGAGAGTTATAGCAATATTTCACTTTTTCGAAAAAAGCCCCCCATATTCACCCCCTTCGACCGATTTAGCCCAGTAACGAACTCGACCGAGATTTTATAGGTATACATATTCGGTAACAAATTCAAAGTGATTGGTGCAAAATTACGGCAGTTATCGTGTCCACAAGAAACTGATATACATATATATATATATATATATATATATATATATATATATATATTATATATACATATACAGTATATAGATACATAAATTATATATAAACTTTTGAACTGACGGTGGTTTTGGGGTCTGGGGGATGTGAAACGCGAAGATATGTCAAAATTTTCCGGAAGTCGAAACATGGGACCCATTGCAATAGTTAGCTTTCTAATGAAATCTACCTAAAATCTCCCGGAACACGATGTCACTTTTAAACACTTCCTTAGTTCGGAGATAGTTCCGACTCGAATTCACATCATGATCTTTCCACCCCACTCCTGTCGCACTGCGCATGAGAACTTTTACCCCCTCCCTGGGGTATCCTAGTTCGACGTTGCTCTCCGCTAAAGTGCATTATACTCATTTCTCAGTATTACAGGTTTCTTAATAATTCAATAAATACATGTATACACATACTAGTATTCTAACATGATATTTAGTCTCACTCATACTGCGTAAAATACTTTATTAGGCCTTTATGTTTAATTCATTTCCTGAATGCAGGTGTCGAGGTTTTCTGACGTCACGAAGATTACAGTCCACTGTGTCGTGACTCAAATTCTTTTCTGGCGATCTGCTTCGGGCAATCTCACGCAGTCTCGTTTACATTCGGTTTCTTTCCTATGCACGTCGTGAATGCGACGATCGCTACTATATGAACCTACAAGGAGTCTCGTTCGAAACTCATCAACTAGTGGCACGCGAGCTATGAAATAATGGTACAGTACCACGCCGGCATTAGCCTGGAGTAGAAGTGGGAAGCCACGGAAAACCACTTTCAGGATGGCTGAGGTAGGAACCGAACCCGCCTCTTCTCATTTTTAGCCTATTTTCATTTTATGAAGAAGAAAAATAGGCTTATGAGATCACCTTTTGTCTGTGTGTGTGTGTGTGTGTATGTATGTGTGTGCGCGCGTGTGTGTGTGTGATGTGCGTGTGTCTGTGTGATGTGTGTGTGTCCCCCTAATAACTTCTAAACGTCTGGAGCGATTTCAATGAAACTCGGTAAGGTCAAACTACCATTTTGGCCGACCCCGACCGTGCCCTTCATTTTTTTTTACGTCTCACAAATCCAACATGACGGCTGTGCGACATATTTCACCAGCATTCAATATCTCTGAAACTACTACCGATATCACCCTGAAATTTTATACGGCGATAAAGGGAACTACTGCACGTTCACCTATGTGACTTTCGAAAACGTGGTAACTACAAAACCAACATGGCGGCTGAGGGAATTTGCGACATTCAAATAGACTTTTCTCGCGATTTAACCAACCAAACGGAATGAAACTTGGTACAGTGTATGTTTATACACATTGTAATGCACCGTCATCTAACTTTGTTCAATTTTTTACTTAACCTCAAGCCTATTTTTTTTTTCATAAATGAAAATAGGCTAAAAATCACACATGCACTGAATGTAATGAAATTATGTCAACTTATCTGGTTTTTAGAACTGATCCTTGTGGCGTCCGGTACCGCTGCATTCTTACAGCGGACTGATGTCCGAGCAATTGCTAGTTTTTATCCTGTCACCTGTGGTGCGCTATTTGAAGTTCTGAGAACTAATCATTAATGTTCCGTTCAAGTGCTATCAGTGCTATCTGTTGTAGCCTAGTAACTTAAAACATTACTTGTTTTTTATGTTAGGTTGTTTCGTTGCCGGCAATGATCTAATCTGTATGATCGTGTGATTGTAGGCTATGCTAATTGTGAAAAATCGATCTCAACTATTAACGACCAATCTCTTCCCCAACTCGCATAAACTAATGAGGCATACGTAAGCGCTACAGGACTTGAATGGGCTTCTTGAACTCGTTAACACTGCCTAATTAAGGCCTGGGTTTATTGAGATTACGGCACATAGTGCATTCTTCACGCTTAGCATTTTTCCTGTTCCCCACCCCCAATATTTATTCATTGCTTGGCTTAATTTTCGTTATGTTGTTACCTTATTGTTGACGGAAAGAAATTAACAATATAATTGTTTAAACCTTAATATACATGCGGAACGTACGCTTTAGCTGTGTAATTTATTTGGGCATATCCAGCACTGCAGTAAAATTGCTATAGTACATACATATTTCACCAGGGGGAGAACCCGTTGTTAACGTACCGTATCACGCTGCTCTAATGAGATCCGTGTTTCCCAAATTCCTTGAAGAATGGGATTTAAATCTCCACTAATAGCCTGACTCTTGCCATGGTCCGTAGTGATCCTTATCTAGATGTACACCTTGAGCCCAATTCTAATGTAAACAGTTTTGTAACTTTGGGTCATGTCAGTAAAGTTGTGTCAGTTGTGAACACCACGATGGTGTGAGTAATAGAAATATTACATCAACATATTGTGTTACTGAGATATTATATCACCAAAACTAGACTAATGGATCAGGGGTAAGTAATTTGTGTATCTTTTTCCATAATTTTGTTAATCCGGAAACTTGTCTGATTCGGAAAAAAAACTCGGACCCTTGCGATTCCGTTTTGAGCAAGTTTTACTGTTTTCTTCTTCTTTCGATTTGGCCATCAAAGGACCGCGCCATTTCAACTGCTTCTTGCTGCATCGAGCTTTAACATCCTCTCAGTACTTTCACATTAGTTCTCGATGCTGTTGTTTCCTTTTCACAGTCCACTTCTTGCCTGTTGGAAGCTTAGGCTTTTCTTGGAAACATAGGTGTGCTGTTAGTTTTTGCTTAAGGGGGGCACGTTCCCAGATATCGTTGCTTGTAATTCCAACTTTTTTCAAATCTTTGTCCACCTCAGTGAACCAAGCTCCCTTGGTTTCCTTTTTGAAGAAGTAGGTGAAAATTCTATTTGTCATTCACGCTGGGTTCATTCTTGTTATGTGACCGTAAAAGGTAAATCTCCGTTTCCTATTGGTGTCAGATATTGCCTCGGATGTAGGGTGTGGTAGCTATGTAGAGATGAAACGATTAGATCAGGACAGGGAGACATGGACAGCTGCATCAAACCAGTCAAAAGACTGAAGACTCAAACAACAACGTCAGTTATTTTTTCCACATGGGTGTAAAGTACGTGTTTGTGCCGTCTCCTATATTCCCCATTTTCTTTTATTGGGCTCAAGATTTTTCTTAGAATTTTCCTTTCTTTCACAACCAGTTTCTCTATTAGTCCCTTGCGATGCATTGCAAGGCACTCTGTAGCATACAAGGCCTCTGGACGGATGACTGTTTGGTAGTGTCTTATTATTATTATTATTATTATTATTATTACTCGCTCTTAAGGGCAATGCAACGCCCAAAACAAAAACGCACCACTCACCACTGTAGAGAGTTGGTGTCTGTGGAGGGAGAGACTGTAAGCGGCTTTCAGTGTTACGCAACAACTAACACGTGTTTTAGAATGCCATTACGCGTGAACGAGATTTGGGAGTTATAGATGACGTCACAGCGGACTACCGCAATGGTTGACTGGTAACCGCTATGTTCCTGGGGATCGGTTACATCACGTGGTCTGGCCCGGTCAGCGCAGCACCTGAAATGAGGCCAGCGGGTCATGCACGCGAGCGGGTCGGGGGTCGAGTTCCCCCAGGATGCAGCCACCGAGGACAAGGAGGCTTCGCGGAAGTGGTGCCAAGAATCTGGCCGAAACCAGGCACACAAACTGCTCCAGGTGTGTACCCAAACAGCATGCATGTGCTGTTTGAGTCTTCAGTCTTTTGACTGGTTTGATGCAAATCTCCATGCCTCCGTGTCCTGAGCTAATCGTTTCATCTCTAAATAGCTACTCCACCTTACATCCGAGACAATCTGTTTAACATATTCTAACCTTGGTAGGCCTATACCCCTACAGTTCTTATCCTCGTCCCTTCCTTCCATAACTAAATTTCCTATTCCTCGGTGCCTTAGTTTGTGTCCTGCCAACCTATCTCTCCTCTTCATTAGCAGTCGCCAGAAACATCTCTCCTCTGCCACTCATCTTAATAGACTACCTCTTCATCTGTTACTATATCTACCCATCCGATCTTCATCATTCTCCTGTAACACAACATATCAAATGCTTTTATTCTCTTATTTTTCTGCTGCTCCAATAGTCCAAGTTTCACTTCCATTGAGCGCCACGCTCCTGACAAAGACTTTCAAAAATTACTTCTAAATACCTAAATCTATATTCGATGTCAACAGATTCCTTTTCTACAGAAATGCTTTCCTTGCCTGCTTGCCTGGGCCAACCTACCTTTTATATCCTCTTTGCTTCGTCCATCACTGGTTATTTTAATTCCTAAATAGCAGAATTCTCCTACTCCCCTTAGCTCTTCCGCTCTCAATTTGACGTCCATAAAGGTTTCTGATTTATTTCGGCTGCAGTCCATTATTAGCCTATTTTCAATTTTGAAAAAATAGGCT
The DNA here is from genome assembly GCA_946902985.2 of Meconema thalassinum. Classification (NCBI taxonomy): domain Eukaryota; kingdom Metazoa; phylum Arthropoda; class Insecta; order Orthoptera; family Tettigoniidae; genus Meconema; species Meconema thalassinum. Next base: position 69,230,370 of record OX336394.1, on the reverse strand, counting down.
TATGAGATCACCTTTTGTCCGTATGTCTGTGTGTGTGTGTGCGTGTGTGTGTGAGGTGTGAGTGTGTCCCCCCTAATAACTTCTAAACGGCTCGAGCTATTTAAATGAAACTCAATAGGTTCATAGCACTATTCCGGGCGACCCCGAACGTGCCCTTCAAATTTTGTTACGTCTCACCAATCCTACATGGCGGCTATGCGAAATATTTCACCAGCATTCAATATCTCCGAAACTATTCCCGATATCACCCTGGAATTTATTACGGTAATAAAGGGAATTACTAGAAGTACACATATGTGACCATTGAAAAACTGGTAACTACAAAACCAACATGGCGGCCACGTGAATTTGCGACTTCTAAATAGACGTTTCTCGCGATTTAACCAACCAAACGCAATAAATCTTGGTACACTATATGTTTATACACATTGTAATACACCGACATCTAACTTCGTTCAATTGTTTACATAACCACAAGATGGCGGATGTGCGAAATATTTGACCGGCATTCTATATCTCTCAAACTATTAGCGGTATCACCATGAAATTTTGTACGGAGATAAAGGGCACTACTGGAAGTTCATCTATAAGACTTTCAAAAACCGGTTAACAACAAAACGAACATGGCGGCCAAGCGAATTTGAAAATTTCAAATAGACCTTTCTCGCGATTTAATGTTCCAAACGCAATGAAATCTGGTACAGGAAATGTTTATATACATTGTAATGCACTGGTATCTAATTTAGTTCAATTGTTTACATAACCTCGACATGGCGGCTGTGCGAATTTTAAAATTAAGTTTTTATTTCTTGTGTCGTAATCATGCGATCGAAGTGAAAGTTTGAATAATGAACCTACGTAATAATTTTCCTTTATTGGTACATGACTCTATGGCCTATACATTTAACAATCCAACATGACGACCATCCGAAATATTTAGACGGCTCTGAATATCTACGAATCTATTATAGCAATCAAACCGAATTTTTTAATGTTCATAGGGGCTATGAACTTAAGTTCACCTATAGGACTTTAAATAACGTGATCACAAATCCAACATGGCGGCGACTCGAAGTATAAATATTCACATGGAGGTTTCTCGCAATTTAACCATCCGAGTGCAGTGAAACTTGGTACAATAAATCCTTATACGAATGTTAATCTACTGGCATCTAGTTTATTTCAATTATTTCCAAAACCACAAGATGGCAGCTGTGCGAAATTTTAAAATCTCCTTGTTACTTCTTGTGTCCTAATCATGCGATTGAAGTTTGAATGCTACACGTACACAATAATCTTCATGTAATATACATAACTCTAGGACCTACATATATAAAATCCAACATGGCGACCATCCGAAATATTTAGTCGGTTCTCAATATCTACGAATCTATTACAGCAATCAAACTGAAATTTTGTATGTTGATAGTGGCAGTTAACATAAGTAGGATATATGAAAATAGGCTGTATAGTTCTTCACGGAACTACTTGTTTTTGTTTTACATTTGTTGATTTTCATCATAAATTCTTTCCTCAAGACTGAGTCCATAAATGCATAAATTTAATGAATCATGACCCAAGATGAACTGTTCGACGGAGCGCCAATACAACGATATCCGCGACCAAACTACTGTATTCATTAATCCTTACGACGTATCAGTATTCCATGCCAGGGATGTCAATTAGGTGATCAGCGTCTCCGATGAACAATTGATCAGATCTCAGAAAGTTTGCGGTGTAGAACACATAGTCTATCATTCTTTTATTGGTTTTGCGACCCTTTTAACTACATCGGCTTTTTTAGAGACGCCAGGGTGCCGGAATTTAGCCAGTAAATCTACTGGCATGGCGTTCTGGCATTTGAGCAACCTCAACTGCCAACTGACTATGCCAGGATTCGATCATGCAGCTGTAGAACCCAGGTTTATTAGAAGGTTTCTTTCTTTCTTTTTGGATTTTTTCTTGGCAAGTCGATTCCGCTCGACCTTCGCCGGCTGTTACAGGTTGGCGCGCGCGGTCGCCGGCCGTATTCCCACACTCTTCCTGCGGTAGACGTGTGAGCTGCGAGCTAATTGGGTATTTTATAAAGCTACTGTGTACTGTATATCGTATTGTGTAGTGTTTTATTGTGATTGTGTATAGTTCTGTAATGCCTTATGTGAAATATCTGTTAAGTGAACTTGTATATCTGCACAATACGTACACAAAGTGCAGGAAATCGTGAACTAGAACAAGACAAAAGTTTCGAGTGAAATTTCCAGGGAGACCCATTTCTATAAATCGGACAATAAAACAACTGGCTAGGAGATTCAAACGTACAGGTCCAGTAAACAATAAAAATAGACGTTGTTATTTCCTTACTGAAGACAAATTAACCGGAGTAACCGGAAACTTCATAAGGATATGCCGATTATGTTTGGCAGCGGATGGGGAACATTTCCAGCTTCTACTGTAAGCATGGTGAGTAAAAATGCATCATACTGATTTTAAGCACCGTATTCTGCCGAACATATGCGCTCGCTGGCAATTGAGCCGTCTCTGGCGGAGCGTGTGAGCGACAATGCCCTTGCCAAGCAAATATAAAGACCCTGTACTATCACCTCTTAAAATATGATATGCTTGTTTCTTAACATCCTGTATATATGAAAATGAAAATCCACAGCCTGCTTCCAGTCTCCGACCGGGTCAGGAATGGAATGAATGAAGCCCCCATCTAGCGGCGAGGATATGGACTGTGCCGGCTGCCGAGGCCTGACGCACTCCTCTGGGGCAATGATTAAATGAATGACAGATGAAATGAAATGAGAGTGGAGAGTGTTGCTGGAATGAAATTTTGACAGGGAAAACCGGAGTACCCGGAGAAAAACCTGTCTGCCTCCGTTTTGTCCAGCACAGATCTCACATGGAGTGACCGGGATTTGAACCACGGACTCAGCGGTGAGAGGCTGGCGTGCTGCCGCCTAAGCCACGGAGGCTTCATCCTGTATATATATAGATATTTAATTAGGGACGTTACGCATTATCCCCTGATCCCCAACTTATCTGATTCTGTCATCCGTGTATTAAAATAATTGCGAATATTCATTTCATCAAGGTCACATTTCACCTTTTACTAAAACTGAAATATCTTGACGAGTAATTATGCTACAACAAAATTTGTTGGCTTGAGACAAAATGCACGTTACGCATTATCCATTGAGGCCCAACGTGCTTGATTCTGTCATACATGTATTAAAATAATTACGAATTTTTATTTCATCAAGTTCATTCTTCTGGCCAAGCTGAAGTAATGGAAGTTAGTGAAGTTTCTTCCACCAGGCACGCAATATCCAGCACCCCCAGTGATGAAATAGCTGGCTATCTCCTAATTCCAACCTACCACTCATAATACTACATTATGCAACGAGCCTATAATGGCAATAATTAAGACACGAGTATGTTTATAAAATGAGCGTATGCGAGCTTTATAATTTCCATACGAGTGTCTTAATTACCATTATAGGCGAGTTGCATACGACTGTTTATGTTCGACGATAATTATTATAACTATTTTATGTTCGAACATATATATTCATAAATATCAGTCGAGATATCGCCAGTTTTATGTACTGAACAGAGCGCATGAGACGCAGAGAATGCCTTGTATTTGTCCATGGCCTCCTCGATTACCCTACTGTGACACTAGGCCACGCAGTGAAATTTAAATTAGAAGGCCGTGGAACTCCGCGCAGGTGCGATGATATCCTTATCTAATTGGTCAAACAACTGTTTCTTGAGCTCTGATTGGTGAGAGAAAATGTTTCATAGTGAAGAATAGTGTTATAATGAGCCTCATTATAGTGCAGTTTTCTGACATATAATAGTCAGGGTCGAACATAAATAGACCTAGAAATGTATAGTCTTGACAACATCACAGCTATTACAGACAGAATTCGTAAGAAATTATCAAATTAATGCTTAGCAACGTTATAGGCATACACCGCATTTGAAACTTATGCATATTATCAAGTAGAGATTGCCCTACTACAGGTGGCCAACAGCCATGTTAATTCTTAATACCTAATACTTCAGCGCCGCCTGTCGTCGGGCACGCATTAGGCCTATTAGTTGTTTTTAAGCTCTACATTAAAATAAAAGTTAGTTTTTGAAACAGTCCACTTTTACAAGTTTTTGTTCAAGAACACTAGCATTCTCACTCTTTCGGAGGCAATTCTTCTTCTTCCTCTTCTTCTTCTTCTTCTTCTTCTTCTTCTTCTTCTTCTGTCACATACTGTATGAATCCTGCTAAATAGTCTTTCAGAGAAAACTATTGCTGGTGGTAGGTTATACACTAATATTTCACAGAAAATTTGTTTGTTGTTGTTGTTGTTGTTGTTGTTGTTTGAGTCTTCAGTCTTTTGACTGGTTTGATGCAGCTATCCATTCCTCCCTGTCCTGAGCTAATCGTTTCATCTCTACATAGCTCTGACATCCTACATCCGAGGCAATCTGCTTACCATATTCTAACCTTGGTCTACCCCTACAGTTTTTGTCCTCGACCCTTCCTTCCATAACTAAGCTTGCTATTCCTGGGTGTCTTAGTATGTGTCCTACTAACCTATCTCTTCTCTTCATTAGCAGTCGCCAGAAACATCTCTCCTCTCCCAGTCGTCTTAATACCTCTTTGTTTGTAACCCTATCTACCCATCTGATCTTCATCATTCTCCTGTAACACCACATTTCAAATGCTTCAATTCTCCTCTTTTCTGCTGCACCAATAGTCCAAGTTTCACTTCCATAGAGCGCCACGCTCCAGACAAAGGCTTTCAAAAATGACTTCCTAATACCTAAATCTATATTCGATGTCAGCAGATTCCTTTTTTGTAGAAATGCTTTCTTTGCCTGAGCCAACCAACTTTTAATATCCTCTTTGCTTCGTCCATCACTGGTTATTTTGCTTCCTAAGTAACAGAAGTCTCCTACTTCCTTCAGCTTTTCACCTGCCAATTTGATATCCATAGAGGTTTCTGATTTATTTCGGCTGCATTCCAGTATTTTTGTTTTACATTTATTTATTTTCATCATGAATTATTTCCGTAAGACGGAGTCCATACCATTCAAAAACTCATTCAAATCCTCAGGCTTGTCGGCCAAGATGACGATGTCATCAGCAAATCTCAGAGTTGAAATTATTTCTCCTTGAATCTTCACTCCCACTTTAAATTTTTCTCTAATTTCCTTCATTGCTTGTTCAATGTAAAGATTGAAAAGTATGGGTGATAAGTTGCAGCCTTGCCTTACACCTTTCTGAATACCAGCTTCTCTCTCATGTCCTTCAACTCGAATGACTGCTGTCTGGTTTCTGTACAGATTGTATAACACCCTCCTATCCCTGTACTTTATTCCAATCGATTTCAAAATGTCAAACAATTTAGTCCAATCAACGTTATCAAAAGCCTTTTCTAAGTCTACAAAAGCCATAAACGTTCTCTTATCTTTCCTTATTCTACCTTCCAAAATCAGCCTAAGACTTAGTTTACAGCTTCCCTTGTTCCTACATTTCTCCTGAAACCAAACTGGTCTTCACCCAACTCCGTTTCTATCTGGCTTTCAATCCTCTTGTAAATTATTCTAGACAGGATCTTTGAAGCATGAGTAATCAAGCTGATTGTACGGTAATCTTCACATCTGTCAGCTCCCACTTTCTTTGGTATAGGGATGATTACATTCTTCTTGAAATCAGGGGGTACCTCACCTGTCTCATAAATCCTACACACCAAGTGAAATAACCTGATCAGACCTTAATCTCCTATGCAGCGTAGCAACTCAATCGGTATATCATCTATGCCTGGTGCTTTGTTCCTGCTTAAGTCTTCCAAAGCTCTATCAAATTCTGATCTCAATATTAAATCTCCTTTCGCATCCTCGTCAATTTCCTCCTCCCTTTCCATTACATGATTCTCAATCTCCTTTCCCTTATACAAACTCTCTATGTAAGCTTTCCATCTCTCAACCTTTTCTTCCCTATCTGTTAGAGGCTTTCCATTTGTGTCCTTAATATTACAGCACTTAGTCTTCTTTTCCCCAAAAGTATTCTTAATCCTTCGATAAGCTGTGTCTACTTTTCCTAATTTCAGACAATTTTCTATACCTGCACATTTCTCTTTCAACCATTCTTCTTTCGCTTCCTTGCACTTCTTGTCAACCTCATTCCTCAGACGTCTGTATTCTGCTTTCCCCTTTTCATCTCTTAGATTCTTGTGTTTCCGTCTTTCATCCATCAATTCTAGTATATCCTGAGTGATCACGGTTTTCTACCTATTCTTTCTTTCCTACCAATGTTTTCTTCTGCGGATTTTGTTATTTCATTCTTCAAAAGTGCCCATTCGTCTGTAATTGAAGTTTGTTTAGGGTTTTTCATTAGTCCTTCCTTTATACTCTTCTTGAATCTTTCGTTTACATCCTTCTCTTTCAGTCTGTCTATTGCCCACCTTTATGGCTTTTGACTTTTCTTCAGTTTCTTCAACTTTAATCTGCATTTTATTACAACCAGATTGTGATCAGAGTTTATGTCAGCACCAGGATATGTTTTACAATCCAAAATCTGGTTTCGAAACCTCTGCTTGACCATAATGAAGTCGATTTGGTAACGCCCTGTATCTCCTGGTCTCATCCATGTGTATATTCTTCTATTGTGGTTATTGAATAAGGTGTTAGCTATGACCAATTCATGCTCGGTGCAGAATTCTACCAGCCTGCTTCCTCGATCATTCCTTTCACCTAATCCGAAATCTCCTACTATCTTCCCTTCTCTCCCTTTTCCTACCACAGCATTCCAATCTCCCATTACTATAACATTTTCATCACCCTTGATATACCTCAGAATTTCGTCTATTTCTTCGTAGACCTTTTCAACATCCTCATCATCAGCTTGACTGGTAGGCATATAGACTTGTACCACTGTGGTGCAGGTAGGTTTAGTATTGATTTTTGCTACAATAATCCGTTCACTATATTGCTCATAATATTCCACCCGCTGTCCAAGTTTCCTACTCAATATGAGGCCAACCCCTGCTTGGCCATTGTTTGATTTAGTGCTAATGACCCTATAGTCTCCTGACCATAAGTCCTGTTCTTCCTGCCAGCGCATTTCACTAATCCCAACCAAATCCAACCTCAACCTATCCATTTCCCTTTCTAAGTTTTCTAACCTTCCACTTCCTAGCAGACTTCTAACATTCCACGCTCCGATCCGTAGAATGTCAGATTTCCTCTTTGTCACTTCTGTGATGTTAACCCCCTCTCGAGTAGTCCCCACCCGGAGATCCGAACGGGGGACTAGTTTACCTCCGGATTGAAATTTTACAAGGGAGGAGGCCATCATCACATGTAATTATGCATAGAGAGGTGCATATCCTCGGGAATAGCATACGGCTGTAGTTTCCCGTTGCTTTGTTTAGTTATGGAAATTTTGAATTTAATAATAAAAATAATAATGTTATTGGTTTTACGTCCCTTTTAACTACTGTGGCTTTTAGAGACGCCGGGGTGCCGGAATTTCGCCCCGAAGGGGATCTTTAACGTGCCAGTAAATCTACTGACACAGCTCCCTCGCATTTGCGCACCCTCAAATGCCAGCTGACTGCGCCAGGATACGAACCTGCAACCTAATTTTGAATTTGTTTTCCAGTAATCCAATGCACTAGAAAGAGGAGATGACAAATCGTCTTAGAGGCAGTGATTTCTTCCCGGGAATAGATGACTGGCAGTGAATTTAACACATCATTATTTTCTTGCAAAATGTTACTAAACAGGCTTTACATTCTTGGCAATTTCTCTGACTTTGAAGTATGTGACATCTAATATAAATTAAATAAAGAAAAAGTTCATGAATTATCGACTTTTACGAGTAGGCCTACGCCAGTATTACGCACACATGACTATTCTCACTGAAAATCTGAAAAAATAAATAAATTACCTTGCCATTTTTGAATGCAGGACATTCCTCTTGTTGGTAGCAAGGTCCACCAATCGGTCTTCAGCAGAACTGAGAGCACTGGGACTACGAAAAACTCCTCCATTTAATCCTAGAACGGTAGCGCTAATTGCAACGTTGTTATCGGTAGCACTTTGCATCGACAACGACTACGATTCTAGAAACTGATAATAAATACCACATACGTCAACTTTTATTTCACTCTCTTGGCTAGCAGAATGGAGACTATTTTGAATAATTTTGTTTGTTGTTTGTTAATTTTTTATTATTTTATTTTTGTCTATTTTTTAATTTTTGAGCAAGTTTTCACTAATTTAGACTAATTGGGTTTGTTTTCTTTTTGATTTTGTCTAATTCTGTGTTTTGAGCTTTTTTTGACAAATTTTTATTGTTATTTTGTATTTTGACTTATTTTGTTATTTTTGTGTAATTTTAGATTTTATCTATTTTTCGTTTTATTGACTTTTTGAGCTCTTTTTTTGACAGATTTTGACTTAATTTTGTATTTTTTTTACATTGATTTTGACTACTGAATTCTTTTTATTTTTTATTTTAGTTTTTTCGTTAACTAATTTGCTTTGTATTTTAGGACTGCCAAACACACTGGTTCAGGACGAACAGAGATGTCCTCAGAAGAGCAAAATGTGATCTTCAGCTTTTGTCTACCATTAAGTATCGAAAAACTGCCTATTTGGGTCATGTACTTGGAGGCCAAATATATCAGTTGCTTTGACTAATACTACAAGGCAAAACAGATGGCAGACGAGAGCGTGGCAGAACACAGATGTCCTGGCTTTAGAATATCAAGGAGTGATCACGGATTCAATCTGTTGAAGAATTGTTCCGGCTTGGGGTGGACAGGGGCACCTTTTCCATGATGTTCGCCAACGTTCGGGGGACCGAGCACGGTACTTGGAGAAGAAGAAACACTGGTGGGGATTTGACTAAACGGAGAAGAGGGGGAAGTAGAAGTGTATCCCGTTTTCGTCGCGGAGACGAGCGTCAACATTCTAGGGTTCAGCAAGGTTCCAACAGCGTTGCAATGGACATATTTTATTATCTTCAGTGGATTTATAGCCTACCTCACGTTCATTTCATCCAGCAATGATTGTCGCAATTCCCGAACCACTTTAGTTAGTTAGTGTTGTTTTAAGGGGAGGAACTACGAGGTCATCTACCCCGTCTTAACACTGATTAAATTATACAAATTTGGAATGGAATTTTACATCTAGAGGTGGGTACCTAGATTTGAAAAGACTAAAAATTAATAAAACAACAAGAAGTTCCGTGACGAACTAAAGAGCCTACTTTTCTTAAAATTTAAGATTCATGCCAATGATTAATCTACATGGACCTATCTAGAATAATGACGAAATTACTGTAAGTTGGTAATATCGAAATTTTTAATTAGTTCGAAATACTGTTTACCTGGCATAATTTAGCCTAATAGAGCACTACAGTTGGCAGCCCTGGTGACTGAATATATTCTTAGTTCCATCTCTTAAGGTACAGAATACAAAATTTGGTTAATTCCAATGGATAGCATGTACGTTACATACAGTTAAACATTGGATCTAACAACGCGCGTAAAATCATGTTGGCAACAATTTCATGCATGTATTGGTCAGAAATAATCTGAAATAGCATGATCTATTGTTGTGCCAATTTTGAATGAAATCCATTAGTTTATTTATTTATCGTATGGCTTTTAGTGCCGGGAGTGTCCGAGGACATGTTCGGCTCGCCTGAGTCTGTAGCTGCTTCCAGCGGACACCCTAAAGGGTGAGCTACAAGTACCGTTCCAATTTCAAGTAGTTCCAACTTTCGCCACCAGATATCAATGATACCTAGTGGTGAACGTTGGAACTTTTGATAGAGCGTTCTGACGAAATCTAACCTAACAATTTTTGTACACAAGTTTAGTCTGTGAAAGGATCTTTTACATGCCATAAATCTATGACATGGGACCGCCCGCTTTACTTCCCCTCCGAAGAAAGGCATACTGAAGGATTTTTAACGCTCTTAAAAAATCCGACGACTTCGGCCGGGTTTGAACCCGCTATCTTGGGCACAGCAGTTCAGCTTGCTACCGACTACGCCACCGAAGCCAATCCATTAGTTAGTATAGAAGTTACATGCATTTTAAAATTGGACCCATCAGCAGGCTTAAAATCATGTTGGCAGCACTGCCATGTATGGCCTCCAGGAAATTAAACTGAAATATTATTATCTATACGTGTGCCAATTTTGAAATAGCTCCCATTCATACCTTCCAAGATATCCAACATGGATCTCAAATTTCAATTGCGATTTTTCAGCAGTTGGTAGCACTGACATCATTTTCAAATACGGCAGTGAGATATTCAGGTATAGATCTTTACTCCTACCAAATTTTGTTTCGATTGCTGCAGCCGTTTAGGAGTTGATAGCGGGGACGCACACACAGCTAGACAGACAGATAGAAGGACAGAGAGATAGACGACACACATTTTCCCGGATCGATCTCATAAGTCTACTTTTTCCTCACTTTTGCAAAATGTGAAAAGTAGGCTAAAAAATTAAATAAAACCAACAATTATAAAAATAAACAAAAATTACGGAATAACAAAACCTTCATCATTCAAAAACGAACAAGTCGTTGAGTCAATGTACACTGGAAAATTTAGATTGCTGGCCCTAACCCATTCTTACTTATAAAGCGGATAACGCGATCAGCAGCCACCGCGTCATCGACTAATATAAGTTTGAGTGTCATCTGTAAAACCAAGGTTTCTTCGTAAGTCAGCAAGATCCACACACTCGGTTAAAATGTGGGCCACGGTGAAAACGGCTCCACAGGTACAAAGTGGGGGGTCTTCCCTTCTCATCAGGTACGAGTGAGTGGATTTTGTATGACCTATCCTTAACCTACACAAAATGACGGACTCCCTCCGTGACCGGAAAGAACTCCGCCCACGCGAGTAGTTCCACTTTCTGACGGTTTTTTCAGTTCATAAATAACACTGTTCACAATGGGAATTATTTCGAACACCGACACTGAGGATGAACTTACGGTAAGTGTTGCTTGATCGAAAATATTTAATGTTTTAATCATTAAATTAATAAGATCCCAATGTGATACTGTAAGATTCACTGGTAAGGAAAGGTCAGAGGATGCAAAAGCTATGGCCGTCTTTTGCTGTTGACGTCTTCGTAGGATATGTAGAGTTGAATTCATTCAAGCGTTGCTGTGGTAGAGAAAGATGCTTCTGTGCGGCTTTCAGAATCTTGGTGGATTTTGAGGAGTGTTTAAAACTCCCAACGAAATGAGACTTTGAATATTATTTTAGTGAAAAGTTCATGGTTCAAAACAAGCTGGAATGTATGAGCTAGGCACGACAGGTGTAGACAATTTCTCAACGTCATAACCAGGGCCCGGATTTTGATGACCTAATTTTAAAAAAGGACCTATAAAATGACTGCAAAAGTCCCATAAATTACCCGAAAACTTAACAGAAAATAACCTAAAAATTTGAATGGGACTGACATAATTTCATTACTCAAAAAAATGCAAACAGACTACGTCATTGTATGTTGAAATGATTTTAATAGCTACCTAATATAATTCATTTATTATTTGACAAATACTAATTATTTGCACACACATTCTGGTTATTATTTCAGTCTAGTATCTCTCCTGGAATATCGATATTCCAAGAAATAAGGGCTAAACAAAGTTGTGAAGATTCTCATGTCTTCGGATTAATCCTCATTTTCAGTTCCGTACCAGTACCATACGCAAAAAAATGCATCATAAACCATTAAAAATGTAAGAAAATGACTCAAAACGTATAAAATATTCTAATAAATTTTATAAAATGACATATAATGGTGACACGAAAAGCTAGAAAATGACCTAAAAATAAAATACTTAGAAAAATGATGAAAAAATGACTTAATAAATATGCATTTTTGTAATGTGGGGGCTATGAACAGGATTTGTATATAAGTTAGCAATGGCTGTGGTGAACAATTTAAAAGATGACACGTCATCAGAATCCTGGCTCTGGTTATTGCGACGGTTATCATGAATCATGGCCATTAATGTATCAATCAACTACAAGCTTCTAAAGTGTTCTTTAAAAAAATGCTATATTTTCACCAGAGTACCTCACTTCTTCAAATGGTATCACTACACTGAAAATGTCGGTATGTTTAAGATGATAGTCTATGTCCACAAAATGAACGGTGACACTCAAATAAAATCGTCGCAGGCTGTTGATATCCACATAGTGTAGGTATACGTCGTAACAGCTACGCTATTCTCTTTTGTAGCTAATTTCTTACTCTTCTTTCTACTTCGTACAGTTCTGGAATGATTTTATTAGATATGACTGTGTTTACGAGTAGGCATAGTAGACTCAAGGTGGCGTAGTCAGTAGCATGCTGAGCGTCTATGCCCGTTGTCGCGGATTCATACTCACCCGAAGTCATCAGATTTTTAAGAGCGTTAAAAATCCCTCAGAATGCCTTCCTTCGGAGGGGAAGTAAAGCTGCCTGTCCCATGTCATAGATTTATGGCATGATAAAGAAACTTCCACTAATTACAATTGTGTGAAGCTAAATTATAGGTTGGAGTTGACTAACGCTCTTAGGTTCCAACGTTCGTCGCCAGGACCCATCCGATGCACTACTAGCCTATGTTTACAAGTCGACGGCAACCTCTATGTTCACCACCACAACACCAATGACGCAACAATAAACAAGATGCTTCAAGAGAGAGAGAGAGAGAGAAGTTGGAAATGATCCTGCGGCTATACGAACTCGTAACCCATAGCCTCGGGGTCGTCTCGTGTTAGAGGGCAGCAAATGGTCTGATGAGCGTGACTGGCAGTCATGAGATACGGCAACGCGGTCCAATGAAAATTTATTGTTGCCCGATATTAATCATGCTATACGATGAAGGAACCACCTCGCGGCGCAGTGGCTAGCATTGCTAGCTCTCACCCCCCCCCCCCCCCCCCCCCCCCCTCTCCACGAAGTACCGGGTTCAATCCCCAGCTCGGCCAAGAATTTAAAAGTCTTGGTATGGTCTGGTACGGGGTCTTCCAGCCTCGTGATGCAAAATGGGATCCTGCCGGATGCTATGGCAGGAGGAGGAGTGGAGAGGAACTGGCCACCCTACCACACGCAAACTCCGTCATGGGATGTCTGGTTATTGCTAATTCAAGTCGCCGGCTGTACTTCCCCTCCGAAGGAAGGCATACTGGGGGATTTTTAACGCTCTTAAAAAATCCGACGACTTCGGCCGGGTTTGAACCCGCGATCTTAAGTATAGAAGCTCAGCAAGCTACCAACTACGCCACCGGAGGGTTAAGTACCTTATTAAGGCGTCCTATAGTAACGTTAGTTAACCAACAAGGTTGACAGACCAAATCAGTCAAGAAGAAATTGTGTTCTGTTAATTGTGCAGACAGGTTCAGATAACCGTGAAACATTTGGGGCCCGAGAACGTATTGCTCTGTTTGTCTTGCCATTGTCACCCAAGCTCGCCGCCTTCATCGCGCTGTCGGAGGGGTGGGGCATGGTGGGGGGAAAAGGGGGGCAGACTGGTTTGGGAAATGGGGGCGGCAAGGGTGGTCACGTCCATGAACCATTGGCCTACAAGGATCTACAAAAGTCCGCGTGCTTTGTTCGCCTACACTGCTTTTTGTCTTACTCACTCGCAACGTTTGTTTTGGAATGGCGGTACCGGTAACTTCCTTCTTTTTAACACCCATTAAAAGTACGTGAGGTAATTATCCGTTAGGAAATATGAGTTTGCGGCATATCAACGCAACGCGACACGTGTTTTTATGAGTCACGAGGGCCACTAAGTTATTCATGGTTGTCGTGTTAAGGGTTATCCGGTTATCGGACTTAAATTACGGTATTATGTAGTCTACTTGAGAATGAATATAAGTAGATCATAAATCTAAAGATCAATCAATCTTGCCTCACAATGAATAGTAAATTTGGTTGGTTGGTTCCTTAGTTTAGGGACTGTGACAAAGCGGTCATGTAGCCCCGTGTACTTTGGGTGTGTGTAGAATCTGTCTGATAACCGGTGTTAATTGTGATGGCTGTATTAGTGTGTTATCTGTTTCTTTTGTAATTACTGCAGACAGTAATATCAAGTACTTTCTACTTTTGCTACCAAATGCTACCATCCACGAAACATAGCTTGTGGACTTGGCTACCAGATGGCATCGCAGTCAGCACCTGGCGGCGAACGTTGGAATTAATAGAGCGTTATCAATTCTAACCTACAAATTTTGGCTTCACACAAGTGTAGTTATTGGAATGTTCTTTTTGATGCCATAAATCCATGACATGGGCCCGCCGGCTTTACTTCCCCTCCGAAGGAAGGCATAGTCTACTGAGGGATTTTTAACGCTCTTAAAAATCCGATGACTTCGGCCGGGTTTGCACCCGTGACCTTGGACATAGAAGCTCAGCTTGCTACTAACTCTGCCATAGAAGTCGCCAAAATATAGTAAATTTAGCGGCCATGTTATGATGCCAGTAGAACTGTCACAACGATGTTAGAATAAGGGGGCGTCCCCGTCGTGCAGAGCCTCTCTTATGACCGGTACGCTATATTAGAGGCGGTATTTTAAAAGCACAGTTTTTATTGACTGCCATCATGGAGGCCCAAGGTTCGATTCCCGGTTCCACGAAGAAATCTCGGGAGTAGTTGTTGTTGTTTGAGTCTTCAGTCTGTTGACTGGTTTGATACAGCTCTCCACGCCTCCCTGTCCTGAGCTAATCGTTTCATCTCTACATAGCTACCACACCCTACATCCGAGACAATCTGTTTAACATATTCTAACCTTGGTCTATCCCTACAGTTCTTGTCCTCGACCCTTCCTTCCATAACTAAGCTTGCTATTCCTGGGTGTCTTAGTATGTGTCCTACTAACCTATCTCTTCTCTTCATTAGCAGTCGTCAGAAACATCTCTCCTCTCCCAGTCGCCTCATTACCTCTTCGTTTGTAGCCCTATCTACCCATCTGATCTTCATCATTCCCTTGTAACACCACATTTCAAATGCTTCAATTCTCCTCTTTTCTGCTGCACCAATAGTCCAAGTTTCACTACCATAGAGCGCCACGCTCCAGACAAAGGCTTTCAAAAATGACTTCCTAATACTTAAATCTATATTCGATGTCAACAGATTCCTTTTTTGTAGAAATGCTTTCCTTCCTTGAGCCAACCTACCTTTTTTATCCTCTTTGCTTCGTCCATCACTGGTTATTCTGCTTCCTAAGTAACAGAAATCTCCTACTTCGTTCAGCTTTTCACCTGCCAATTTGATGTCCATAGAGGTTTCTGATTTATTTCGGCTGCATTCCAGTATTTTTGTTTTACATTTATTCATTTTCATCATGAATTCTTTCCGTAAGATGGAGTCCATGCTATTCAAAAACTCATTCAAATCCTCAGGCTTGTCGGCCAAGATGACGATATCATCAGCAAATCTCAAGAGTTGAAATTATTTCTCCTTGAATCTTCACTCCCACTTTAAATTTTTCTCCAATTTTCTTCATTGCTTGTTCAATGTAAAGATTGAAAAGTATGGGTGATAAATTGCAGCCTTGCCTTACACCTTTCTGAATACCAGCTTCTCTCTCATGTCCTTCAGCTCGAATTACTGCTGTCTGGTTTCTGTATAGATTGTATATCACCCTCCTATCCCTGTACTTTATTCCAATAGATTTCAAAATGGCAAACAATTTAGTCCAATCAACGTTATCAAAAGCCTTTTATAAGTCTACAAATGCCATGAACGTTCTCTTATCTTTCTTTATTCTATCTTCCAAAATCAGCCTAAGACTTGGTACAGCTTCCCTTGTTCCTACATTTCTCCTGAAACCAAACTGGTCTTCACCCAACTCCGTTTCTATCTGGCTTTCAATCCTCTTGTAGATTATTCTAGACAGGATCTTTGAAGCATGAGTAATCAAGCTGATTGTACGGTAATCTTCACATCTATCAGCTCCCACTTTCTTTGGTATAGGGATGATTACATTCTTCTTGAAATCAAGGGGTACCTCACCTGTCTCATAAATCCTACACACCAAGTGAAATAACCTGATCAGACCTTCATCTCCTATGCAGCGTAACAACTCAATCGGTATATCATCTATGCCTGGTGCTTTGTTCCTGCGTAAGTCCTCTATTGCTCTGTCAAATTCTGATCTCAATATTAAATCTCCTTTTGCATCCTCATCAATTTCCTCCTCCCTTTCCATTACTCGATTCTCAATCTCCTTTCCCTTATAAAAGCACTCTATGTAAGCTTTCCATCTCTCAACCTTTTCTTCCCTATTTGTTAGAGGCTTTCCATTTGTGTCCTTAATATTACAGCACTTAGTCTTCTTTTCCCCAAAAGTATTCTTAATCCTTCGATAAGCTGTGTCTACTTTTCCTAATTTCAGATAATTTTCTATACCTGCACATTTCTCTTTCAACCTTTCTTCTTTCGCTTCCTTGCACTTCTTGTTAACCTCATTTCTCAGACGTCTGTATTCTGCTTTCCCCTTTTCATCTCTTAGATTCTTGTGTTTCCGCCTTTCATCCATCAATTCTAGTATATCCTGAGTGATCCACGATTTTCTACATATTCTTTCTTTCCTACCAATGTTTTCTTCTGCGGATTTTGTTACTTCATTCTTCAAAAGTGCCCATTCGCCTGCAATTGAAGTTTGTTTAGGGGTTTTCATTAGTCCTTCCTTTATACTCTTCTTGAATCTTTCGTTTACATCCTTTACTTTCAGTCTGTCTATTGCCCACCTTTTTGGCTTTTGACTTTTCTTCAGTTTCTTCAACTTTAATCTGCATTTCATTACAACCTGATTGTGGTCAGAGTAGAAATCACGATTCCTTACACCCCGTTTAGACGTCCCGGTTGCGATCGCGATCAGGCCCCGATCCAGATTAAGTTGGGACGTCTAAACGCAACAGGATTAGCCTACATTATCGCGATCAACTTTCCCTCCAACAGGATCAGCCCAATCCCGTTCCCACAGCTGGATAATCGCGTTCGTGACCATTGCGATCGTCGGTGTTTTCTATCTTCCTGCTGTGTGAGTGAAGTAGGCAGTGGAAATGATGGCCATTTTGGATTATCTTTGGTTTTGAAAGCGAGAAGTATGTAATGTTGGCCATGATGGTTGTATTTATGTTGGTTGATATCAGATAGCCTATATGAAGATTCAGAGACACGAAATGATGGATGGAGACAAACATATCAGTATTTAAACACGGGAATAAAATTATTAGCGTTGGGGAAAGTCGATGAAGACAATTAATAAAGACATGAATTTATTGTCATAGACATAGAAGGGATTCCGATAGGGCCAAATGACTCTTGACAAACAAGGAAGTATTTATGCAATAAATATCTATGACCTGTGCAGAAATATTTTAAAATAATTTTATTTCCACACATCTCCTCGGGATTTGTTTATATTTAAGAATACACATTAGCAGGTTGAATTATGTAAAAAGAATATCTGAAATACTTCAAAACTGGAGGAAACAATCTGCTGTAAATTTCTGCTATAAAACTTGGAATTCAAAAGTTGGCAGACATTAGCGATGTCATGCTGTTTTACTCAATTATCATGTTATTTCATGATGGGACGTCTAAACACGTACCAATGACAAATCCCGTTGATCGCAATTGGACATTATCCAGATCGAGATAACCGGGATCGCGACCGAGACGTCTACACGGGGTAGGCCTATAACACTAAAAATTCCCCTAGACACAAAATGATGGTATCAATGACATTAAAGGTTTAAACTGTAGGCTATGTGTTTTACATACAAACACAAACCTAATAAGAGGCTTACGCCTCGGACCCCGTTCTTTGTAGTACAAGCATAACGAATAGAATATATTCTATTCGTTATGGTACAAGTACTGTCTGTTCACCAGTTTAAGGTCCGTGGCAGGAATGCAACGAGTCAACTGGTGACAGCTGGCCTCGGCGCGAACGACAATAGTGCCAACCAACTACTGACCCGTACGATTTCACAATTGAAACTAAAGGAAAGTAGCAGTGAGTAACCATAGCGTGAATAACATCGTTGCTGAGTTGGCAATACCTACAGCGGCACGTCCACTCAATCAACGCAGCTGGAATGTCTCTCCTCTCCCCTTCAGCCCCCTAAGACCATGAGCTGGTGGACGGACAGTAGTAATTTACGTTCAGACAGTGCTTGAACCTAGTAGCTGCCTATGGTTTCTTCTCGCCATGGCTTTAGAATAGTGCAGTGTAATCTTTCAGTTTAATTCAACTAATCAAAGTAATTTATGAACATTCGTAACTCGCGACCAAATCTCACAATGTGACCGCATTTGTATTTGACGACGCACTGTTTGAAACCTCATTCAGAAGAGATACATGACGGCAATTATCAAACAAACGAACATCAACGTCCGTATGTTATCCGTGACGTCATCGACTGCACTAAAAATTACCGTACACACTATAGGGATCTCGGTATAAAATTCAACCGAAATCTCAATCTAATCTAAGGGCTCGAGAGGTGAACTATTAACCTCTTGAGGCGAAACTGAAGAGAGGTGGGTTCGATATTCATCTCAATCATTCTAGAAGTGGTTTTGTATGCTTTCCCACTTCTACTACATCAAATCGTATGTTGCTGAAATGGTGAATATATTAAAAATTCGGCTTCGGTGGCGTAGTCGGTAGCATGCTGAACGGCTATGCCCAAGATCGCAGGTTCAAACCCAGCCGAAGTCGTCGGATTTTTAAGAGCGTTAAAATCCTTCAGTATGCCTTCCTTCGGAGGGGAAGTAAAGCCGGCGGGCCCATGTCATAGACATACCACTATAATTAGAAGTGTGTAGCTAAATTTGTAGGTTATTTGATTAGAAACGCTCTATCAATGTTCCAACGTTCGCCGCTAGGTGTCAATGACAGTGCCATCTCTGGTAGCCAAAGTTGGAACTACTTGACACACTAAGCCATTAACGTGACAACTGAAAGTGGTTCTAAATAGGAATCACTCCCTCCAGGCAACGAGTAAACTTTAAAAGCTTCAAGGTTTTCTCAATATAGGAATATTGTAGCTATTTACATTTCAGAATAGTACAATTTAATTTCAAGGAAAAATCTACGATTTTAGGATAAGCAATCTAAGGCGTATCTTTGAAGATACAGCAGAATGTCACAGGACCAAAATTGTAGAGCTTCACAACTTGGATTGGGCTGTCGAGTTTGGAGACTGTAGCTGTCCATTAAGCGTGGAAAATATCTGTATAACATGTGGAAAAAGTACAAATCCAAAATTCTGTTTCTGTCAAAAGTTAGCCGACAAAAAGTAATAGGACCAAACCTGTACGTCTTACAAATCCAACTCTGATGGTACAATCCTTTTTCTTAGATTACCTCAACCGTTTAGCAGGAATAGACGTCCGAAGACCACCAACGTCTAAGTTGCGTCCGCCAACAGCAAGGATTTGTATATTATGGAAATATCTCGGAAACGGTTATTTCTAGGACCTTAAAATTGTGATATACGGGGTCCTCTTTGGGGACTTACCGAGTCTCACCCTTCGACGATACATTTGATATTTTGCCTATTTTTAGCATGCATATTTTGTGTGTGTGTGTGGGAGGGGTCTCCAATAGCCCCCCTCCCTTTTATGAGTGGTACGATAAACAGTGATTGATGCCTTGCCTATGATAGATGCCTATACCAAATTTAACGTTGATCCATCCAGCCGTTCTCGAGTTATAGGCTGAACGTGCAAACAGATGGACAAACAGGCAAAACTTTTGCGCGCATTTGTCATGAAACAGTCTGAAACGCAGTGGCGGATCCAGGCCCTGCGGGGCCCTGGGCGATATGATAAGGTGGGGCCCACAACAATGGGAAATTTAAAAAATATCAAATCAAATGGAAAATAGTTTGGTAATAATAATAAAATAAAGAATAGTTACATTATTTTGAATACACTACAGTACCATGTTTTTTAACAATATGAAAGAAACCTTTAAGTCCCCTTGAAGAACATTATGAAAACTATGAAATATTAAAATATTACTTTGCGACTTTTTTCCCCGGCTGAAGTCTTCTATTATTTCACTGAAATCTAAACTTGCTAAACGGTCACGGGAGGTCATAGCTGCCTTGAAAAATGAATATGAATTATAAATTAGTTCGAAAAGTATACTTAAATAATTAATTGAATATTTAAAAAATCCATGGCGCCCCCCCCCCCCCCCCCCCCCCCGGACCGCGGGGCCCTGGGTGGTCGCCCTCCTCGCCCTCCCCTAGATCCGCCACTGCTGAAACGCGTAAGTAACGCAAAAATCCGCTGAAATTCGAAAATAAAAAACCAGACCTACATTCATTTTTAGAACTAGAGATGTATTCATGATGGTGGATCAGTGGCGTAGCCACGGGGGTGTTACTGGGGGTCAGAACCCCTCCCTCCACCTTTGAATTTTTACAAAGAGACTGATAATTAAGAAGCTAAATAAACATGTCTTAAATTAAGTGCCGGTAATGGTACTCGCTGATGATTAGTGTATAACTCATGTTATGCGGGAAATCGTTATGGTTGTGTTGTTGTTTTAAGGGGCGGAACTACGAGGGCATCTGCCCCCTCTTAACACAGTTATGGTTGTGATTCGTGTCTGTATCACTGCTTAGAGATGTACTGTTGTCGTTTTCGGTCCAGTGTGTCTTCATGACAATGCATAACTCCCTCCTTTCAGGGTTGCCAATCTAGTTCCTCCCCGCTAAATATATTTTATTTTAATCCAACCTAGCGAGGCAATCCGCTTTCTTTCTTTTCTTAGCGGGAGGAAGGTTATGTATAAATTAATGTAGTTTTAATAAATTCAAAATAAAATGTTTTAATAAGGACCTAGAAAATGCATTAACACTAATTTGGAGACCGTTAACTTTTTGAGTGTGAGATAGCAGAGTTGGTACATATTACTATGTCCAGCAATTCCCGAAAGTACGGTTATCCCCCAGTTAACTATAACCCCTCCCATTGGTCCTTCTTGGCTATGCTACTGTGGTAGATGTGCGTAATATTCAATATCATCACGTTGTAACTCGGTGAGCAAGGATCATTTAGAGCTTAAGTAACCGATTATAGGCTAATACCTTGAAATTACGCACGGCTGCTGTATTGAAATTAATTACCCGACAAATGTGTAGCTTTGGCGTTTGACTCCCTCTATAGGACGATATACGAGACTCAAATTTAGTAAGGATCCGATAGCTTTCAAAATGAAAATTTAGGTGGCCGCCATTTTGTTTCGCTAAGATGGCGGAAATATAAAGTGCTATTATGAGCGATTACATGACAGTTCGCCACACTGACACTTCCACACACTGCCCAAAATACTGACAATTCGCCACAGCCCTTGGACGCGGCTACCTGTTTAATGACTCAGAAATAATCTCGACTGACAGTTTCACACACATCCCCCCCCCCATGGGCTTCAGCGATCATCGTTACAGCCGCACCAGTGACAATGCACCTTAACATAATACTCCTTTGGAGTGAAGAAAATCGCTCGGTCTATGTACTTCATTACTAACACGGTCTCGAAAATATCATTGTGATGTAGTGTAATTTCCATCAAAATTAAATAAATGCAGAGTCTGATTTCCATCACACTTTATCCAGGCTGTGGACTGGCAAAATAATAACAACACCTATCATTATGGTGTGTTTAAAATCAGCTTTCTAGGCTTCGTCAGGTTTTTTTTTCAACAATAATATTAACCTACTACATTTTCTATGAATAGGCAACTGCCTTCAGAAAACGTTTCATTTTTATTTTATTTTGTCATTTTCGAACTTTTTCTGAATGTTCTCAATCCGTTCGTCCAGTTTGACATACTTTCGTCTTCTTTTTATTTCCTTCCATGTTGTGCTCGGACTTTACAAATGCGCAGTTTGTCTTCTCAGCTCCCGTCTTCAACACTGACAACCTCTTTTAATTTGGGGTGAGGTCTCCCGTAAGATTGTTGAGTCGGTTGTTCCAGCCCTCAACAGCATTCGTTGTCCTGTGTCGTGCTTGGTGGCAGTTCCACATCTCGATTGGAATGTCTTGGTTATCTTGCCAGTTGTAAACGAAGTAGTCAAAAACTGGCTAAGTTTGGGACTTTCTGGAGCTTGAGAGTGTATTTCCACCCATCCATCGAGCACATCTTCAGGCTTTAAAAACGCAAGTGCAGCGCACATACGGACATGAAGGCTGATTTCGTTATTCTCTCGGTACTCCACCGACAATCCGAGATCCTGTACTTTTCTCCATAAGCATTTTGTCATGTAAAAATGACAGCCATGTATTGTTGATGTTGTTGGAAATACGTCTTTCAGAGAAGAATTTACAGCAGCTTCAAAATCCACATTTATGTCTTCAACTTGATCGTTTTCATAGTAGCCTTGGTGGTGGGGTGGAGATGTGTGTGGAAATGCCAGTTGAGATTATTTCTGAGTCATTAAACAGGTAGCCACGTCCGACGGCTGTGGCGAATTGTCAGTATTTTGGGCAGTGTGTGGAAGTGTCAGTGTGGTGAACTGTCCGGACACCTTATGAGCTGTACAGAAGGAGTTCCATTCTATTCGGTTCAAGCGTTTCAAGAATGAAACGGGAGGGAGAGTAAAGGAAGCACATACAGACCCCGAATGGTCATATAAGCCTATTTAATTTTTATGAAAGTCGATTACTCGATAAATATATTAATTTGTGAGCAGAAGTCGTTTTGCATAAAAATTTTCCGCAAAGCGGAAGTAATATGAGTGATTCTCAATACAAAGTAATAACTTTCTTCCTTGCAGTTTGCAGCCACAGTGTTGAATGTTTTGCATGAGTGGATGTGAGTTTTTTAATAAGAACAAGCAACCCGACCCGGCTTCACCCGGGAACAGTTATGAATGCATTACGTGATAAGCGCTTTTTTTTTCAATGTAAATGAACAACGACCAATATCCATTTTACGTCTCGGCATGATGGGTTAAAATCACTGACTGGACTATTAATTATATTATCATGGAGATGCATGTGCAACAAATTCTTGTCAGATGTAATTTAAGAATGGCGAGGTGCATGAAACACAAATCCCCCTTCCATCCAATCTTAACTCGACTGTGAATTTTGCGGAACGAAAAGTTCACAGTCGAAATGAAGAAAAGCAGAGTTGCACTTCCAAGGAAGGAAGGAAGATTGTAGTTTTACGTGACCGTGAATCTTGTGATTATGAGCTACGGGACCTCCGTTTTACGTGGAATCCGAACCACAGGACATGGCATTTCACTTCGAAAATCTCACATGCATTGACCGGGAATCGAACCCAGACCGCCTTGGTGAGAGGCATACAGCTAGACCGCTGAGTTGCACTTCCAGGGAAACTCCAAACACAACCACTCTTCTCTATAGTTTTTAACTCAACACGACTCGACAGTTTGTTGCTGGCTGCATCTGGGGCAATAAGCTCGTCCGCCAGCTATGCTGTAACTGGGGTGATAGACTCACCCCTAGCTAGCTCGTAAACTGTTGCCTCAGTAACTGAAAGGAGATTGATGGAAGAAATGAAAACGTAATAACACTTATAGTGGGCGATGTATTGAAGATAGAGATATACTCTCCCAGGCTTTTTTTTGTAGCACTTTCCATAATGAACAATTCTTACACTCATAGTATAGGCCTACAGATATTTTTAACGGTTTGCCCAGCGTAAGCTTAAAAAGCGGACGGACGCCAGGTTTTTTTTTTCGACCTTTTCACTGAAATCGTTAGTGCTTGACTTCCTTTGGTCATAAATAAATTATTTTCTACAGAAACCTTCCTAGAGATAGCCTTTACAGAATGGTGAAAGCCGCATCAAAATCCATTCAGTGGTTCTCAAGATTACCCGTGACATCCAAGAATCGGGGACTTTGTTTTATACTCAGTAGAGATTATACGCCAATCAGTATAATATAATATAATCCCCCTTCCGTACAATCTTAAATTGACTGTGAATTTTGCGGAACGAAACGTTAACAGGCGAAATGAGAGTTGCACTTCCAGAGAATGGCGAGGTGAATGAAACTCAAGTCCTCCTTCCGTCAAATCTTAACTTGACTGTGTTTCACAGGCGAAATGAAGAAAACCCGAGTTGCACTTCCAGGGAAACTCCAAACACAACCACCCTTCCCAGAAGACTTAACTCAACACGACTCAACCGTTTGCTGCTGGCTGTAACTGGGGCAATAGGTTCACCCGCTAGCTAGGCTGTAACAGGGATGATAGACTCGCCCTTAGCTAGCTCGTAAATTGTCGCCTTAGTAGTTGAATGGACATGGTTGGAAGAAATTAAAACGTAAAAACACTTATAGTTGGCGTTGTATTGAAGATAGACATATGCTCTCGCGGAGTTTTTTGTAGAACTTTTCATGCTGAACAATTCTTACACTCATAGTATTTAGATATGTTTAACGGTTTGTCCAGCGTAAGCTTACAAAGCGCTCGGACGCCAGGTTTTTTTCGACTTTTCCACTGAAATCGTTATTGCTCGGCTTCCTTTGATCATAAATAAATTATTTTCTACAGAAATCATCCTCGAGATATCCTTTACAGAATGGTGAAAACCACATCAAAATCCATCCCGTGGTTCTCGAGTTCACCCGTAACATCCAAGAATCGGGGACTTTGTTTGATACTAAGTAGAGAAGTAACCGAGAATTAAAATCAGTGTGCTATATGAGCGTAGATCAACCTTGGATGTACACCTTGCGCTTTGTACAAGACCTCAATTCGTCACCTCATTCTGTTGATTAAATTATCTCAGCAGTAATTTTCTGCCAACATCCTGCTAGTGCGTCCACTAGCTGCAGACCAATCAGAGTTGATCAAAAAATAAAGAGGGTGGACGGACTGAACGAGCCAGCGGGCTCGACTCTGGAAGGGTTTCTAGTCTAAATACACACCACCTGAGACATCCAAGGTTCAAATCCTGATTCTTTCTTTATTTATTCGTGTCAGAAGCATCAACATAATATACAAATATTTAAAAAAGCACATTAACAATCAATACAGGACATCTAAATCCCCGTATACACATACGCAGGCCCATTATACAAACAAAACACACACCGAGCAACAAATTTGAGAGCTAGATGACTTTTGCCCAGTATTGGACGACGTCAATGGCACTGGAGGAGGCTGTAATCAAATCTTTCATAGTGCACTTTGAAGGACATAAGTCACACTGACATAAATGTTGGATTGTCTGCTGCTCTCAAGAGTCACAGAGTGATGAGTCGGTTGAGAAGCCCCACTTCCGCAGATTTACATTTGTTCTGCGACAGATAGATAGATAGATTTTTATTAATTCCATTTGATCAAATACATGCATTCAATACATTTTTGATATAGGACACGTCAGAATTTACATCTATAAAATAAAAGAACTAACAGGTATATATTACTAATATTATAACTATTTAACTTATTATAATAGCAAATCTTATGTGAGATCTGTGCTGGACAGAACGGAGGCAGACAGGTTTTTCTCCGGGTACTCCGGTTTTCCCTGTCAAATTTCATTCCAGCAACACTCTCCACTATCATTTCATTTCATCTGTCATTCATTTAATCATTGCCCCAGAGGAGTGCGTCAGGCCTCGGCAGCCGGCACAATTCATATCCTCGCCGCTAGATGGGGGCTTCATTCATTCCATTCCTGACCCGGTCGGAGGCTGGAAGCAGGCTGTGGATTTTCATTTTCATTTCAATAGATACAATCTCATTGCACAACTATTTACACCTCACTCTATTATCATAATATGAAAACTTAATTCTATAAATACAACAACATACAGCTAGGTATTACAATTAAATTAAAAAAGTAAAATATAATTATAGATTTCATCGCTCCTATACGCTAAGATATTCAACTACTGAGTAAAAACAATGGCACTGCAGATAAGCTTTCAACATTCTATCAAAGGTTTTTATTTTTGGGGCCAGTTTTATAAACTGGGGTAGTTTATTGTATAATTTAACTCCAGTGTGAAAAGTTCCTTTTTGATATATGCTTGTGTGTGTGTGTGTGTGTGTGTGTGTGTGTGTGAAATATGAATGTTTTGATTTTGTCTTGTGTTATGCCTATGAACATCATTGTTTGTTTTAAGAAAAACATCTTTATTCATTAAATTCTTTTTAAAAAACATAATACTTTCAAAGATATATATGCAGGGCAGTGGGAGAATGTTTAAATCTTTAAACAGAAGTCTACATGATTCTCTAGAGTTTACATTTGGCATAATTCTAATCGCCCTCTTTTGTATCCTAAACGTGCTTAGTACATCTGGCGACATACCCCAAAATATGATCCCATATCTTAAGTATGAATGGAAATAAGCAAAATAAGTATTTCTTAATGTGTGCATGCTAGTGCAGGTTTTCAAAATACGTAACGCAAAGCACATCGAGTTCAGTTTAGTATTCAGATATTGTATATGTTTATTCCATTTCAAGTCTTGTTGTATCCATAGTCCTAAAAACTTTGTTTCTGATTTATTTTCTATTTGATGACCATTTAATGTTATATTGGGTTTCGCAGGATTCCTATTCTGTATAGTGTGGAAATTTAGACATACTGTTGTTTTATAGTTTATTATGAGGCGATTATCTTGTGACCATTTGGTTAACTCTCCTGTAACGGAGTCAGCAGACTGCTGTATGACCTGTTTAGTTTCACCTTTTATTACGAGTGTTGTATCGACCGCAAACAAAATTTCCTTATGTGAATGAACGTTCTGTGTTATATCATTGATATATAGAAGAAAGAGTAGTGGGCCCAAAATCGATCCCTGGGGTACTCCAAATTCAATAATTCCCTCATTGGACAATGTTTCATTAAGTAATTTGGTTCCATCATCCTTGTGTCTCAAGCTTACTATTTGTTTACGCCTTGTTAAGTAAGACTCGATCCATTTATTAGCTAGACCTCTAATACCATATTGATATAGTTTGGTAAGGAGGATTTTATGGTCAACAACATCAAATGCTTTCGATAAATCCAAGAATAGGCCAGTTACATGTTCCTTATTGTCAATTAATTTCAGTATACAATTACTACATTCGTAATTTGCTGTCTGTGTAGATTTTTCCGTTCTGAATCCATGTTGTGAGTTTGATAATATTTTATTTTTTTCTATGAAACTTATCAGTCTCTTATACATAATTTTTTCCACAATTTTTGCAATACCAGTTGGTAAGGTAATAGGACGATAGTTATCTAATTCATCTTTTGAACAGTTTTTGTGCACTGGAATTACTTTTGATAACTTCAAAATACCCGGGTAAGTTCCTGAGAGAATTGAACTGTTTATTAAGTGCGTAAGTGGATTTATTATATTTTCTGCACATTTCTTTAAAATTGCATCAGGGATGCCATCAATGCCAGCACAGAATTTATTTTTTAGCTCTTTTATAACTATTCTTACCTCTTCACTTGTGACATGATTTATAAATAAAGAATCACTGCATATATTTATTTTATTGTTAGAATTTAGTGTATTTACCTGTGATTTATTTAATAATTTTTGTGGAATTTCCAGAAAATAGTCATTAAAAGTGTTTGCTATTTCCTCTGGATTATTAATCACTTTATTATTTCTGGTCAGTGTAATGTTCCTTTGTATTTTAGCAGATTTTCCAGTTTCTTTCTTTATCACGGACCACATAGCCCTGTTTTTACTAGATGATTGGGAAATAAAATTATCATTATGCATTTGCTTTGCTAGTCTTATTACCTTATTTAATATGCTAGTGTATTTTTTGTAGTATAAATTGAATTCAGGTGTTGTGTGGTATTGTTTATATAATTTGTGTAGAAATTTCTTTCTTTGACATGAATTTATAATCCCTGTTGTTATCCAATTGCTAGTTTTGTTATTTTGAACAGTTCTTCGTTTCAAGGGGAATGCTATTTCAAAATAGAGTTTTGGGGTACTGTTCTTCTTCTTCTTCTTTTCCCGGTTCCAGTGATCTGGGTCGGGGCGTGAATCAAGGACCTCCATCCGAGGCCTCGACTCGCACACTATCATATTTAGGCTATTTGTACGATGGGTTCGCCACACCTTTTGGGGGGGGTACTGTTAAATGCATTAAATTTATCATTTACATTTTCTAGTTCATAAATTTCTGACCATGTTTCCTTATTTAATAAGTCATTGAAATATGTAACATATGATTCAGTGAATGACCTGCACTTTGATTTTACTCCATTATCATTATTATTGATTGTTTTCGGATACTTCAAAACTCAGTATTTGTCCATGGTGGTCACTAAAACCCGGACAATAGACTTCTATTGAATGGTGATAATTATCTGTATTTATAAAAATTTGATCAGGAGTGGTTTTACTAAATTTTGTTATTCTTGTTGGGGTATTTACTGTAGGTTTCAGTCCATAGGAAATTAGTAATTGTGTTAATAATTCACAATTTCTATCAAATTTTAAGAAATCCACATTTACATCCCCACAAATTATTATATCGAAATTTACTTTGCTCATGTTATTAAGTAACAATTCTAATTTATCTATAAATAAAGGAAACTTTCCTGACGGAGAACGGTATTCGCATACAATTATTAACTTAAACTGCAGTATTTTTACGGCAGAGAATTAAAAATCCTGTACCATAATTAGATAATCATAAGCTGTTATCTGTTCATGATCTAAATTATTTCTTAAGAAGATGCAAGTATCACCATGGCTAATATTAGATCTAGAATATTTACTAGCTTGTATAAACGCTGGGAATTGAATTAATTCAAGTTGTTCCTCTTTCAGCCAATGTTCTGAAATACATAGTGCTGAGATGTCTTTAAGTTCATTTTTAAGCATTAGATTTATGTAATCAATATTATAAAGAGACTGGACATTCTGGTGGTAAATTTTAAATTTGTTAGTTTTGCAAGCTTGTGTTGGTGATTTATTTACATTATTATTATCATAATTGTTATTATTATTGTTGCTAGACAAATCCGAAATACCATTGTTACACTCCGGAAAATTTGACTTCAAAAGATCTGATTGCCAAACCTCACGTTTGGCTTCTTCTACCAGTTTCCCTGCTTCCACTCTAATGATATTACTGTTGAATTATTCTTACCATTTGAATTTACAATTTTGCAGATTTCATCACTAAGATACTCTTTTCCTAATCTGTTTAAGTGTAGGCCATGCCGAGTGTGGAACTTCCTGTCTAATTTACTTACATCTACAATTTGGACATTTGGAGTCTGTTAAGGGCTTTCCAGGTTGTCCATTTCTCTTGGTGTCCACATGGAAGACTTTCCTTCGGCTCCATCCAGTTGGAAAGGTGGTTAGTTCTTTCTTTCCACATCTTGATCCTAGTATTCTCTGCTTTTCCTTGAAGCTTAACTGATGTACGGAGAAAACACTTTCTAGATTTCAGCCTCCGTGTGGCAGGATGGTATCCATAGAGGGGATGGGCTTCTGAGGTAGTTGATTGGAGCCTTTCTTTGTTAGCTGCTACCTCCCTACGAATCTCACCAGGAGCAATACCAGCTAGAAGTTGGATCTTCTCAATAGGTGTTGGTTTTAAGCATCCTGTAATGATCCTGCAACTTTCGTTGAGAGCGATGTCGATCTGCTTAGCATGAGCTGACCTGTACCAAACCGGGGAGGCATATTCGCCTGCAGAGTAGTATAGAGCTAGAGCTGATGTTCTGATTGTTTGTGGTTGTGTTCCCCAACTGGTTCCTGACAATTTGTGTAGGATGTTGTTTCTAGCAGCTAACTTATATTTTAAGTTTTGGCAATGTTTCTTGTAAAAGTGCGATACAAAATCTTGATGACTGTGGGGTGGATATGTCTCCTGAGAAATCACATATTAGGAAGGACATTTCCCTTGAACACTCATCTGAAACTAATGAGTCTGATTGGCTCTGGTGATCATAATTGGAAATAACCTAAGTGAGGTATATAGTTCAACTAATGAGAACGTTTCACAATCATTGTTATTTTTTACTTTAAAAACATCATTATGAATAGACAGTGATATAATCACAGATCATTACTAATTGCAAAATTAATTTTATCTCCCATTATGTTCCAAGTTAACTCTTCAGTCTTTCTTCTTGAAGAATAATATCCAATAATTGGTAAGAAAGTAGAAATTGTTTCAAAATATTGCAATGCTTGTTGCTTAAGTGTTCCAATGAATCATGCTAAAACAAAGCTAAAGATGACCCACAATCAAAAATATTAACAAACAATTCAAGAGTAAGCCTATCACATATGGAAGTACTTATTATGAAAACTACTTTTGGACTGTATGCACTTTCCAGATTTCTTCTTCTGGTCCTGTCTCCGTTCAACGAAGGTTGGCAAATCCTGGCAATGAGAGATTCACTAACACATTACGATACAAAAGCTCGTTAATGTTATTTATTTTCCGAGTCCGAATCAAATTACATTTTGCCAGCAAGTAGCAACAGTTACAGCATTAGTATTTGCAGCCATAAGATCGTCTTTTGAACATATGTCCTCCATCAAGGGGCAGTTCAGCAGGTGTTCTGGATCTTGTAACGTGCCGCAGTCGCAGAACTCATCATTGTTGACGAGCCTGTTCCATTTCTTGAGATTGTTCTTGCAGCATCCTCAGCCTGTTCAATGATTTCCAAGTTCCATATGCCAAGTTGTGACCAGGTGACATTTTTTCTGATATAGGAATAATTAGGTCTTTGATTTCTGTCTTACATATCTTCACACGGGCAGCTTCTTGTGAGTCTTCGAGGGCTGTTACTCCCCTCAAAAAGCTGTTTCTGGACTTGAGTCTCTGTTGGGCTGGTTGTTGAACGAAAAGTGGATGCTTTGAATCGGTTTCATCTCAGATGCTGCAGCTACCATTCTTCGGACATGAGGTGGGGAAATTCCAATAAGAGGGTAGTAGATCTTCTGAAGTGATGTTGGTCTAAGACATCCAGACACAATCCTGGAAGTCTCATTCAGAGCTATATCCACCTCTTTGGAATGTGGAGAAGAAAGCCAAACTGGTGCTGCATATTCAGCAGCTGAGAAGCTCAGTCCAAGGGCTGAGGTCCTGAGAGTGGTGGGGTAGGCACCCCATATCCTTCCTGTTAGGCATCTTAGTATGTTAATGTTGACAACATTGTACTATACTTGACATTTCCTGGCTAGGTTCTTTACGGTGGCACCAAATATTTGCAGTGTTAGCTGGTAGAACTTGAACGTTGTGTCGTCACCCATCCCCTGCTAGCTGGGATTGGTTAGGTGCAAGTATGTGCCCCTGTATTTGAGGCAATGAGTTTTGTTTCTGCAACTGAACAATCGCACGACTTCAAATTGCAAGTGGAGTCCCAGCCTAAGAGCATGTTTCATTCCAAGTGCTTAAATACATATTTTAAGTTTTTAAAACAATCTCAGGGGAAGTTCAGTGCAGAGAACATGACCCCTGCCCCTCCACCATGAGCAGAGAGAGCCTGATGTGGACTGAATGATAGCAGCAAGGCATAGAATTAGTGCAAGCATTCATGATATTGCCCAGTAGCACTAGGCCAGCAATCCAGCGATGTTTTCCACACTAGCTAGCTGTACATAGAGTGAGAGTTTCTCTGCAGAATGGCATCTCACAGGCGCCGTGTGGTGGCCGGAGCACTGTGGTTAGCCACCTGTTGAGCGAGGCACTGCCGTTAGCAGCAGCATAGTGTCCAACTAGTTCACCACATTTATACTTTTTAACATATTTAATAATCATCATTATTTAGGCCTAGATGAATTTCAGAGTAGTTCCTGAAAACAGTGGCGATTCCTCCATGTAGGACGTGAGGATCATCGTACAGCCAGCTCTCAGCCGTAACTATTTAAAAAAGAAAAGAGAATTGTTTAGTAAAATACTCTTTGGTGCTACCTTGCGCATCCTCTCGAAAAGCTCTGTCTTATTCTGTCACTGTCAGTAGGCCTACTTTTAAATAGTTCTACATTTCACCCCTAGATGGGTGTGAAGTGTGATCTAAACAGCTGGAGTAGAAAGCCGAGGAAGGAAGCTTTGCATCCTCAAAGCTCGTGTTTATAGCTCAAGAAAATGTTTGGGTGCCCTTGAGAGGGAAGGGTAAGATTTGGTCTGTTTAATGGCGCTCTCTGGACATCTGAGATCCTCAAGTCTCGCTATTGGTTGAATTTAAACCAACACTACGGGCTTATTGGTTAAGATTTCGCACGGTCAGAATGGCAATGGATGGCCTGTTTTCAGCGTGTGCACATCTTAGGAGTGGTATTCGATTATATTGTATTATGTAATGTGTTCGTATCAGTGCTGCGCGACTGAATAATTAATATCACACCGAGTCTAATATCTCAATTTAGCCCAGCTATAATAATTATCCTAAGTTAATAAGTAGCCTATCCTATTACATCATACACATTATAAAAAACAGGATTCGCCACTGGCTGGAAATGCTGTCCTTCATTTTCTAAACACACATTTCACCAACGTAGGAAGTTTTGGTACACTCGCTGTAATCCATCCTCACGGATATTTCGTATCAATGCAGTTATTTCGTTCTCGAGAGCCTCCAGAGCAGGGCCGGCGAGAATGAGCTAGCTTTCGCTGGCCCTGCTCCCGAGTAAGTGGATCGTTTCTGTATACCTTTTGTATAAGGTTCCCCCACAATTAAAAATCGCACAGCGCTGAAATATACAAAAACTTTTATTGGGAGACTTCTTGAGAAGATAAGTTTTCACTAGGAAAATTTGATGTTTTGTTCTATACCTAACCATGTTCATGGGATACAGTACTTCACAAATCTTAACTCTCTCAACTAAGGTATCTTGCCAGCTAGGAATGTAATGAAGCTATGACCGCATGCAGGGCTTCACGATGCGCTGTTGTGTAACGGTAGATGATAGTCAACTGGAGCTGACTCAATGTGCTTCACCCGTCACAGGGCGCAGATGAAGCTCCGTTCTATAGGGAAGCCTCTCGCTGTAGAATTTAGTTCCAAAATTATAGAATGATAATATAATCTAAAAATTAATGCCTTAAGTCAATAATATGTACTTTTAATTATAGTGCCGGTTTTGGCCACATTGTGTCCTTTCTCAGCGGCAATATACAGGCTGTATCAAAATGAATATCGGGATTTTAAGGCTTTGTATTATTTATTACAGTTAACGTACTGAACCCTTATTGATCTTCGATAAATAAGTATTCATATTTATTATTATTATTACTACGGCCCAGGCAGCACGTAAGGAAGTCGACTTGGATATTAGGGAGGCCAGCATTTCGTAACGATTGCAACAGAAGTTGAGCTGGTAGCTATTCCTGGGGGACGGCCAGAATTAGTCGAGTTCAAGGCTAAATTGTGCAACTACAGTACCAAAATTGGAGACATAAAGGAAGAATCACGAGGTCCTCTCAACGAACATACGATTGAATCAGCCAATCGCAAGAGACCAAGCCATGACCACGAGGTGGACGGCGTCAGTAGCAAAAAGCCCGCGGAAGTGTGTATCTAAGGAACCGCCGAACGGATTAATTTCCGCTCGAGTAATTTGAGACGTTGGATTTATTTGGAGAAGAATGACACTAGCTACATCTTTGTGAGACAAAAACTCTGGAAGTTTTTATCCGACTTTGCCCCACTCCACCGCCCTTGTCAGTTTCTCATAAATAGCTTGGCCTGACGCCAATCTAAGTCTATTCTTGTGGAGCCTTCAGAGGCATACTCCACGTCAGTTCGAAGTGTGAATTTTAAAGTCTTACCTTGTGGAGCCTTGAGAGGCATACTCCACGTCAGTTTGGATTGTGATTTTGACGCTCGAATTTATCTAAGTCATTATTTGGTGTGAAATATGATTTTTACGCTCTAAATCAGCGAAGCTAATTCATTTTGTGAGCTTTGAGGAACTAAAGTCGCAGCGATCGCAGTATCAAATTCTAAAAAGCTATAATACATTTTATTATAAAATCAACTTGTTGTGTGATCTAAATATTTTACGCTAGCGCGTGATAAACAGTAACGTTCATTTCAAGACGACGAGTTCAACTTTAAGAGGGAAGTATCGTATCACCCTAATTAGCGCTTACCAGAGCCGAAGTCCATAGTACGAACGGAAATACCGGACGAGATAGCGACTGCTAGTGCAGCCAGGATTGTGAACTTGTTAACGAGCCAGTGGCGCGGACTCGAGATTGTATATTTATGTATAAATTGTGTGTATTTTATGTATGTTTTATAGTGCGTGTGTCTGATATAATTAGGGCCAGTCTTCGCTAGTAATCGCAATAGGACAATTGTGGGTGAACTGAGTAGCCTGCAAGCGATTATAGATAGGCAAATATTTAATATTGAACTTTTCTGCCAAGGAGTCGAGACCAAGATGAAGAGCACGTGGTTTGAAGTTGGGATGAGCTTCAAGAAATCAGCACAGACAACTACTATGGAGAGCTAAATTGTCCATAGGGCAATGGGTTGAGGAGGATGTCCTTGGTCTACATGCAGAAGCGGTGATGTACAAAAATTGGATTATTTCAATTATGTAGTTAGATTTGGCCGGGGAACTTTGTAAATAGTCATGTTTTTCTTTCTTGTTGTTTTAGAGTTTTTCTTGTACCGACGCTATATGTTTAAATGTCCGTTGGCGCGTGGCCAAAGTGTTTGTTGATATTTTGTTTTCTTTCTTGAGTCAAGTGTAATGTACGCGGCGTGCGTGCGTGATTTTTATCCTTGCAATTGCGGAACCCGTTACATTCGATAAATGGTGCTTTATTAACGTTAATATTTGAAATAGGAATGGGAGGAAATTAGTGTAAAACATTTTGCTGAACAGGTTATTATTCATGTTAGGGTAGCCGAGTGCACCAACTTAAAAGTAATTGTAGAACACTTTCATTCTAATTTTGATAGATTTTCTTGAGTCCTTTTCAGGTGACTAGTCACGGCATAAAACGATGGCGCCAGCATGTGGATATTATTTGTGTATTTTATTTCAGGGTCTGTCAAAACCCATACGTGTGATTCAGTGTGTGTTGATGTGTCTAGTGTGTGTTGATTCTACGTGAGGAGGGGGTAGTTGTCCTACCGCCCTTATATATTTTGCTGCTATTGTATTTTTAGATGGAAAGACAGAGTGCTCTTGGGAGACTGCTGATTCTTGTCCATATGGTTATTCTGACACACACATGTATTATTGTGCTTTGGGGCACATTTCTTCGAGGTTCGACCCCATGTTCTGGGAGGTCGACGTATTTTGACACGTGGGTTGAATGACATGCAGAGTTCCACAAACCGCCCGTTTTGCCTGTGACTTATTTTGATAGGCAGTCCTATTTGTCCGACTGAACCCTGTAAGCTTTCATGTAGCAAACCTGTTCATTGTGATGGTTAAATTTTAAGCCATAATTAATTGGGGAGTTCGCCATGTTTGTAACGGATTGTTGTACCTTGTATGGATAAAATATTGTGATTAACGTAAATGTTGGCTGTTTGCCTATTGCTTTGTTGATGACTCAATTCATGTAATTTTGTGTGTCACACCCGTGTGGTGTAGTTGTAGAGTATTTGTAAATTTTGACAGCGGTCATTTGAGTATTTTTCTATTGGTCACGTGTTAATGTACTTGTGTTGATTTGTGTGAGAAGTCCTAAGTTTTTAGGCAGTAAATGTTGCTACGGCAATTTAAGTCCAATTTCACTCGGAAATTTTGTGTTTGTTTATAGTAGATTTAGGAAGTGTCGGTTTAATTTAAGTAGTGTAGTTGTGTTCCCCCGTGTCGGTCTAGCTCTAGGAAATGCGGATTCGGTGTTTGAAGGGTCATCCCGGATGATAACGAATCACGCATTCAAAGTACACATCGTGATGCATGTAGAACTGCATACGCACTTATATGGTCACCTTTGTATCTTTTATTTAAGGACACTTGGTCCAAGTAATTAATCTCTCCAGAGATATCGCCTAGTTTTTGGCATTTTTATTAAATGGGAGTCAGTTGGGAGATTTTGTTGTTAATTGTTTATGTGTAAATATGGTGATTTGTTATTAAATTCAGTTGTTTTTAACCCTGGCTTCACTCTTTCCTGCATGTTAATTTTGTTATATGTTACCCTGCAAGTTAATGAAGCGCCCTGACAGCAACTTACGAATATGACCTGTTACGCCCCGAATCTGAGTCTCATATGCTTCTTTGCAAGGGTTCATAAAACAAAAATGGCTGCCCAAGTGGGGATTGTTGTTGTTGTTGCTTCGCTGATCTCATATTTATTTCGTTGAGAAATGATGCCAGGTCAAGCGGACATGTAAATTCAGTAAATGGAGGCGATGTTGTACCGCCATGTGCATTAGTAAAATCACTGAGTTCCTAAGGTTAGAAATATTGAACAAGGTTAGAATTTGATTTTGTATTTGTTATAAACTTGTTCTGGCGCCCACATTAAAATTAGAAATTTGCATTATTAATGAACTCAGTCAAGCAGGAAGATGTTGCCTTATATTTGACATTTAATTGACTTCGGTTAATTGGTGTTTCGTAAATTCTGTTGGTTAGGAATTTAAAAGCAGATCACTAGGGGTTATTTTATTGTTTGGGAATAAGTGTCATTGTATTCAGTAAATTTTGTTACTGAAATTTTCATTAAAGTAGAGCCAGTAATATTTAAATGTGTGACATATATGTGCGTATAGGGCTGAAACCTTAGCCCATAACCCTGTTTTTCTCTGAATATATTTTTGTGTGTGATATGGCGCTTGTTGATGAGATAAAGGCATTGTTAGAACAGATGTCGATCCAAATGTCCGCGAAAACGGAAGAACAATTAGAACAGATGTCGATCCAAATGTCCGCGAAAACGGAAGAACAATTAGAACAGATGTCAGTGCAGATGTCCGTAAAGACGGAAGAACAATTAGAAAAACAATTACTTGATATGAGCGATAATATTTCGGTCCAGTTACAAGCGCAGAAGATAGACTGTGAAAAACAATTACTTGATATGAGCGGTAACATTTCGGTCCAGTTAGAAGTCCAGAAATTAGACACTGACAAACAACTCAATGAACTAAACCACAAATTGTCACAACAGGCGGTAACACAAACCGAACAGTTAGGAAAAATCACAAATGATATTAACCAGAGCGTTCAAAAAGTAGAGAAATTGGCAGGCGAGGTTGCGGAAAACAACATCAGACAGTTAGGCGAAATGAAGAAATTGGAGGCAAAATTTGATAACAAATTAATGCAATTTGACGAGATGGTGGCGGATAAACTTAAGCAGATAGAGGCAGCATGTGTCAGTAACACCGCGGGAGTGAAGAAGACCCAAGAGAAACTACAACAGCAAATTAATTCGGTAGATAACAACGTGCTGGAATTAATAAAGGAAATAGATAAAGTCGAAGTTAAGGCTGAAACTGAGCGGATACACTTGCGGGAAAATTTAGAGGAGCAATTAGGCAGAACACAAGAGATCATAAGGAAAGAGATGGAAGGCCAGCTAACAAACACACAAGAGGTCATAAGACAAGAAGTAGGGGAGCAGCTCGTCAAAACTCAGGATAATTTGGAAGAACAACTAGTGAAAACGCAGGAACGGATACGTGAAGAGCTAGAGAAAAATCAGGAGAGGAACGAGGAGAAAATAAATAGCTTAAAAAGTAGGATCCGGCGAGATTGGGACCAGCAGGCTCAGGCGAATAAGGAAGACAGGCTGGCAGTTTTAAAGCGAATGCAGGCACTGGAGGAAAATATGAAGTCGAAATTGCAGGAACAATCAGAATTAATCATAAAAAACGAGATTAGATCGTTAGAGAATGCGACATTATTTTCAAATGAAAATATACAGGAAAAGCAAACAAGTATTGGAAGTCCGGCAGGTTCGAAGTTGGCTGAGGACACGAGTCGGGGTCAAAGTCCCAGACTAACGACTAATGCATTCCAGCAGTACAGGGGGGAGACTTCAACTCCGCAACCGAACTTGGCACCAGCCCAAGTCATCCAAGTCATTCGGGGTAATGATTTTAAGCCCGATAAGTTCAAAGAAAATTCAGGAACCACTCCCAAAGCATTTCTACGGCAATTAACGGATTACTTTAATGACCAACACATCGGCCCGGAGAAACAATTAAGACTGGTGGAGAAATTTTTAGAAGGACCTAGCCTGACCTGGTTCTTAAGTTTCAAGTACACATTTACAGACATGGATCAATTCCGCGAGGCGTTTTTGAAGAAGTTTTGGAGTCCTTCGTTACAGCAGGGGTTAAGAATGGACCTGTACACCCGCAAATACCATAGTACCCATCCAACCCGTTTCTCAGAATTCTTTAGTCAGCAATTGGTAAAATTCAGGGATTTTGATGACCCGCCTAGCGAGCCGAATATGGTTCTAACCATCGGAAAACAACTCCCAATGCATATCCAACAATTGTTAGTCGCAGGAAACATTCAGACCGCAGTCCAAGCAGAAGAATTACTTAGACACTTAGATGAGACGAGTATGGTGAGCCCACAGACAGGAAGAAGGAATTTGGAATGTGTAAACACGGCAGAGGTAGTTCAGGGACTCCAAAATAACCACGGCCAGGGGAACCAAAGTAAGACACAGTCCACAGGGACACAGTTCACGCCAAGAAGACAAGAGTTTGACGGCCGAAACCAGTTCCATCACAACAATCATAACTATCAGAATAACCGCGGGAGATATCATCAGAATAACCAGAATCAAAATAATCAGTGGACGTACCAGCGGGAGTACACGAATTGGAGGGGAAACCAGAGACAAGGTAGACCTTACCAAAGAAATGGAGATGGTAGATGGAGTAACGGCAGGGACTATCGCCAAGAAAACAGAGGAGATTATAGGAATAACTGGGACGAGCGATATATTGAATCCCGTAAATACCTGGATCAATTAAGTGAAGAAGCGGAGAAGGAAAAGTGGGGGCGTGCCATGGCGAACAGACAGAGCCCAGACAATCATCAAGGAGAGGGGGCAGAGAGTTTACTGAGGCAACAGGAGCGACAGAATGATAACCGGCGAAACACATCTAATGGGGCCCGGGATAAAAAAAAAACCCAAATGAATTGAAAGGAGATAGGCTAGAAACGGAGATCGCCAGGGAGCAAGAAGAGATGATAGTGGCCAACATAGAAGAGTGGGTAGCATTCCCAGACGACTGCCTGGAGGAAGTGGTGAAGAACCGTGAAAACGTTATTAGACAGCTACCAATTATTTACGCGCATATTGGAGGTATGAGGGTGAGATGTTTGATTGATACAGGTAGCCAGGTGAGCTTAGTCACTGAAATTTTAATAAAAGAAATAGCAAGAAAACAGACTGTTCCTATTATGCCGGTACCGCTAATGAAAGTCAGAGGTGTCATTCCTGACAAAACTATGAATTGTAAACAGCAAGCATTTCTAGATCTGGAAATATTGAACCATACTTTATCACAAACATTCATCGTTATTCCAAAGATGAACTACAATATAATTTTAGGAGCCAACTTCATCTGCGATTTTCATGCTGTAATTGATTTACATAACAACACTGTAAGCTTCAAACAAGTAGAAGGATTGGATCATGTGGGTTTAAATATGGAAGAGAATCCGCTGGAGAGAGAGGCCAATACTTGGGTTGTTGAGGAATGCACTAATGAGGCCGGAGATAAGATCTTGAGGGGAGAGCAAGTCAACCAGACAGCAGTGCTAGAAATTGACAGCCGAGATATTTCGCAGGAACTTTGGGTGCATTTGGCGGAAGAAGAAATGGGCGGAACCAAATTCGAAATTTTACTTCAGGAGCGACTTAAGGAAGCCATCGTAGGGGAATCTGATAGAAGAAGATTGGAAGAAATTTTAAGATCACATAAAGAAGCTTTTGACACCGTACCTGGGAAAGTTTTGAATTTTCAATATGCTATGCAGGTGACAGATTGGACCCCATTTAAAAGTAAATTGTACCCGATCCCAGAGAAGCATTTTTCTCAGGTGAAGGACATTATTACTAACTTATTAGATTCTGGCATGATAAGGAAAGCTGCAACCCCTTATCTGAACGCAATATTGGCTGTGACCAAGCCAAACGGATCAATTAGGCTATGCCTAGACGCGCGAGTTTTAAATAGTAAACTGCTAGTTGAGCACGACCAAGCACCGAGGATCAAAGATGTTTTGAAAGGCTTCCGTGGGAAGAAGATATACTCAAGTGTTGATTTGACGAATAGTTTCCACCATCTTGAACTTGAAGAAAAATCTCAACTGTTGACGGGATTTTTATTCGACAATCAAAGTTATATCTGGTGTCGAATGCCCTTTGGCGTGAAAACTGCGGGGTGTGCACTCATTAGAGCACTCGACAGAAATCTGACTGAGGAGGTCAAGAACTTCACCACGAGATATGTCGATGACATATTAATCGCTTCTGAGACAATGGAAGAACACTTGATAAATTTAAATAAACTGCTGGACAACCTGAGAACCATGAACTTCAAGATCAACTTAAAAAAATCACATTTTTGCCAGAGCGAAATTTTATATTTGGGACATATAATTGATGTCGAGGGCGTGCGGCCTAATCCAGCCAAGATTGATGCTATTAAGAAATTTCCCACACCTACCAAAGTAAAACATGTTAGAGCATTTTTGGGAGTGACTGGTTTCTTCAAAGAAAATTGCCCTGGTTACACAGAAACAGTAGCGCCTATGCAGGAGATGTTGAAGAAAGCGAATCGATGGTCGTGGAACGAGGAGTGCGACAGGTCTTTTAAAGCAACGAAGGATTTATTGGAAAACTGTGTGAAACTTGGATATCCGGATTTTGAGAAACAATTTATCATTCAAGCAGATGCTTCGTTAATTGGGATTGGTGCTATGCTGTACCAAGAGGACGCTGAAGAACCCAAGAAGAAATCCTATTTGGCATTTACGAGTCGTAAATTACGGAAACATGAGAGAAACTACACAGTCACGGAACTTGAGCTACTAGCAATTCTATATTCTCTCCAACAGTGGCGCAAGATGATCTATGGTTATTCCATCATTGTTAGAACCGACCACCATGCACTGACATTTTTATTTAAAACGACAATAGCAAGTGAGAGAGTAGCGCGCTGGTCCATCTACATACAGCAGTTTGACATCACAATAGAGCATTGTCCTGGGAAATTGAACGTCATACCAGATGCCTTGAGTAGAAACCCTGAGGACGGAAACGAAGTAACAGCGGAAGTTCATAATATTACCTTGACACCTAAGGCTCGTGAGTTTTTGGCAAGATTGAAGGATATTCGGAAGGAGCAAGAAGCTGACCCATGGATGATGATGATGATAAAATTCTATAGGAAGGAGTTACAACCAAATTCACCAGAGTACCGGGAAGCCAGTGCTAAACAAGCGAGATTTCACTACTTGAATAACTTGTTACATAAGTACGTGGATGAGCATCATACTAAACTGCGGATCTTAGTTCCGGCATCACTACAGAGGGGATTAACTTGGCACGTTCACGAGAGCCTAGCACATATCGGCACGGATAAGACTGAAGCTACGATAGGGGAGACCTTTACTTGGCCCAAGATGAGATTCACCATTGTTGAAGTAATTAGAACGTGTGACGCTTGTCA
The DNA here is from genome assembly GCA_946902985.2 of Meconema thalassinum. Classification (NCBI taxonomy): domain Eukaryota; kingdom Metazoa; phylum Arthropoda; class Insecta; order Orthoptera; family Tettigoniidae; genus Meconema; species Meconema thalassinum. Next base: position 69,188,705 of record OX336394.1, on the reverse strand, counting down.
GCGCACGAAGCCGAACAACTTTATTCTGAAACAACCTCCAAGACCACTATTACCGCAGAAACCATGCGAGATGCTCGCGATTGATTGCTTTGGTCCTTTAGTAAAAGGAAAGCGTGGATGCCGACACCTCTTGGTGTGTGTCGATGTATTTTCGAAGATGGTCGTGCTATGTCCTATTCAGAAGACGACATCAAGACAAGTCCTCAGTAGAATTAAGAACAAAGTCATTCCGATGCTTGGGAAGCCGGAATCCATTCTATCAGATCACGGTACCTATTTCACAAGCAATGTTTTTAGGCAAGGTTTGGAGAGCCTAGGAATAAAACACATATTTTCAAGTATTCGTCATCCTTGTGGAAATCCGAGCGAAAGAACAATTCGCTGTGTCGCTAAATACTACAGAGTAATGATTCCTAACGAACACAATAAATGGGTAGACAGAGTAGGGGAAATTGAGATGTGCATGAACACTACTAAGCACGAGTCGACGGGTCAAGTCCCACAGATTGTACACCACAACAGGTTGCCAGAAAGAACTTGGGATAAGATCATTCCTTGCCCAAGGGATCCATTATTAGCGCATGATTTGCGAATCCAGCGAACGAGAGAGCACATGAGGAACCAAGCGGACCGAAGGCTGAGACGGTACCGAGGAAAGAAGTTTCACCGAGAGTTACAAGAACAAGAATTAGTGCTGGTTCGTAGACCACCGATCTCCGACCCTAAGAACAAAGTCTTCGCCAAGTTCTGTCCAAGGTTCATTGGTCCGTTCCGGGTAATTAAGAATCTGGGTAACAATGCCTACAGATTAGAAGAAGTGAGCACTGGTGCAAAATCTGTTTTTAATAGCGCCAATTTGAAACCGTACTACAGAAGGGAACCATTTGATGAGTAGGAAAGATGACATGTGCAGAATCTGTATTGCAAAATTCATATTGTTGAGAGCAAACACTCAAATCCACGGGGAGCGCCTGAGTACGCACTTTGTTTGTAAACAACGAGCAGCTGAGACGACGGGAGTGGCAACTACTTGAGGAGAAGGGGAGACCTAGTGGAAATATGAATGACATTCCAGCGAGAAGGGAGCACACTAATTGAGTCAGAGGGGCATACACTCGAGCAGCTGAGTGAGATTTAAAGAGATGTGTTGTTACTACAGTGGATTTTGTTTTTGAAATCCAAATCAATAAATTGTTTCGAATTTCAAAACCTTGCTGAGGATAAATGAACCCTTATTGATCTTCGATAAATAAGTATTCATATTTATTATTATTATTACTACGGCCCAGGCAGCACGTAAGGAAGTCGACTTGGATATTAGGGAGGCCAGCATTTCGTAACGATTGCAACAGAAGTTGAGCTGGTAGCTATTCCTGGGGGACGGCCAGAATTAGTCGAGTTCAAGGCTAAATTGTGCAACTACAGTACCAAAATTGGAGACATAAAGGAAGAATCACGAGGTCCTCTCAACGAACATACGATTGAATCAGCCAATCGCAAGAGACCAAGCCATGACCACGAGGTGGACGGCGTCAGTAGCAAAAAGCCCGCGGAAGTGTGTATCTAAGGAACCGCCGAACGGATTAATTTCCGCTCGAGTAATTTGAGACGTTGGATTTATTTGGAGAAGAATGACACTAGCTACATCTTTGTGAGACAAAAACTCTGGAAGTTTTTATCCGACTTTGCCCCACTCCACCGCCCTTGTCAGTTTCTCATAAATAGCTTGGCCTGACGCCAATCTAAGTCTATTCTTGTGGAGCCTTCAGAGGCATACTCCACGTCAGTTCGAAGTGTGAATTTTAAAGTCTTACCTTGTGGAGCCTTGAGAGGCATACTCCACGTCAGTTTGGATTGTGATTTTGACGCTCGAATTTATCTAAGTCATTATTTGGTGTGAAATATGATTTTTACGCTCTAAATCAGCGAAGCTAATTCATTTTGTGAGCTTTGAGGAACTAAAGTCGCAGCGATCGCAGTATCAAATTCTAAAAAGCTATAATACATTTTATTATAAAATCAACTTGTTGTGTGATCTAAATATTTTACGCTAGCGCGTGATAAACAGTAACGTTCATTTCAAGACGACGAGTTCAACTTTAAGAGGGAAGTATCGTATCACCCTAATTAGCGCTTACCAGAGCCGAAGTCCATAGTACGAACGGAAATACCGGACGAGATAGCGACTGCTAGTGCAGCCAGGATTGTGAACTTGTTAACGAGCCAGTGGCGCGGACTCGAGATTGTATATTTATGTATAAATTGTGTGTATTTTATGTATGTTTTATAGTGCGTGTGTCTGATATAATTAGGGCCAGTCTTCGCTAGTAATCGCAATAGGACAATTGTGGGTGAACTGAGTAGCCTGCAAGCGATTATAGATAGGCAAATATTTAATATTGAACTTTTCTGCCAAGGAGTCGAGACCAAGATGAAGAGCACGTGGTTTGAAGTTGGGATGAGCTTCAAGAAATCAGCACAGACAACTACTATGGAGAGCTAAATTGTCCATAGGGCAATGGGTTGAGGAGGATGTCCTTGGTCTACATGCAGAAGCGGTGATGTACAAAAATTGGATTATTTCAATTATGTAGTTAGATTTGGCCGGGGAACTTTGTAAATAGTCATGTTTTTCTTTCTTGTTGTTTTAGAGTTTTTCTTGTACCGACGCTATATGTTTAAATGTCCGTTGGCGCGTGGCCAAAGTGTTTGTTGATATTTTGTTTTCTTTCTTGAGTCAAGTGTAATGTACGCGGCGTGCGTGCGTGATTTTTATCCTTGCAATTGCGGAACCCGTTACATTCGATAAATGGTGCTTTATTAACGTTAATATTTGAAATAGGAATGGGAGGAAATTAGTGTAAAACATTTTGCTGAACAGGTTATTATTCATGTTAGGGTAGCCGAGTGCACCAACTTAAAAGTAATTGTAGAACACTTTCGTTCTAATTTTGATAGATTTTCTTGAGTCCTTTTCAGGTGACTAGTCACGGCATAAAACGATGGCGCCAGCATGTGGATATTATTTGTGTATTTTATTTCAGGGTCTGTCAAAACCCATACGTGTGATTCAGTGTGTGTTGATGTGTCTAGTGTGTGTTGATTCTACGTGAGGAGGGGGTAGTTGTCCTACCGCCCTTATATATTTTGCTGCTATTGTATTTTTAGATGGAAAGACAGAGTGCTCTTGGGAGACTGCTGATTCTTGTCCATATGGTTATTCTGACACACACATGTATTATTGTGCTTTGGGGCACATTTCTTCGAGGTTCGACCCCATGTTCTGGGAGGTCGACGTATTTTGACACGTGGGTTGACAGACATGCAGAGTTCCACAAACCGCCCGTTTTGCCTGTGACTTATTTTGATAGGCAGTCCTATTTGTCCGACTGAACCCTGTAAGCTTTCATGTAGCAAACCTGTTCATTGTGATGGTTAAATTTTAAGCCATAATTAATTGGGGAGTTCGCCATGTTTGTAACGGATTGTTGTACCTTGTATGGATAAAATATTGTGATTAACGTAAATGTTGGCTGTTTGCCTATTGCTTTGTTGATGACTCAATTCATGTAATTTTGTGTGTCACACCCGTGTGGTGTAGTTGTAGAGTATTTGTAAATTTTGACAGCGGTCATTTGAGTATTTTTCTATTGGTCACGTGTTAATGTACTTGTGTTGATTTGTGTGAGAAGTCCCAAGTTTTTAGGCAGTAAATGTTGCTACGGCAATTTAAGTCCAATTTCACTCGGAAATTTTGTGTTTGTTTATAGTAGATTTAGGAAGTGTCGGTTTAATTTAAGTAGTGTAGTTGTGTTCCCCCGTGTCGGTCTAGCTCTAGGAAATGCGGATTCGGTGTTTGAAGGGTCATCCCGGATGATAACGAATCACGCATTCAAAGTACACATCGTGATGCATGTAGAACTGCATACGCACTTACATGGTCACCTTTGTATCTTTTATTTAAGGACACTTGGTCCAAGTAATTAATCTCTCCAGAGATATCGCCTAGTTTTTGGCATTTTTATTAAATGGGAGTCAGTTGGGAGATTTTGTTGTTAATTGTTTATGTGTAAATATGGTGATTTGTTATTAAATTCAGTTGTTTTTAACCCTGGCTTCACTCTTTCCTGCATGTTAATTTTGTTATATGTTACCCTGCAAGTTAATGAAGCGCCCTGACAGCAACTTACGAATATGACCTGTTACGCCCCGAATCTGAGTCTCATATGCTTCTTTGCAAGGGTTCAGTACGATTATAAATAATACATTAAATGAGAGAGCAACTCAAACAGTTTCAGCATTAATTTGATCCTCTCATTTCTTCTTAATTGGAAATAAATTTCTCCTACAAGTGTTCGTACCTGTGCGAATGTGCATGCACTGGTTCCTCCGTCTTCAGATGGAAGCGTGTTTTACTGTTTGCAAGGGCTGAATCGGTAGTTACAGTGCAACGTGTGGGAAGTTTATGAGCCTTTCTTTTACGCTGGAGCAACTGTAACTGGTGTTTCTTATCTTGATGCGCTACAACTATGGCTCTTTCCTCAATTACAAGAAGCTGAACCAGAGAACTTTATTTGGCCGCCTCCTTGGCATGCCTCAGTACACGATTGGTTAAATGACATTGTACTGACCACTGGATTGGCCGTAAGGGGCTGGATGACAGAGCTTGTTTCGCATGGCCTCCACGGTCACCCGATCTGACGCCATATTATTTTTACCTTTCAGGGTTCGTAAATGATCATGGTATGTGCTTCAGCTACCGGCTGACCTAGCCGACTTAAGAAAGAGGTTTGAAGCATTTGTTGCAACAATTACTCCAGAGACACTGAGCAAGGCTTGGGACGAACTCGGCTATCGACTCGATGTGTGCCGTGTGACGAATGGTGCTCACATTGAACCCTTGTAGGACAAACTGTTTGAGAAGTTCTTTCATTTGATGTATTATTTATAAGTACCTAACCCTACAAAGGAGCTAAGGGCCAAAATTAATTTTCTGAGATAATAATATTAAACATTTTCCTGAATCAATGCAGTTCTTTATTTCAAATATTGAATTGTTTTAAATATATTGTTTACATGTTAGAAATGTCCTTTTAAAATTAAGGGACTGTAAATATAAACTTTCAGTGTAATATGAAATGATGAAAGTAGAAAATTAGGAAAGAGTTATGTTTATCATGTCTTTTCCTTACAAAAGTGTTAAATACTACTCAACTTATATTCAATAAATTGAAATGCACACAATTAGTAATGTTTCACTACAACATTCACTAACACTGCTTAAACACGACAGATCAGCTGCCACAGCAAGCCAGAGTGGGAAAATTCATGTGCCAAATACATTGCTACTTGACACCTTTGTAAAGAAATAGCTCTTGTACCTACCGGTTATGCACTCTGTCGAGCAGCGTACAAACTGCAAAAATGAGAAAATCACTAGTCACTCTCGTAGGGCAATGGCAGATGTCACTTAACACCATTCTGGAGTAAAATCTCATTTTTTTCAAATTTGGTGCTTAGCCCCTTTGTAAGGTTAGGTATTCACTTGTATGTTAACTGTAATAAATACAACAAAGCCCTAAAACCCCGATATTCATTTTGATACACCCCAAATAACACAAGTCGAGTTGCAAGTCTTACATTCAAAAATTTTTCATAACAAAGGTTGTTTTCAAAAATATTCCTAAAAATACTAGTTGTCTAAAGGCTAAAAACATATTAAAATTCCAGAAAATCAGATCTGTTACAAGTAGGCCTATCATCATCATCATCATCGGCTTTAACTCGAATCCGAGTATAAATCTTCTTCCTTCAGTCCAGTTTGTGGATGTGTTTACGGTGACTAAAGAGTCCAATCCTGGCATGGAACAAGCGACCACACAAGTCGCATAGTATTGCTGGAGGAGGACGTGGTTGGGCTGCTCGAAGTTTCCTAGCTTGACGCTTGGCCTCTTCATGTATGCGTCGATCCCTTTCAAACGTCTTTACAGTATCCGAGATGGTACGGCGCCAAGTTGAGCGGTCATCAGCCAGCATGTCCCAGGTTTGTGAATCAAGACCTGTCAATTTCAGGATCTGCTTAAATTGGTCCTTGTAGCGCCTCTTAGGACCACCATGAGGTCTGGTGCCATAGCATAACTCACCATATAGCATTTGACGAGGTAATCTCACATCATCCATCCGACGGACATGACCAATCCATCTAAATTGGTGACCTATTATGGATGATTCTATGCTGTTGATTTGAGCCTTTTTCAGAACAGCAATATTGGTAATGCGGTCTTCCCATTTAATCCTCAGGATTGATCGAAGTTTTTGTAGGTGGAAACGCTCAAGCTTCCTAAGATCACGTCGGTAAAGGGTCCACGTTTCACAGCCATACAACAATGTAGAAATGACTACTGCTTTGTACACCATAAGCTTTGTACTCATGGACAGATCTTTATTCATGAAGACCCGGTGCGCTAATCGTCCATATGCTGCATGGGCTGCGCCAATTCTCTTATCCACATCCTGCTCACAGGTACAGCTCACAGAAATGGTACTGCCCAGGTACGAGAAGTGGTCAACCTGTTCTAATGGCAAATTTGAAATGGAGATATTGAACTGAGGAAGAGATGTGCCTGGTGAAGGTTGTGCCAAGACTTTAGTCTTATTGACATTTATGGTAAGACCAAAGCGATCACATGCACTTTTGTAACAGTTAACTGACTCTTGCAGCTCTTCTGGTGTGAGAGTTGGTGACGCAGCATCATCTGCATACAACATGTTAGGAACCTTAGTAACCTGAGTTTTCCTCAAGGAGTGGAGGCGAGTTAGGTTGAAAAGCCCTCCATCAAAACACCTGGGATGTTTGTGGGTGAATCATAAAGCATTGCAGCCAAGTACAGCGCAAAAAGCGTTGGAGCCAGTACACATCCTTGTTTCAGTCCATGGGTAATGGGAAATTCATCGGACATCTTATTCTGATGGCAAACCTGACCTGTCATGCCATCATGGAGAGCTTTGATTAGATCTACAAAACGCTGAGGGCAACCAAACCGCTTCAGCACTGCCCACATGGCTGGTCTTGGAACCGAATCAAATGCCTTTTCCAAGTCATAAAAGACTAAGAAGAGTGGATTCTGTTGTTCTCTACATTTTTCTTGTAGCTGTCTCACACAGAAAATCAAGTCAATTGTGCTTCTGGAAGTTCTAAATCCGCATTGTGACTCTGGGAGGATCCTCTCAGAGATAACCTTGAGGCGGTTAAGTAGAATTCTTGCAAGAATCTTCCCCACAATTGATAGCAGTGATATACCACGGTAGTTGCCACGAACACTGTGATCACCCTTTTTAAAGATAGTGACGATAGTGGCATTCTTTAGGTCTCCAGGTACCTTTCTTGATTCCCATATTCTGAGGATAAGGATGAAAATTCTTGTTTTCAGGGAATGACCTCCGGCTTGAATTATTTCCAGAGGGATGTTATCTGGGCCAGGTGCTTTTCTGGGTTTCAATTGGGTGAGAGCTGCACTGAATTCATGATAAGTAGGAGGTACTGCCAACCACAGTTGTTCAGGTTGTTGCGGCACATCACAGAGGAAGTCTTCAGCAGCTTCTGATGGACGATGATTTAGGAGATTGGAGAAGTGCTCCTTCCAGCGTTCCAAGATTTCTTGACTATCAGTAAAGGTAGTAGAATTATCAGCGCTTTTCAGTGTACCTGATGATGAGCGAGATGGTCCATATATTTCCTTGAGTACGGCATAGAAGTTCCTCAAGTCTCGAGCATCCGATAGTCTCTGCAGTTCCTGAGCCTTCTGTTGCCACCAAGTATTTTTAATCTGCCTTATCTGCGTCTGGCATTTACCCTTGAGTTCCAGTAGTTTATCTCTCTTTGTGTTGGAAGTTGGGTCTTGAAGATGGGCAAGATAGGCATTCCTTTTGGCATTGATGAGAGACAGAATTTCCTCATTGTTGTCATCAAACCAGTCTTGTCTTTTCCGCACTATAAAACCAATGGTTTCCTCAGCTGACTGTGTGATAATCTTCTGTATTGTGGCCCATTCTTGCTGAATATCATTTGTTACTGGGTTTTCTGATAACTGGGTGACGATCCTGTTTCCAAAATGTTTGTACATGGATTCATCCTGAAGTTTGGATGTATTAAACTTCTTTCTTGGCAAATTTTTGATGTTCCTAGGTGGTTTAGGTCTGATGGATATCCTGAGCTTACATATAAGAAGTTTATGATCTGTCCAACAATCGTCTATATTCCTTGCTGTTCTGGTAATAAGAGTGTCCTTCTTATCACATTGCCGGGTAATGATATAATCAAGAATGTGCCAATGTTTGGAATGAGGATGCATCCACGTGGTTTTGAAGCGGTCAGGTAGCCGGAACTATAGGCCTATATATTAAAGTCGAAAGATATAATTCTTGAAAAGAAACCATCTTGTAGTTGAAAGTATCAGTAATGTGGAGATTATATATGCATAGAAATTTTGAGGTTGGGAATGATAAGATCATGTGTTAGAGTTAGAATGAATATCTTTGTGATGATGTTATTGTGAGAATATTATCGAGGAAAATTGAGTATTCAAAGCTAGAGTTTGGGCAAGCATAATATCCACATTACTGATTCTTTCAGACTTGCAACTCGACTTGTAATATATAATTGCCGCTGAGGGAGGTCACAATCTGGACGAAACCGGTACTATAATAAAAGTACAACTTATTATTGACTTAAAGTATTCATTTTTAGATTATTAACAAAAAACACCAAGTAAATGGCCAATGGAGATTACTGCCGAATGAAGTGGTGTATCGAGAGAGTGAATCAATAATAGATACAATATGGAAAAGGAGAATCTCTTCTTTCTGCCATATCTCACGCTTACCAGAAACCAGACTAATTTAACAGCTCGTTAGTTACTTCTGGAAGAGTAAAACAAAGAACAAATGGTTCAAAGAGATCCAGCATGATTTAGATGAATTAAATTTAATGATCTTCCAAGTTAAAAATAAAGAAGAGAAGAATATTTTAAGGAATAAATACTTACAATTCACATTAACGACATTTGAACGGAAAAACTACACCATCACAGATGAACAAAGGGCAGCCAGGTCAGATAGAATGAAGAAATCTTGGGTGCAGCTGAAGTTGAATCGCTAATCTCCAAATACCGTTATTACTTAATTGTATTTGTATTGATTAAAGTGCTCCAATGAGGGCGTAAAATATGGAAAAAGAAAAAGAAAACTTCGTCAAGAAGGAATTGGGCATATTCTTTTCTTTTCATTCTAGAATGAGCCTATCATGAGCGAGAAGGGAAAGAAAAAGACAAAGCACAAGACAAAGGTATAAAAATGTATTTACTTATAAAATATATTCACAAATAACAGGTACTCTTATTAAATGCAAACCAATACGGTACCAGGGAACTTGTACATATTAAGTACCCACACAATTGTAATGGTACATCACAAAACATTTTTGATCAAAGCTTTAACCCTCTCAGTGCCAGCTCTCGCTGCTCGCGCCAAAAGTGCCAAAGCCAATTCAATCGGCGTGCGGTTTATATTATATTTGTAGATTTCTGTAAGCATATGTCTGTGATTATTTCGTACTGTTGGAAAGGTGAGGTTTCAAGCTTGCCTGTGCGTTGTTTACATTTTTCTTTTGAAGTCCATTACGCTATAGGTTTGAGTGTTTGCGCTCCTCCAATCACGCGCATTCCGCCAAAATTGCAGTGCAGTTGTTTTCTTCTTGTTGAAGTTTTCTGCCTACAGATGTATCTAAGAACTTTCTACACTGGAAACGTAGTGTTTCGTCGAATATGACTCATAGGTGTGCATAATTTAAGCTCAAAACTGATTTTTTAAAAAATTGAACAATTATCAGAATAACCTCAATTAAAAAGGTTTAGATGCCGGATTTTCTTTTATGAATATATTGTTTGAAAGAATGAGGTATTGGTTATAATGCAAAGCAAAAATAATGATCCTATCGTTGGAAATGTGGTATGTCTGATTTTCTTTTCGTATAGTCTGCATGACCATTGAAAATGGCTTGGCATTCTTGGCAAGTATTTCAGGAAATGGCTTGGCACTAGGAGGGTTAAACAAATGCACAAGCATTCGCACAGAACGATATTCAGCACCATTACAATTCATAGAACTACAGTAAACATATAATACACTGAACTAAAAGTAGTCATACTGATACCTGACAAAAATATCACAATTTTGTATTAGACAAAACAATTTGAAGTTATTTGTACTTTTCAATACAGTACAGTATTTCACAATGTAGATAAGTCAGAACATACATTTCCCAATTCACTATGAAGATAAAGCGTAGGGTTTCCATAATTCAAATCGTACAAAACCAGGACAAAAATAAACTGTTAATTATAAAATTTTTAAGGATTTGAATCTGGGCTAGCCATAGGAAACAACAACAACAGCAAATTTTAAAGGATAAATATCTCAACAAATTTAGCGATGATATACAAAAGGAAGTGATTTCAATGAAAACAGTGTCTTTTAATCTGCGATATAGGCCTCCATTATCCAAAAATAAATAGGAGAACTTAGTTTCTGACTCACCTCCATAATTAGGTGTAAACTTAGAATTAATGAAGGCCTAAAAATGGGGATCAACTTTTCCAGAATGAATAGTTGTTAAAGGATACATATTCTTTAAGACATATATTCTTTATACAGGGTCTTTATGTTTGCTTGGCAAGGACATTCTCGCTCACGCGCTGCCGACAGTGACGGCTCAGTTGCCGGCTACCGCGCATATGCACGGCAGAATACAGTGCCTAAAATCAGTATCATGCATTTTTACTCACCATGCTTACAGTAGATGCTGAAAATGTTCCCCATCCGCTGCCAAACATAATCGGCATCTCCTTATGAAGTTTCCGGTTACTCCAGTTAATTTAGCTTCAGTAAGGAAATAACGACCTTCACGTCTATTTTTATTGTTTACTGGACCTGTACGTTTGAATCTCTTAGCCAGTTGTTTTATAGTCCGATTTTTAGGAATGGGTCTCCTTGGAAATTTCACTAGAAACTTTTGTCTTGTTCTAACGCACAATTTCCTACACTTTATGTACATATTGTGCAGATATACACGAATATTTCACATGAGGCATTACAGCACTATACACATTCACAATAAAACACTATACAATGCGATATACAGTACACCGTACCTTTATACAACACCCCATTAGCTCGGAGCTCACACGTCTACCTTAGGAAGAATGTGGGAATACGGCCGGACGCGCACCAACCTGTAACAGCCAGCTATTAGCCGGGGACCGGCGGCCAAGGTCGAGCAGAATCGTCTTGCCAAGCAAAATTAAAGACCCTGAATATTCTTTAAATGGCACTTTCTAATTGACATAAGGAAATATATTCAAAATTGAAACTGTACAAAACAAAACAGATGAGATCAGAAAATAAATCAAATTCTTCTAAAGCAAGTTCTAACTTTTTCATTAATGTATTAGCCTTTCGAGATACGAGTGCCGCTGAAACTTTGCTGCACCAGTGTTTGTTGATGGTAGCAGCTGAAGCTCTATGGGACGAGGAGGGGAACACAGCGATGATGGAGTGCAGTTTCCACATAAGTCAATCAGCATTCGTGCGCTACTTGTGTTACATTGACAACGGAAAAATTAATAATAATGGGTGAATTAAGAATGGTGCATTTCTAATTGATTTGCAACAGCACAGCTAAACGTAATAGCTCATGCCACCACGGAGAGGAGAACGATGTCTGAGGCTAGTGGAGCTGAGTCACACACTACCCACGCGACTGTACCTGTCAAACAAGCAGACTGACATCATGACTCATGCAAACAGACTAGTTCTCACCTCGGCCACTGGCACTCGTGTCTTGAAAAGCTAATAACAACTCTACAATCTAGTCATGCACAAAATTAAGATCTTCAAACTATCACAAATCAGTGAAATATATCTATTTAAGTATTATAACATACTGTCCCCGTTACATCATGGACGATTAGATTTTCGGAGAATGTGTGGGGAGCGTCTGAGTTCATCACCTCATTTGAACATACCGCGTTTCGCGGAAGGACGATTGAAGGCATGACATTACATTTCTGTTGTCTGCTATGTTTATATTGTTTTGGAGGAAGTTGTTTTGAGGTTATTTATTTATATCGGCCTTTATTCTTTCATGAATATCTTCCTGATGGAACGAGATGTGTATAACATGGAATATTCCAGAAGCGGAGGTGAATTTTAGAACGCACTCAGAATACGCAAGTGGGTTTGGAATGCTCTAGAAGCGAACAGATGACGTATGAGTCACGGAGGTGTTGTGACACGTGGTGGACAGTTGCGCTTATGAGGCATATTGAAGCGGGGAGTCGTGAAGTTGAACGCATGCACGCCCGTCATGCAGTACGGGATGGTTTGTTCTGTAGTCGACCGAACTACTCGCTCGTGTAAGTGGTATGTGTGCAAGGTATCCGGTAAATCGCCTAGTTATCGGGAGTGCACGCAAATTACAAAACTGTACCGGAAGCAATATTAAGTGGTTAAATTGTGCATTGAAAATACCGTGTTTAAAGTCATCCCGAGTGCCCACAAATTACACGACCTGCAGATACAACATTATTACATAATCAAATTGGTAGCTGGAGGCGTCATGAACATTTGCTCTGAGCATGTCCACAAATTACATGAACTGCAGATACAACATTATTACATAATCAAATTGGTAGCTGGAAGCGTCATGAACATTTGCTCTGAGCATGTCCACAAATTACATGAACTGCAGATACAACATTATTACATAATCAAATTGGTAGCTGGAGGCGTCATGAACATTTGCTCTGAGCATGTCCACAAATTACACGAACTGTAGATGCAACAATATTACATAATCAAATTGGTTGCTGGAGGCGTCATGAACATTTGCTCTGAGCATGTCACCAAATTACATGAACTGTAAATGCAACATCATTACATAATCAAATTGGTTGCTGGAGACGTCATGAACATTTTCTCTGAGCATGTCCACAAATTACATGAACTGCAGATACATTATTACATAATCAAATTGCTAGCTGGAAGCGTCATGAACATTTGCTCCGAGCATGTCCACAAATTACACGAACTGTAAATGCAACATTATTACATAAAGAAATTGGTTGCTGGAGGCGTCATAACATTTGCTCTGAGCATGTCCACAAATTACACGAACTGTAGATGCAACATTATTACATAAACAAATTGGTTGCTGGAGGCGTCATAACATTTGCTCTGAGCATGTCCACAAATTACTCGAACTGTAAATGCAACATTATTACATAATCAAATTGGTTGCTGGAGGCGTCATGAACATTTGCTCTGAGCATGTCCACAAATTTCACGAACTGTAAATGCAACATTATTACATCAAATTGGTGGCTCAAAGTGCAGGGCTGGCTAGACGTGACGTCAAACATGGACAGACACTGGTCGAATCACACATGGGATATTGCTAGTAACATAATGTGCGGAGAAACATTTTCGCTGGTGTGCGTAGCGACGTCGATGGGAAAGGAGAGACGCTCCACTTATTTAGTCTTCAGTAACGGCGGTGCTTTTTGAGGATCCAACCAGCCTTCGGGCTGACTACCTAACAGACAGACCTGTCAACATGGAACACTAGACAACTCGATGGGATTTTGACGGCAGGGGTGCCGGTGATTGACAGAATGAGAAAAAGATCTGCCAGTGGCGCGCGTTGCGACTTTTCCAGCCGACGCCGGATGGCGTCCCCATGGAAACAGAAATGGATCCACATCAGAAGGTACCTCATGGCAGTCTACAAGTAAGGTATTGTGTCAGCTAATTCTTCATGTGGGTGCTTGTGGTTATCGTGTTGTTCGTTTAAATTCATCGCTCTTTCCTGGTTAATTGGTTCTCGTAGGTCAACATTTAGTTAAAACCTATTCATATTGACGGCTCCAAATTCGTTGTAAGAGAGACATTTGTTTCCAGATATCCGTACTGGTTAATTTCTATCTTATGAAAGGCATTTGACGACACCATCTTTCGTAATGATCCTTCGAAACGAGGTTGGTCGTAATATTGACATGATGGGACGGCGTATGATTTGTTTTTATTAATTGTAAAATGAGCATGATGTCAGGGGAAGAGAAATATTTCAGGCGCAGGAGTGTTTTGCCTGAAGCGTCATTGTAGTATGATTAGGGACCCTGATTTATGGTAGTATAAAAGGCTTCAAAGTGATGAAATAAAATATCCATAGCGGTGAAATGAAAAAAATGAGGTGTGAGTGCGCTTATTAACTTGGCTATGTGTACGGTGTGCGGATTTGGTTAAAATAATGAACACTATAGAAACATTTGGAGGATTTTTCTTTCTTTTTTTTTAAATTAAAACTCAAATGAATCATATTTTCTGTGTTTAACCTAACCTAACATTTACCTCAACACATATTCTCCATGACTACCATAGTCTTTACATCACTAACTCGTGAAACTTATGTTATCCCCAAAGTAGAAACAGAGCATTGTTTCCATCATTTCAGGACTTCAACCAATCAAGCTCGAGAATGGACTTCGTTATCTCGAATCTTGTGAAATATTCATAATTAAGATTTCTTATTTTGTCAAAGGAAAGGTAGTGGAGCTATTTCAATTAATTTTAAAAGAAATGTGTTTTATTTAATCTTCTTACCAGCATTTTGTGAGAATTTAGCATTTTAGGGTGAAAATAACACATTTCCCAAAATAACTTCATTTCATTTCATTTGTGATAGTTTGAAGATCTTAATTTTGCTTCATATGTTGCATGTTAAGTAAAATTATAACAAAATTTATATTACCATAAGTCAATATATGTTGTACATTCAGTCACATTGTGACCTTCCTCAGCATAATTTAGGACATGGAAATGTGCAAGAACATACACTTAATATAAATTTTGCCATAACAGAGAATTCTAAAAATACTCTTGTTCCAAAAGCTCACAAATTAAAATAAAATTAAAAAAAAAAAACAGATCTGTTACAAAATGTGTTAAGTAAAACATGAAAAAGTAAAACATGATAAAACAGTGTGGAATAGAAAAGATGTGGATGTGAAACTAGATAAATTGAAATAGTTAGGTTATAACTGATAGATTGGTATGTATTTGCGAGGTAGAGAAATAAGAATACATTTCTTGCCCATTCATAACATTACCTCGTACCACTTATTTCCAACATTTTCATTCCATATTTCTGTACCTAGTAAATACACTAATGCACAAGAGTGCATCTTTGGTATGAAAACCGCCTAAACCTTATTGATGCTGCAACTTGTGTTTCAAAACTTGCTTGTCAGGGTCATCTAGTAGACAATGTTGTGAGATATGTCATAATCTTATACTAAAAGAAGCAGATTGCATAAAGACTAAAATCATATAAAATTAAATCAATATTTAAAAAAAATACAGAACAAGCAGAGAGCATTATGTGGCTTACAACTTAGAAGATTAGTAACATTGCACAAATAGTCACATTAATGAATGATTCTTATGGTGACAACACCTAATAAATAATCAATAATTACAGTACACAAGTCAACAAACAAAACATTTTGTGTTGAGTCTATTAATTAATGCATATATTCTGACTGTCTGCATCGAACAGTAACCAAAAACGCCATTCCTAATTAATAAAGTTTGCTTTTGTGCTTTAAGCAATGATAAAAAAAAAGTTGCATATAAAATTAGGCCTCATGAAGCAGTTTGTAATGGCTCTTCGTAAAGATTCTGAAGCTTTTCAATATTTAAAGACCTTTTTTCTTGAATTGTCTGAAGCTAAAATTAAAGCTGGTATTTTCGTCAATTTTCAAATAAAGAAACTATAATGGCTAGTGAAGGATTTACACAATTACTCAACAGCCACGAGAAACAATCATGGTACAGCCTTCAAGCAGTGATCATGGCTTCCTTGGAAATAAGAAAGCTGAAAATTACAAAGAGCTAATTTCCACTGTGCTTGAGAACTTTAAACACATGGGTTGCAGAATGTACACATGTTGCATGATCACTAGGACCAATCTGAAAATAACTTGGGGGCATATTCAGAAGAACAAGGGAACGTTATCACCAAGACGTGATGGACTTTGAGCAGCGTTATTAAGGAAAATGTAATAAGAATATTTGGGGGCTAATACGAGAAAGTTCGTACCCACACAGAAGAAGTACCAAAAATATTATTTTTTAAAGATTCTTTGTATGTTTTTCTTAATTTATAGATTGATGTTAACTTCTTCATTTCCTGGCTCCAGTGGTCTGGGTCGGGGTGTGAATCAGGGACCTCCATACTTTTCTGTCTCTCCACCACTCTCGTCCCTCTTCCAGTACATTCTCCACTTTTACTCCTCTTTTCTCAACGCTTTCCCTCACTGCTTTCATCCACCTCATCGTCGGCCTTCCCGTGACTTTCTCAGTAAATAATCTCTTCGGGACTCTGTCTTCTCCCATTCTCATCATATGTTCATACCATTTTAGTTTACTGATCTCGATCATGTCTTGTAACTTCGGGAATCCTTTTTTCTCCCTAATTTCCTTGTTTCTCATTTTGTCTCTGCGGGTCTTTCCAATTATACCTCCAAGGAACCTCATCTCCGCTGCCTGGATTCTACTTTCCTCCTGTTTAGTTGTTGTCCACATGCCGGCTGCATACGTCAATATAGGTGTGAAATATGTTGAATACAAGATTTTTTTACATTTCTTGGGAATATCCTGGTTCCACACCAGACCCCTCACACTCTGGTAAAACCCATTGATGTTAACTATGTTTTCTAAATAAACATGATGTAACTATATAAATTAATGTTTGTTTTTGTTTGAACTTATAAAAATAGAGAATTTCCTTCAAATTTGAACTTTTGTTGTAGTAGCTACAAAGGCAAACTTTATTAGGTAAAACTATTTTTTCTTTCATTAGTTAGGCATGGCAAATCAAAATCAGACACAAAATTTGTGTTGACTTGCGTTATTGGAGATGTGTACTGGAAATACAGGCAGCAAACCCAACAGAAGACCTATTGTGATTGTCTCACTTAGTGAGACACTAGTACAGTATATATAGTATCACGACGACTCCAACATATTGGCCTGTCTAGCTGTGGCTTTGTGCAGAGACCCTGAATGGGAATTCGGACCCGGGATTGCACTCTTACCGAGTTTTAAACCCCGTCGTAATCATGGGATGCGTCTTAAGTCTTGGTTACTTTAGGTTAAGTTAGGTGTAGGCGTTGGTCCAAAAGTGTGGCTGGAATGGCATACGTGGACCGTACAGAGGGTATTGTGCTCTTCGGATTGTACAGATCCGGGGGAGCCTGTGTCTTGATATGCAGGGGCATATTGTAATGAAGTAAATGCGAACAGTAATGCTTTAGACAAAATACCAACAATGTCCAAGGAACCGTTGGTTTCCATGTAACAATGCACAGCAGACACCTGCACTTTATTGAGTAAAAGAATTACCCATGACATGTTTATTTATTATTTATTACCCATTCTTAACCTTTAAGCCTCTTTCTAAACCTTCAACCCTCCTATCGCTGAAATCGCCCCAGATGCCGGAAATTACCATCTGACATTAATGTTTATTTATAGATGACGGCCCCGTGTTGTTGAGAAAGGTCACATAAATTTGAAGAGACCGAGACCCAGTTGACATACGTGGATAACAGATTCCCCCTCGCTGCAGCTGCTATCATTAAGATAAAAGTCTATGAAAATGTTACACAGGTTTTATGTAAAATTCTGACCATGCGATTGGACCTTGCTAGTTGGAGTGGAAGAAGAGCGTCACCCTCTGACGGTATATGAAGTTAGGGAAGCATTAGGTTTGGGTTGTCATGCACAGGTAGCAATAACTGTCCAAGACCACAGGATGTTGCTCATGGTGACATACGGTACTTGCTATCAGTGGTCTAAAAGCTTCCCTATTCAAAGATCTATGTAAGTTGAGGCACAATTCAAATTCTTGTGAAAGGAGTTTGTGAGTCGAAAAAATTTGCGAACATCAGTTGGGTTTGCTGCACTGTAGCCGATCTTCCCTTCTGGATTGTGAAGACATTTTCTGTACACTATCGTTAAAGTAATGATAACAAGATCAGAATAATTTTATGGTTTGTGTATAAAAAAACAACTGGCATGATGTTGATTATTATTATTGTTATGATGATGATGATTAAGGTTCGGATGATAAGGAAAAGTCATATTTTTTTCCTGAGCTCATTTTACCCGAAATCTGAAAAATAAGTTTGAATGACGGGTCCCTGACCTCGTTTAAAGCAATTTGATGTTCCCTATAAATGCATATTTCAGCCATTTTTATTGTTTAGGTCATATTTGTTCATATTTAAGTGATATAAGGTCATATTTGGTTATAATTTCAGCATTTTTGCTTAAATTGAGGCGTCGTTAACAAGGTACGTGTTATCTGGGGCGAGTTTCAAACACAGGATTTCCGAACAGTGTGGTAGAAGGAATTTCTTTTCGACAGCCTGAGAATGCACATCGTCGTGATGTGCAATGCTGGCAAAGAAGAAGATTAAGAGGTATGTACGATAATGAACTCGATAAACTTCCTGTTAGGCAGTGTCTTTTAACTTACACCAACAGATATCATAAAGCATGCTAATACTTCTTTTAATTTTATTTTAGGAAAACCGAGCAAGAACTGCACCTCAAGGCTATGATACTGAATGAATGTTGAAAATTCTAATGTACTGTTGCTCTCTATCAGTGTGTATGATAACCGGGTGAGTTAGCCGAGGTCGTTGCGGCATGACTGTTGGCAGTCGCTCACATCCGGGAGGCGAGGAGGTTCGAATCCCCCCGCCGGCAACCTTGAAGATGGTCTTCTGTGGTTTCCCATCTTCCTTCCAGGCAAATGCCGGGGTTGGTCCCTAACTATAGGCCACAGCCGCTACCTTCCAACTCCTCGACCTTCCCTTCCAACTTTCCTCCCCAACGGTACTTGTAGCTCACCCATTGGGTGTCCGTCTCGAAGCAGCTACAAAACTGGCGAGCCGAACATGTCCTCGGACACTCCCGGCATAAAAGCCATACGCTAAAAAAAAAAAAAAAAAAAGTGTGTATGATAAAATGTGTTTGGTGTATTATCGTTGATCATGTTTTGGCACTTAAGACGTTTACTGTATGTTAGTGATACTCTACCTATTCCAAAAATTCACGTCATATCTCATAGTTTTTAGGTCATATTTTATAGTTTTTAGGGCATATTTGCTTGCACAATTTATCCCTCTTTAGGTCTTAAACTTCCGAACCCTAATGATGATGGTGATGATGATGAAGATGATAATGGTGAAGATGATGATGATGATAGAGACATAGAAGTTCTTAAGACTGCAAAACATAAACAATTCCTATTCAAAACAAAGTGTGAAGTTTTCAAACAGAGCATACTGCACAAAGGATATAGAATACAAAATATTGTATGAGACATACACAAAAATGATAAGGCCACATTATAAAATCAGGGGTGGGAAATGCTAACATTTCATATCACGTATTACAACAACGTTTCTAATTACTTACTAATTCTACGTATAAAACAATACTGTGTAGTGAAGGTGATAAGATGTGTACATCCATGTGCTGTACCTGGATGTATCTGAAGTGATGAACAAAATACATGTAGGCCCGCGTCATGTGAATGGTTTGGATGAGACAAACCAATTATCCGAACCTCTCCAACAATTCATCTGGAATAAAAGAGTTGAGATGCTCAAGAACACTGCTAATTATCTTACTATGCTCATCATAAAGAACTCTCACATGAATGTTACTAATTTAAATGTATCATGTAGGCTACTTAGCACCCATGTGACAAGAAGAACTGCAAGAGGGAGAGCACTGGCACACACATTATATGAGTCGTCCAGTTGCAAAACTCGTTTAATCCACTTGTGAATAAGGATCATTTTTATGAAAAACGTTTCTCTGGACTTTGCCGCGCGTATCTTTTGTGTTTGTTGTTTTCTTCTTTTTTCTTTTTGCTTTGTGTTTTTGGTTTTGTGTTTGCTTTGTGCTTTTGCTTTTGAAGTTTACTTTCTCCTTTTTTTTTGGTTATATTGTTTTATGCTTTTGCTTTTGAATTTTGCTTTGTGTTTTTTGTTTTTGGTTCTATGTTTGTTTTCCGGAAAATCAAAATAAAACAAAACAAAATAAAATAAAACAAAATAAGCAAAACAAAATCTAAATAAAATAAAACAAAATAAAAATAAAATAAAACAAAACAAAAAACAAAGCAAAATATTAAATAAAACAATTTAAACAAAATAAAACAAAATAAAATAAGACAAAACAAAATTAAAATAAAACAAAACAAAATTAAATTAAACAAAACGAAATCAAATAAAGGAAAATAAAATACACTTCTTAAATAAATAATTTTACGACATAATCCTTATTCACAAGTGGATTAAACGAGTTTTGCAACTGGACGACTCATATATCAAATGCTAACAAAAGAGTGAAGGTAACATTCAAACAGCCAACTTAAATCTACAACATAGTCTATTTTAATGTAAGGTACATCTTCTCCTGGGATTGATGAATGATTAATCATTGAGTACCGGTACCAAGGCACCAAGATTAGTAATCAGAGTTGTAGATGATGGTGGAGCATGGTGGCACAGTGGTCAAACTGCTTGCCTCTCACCATGCAAGATAGTCGAAAGTGAAATGTTATATGTAGTTCAGATCCCACATAAAAAGGAGGTCCCGTGGCTCATGATTATGAGATTAACAGTCACGTAAAACTACAAGCTGTAATTTATTAAATTAAAGTTTGAAGGAACAATAAAGATAGGTCAGTTGTGTCTTAGTTATTGTTGTTTTAAGGGGTGGAACTACGAGGTCATCTGCCCCTCAGTTATGTCTTATGTTTTCTGACAAAAATATTGTGCCTCAGCTCATTCCTACTAAGGACTAACCCTTGAAACAACAATTTTCAGGTTCCTTTGAATTAGTTAATCATTCAAACAAATTGGCAAACATTTAAAAATGAGAAATTTATCATTGAAATAATTTAATAATGACCGTGTGGCCTCCGGAGAGGCTGAGTGCAGGTCTTTCTAGTTGACGCCCGTGGGCGACCTGCGCATCGTAATGAGGATGAAGTGAAGATGATGAAGTCACATACACCCAGTCCCCGAGCCAGGGGAATTAACCCCAGGAGATTAGAATCCCTGATGGCTCGGCCGGGAATCGAACCCGGGGCATTTCGGGCCAAAGCCTAGCGCGCTAACCATTTAGCCACGGAGACGGACATTGAAATAATAATATCATATGGCCTTGGGTGCCAGGTGCAAGCTTTGTTATTTGCTCCCAGAGGGCAGCTTGCATGTCGAACTTTTGTCGTTCCTTGGAGCGCTATGAAAGTCAAGGAGGTTAGATATCTAAGCTCCTTGACATTATAGCGCTTTCTAGTAGAGAAGGGAGAAACTTTGTGTTGGCGGAAAATCCCGAGATTAATTTTGCCAATATGAACACGGCTTACTGAATTCATATGGGTACTTTAACATGCCAACAACGTATGACGTAAGTGCCGAGATTTTTGTCGCCTTTCAAAAAACAATCACTTACCATGGCCAGGAGCGAACCTGCAAGCTTGGGGTTAATAGTCCGACACGATAACCACTCACCCACCATGGCAAACATTGAAATAACAGAAAAGTACTGACAGTAGAGGTTAATTTCAATTGAAGTGCAAGCAAAGAGATGTAAGTGATATTTTATTTCACTTTGAAGATCACCCTTATGGAGGTCTATTTTAAGGGTCATTTTCCCATGCTTCTCAGCCATCACTTGCACTCGTTTGCTTTTAAATGACTCAATTACTATTTTGAATGGATTTGAAGGGCATGTGAATCATAATACATTTGAGTAATAAGTGCAGGTTTGCTGGCCAAAGAAAATGTATCACTTAGGAAAATGGAAGTTGTCAAAAAGTGTTTCATAATTCTGTTTATTATAATGGTTTCCTTTCAATTCTTGGGGCAAAGGATCATGTTTTGTACATTTGGGAACAAGAAAATGTACGGTTTATAAAGGGATCCTGTCCCCTAGGGTTGGATTTGGAACTTTATGGTGGTGTTTGCATTAACTTTACAGCTTCACGCTTCCGCAATTATTGGGATGTGAGAACGGGGGTTTGTTGTGACATTGTTGGGCTCTCAACTAATGACTTGTTATTCAGTACTTCCTAGAGCATCAAGAAGTTTGGTTGCAGTAAAGAAGAGTGAAGGCTGAATGTGCAAGGATGTGTTGTGACATTTTAATGGCAATAATTGTGGTTTAAGCTCAAAATGTTGGCAATAGTGACATCTGTTCATGAAAATTTGCCAACAATCAAAGAACTTCATTTATATTCACCTGAAAGTAAACTTTTAACACTCCAGTGGTCGCGCGAGAAAAAGTCACGCTGGTGGTCGCGCGGATCACAATTGTGATCCATACTTTCTTTGTGGTTTGAGGCTATTATATGGTATTTATTCAATGAATAAGATTATACATTGTGAAGAGAACTTTATATCTGTACAACATAATATAATTATACATGCATTTACCAGAAATACCTGAATAATTATTACTGGAGATTGTGATTTGTCTAATATTTGCCTAATACACTCTCCTCCATAATGCTTTTTGGAGGTGGTCTATTATGTCTCTATATTGATATAGTCCGAAGTGTTCATACATAAAGAGATTTCAGATGAGTTGAGAAAATCCTGATCTGAAAGAATGAAAAAGTCCTGGAAAGAGCACAAGAACCAAGCAGTACTACCTTCAAAGAAGAAGTGATTGTGGGAGTGGTCCAATGTGACCAATCAAGATTAATAATAATAATAATAATAATAAAGAGGCTAAGCATGCTATTGAGTATACAGAATAGCATCACAAGCAGGCCTTCAAATATCATTTGAAAAAAA
The DNA here is from genome assembly GCA_946902985.2 of Meconema thalassinum. Lineage (NCBI taxonomy): Eukaryota > Metazoa > Arthropoda > Insecta > Orthoptera > Tettigoniidae > Meconema > Meconema thalassinum. The sequence continues at coordinate 69,165,705 of OX336394.1, read as the reverse complement.
AAAGTACATGCAGAATTTTCAGCAAAAGAACAAGAAAGAAAAAATAGAAACAACGTATGGAGCAATATCCCAAGTAGAATTTTTTAAATACCTTGCAGAAATAATTCTTCCTTCAGGATTGGACAGTTTGGCTAACACAGAAAGAGCCTCAAAACTTCATAGAGCATTCAGACTAACATTGGATCACTATAATAAAAGAGTAATGTCACATAATGCAAAACTGAAACACTACAAAACAGTTGTACTACCGGAAGCTCTATATGCTTCAGAAACCATAGCTTTAGGAGGTCATTCTAAAATTGCAAATATAGAAAAGCAAGAACGTAAAATTCTTAGAAAAATATTCGGCCCCACACAAGAAAACGGAATTTGGATTAAAAGACGAAATTCAGATCTATACCGTCACACAGATAGTTTCAGCAACACTGTACGAAGAAGACGTTTAACTTTTTATGGACACCTCTTCAGGATGGACGATTATAGACTTACAAAAAGGTTATTCAATGTAATAAATTCTCAGAAGTCAAGGATAGCCTGGCTGGATGAATCAAGAGAGGACCTGCAAGAGTTGAACATCGGAGAAAATATTCTGAGAAACCGCAAAGTCTTCAGGACCGCAGTAACAAAGCACAAGTTTAGGGTGAAAACTAGTGGCCGGACTGGAACCAAGTGGACAGAAGAACGGAAGAAGCAGCACAGTGACTTCATGAAGAGATTTTGGGAAGATAGGAATGCGAATATCATCAAGCCGAAAAACAAGTTCAAGCGCGCTCTATAATGGGCAAAACGCAAAAAGAAGAAGAAAGAGACTATGTAGAAAAAGGTGTGATCACTGTATTGCATCAAATATAAAATTATAATGGTGCAATAAATTCAAGGAAATGCTACGCTTCACTCACAGTCTGTGTTCAGGGAAGTAAGTTCTTACAATCCATTATCTTTATCATGGCTAGTGTCACATATAGGTCGCTACATACATCACCACTATACTCTGATTTACAAAAGATGAACGGTGAAAGCTGTCTGTCATCCACTTGAAGGGTGAGGTGGAGACCAGAGGGGTAACGCTCTCCATAGCAACAGCGAGCAATGTTGCAATGTATGCCGACACAGCAGTGAGCACATGGTTTGACTCAGTGTTCTACGGTCATTAGACCGCCAGGCAGGGAGGGTAACTTCCCCAGTATTTGTGTCTCCCTGCAAGCCTCTTGGAATGTTGCGAGTCATAATCTGCCTCAGTGGCAACGCAGCATTTCCCCACGTGCTAGCTTTGACGGCTGTCAGCGACCATTATGGGTAATTCAGAGTATAGAAACATTGTCATCACCACTATCAGCATCACTGTTCATGCTGCGATGATGCGGTCATGTAGCCCCGTGTACTTTGGGTGTGTGTAGAATCTGTCTGATAACCGGTGTTAATTGTGATGACTGTATTAGTGTGTGTTATCTGTTTTTAATTTAAGTACTGCCACTTAGAATTGTTCAAATACTGTAGTTCCTACTTTTGCCGCCAAGCGCCACCGTCAACGACTACTAGGCCAAGTTCAGAACTTAGCTACTAGACACCACCGCAGTCGGCTCTTTGCAACGAACGTAGAAACCTAAGAGCGTTGTTTACATTCTTAACCTGTCCAATTTAGCTTCGCACAGGTGCAATTAGTGGAAGGTTCTTTAACATGCCATTAATCTATGACATGGGACCGCCGGCTTTACTTCCCCTCCGAAGGAAGGCATACTGAGGGATTTTTAACGCTCTTAAAAAATCCGACAGCTTCGGCCGGGTTTGAACCCGCTATCTTGGGCATAGAAGCTCAGCATGCTACAGACTACGCCACCGAAGCCGCTCAGCATCACTGTACACATCTGGATTGCACTTCTACGTGGTGTTCTTCAACCCCTTCCTCCCACCGTCAACACCAAGAACTTCATCTTCCTCGCTGTCTGGTTCATTCAGTCATAGATTTATATTCTCATACTCTCCATTTGGCACTTTTATACCAATAATTAATATAAACTCATAAAACGGAGTAGATATGCACAGGAAATGAGATATGACACTGTAATAATAAAACGAACTAAGTCAAGAAAAAGTCACGCCAGTGGTCGCATGATATGTATAACAATGTAAAGACATGTGTCAGAAGCCCAGCTGGTTTGTCCGAAAGCTTTGATATCAAAGTGGGGAATCTTTTGTACGCGGACGATGTGGCACTGATATCTGACAGTATTTATGACCTACAGGAGAGTTAAGACCAATGGAGGAGAGCTCTAGAGTCTAATGGACTGCACATTAGTAGAACCAAGACTGAATGTATGGTATGCGATTCCACAACAATAAACCCAGTATGACAAATATTGAACTTAAACTAGATGGTGAAACCTTACCAAGGGTAACAAAATTCAAATACATAGGTTCTGTCATTGCTGAAGATGGCACGATAACCGCCGATATAATCCATAGGGCCACATCTGGGTGGAACAAATGGTGCGAACTAACAGGAGTTTTATGTGATCCGAAAATACCCATAAGAACGAAGGGGAAAGTTTATAAAACTGCCGTAAGACCAATCCTACTCTATGGTAGTGAAACATGGGCTACAAAGGCACATGAGCAAAAGCTGCATACCACTGAAATGCGTATGTTACGTTGGGCAGGTGGAGTTACTCTCAAAAATAAAATCCTTAATGAGCATGTGTGGGCCAGTTTCAAAGTAGCGCCTATAACAGAGAAACGTTTAGAGTCCAGGCTAAGGTGGTATGGACATGTTATGCGAAGACCGGAGAATCAAGTAGTGAAGAAGTACCTTTCCATGACTACGCAAAAGAGAGGGAGCGGCAGACCTCAAACAACATGGTGGATGACAAATGCCCAGAGGGACATGAGAGTATTGGGCTTATCTGCTGATGATGCTTTACAAAGAAAAGTGGTGCCTCAGGATTGAGAAAGCCGACCCCGCGTAACGGGAAAAGGCGAGGAGGAAGAAGAAGAAGTGGTCGCATGGATCACAGTTGTGATCCACAAGCATAAGTTGCTTCATAATGTGACAGCCATTAGTAAAATTTACCTGGCTACGGCATGTCAGAGAGGGGATGGGCTACGAGGAAGGTACACAGATGCTCAGAGCCAACAGTCATACCAATAGGCTGGAGTGACCAAAACTAAACAGCTGGATCACTAATGTGATCCGCGTGACCACTGGAGTGTTAAGGGGAAAATGATCTTTCCCTTAAAATGAAGTTGCTGATTATCTTCCTTGCATTGAAGTTTCAAAACGATGCAAGTAAAAATAATTTTGTGTTCATTCGTTGAAAACATCTAAGTGTTACGCTTTTTTTGGCCGGCAGTGTAGTAATGTGGCAAGGGGAAAGGCAATAGCAATGCAGGCTGTTACAGCACTGGACATAACAAATTGCACATAACTTCCTAGGCTGTCTGCAATCAAATCGCAATTAAGCAATACATTACCATGGATGAAATCATAAAAGAAGTGAAGCAGAACACCAATATGGATCTTAAAGCATTTGCTTTTGAAGATGATATAGTTATCTGGGCAAATAGTGAGATGGAACTCTAGGAAAGGCTGATCATTTGAAAAATTATAGACTGAAAGTAAGTGCTACAAAAACTGCTGCAATGTCTGTTAACAGAGAAGTAAAGATAATATAATGCTGGAGGGCATACAATTGGAAACAGTAAACCAGTATCAGTACCTTGGATGCATAATATCAAGTGACAACAGAATAGAGCTTGAATTAAATAACCGTCTTCAGAGGTCTCGTCTGAGGTGGTATGGACATATCCAACGGATGAAAGATGAACAAAAGGCAAAGGCATACTTCAATCTGTACATCAAAGGAAGAAGATGTGTTGGAAGACCTAAAAGGAAATGGATGTACCAGATTAAGGGTGACTTGGCAGACAAAGGGCTGGATTGGGAGAGCACTCATGAAGACCAACTATTCATGGATAGAAAGAAAGGGAGAGGACTCGTTCACAGCACCCAGGTGACTGGAGCTGTTTAAGATGATGATGATTCAGAAATCAAGTCAATTCTATCAGCAAGTTTGATATTTATACTCTGGAATAAGCAAGTGGTCTCCCATAAGTCCAACCCCTCGTCCACGTCGTGGGAGACGGGCAACGGCACATAGTAGGGGATTGCCTGTAGGGGCGAAGTACAGTGGGGACTTCGTGTGCCCCGGGACCGTTACGGTAGCTGTGAAGGTCCTACAGGAACCCTGAAAAGTGACGGCTAACGGGGCTCTGGTGAAGCTACGATAGGCCCAGCAAGCCAGTAGTGGATAAAACCAAATGCTTTCAAAAATGGAACGAGCCTCGGACAGGATGGATTTAATAGACGACGACACGGCTGTACACACGGACTAAGATTTGGAACTTTAAACCTAAGAACACTGACGGGGAAGGTGGAGGAGATAGTGGATATGATGGAAAGAAGGAAGTTGGATTTATTGGGATTGGCAGAAACAAAGTGGAAAGGGGAAGGAAGGAGAGTACTGAGAAAAGGCTATAGACTGTACTGGAGTGGGAACGAAGAGGGAAAGAGGAATGGAGTGGGAGTAGTAGTACGAGATGGTTTAAAAGAAGAAGTGAGGAGAATAAGTGATAGGATGATGAAAGTGAAAGTAGCACTGAGGGGAGAGACCGTAGAAATAGTGCAAGTGTATGCTCCACAAGTAGGCTGCGCCTCTGAAGAGAAGGAGGAGTTTGAAGAGGAATTGCAGAAGCAGCTGGTAGGAAGAAATATGATTGTTATGGGGGACCTCAATGCCCATGTAGGAAGAGAAAGACAAGGTTATGAGAGTGTTCTAGGACCAGAGGGTTGGGGCGGAAGAAATGAGGAAGGAAAGAGACTGTTGGACTTCTGCCAGAGGAACAGCCTGCTAGTTGGGAACTCCTGGTTTAAGAAAAGAGAGAGCCACACAATCACATGGTACAGTGATGACTTGACCAGGAAGTCGGTGGTCGACTATATACTGTATGAGAAAGAACTAAATAAGAACATCACGGACATCAAGGTTATACCATCGGAGAACCTGGATAGCGACCATCGATTGCTGGTAATGAACCTGAGAGGCAGTAAGGAGAAGAAAGGGACTGAGAACCAGGAAAGACGTATAAGGATATGGAAACTGAAAGAAGGGGATAGAAGGGTCGAGTACCTCAAAATGGTAAAGGAAGGAATTCCAACAGATGAAGAAAGAGGGGTGGAAGAGGAATGGGCTAGATTTAAGAAGACACTAGTGGGTGCAGCAGAAGCAGTATGTGGGAGGACAAGTAGTAAGAAGAGGTGGAAGGAAACACCATGGTGGAATGAGAAGACAAAAGATATAGTAAGGGAAAAGAATAGAGCCTTTAGGAGGTGGTATCAAAATAGGACGGTAGAGACAAGGGAAGAGTACCAGGAAAGAAAGAAGGAGGCAAAGAGAGTGGTGGCGGAGGAGAGAAGGAAGTGGATGGAAGAGTGGACAAAGATGATGGAGGAGGATAGTGAAGGTACAAAAAAGGTCCTGTATGGGATGGTAAAAAATAAGAGGCGGAAGGATCCTACGGATTATGTTAGAATGGTGAACAAAAGGGGACAAGAGATAGAAAATAGGGAAGAACTGAAGAAAATGTGGAAAGAATATTTTGAAGAACTTCTGAACCCAAATGGAAAAGATGGTGAGGAGGAAGAAATCGGGGAAGAGGAAGATGAACTGCAAACAGAAAAGGACTTAACATGGAAAGAAGTGGAAGATGCAGTGAACAAGATGAAAGGAGGGAAGGCACCGGGTGTGGATGAGTTGAGTGTAGAGATGGTGAGAGCAGCAGGAGAGGTGGGGATACAGTGGCTGTACCGAGTGATGAGGACAGCATGGAAGGAAAGGAAGACCCCAGAGGACTGGAAAAAAGGAATCATAGTCCCGATCTGCAAGAAAGGTAGTAGAACAGATTGCAGAAACTATCGGGGAATAACACTGATGAGTCATTGTGCAAAGATCTTCGAGAAAGTTTTGGAAAAGAGGATTAGGACAAGGATAGAAGGAGGGATGAGGGAAGAACAACATGGCTTCAGAACAGGAAGGTCCACAGTGGATTTGATTTTTGCTGTAAGGCAGTTACAAGAACAGCACTATGAGTATGGAACAGATCTACTGATGGCCTTCCTGGACATTGAGAAAGCATATGACAGTGTATGCAGAAACAAAGTATGGAAGTCCCTGGAGGATAGAGGAGTAGAGAAATGGACTATAAAGAGGATAAAGGAGATGTACAAGGGAAGCGTGAGCTGTGTGAAAGTGGGAGGAGAGAGATCAGACTGGTTGGAACAAAGAAACGGCCTGAAACAAGGAAATGCACTGTCACCGTTACTTTTCATTGTGGTGATGGATGACATAATGACCCGAGTGGCACAAGTAATTGGGGACGGAAAGATGAAAGCAATGGTGTTTGCAGATGATTTGATGATTTGGGGAAACAAGGAGGAGGAGGTACAGGAACAGTTGGACGTGTGGGAAGGAATAATACAAGGATATGGGATGAAATTTAGCATAAATAAGAGTGAGATGGTAATCACAACAAGGAAGAAGGAAAGAACCACAACGGGAATAACAATTGGTGGGGAACAGCTGAAGAAAGTGGAGAGTTTCAAGTATCTGGGAAGCCTGATACAAGATAATGGAAGAAACGATAGAGAAATAAATGAGCGGGGGAGGCAGGCAGAAGCATTTCGGAGGAGTGTGAGAAGCATGTTATGGAGCAAGGATGTCCCTCAGAACAGCAAAAAGATCATATATCGGACGTACTATGTCCCTATCCTGACGTATGCCTCGGAGACCTGGGTTATGAAAGGAAGGGAGAAGAGCAAAATACAGGCCAGTGAGATGAGGTTCTTGAGAAGCAGTATTGGAGCTACAAAGATGGACAGAATAAGAAATGAGAGGACCAGAGAATTAATGAAGGAGGAACCATTACAGGATGGTATAGAGAAATCTAGACTTAGATGGTATGGACATGTAAAACGAATGGAGGAGAAGAGGATACCCAGGAGAGTACATGAGACGAAGTGGGAAGGAAAGAGACCGAGGGGAAGACCGAGAGACAGGTGGCTGAAGGGGGTGGAAGAAAGCGTGAAGAAGAGAGGAGAAGACTGGACAAGGGTGGAGGCTGAGAGATGGTGGGAAGACAGAAGACGTTGGAGAGGCTTGTGTTCCAAACAGACCCGGCCAGTGGCTGGAAACTGTGCAAGATGATGATGATGATGAATAAGCAAGTGCCGCTAAGATCAAAATAAACACTGTTTCGAACATACTTTGTCCCAATATTGACTTAAGGGTTGGAAACATGCACAACTACCAAAAAAGATGACAGCAGACTCCAGGTTTCAGAAATGAAGTTTCTAAGAAGCATGCCTCAAAAAACTAGGAAAGACAAAGTATGAAATGAGAAGATTAGAGAACAAGCTGGAATAAATCAGTCCCTGAAGGAGACCACAACTAGGATAACTAGGGCACGTTTGCGATGGTTTGGTCATGTCAAACGTATGACAGAAAGAAGAATTGCAAACCAATGGTTGCATACTGAGCTTACTGGAAAGATACCTGTTGGAAGACCTAGGAGGAGATGGCTGGACCAAGTGAAGGAAGATATCACATCCAAGGAAATCAACTGAGTTGGAGTCTTGAAGGAGCAGTGGTACATGAATAGACTGAAATGGAGAGTGTTGTAAACCACGCCCGGGAATCTGGAGTGGAAACTTGATGATGATTACCATGTATGACTTACGTCGTGATAATTTTTTTCCTGTATTCAATTCTAGATCTTTAATTCTACTTTTCCACTTTTCAATACAATATTTAATATGAACAGTAGTAGAAGTGAAATATTGTTTTGAAAAATGGAAAAGTAGAATTAAAGATAAAAGAATACATTTCCAGACAACTCAATTTCTAAATTTTCTATCCAGAAAACCAATTGTACTTGCGAGTATTGAAAGTAGCTTGTCAATAGTAATGCTCTCAAAAATCATAGTTACACATTTATATACAAATACACAGTCTACACATGTAATTAGTGTGCTTAATCTGGCCATGTTGAAACACCGGATCCCATGAGAACTCCGCAGTTAATCAGTATTGGGCATGATCGGAACTTGGATGGTATGCCGGTTCTAAGTACTGCGCGCTGTTGGCAAAACATGAGGAGTGGAAAGCCCTGGCCACCCTACCGCACGTAAACTCTGGCTGAGGATAGCCTTTTCGGAGGCTTGGACCTGCCTTCGGGCAGAATACCAATTACATTTACATCTTGCAAGAAATGAGAGCTTACTTATTTAACATCAGCACAAACATACATCTAAAACGATCATCACCAGAATATACTAGCTTGCCACAGTAGGTGAGTGGTTAACGTGTCAGTCTACTAACCCCAAGCTTGCAGGTTCACTCCTGGCCGTAGTAAGTGATTTTTGAAAGGCGGGAAAAATTAAGACACGCATGCCATACGATGTTGGCATGTCAAAGAACCTATTTGAATTCAGTAGGCCGTGTTCATAATGGCAAAATTAATCTCGGGAGTTTCCACAAACACAAAGTTCCTCATTTCTCTACTGAAAAGTGCTATAGTGTTCCAGAAGCTCCTTGGCTTTCATAGTGCTTCAAGGAACAACGAAATTCGACATGCAAGCTACCCTCTGGGTGTCAAATAACAAGGCTTGCACCTGGCACCCGAGACCATAACGATATTATTATTATTATATATATATATTTTTTTTTAGTCGTTTCGGCCATCAATGGACCACGATGTTCTTCACTCATATGATCACTGTAATGCTTGTTTTCTTGTCTGCCAGTAGATCTTCATTCTTGACGAATGTTCAGCTCTCCTTTCTTCCGTCCACTTGCAGTGAGGGCGAGGCATCACAGATGTTAAAGGGTGTAGATTACTGGTTGATTTAACCGCCTTTCTGAATAGGATCCTATCCCAAACCAGAGCTTGATTGATTCGAGCTTCTGTTAGGTCCTTTTTAACTTGCATCAACCATTTACAATAGGAATTTTTTTTACAGATTGATGAGTGTATTCGATATGAAAGTTGATGATGCTCCATCCGTTCCAAATGTCCAAAGAAAGACATTCTCCTTTTTCTCATCACACTCACCAAATCTTCTATCAAATAATTCATTGTTATGTCTTCTTCTGTAAGTACCATTATCATTAACAGGTCCTAATATTTTCCTTAGAATTTTCCGATCCTTAAGTTCTAATTTTCTCAATGGGCCTTTGTTTGTCATCTGTAGGCATTCTGCAGCATATTATTATTACCAGAATATACTTTGCCCCTGTCCAAATTTAAATGCTTTATTTCCAACTAGTGGGCCCGTGCGAGTTTTCGTAACGTGAATGTATGTTTATGGGGTAGTAGGCAAGAATGTGGGAGAACGAAGTTTTAAATATTGAAGAAATATATTTATTGTTGTTAAAACGGCTCACGTACATGAGAAGAACACACAGAATTATGTAGAACAGTGTTTTGTACTTGTCACAGCACCTCTTTGTAGACAATATTCGATGTTACAACGAATTCATCGGTTATTATTTGCTCGGGATTTTCTTCTACAGCAATTTTTACATTTGCAAAGGATTGAACCCTAGAGAAAGTCTTGGCGAGACCACACCAGAGCCATCGGCTGAGAGACTCCTCAGCTAGCAGTACGCCGCGCTCCCGTCAGATGGCTGCCGCCGTCGCGTTGCCCTGCGCTCTAGCGGCAGGCTCGCCTAGCAGTACGCCATGCTACCACCGCCGCGCTGCCCTGCGCTCTAGCGGCAGGCTCGCCAGGTTACGGTGCTCCCATTGTAAATGTACATTTTTAAGGTATTTATTTAATTGTGAGGCATTTAAAACGGAAGTGAGTGCGTTTCGGGCACACATGGGGTTATGTGGAACCTGTAGGTACCCCATATGTGTAGGAACTTATTTTTGGTACGAAACCGGAATGGGACCTTAGCAGAATAATATAGGGAGGATTATTCAAGATTGGACCTAGTAAAACTAAAATCCCCGGAGTGTCATTAAAATACCCTGATAATTCCCCGAGTTTTCCAGGATTTTAAAATTCCCTGAGTATTTCCTGTTTTCCATGTTTTCCAGAGTAGTAGACATCCTGCCATGCAGTACATACTTATAATCCCTCACACCATACTAAAGGTTCTAGTGTACTGTAAATCTTCCGTTGGGGTAGATGACCTCGTAGTTCCACCCCTTAAAACAACAATAACTAACTAAATCTTCCGTTGGGTGCAGAGAAGGTACCAAGAGTGTGCTCTCTCTTTGTTTGAGCAATTACACAACCTAATAGCTCAGAGTTTCATTTCAATAATACATTCAGTGAATGGATTTATTAGTTTTGATAGGATCATCAGTATTACCACGATAGCCCATATACCTTATTGACGTGTTAATTATAAACTATTTATTTTCACTTAAGTCAATATTTATTTCATTGAAAACCGTAGCGGTTAGCTGGTATATGATGAGTACTACTATATCTTAAGTTCACACAGTAACATTTTCCAAAAAAACAGATCTGTTACAATAAATCTGGTAAATTAAGCATTAAAAAATTTGTCTTGAAAAACAGCGTGGAAATGAGGAATGTGTGTGTGAAAATATGTAGCCTACTGTTTGTACTATGTACACATTTTTAATGTTTAATTTATTGTAACAGATCTGGTTTCTTGGAAAATTTAACTATGTGAACTTTAGATATAGTACTCATCATCATCATCATCATCTTCATTTCTCCTTTTTTAACTGACACTGGGTGGGGGCAAATATGGTTCCTCTCCACTTTGTTCTGTCGTCCATCGTTCCTCTTCCGACCACGTGTTCCAATCCAGGTTCCGTTTTCTAATGCTATACTTCACCGAGTCCATCCAACGCATTCTTGGTCTTCCTTGTCCTCTCTTCCCAGTCATCCGTCGTTCCAGTGCTCATCTTGATAGCCTTACTTAATTCATCCATTTGACATGTCCAAACCATCCCAATCTGTTTTGCTCCAGGTTGTCATTTAGTTTCTGTACTCCCAGTTCGTTCCGTATATCTTCATTTCTCACTCTGTCTCTCCTCGTTTTCTGGACCATACTTCTCAGGAATCTCATCTCAGCTGCCTGTACTCTGCTCTCATCCCTCTTAGTCATTGTCCAAGTTTCTGCTGCATATGTCATTATGTCATTAGATATAGTACTACTCATCATATACCAACTGAAGAAGGTCACAATGTTACCGAAACTGGTATGGTTTTTCAATGAAATAAAACTTTAGGTGAAAATAAATCTCTACTTAGTATAAAACAAAGTCCCCGATTCTTGTATGTTATGGGTAAACTCGAGAACCACTGGATGGATCTTCATGCAGTTTTCACCATTCTGTAAAGGATATCTCGAGGATGATTTCTTTAGAAAATAATTTATTTATGATCAAAGGAAGCCGAGCAGTAACGATTTCAGTGGAAAAGTCGAAAAAAACCTGGGTCCGAGCTCTTCGTAAGCTTACGCTGGGAAAACTGTTAAAAATATCTAAATACTATGAGTGTAAGAATTGTTTAGCATGAAAAGTTCCACAAAAAAGTCCGCGAGGGCTATCTTCAATACATCGCACATCGCACGTTTTAATTTCTTCCAACCATGTCCATTCAACTACTGAGGCAACAGTTTACGAGCTGGCTAAGGGCGAGTCTATGATCCCTGTTACAGCCTAGCTAGCGGGCGAACCTATTGCCCCTGATACAGCCAGCAGCAAACCGTTGAGTCGTGTTGAGTTAAGACTTCTGAGAAGGGTGGTTGTGTTTGGAGTTTCCCTGGAAGTGCAACTCGGGTTTTCTTCATTTCGCCTGTGAAACACAGTCAAGTTAAGATTGGACGGAAGGGGGATTTGAGTTTCATTCACCTCGTAGTTTATAAAGATCATCAGTACTTGAACATTCAGCTGGATTTAATTTGGGATTCAATTCAGAATCAACTGATGGTGAAAGACACTTTTATCTTCTTTAGATAAGTGAAGTTTTCAATATACATATATTTTTTTTTTAGTGTTGCCTGTACCAATAATTATCAATGTATAAAAAGATAATAATTTTATTAATGCAGCCAAGGCCATGTACTTTTCTTTTCAGGACGGGTCCGGGAAGGAATATTGGAAGGAAATCGGCCGTGGACCTATTGAAAGGAACCGTCCCGGCATTTTCCTGGTGGTGAAAATGGGACACCATGAAAACCATTTTCTGGACGGCCGAGGTGGGATTTGAACCCACGCTCTCCCGATGCCAGAGAGGCATGAGGTAGCGTGTTAGCGCTCTCGGCCACCGCGGTCGGTAATTTATAAAAAGATGGTATATTGGTTGTCATGGCCCGTGAATTAAAACTCAGTAATTTTTCTAGGTTCATGCCGTGTCTTGTGTGGGGTTTCGCCTAGGAACACCAAGCTGGCTCATCAGCGGGCTCTTGGTGTCCGCGCACGGACCCCCACAGAAGTAGCGAACTGCGCGCCATCTCCCTCATTACTGCAAGAGCTAAAAGCTCAAGCAGCCTTAACCTCCTTATGAAGGCATCCAAAAAGATGGTATACTGGTATTGGCTTTCACGGGCACGGACACCAAGAGGCCGCTGATGAGCCAGCTTGGTGTTCCTAGGCGAAACCCCACACAAGACACGGCATAAACATATAAACATTGCTGAGTTTCATCAATTTATACGGTACTTTTTCAATTGGTTAATATTCTTGAAAAAAAAAATACAAGTATTAATATTATTCACTGATAAAGGGGAAGTATAGGATTTCACGTTAAAGTTCAGTCATCGGCTCGGCCTACCATTTAACAGTCGATGACTAGAGACAGCGTGGGAGACCAAAATTACGGTGGCTGTACACTCTAAACGCAGATCTACGATCAAGAAACTTGCACCCACAGGAAGCATTAGATTGCAAGAAATGGCATGCAATGATCCAAAAAATGGACCTCGTTCCAACGGGAAGACGTTAGGAAGAAGAAGAAGAAGATAGGATTACATGTTAAGCTGTCCAGCTCATTATGATGCTATTAATATTAGGAATATACTCATGTCAGGTTCCGTATTGACCGTATATATGAAAGAAGTATCACTTTTACAATTTTCCGCCTTAAGTTTTGATTAGGATGAAAATTGTAAAAGTAATACTTCTTTCATGCTATTAATAGTTGTTTAAATGCCACAGTGTCACGTCTGTAATTAACTGGCATGTTAGAGATCCCACCCTGGGCACAATTCAGGAACATTGGCATCTATAAACCCAAAGCAAGTTAAACAAGAAGTTCCGTGACAAACTAAAGAGCCTACTTTTCTTAACATTTAAGATTCGTGACTATGATTAATCTGTCTCTCGGTCTTCCTCTCGGTCTCTTTCCTTCCCACTTCGTCTCGTGTACCCTCCTGGGTATCCTCTTCTCCTCCATTCGTTTTACATGTCCATACCATCTAAGTCTAGATTTCTCTACATCATCCTGTAATGGTTCCTCCTTCATTAATTCTCTGGTCCTCTCATTTCTTATTCTGTCCATCTTTGTAGCTCCAATAGTGCTTCTCAAGAACCTCATCTCACTGGCCTGTATTTTGCTCTTCTCCCTTCCTTTCATAACCCAGGTCTCCGAGGCATACGTCAGGATAGGGACATAGTACGTCCGATATATGATCTTTTTGCTGTTCTGAGGGACATCCTTGCTCCATAACATGCTTCTCACACTCCTCCGGAATGCTTCTGCCTGTCTCCCCCGCTCATTTATTTCTCTATCGTTTCTTCCATTATCTTGTATCAGGCTTCCCAGATACTTGAAACTCTCCACTTTCTTCAGCTGTTCCCCACGAATTGTTATTCCCGTTGTGGTTCTTTCCTTCTTCCTTGTTGTGATCACCATCTCACTCTTATTTATGCTAAATTTCAACCCATATCCTTGTATTATTCCTTCCCACACGTCCAACTGTTCCTGTACCTCCTCCTTCTTGTTTCCCCAAATCATCAAATCATCTGCAAACACCATTCTAGGGACACTCTAATTTCTTGAATGAAATGGTGCTGAATTCTTGAATAAAAAGATAAAAAATTATTGAGTAACGAGGGAAAATTCTTGGGTAGGTAATTAAAATTCTTGAGTAGGAAACAAAAATTCTAGGGTAGAAAAGAAAAATTCTTAGATAATACGGATCTTAGGGAAATAGAAAGGCAGTCAGCACTTTCAAATATTTATATTGTAACTTGAAAATTATCGGTACAAAAGACTGAAATCGCAAACATTAAAGACAAAAAAGATATTTACCAACTTTACCTCCCTGCTTCCTTTCATGCTTTACATTCATAATGTAGGATGACAGCAATTCCAAATTTGTCATTGTTAGATTAGTTCTGAAATCTGTCAACACACAAGAAAAGTTTGAAAAGAATCTTTCACAATTTATATTTGACACTGGAACCCACAGTGCCCTTAATGCACCATCAGCAAAGGGTTGATGATCACCACGCATTGCCTGAAGGGCATCTTCCACCACTATTTCTGCATCTTCTTCAGAATATCCTGAAGATCCCTATATGCGAGCACTCCTTCATCAACAGGAATACCCTTCAGTGACGGTATTTTGCTGAATAGGGCCTACAGTTTGTCTCTTGCTGTAGACTGCGACAAGATATTCTGCCCGTAGAAGAGCTCAGACACTGGCTCCAAAAATGTACGGGCTGGGTCCCCCAACATCAGGTAGTCCAACTTCGTATGCATATGGCCTGACATCTTCATTTCCTCCATCGCTCTGCCCCTAAGATTACCTTTCAGGGCATCCAGCTCTTCCTGGACTTTGTTGCTGAACATTCCTGCAGCAACCACTTGTAAATGCTTCTTCAAATTCTGAAGTTTGGGATACACTTCTGCAGCAATTGGTTTGGAATTTGTCTCCAGTCTGAGCAACAAGATCACGCCAGATAAGGCCTATAAGCTCGCGGAATGTGCGCTGTCCGTTCGCGTCCCGTGTCATAGCCCGCAGACATAAAGACGAGATTACATTCTGCTGACAAGATCACGCCAGATTAGGCCTATAAGCTCGCGGAATATGCTAAATTACGAAACTGGCCGCTCGCGTCACAGTTCATAGCCCGCAGGCATAAAGACGAGATTACTTTCTGCTGACAAGATCACGCCAGATTAGGCCAATAAACTCGCGGAATGTGCGCTGGCCGCTCATGTAACAGTTCATAGCCTGCAGGCATAAAGACAAGATTACTTTCTGCTGACAAGATCACGCCAGATTAGGCCTATAAGCTCGTGGAATGTGCGCTGTCCGTTCGCGTCACGGTTCATAGCCCGCAGGCATAAATACGAGAACACTTTCCCTAACAAGATCACGCCAGATTAGGCCTATAAGCTCGCGGAATGTGCGCTGTCTGTTCGCGTCGCGGTTCATAGTCCGCAAGCATAAAGACGAGATTCCTTTCTGCTGACAAGATCACGCCAGATTAGGCCTATAAGTTCGCGGATTGTGCGCTGGCCGTTCGCTCACAGTTCATAGCCCCAAGGCATAAAGACGAGAATACTTTCTGCTGACAATATCACGCCAGATTAGGTCTATAAGCTCGTGGAATGTGCGCTTTCCGTTCGCGTCGCGGTTCATAGCCCGCAGGCATAAAGACGAGATTACTTTCTGCTGACAAGATCACGCCAGATTAGGCCTATAAGCTCGCGGAATGTGCGCTGGCCGTTCGCGTCGCGGTTCATAGCCCGCAAGCATAAAGACGAGATTCCTTTCTGCTGACAAGATCACGCCAGATTAGGCCGATAAGCTCGCGGAATGTGCGCTGGCCGTTCGTGTCACAGTTCATAGCCAGCAGGCATAAAGACGAGATTACTTTTTGCTGACAAGATCACGCCAGATTAGGCCTATAAGTTCGCGGATTGTGCGCTGGCCGTTCGCGTCACAGTTCATAGCCCCAAGGCATAAAGACGAGATTCCTTTCTGCTGACAAGATCACGCCAGATTAGGCCTATAAGCTCGCGGAATGTGCGCTGGCCGTTCGCGTCGCGGTTCATAGCCCGCAAGCATAAAGACGAGATTCCTTTCTGCTGACAAGATCACGCCAGATTAGGCCGATAAGCTCGCGGAATGTGCGCTGGCCGTTCGCGTCACAGTTCATAGCCAGCAGGCATAAAGACGAGATTACTCTCTGCTGACAAGATCACGCCAGATTAGGCCTATAAGTTCGCGGATTGTTCGCTGGCCGTTCGCGTCACAGTTTATAGCCCGCAGGCATAAAGACGAGATTACTTTCTGCTGACAAGATCACGCCAGATTAGGCCTATAAGCTCGTGGATTGTGCGCTTTCCGTTCGCGTCACGGTTCATAGCCCGCAGGCATAAAGACGAGATTACTTTCTGCTGACAAGATCACGCCAGATTAGGCCGATAAGCTCGCGGAATGTGCGCTTTCCGTTCGCGTCGCGGTTCATAGTCCGCAAGCATAAAGACGAGATACCTTTCTGCTGACAAGATCACGCCAGATTAGGCCTATAAGCTCGCGGAATATGCGCTGGCCGTTCGCGTCACAGTTCATAGCCAGCAGGCATAAAGACAAGATTACTTTCTGCTGACAAGATCACGACAGATTAGGCCTATAAGCTCGCGGAATGTGCGCTGGCCGCTCGCGTCACAGTTCATAGCCCGCAGGCAAATAGACGAGATTACTTTCTCCTGACAAGATCACGCCAGATTATACGCTCGCGGAATGTGCTAAGTGACGAAGCTTGCCGCTCGCGTCACAGTTCATAGCCCGCAAGCATAGAGACGACATATTTTTCTTCTGACAAAGTCGCGCCAGGTTATAAAGTCGCGGCAGCATGTGCAACTGACTGGCGCACAAATACGAATACGCTATGCGACGATTATGCGATGACATTTTATAAACCTATTTTAGTGTTTGAAAATTGGGGTGCGACGATTACGCGGTAGCGACGAATATGCGAGGAAATACGGTATTTCTCTTGTTGCGATAAATTTCGCGAGATAGTGTTCCAAATTACATTTAAATTCGTAACACATGTCCTATAAGCCTTTCTCCCATCATATTTAATACTTTTGAAAAATTCGCGAATTTCGCGAGTCGCGAAAATTGAGTGTCCCTAACCATTGCTTTCATCTTTCCTTCCCCAATTACTTGTGCCACTCGGGACATTATGTCATCCATCACCACAATGAAAAGTAACGGTGACAGTGCACTTCCTTGTTTCAGGCCGTTTCTCTGTTCCAACCAGTCCGATCTCTCTCCTCCCACTTTCACACAGCTCACACTTTCCTTGTACATCTCCTTTATCCTCTTTATAGTCTATTTCTCTACTCCTCTATCTTCCAGGGACTTCCATACTTTGTTTCAGCATACACTGTCATATGCTTTCTCAATGTCCAGGAAGGCCATCAGTAGATCTGTTCCATACTCATAGTGCTGTTCTTGTAACTGCCTTACAGCAAATATCAAATCCACTGTGGACCTTCCTGCTCTGAAGCTATGTTGCTCTTCCCTCATCTCTCCTATCCTTGTCCTAATCCTCCTTTCCAAAACTTTCTCAAAGATCTTTGCACAATGACTCTTCAGTGTTATTCCCCGATAGTTTCTGCATTCTGTTCTACTACCTTTCTTGAAGATCGGGACAATTATTCCTTTTTTCCAGTCCTCTGGGGTCTTCCTTTCCTTCCATGCTGCCTTCATCACTCGGTACAACCATTGTATCCCCACCTCTCCTGCTGCTCTCACCATCTCCACACTCATCTCATCCACACCCGGTGCCTTCCGTCCTTTCATCTTCCTCACTGCATCTTCCACTTCTTTCCATGCTAAGTCCTTTTCTGTTTGCAGTTCATCTTCCTCTTCCCCGATTTCTTCCTCCTCGCCGTGGTTTCCATTTGGGTACAGAAGTTCTTCAAAATATTCCTTCCACATTTTCTTCAGTTCTTCCCTACTTTCTATCTCTTTTCCCCTTGTGTTCACCATTCTAACATAATCCGTAGAATCCTTCCGCCTCTTTATTTTTTACCATCCCATACAGGACCTTTTTTGTACCTTCACTATCCTCCTTCATCATCTTTGTCCACTCTTCCATCCACTTTCTTCTCTCCTCAGCCACTAATCTCTTTGCCTCCTTCTTTCTTTCCTGATACTCTTCCCTTGTCTCTACCATCCTATTTTGATACCACCTCCTAAAGGCTCTATTCTTTTCCCTTACTATATCTTTTGTCTTCTCATTCCACCATGGTGTTTCCTTCCACCTCTTCTTACTACTTGTCCTCCCACATACTGCTTCTGCTGCACCTACTCGAGTCTTCTTAAATCTAGCCCATTCCTCTTCCACCCCTCTTTCTTCATCTGTTGGAATTCCTTCCTTTACCATTTTGAGGTACTCGACCCATCTAACCCCTTCTTTCAGTTTCCATATCCTTATACGTCTTTCCTGGTTCTCAGTCTCTTTCTTCTCCTTACTCCCTCTCAGGTTCATTACCAGCAATCGATGGTCGCTATCCAGGTTCTCCGATGGTATAACCTTGATGTCCGTGATGTTCTTATTTAGTTCTTTCTCATACAGTATATAGTCGACCACCGACTTCCTGGTCAAGTCATCACTGTACCATGTGATTGTGTGGCTCTCTCTTTTCTTGAACCAGACGTTCCCAACTAGCAGGCTGTTCCTCTGGCAGAAGTCCAACAGTATCCTTCCTTCCTCATTTCTTCTGCCCCAACCCTCTGGTCCTAGAACACTCTCATAACCTTGTCTTTCTCTTCCTACATGGGCATTCAGATCCTCCATAACAATCATATTTCTTCCTACCAGCTGCTTCTGCAATTCCTCTTCAAACTCCTCCTTCTCTTCAGAGGCGCAGCCTACTTGTGGAAGAAAGCGTGAAGAAGAGAGGAGAAGACTGGACAAGGGAGGAGGCTGAGAGATGGTGGGAAGACAGAAGACGTTGGAGAGGCTTGTGTTCCAAACAGACCCGGCCAGTGGCTGGAAACTGTGCAAGATGATGATGATGATGACAATGATTAATCTATATCAGGGCCATCCAGTCATTGCGCTCAGGGAGTGCGGCCGCGCTCGTGGAGCACTGGGCTCCTTCCCCTACCACCACTACACTGTGGCAGCGAGGAGACGGACGATGTTCGGACCACGCTGACTATATATGTACGTACAGTAGTGCGGCCGACTGCTCTTGTGGGATTGTTGACATATTAATAGGGCTGTTTTGCCATAACAAATATACCGCATATACAAATCGAATGGTTCTCGATGTATGGAATGTGCTGGAAACGAACACAAGTGTTAAGTAAAGAATATTGTGATTTACTCCATACTGAAATCTGAACATATTACAGAGGAAAATTCAACAACAAATTGTGTTCTTTATAACACATTAATTCATTGTGGCACACTAAACATTTGGCATACCCTTTATAAGGTGTACAGAAAAATGAAATTTTCCATTCTGCTTTAAAGACTGCTGCTTCATCACTCCTTTTTTGTATGCTGTTCAGTCATGACCACCGTGAAACTTATTTACTCACACACTGTCAACAAAGCGCATTGGACTAGATTAGCGACTGATGGACCGGCTGCACACTTCAGCGCTCTCAGCCAGCCAAGCTCCTCCCACCACTTCTGAAACTACCTTCCAACAAAGCGCTCGGAGCACTGACTTAGAGCCCGGCCAGAGCGCTAGCGTACGGGGAGCGCTGTCTGGATGGCCCTGATCTATAAGAACCTATCTAGAATAATGACGAAATTAAGTTGGTAATAACAAAATTTTTAATTAGTTGGAAATATACCTGACATAGTGTAGCTTAATACTGCAGTGGGTAGCTCTAGTGACTGAATATATTCTTTGTTCCATCTCTTAAGGTACAGAATGCACAAAAAAAAAATTGGTTGAAGTCCAATGGATAGCATGGACATTACATAGAGTTAGACATTGGATCTATCAGCGCGTGTAAAATCATGTTGGCAACAATGTCATGCATGTGTTGCTTAGAAATAATCTGAAATACTATGATCTATTGTTGAGCCAATTTTGGATGAAATGCATTTGTTAGTATAGATGTTTCCTATCAGCAGGCTTAGAATCATGTTGGTAGCACTGACATACATACTGAAAATTAATCTAGAATGTTAGATACTCTACGTATGCAAAGTTTAGAGCTGTTGGCTTGCATACATTCTGATATATTGGTTGTTGTTGTTTTGAGTCTTCAGTCTTTTGACTGGTTTGATGCAGCTTTCCATGCCTCCCTGTCCTGAGCAAATCGTTTCATCTCTACATAGCTACCACACCCTACATCCGAGGCAATCTGTTTAACATACTTTAACCTTGGTCTACCCCTACAGTTCTTGTCCTCGACCCTTCCTTCCATAACTAAGCTTGCTATTCCTGGGTGTCTTAGTAAGTGTCTTACCAACCTATCTCTTCTCTTCATTAGCTGTCGCCAACAACATCTCTCCTCTCCCACTCGTCTTAATACCTCTTCGTTTGTAACCCTATCTACCCATCTGATCTTCATCATAATCCTGTAACACCACATTTCAAACGCTTCAATTCTCCTCTTTTCTGCTGCACCAATAGTCCAAGTTTCACTTCCATAGAGCGCCATGCTCCAGACAAAGGTTTTCAAAAATGTCTTCCTAATACCTAAATCTATATTCGATGTCAACAGATTCCTTTTTTGTAGAAATGCTTTCCTTGCCTGAGCCAACCTACTTTTTATATCCTCTTTGCTTCGTCCATCACTGGTTATTTTGCTTTCTAAGTAACAGAAGTCTCCTACTTCCTTTAGTTTTTCACCTGCCAATTTGATCTCCATAGAGGTTTCTGATTTATTTCGGCTGCATTCCAGTATTTTTGTTTTTCATTTATTAACTTTCATGATGAATTCTTTCCATAAGACGGAGTCCATACCATTCAAAAACTCATTCAAATCCTCAGGCTTGTTGGCCAAGATGACGATGTCATCACCAAATCTCAGAGTAGAAATTATTTCTCCTTGAATCTTCACTCCCACTTTAAATTTCTCTCTAATTTCCTTCATTGCTTGTTCAATGTCATCATCATCATCATCTTGAGCAGTTTCCAACCGCTGGTCGGGTCTGCTTCTTGTTCAATGTAAAGATTGAAAAGTATGGGTGATAAGTTTCAGCCTTGCCTCACACCTTTCTGAATACCAGCTTCTCTCTCATGTCCATCAGTTCGAATGACTGCTGTCTGGTTTCTGTATAGATTGTATATCACCCTCATATCCCTATACTTTATTCCAATCGTTTTCAAAATGTCAAACAATTTAGTCCAATCAACGTTATCAAAAGCCTTTTCTAAGTCTACAAATGCCATGAACGTTCTCTTATCTTTTTTTATTCTACCTTCCAAAATCAGCCTAAGACTTAGTACAGCTTCCCTTGTTCCTACATTTCTCCTGAAACCAAACTAGTCTTCACCCAATTCCGCTTTTATCTGGCTTTCCATCCTTTTGTAAATTATTCTAGACAGGATCTTTGAAGCATGAGTAATCAAGCTGATTGTATGGTAATCCTCACATCTGTCAGCTCCTACTTTCTTCAGTATAGGGATGATAACATTCTTCTTGAAATCAGAGGGTACCTTACCTGTCTCATAAATCTACACACCAAGTGAAATAACCTGATCAGACCTTCATCTCCTATGCAGCGTAGCAACTCAATCAGTATCATCTATACCTGGTGCTTTGTTCCTGCTTAAGTCTTCCAATGCTCTGTCAAATTCTGATCTCAATATTAAATCACCTTTTGCATCCTCAACAATTTCCTCCCCCCTTTCCATTACATGATTCTCAATCTCCTTTCCTTTATACAAACCCTCTATGTAAGCTTTCCATCTCTTAACCTTTTCTTTCCTATCTGTTAGAGGCTTTCCATTTGTGTCCTTAATATTACAGCACTTAGTCTTCTTTTCCCCAAATATATTGGTATTAGGATAATAAAAAATAGAGAGAGCATTTATTAACAGTTAGCAGCTCTGGTGGGTCTAAAGAATATGCACAGTCATATCTGCTATGGTATACATAGCATATACAAACTTTGGTTGAAATCCAACTGATAGTATAGAAGTTACATGCAATTAAACATTGGACCTATAAGCAGGCTTAGAGTCTTGTTGGCAACATTGTCATTAATCTGGAATGTAATTATCTATGTGCGTGCCAATTTTGGTACAGTTCGCATGCATAATTTATGAGACATCCAACATAAAGCTGAAATTTCAATTGCGATTTTTCGGCAGTTGGTAGCACTGATATCATTTTCAAATATTGCCTTCAGATATTCAGGTATAGATCTTAACTCAGTGGTTCCCAACCTTTTGTGGCCCATCTCCCCTTTCTGGATGTTGACTAACACCTATCGCCCCCTTTTCATTTTCAATGTATGTCTAACTTTAATTTGAAGTAAAGGGTAAATAATAAAGCAGTTTTATTATTTTGAACAATTTTAATTACCGTATATAAAAACAACCGAAGCAGTTTTATGTGGTCACTCTTAAATAAAATAGGAAAAAAAAATTAAATGTACATTTTTTACAGATTTTTTAAAGATGTGAAATAATTAACTAAGATCATTGATGTACATTTAAAAAAAACAGGAGTACATGTTTTCATTTTTAAATTGGAATCTGGAAAAATTAAGAAAGTTGACAGTTAAAATTTGAAAAAATAGATGAAAGTTTGAAAACTTTGTTATTGTTTTATTTTATCTTTTCAATAGCTGCCTTGTGCTTGGTGGATTTCAGTTAAAGCTTGAATATCCAGCTTTATGGTAGTCAAGTTCAGGTGCAAGTCTCCTCTGAGGCAAATTTCCAACTTATTTCTTTGTTGTTTGAGGAGCTGGACTACAGAACTAAATTCTTTTTCAACTAAATAATTTGACGGGAACGATATGAGAAGTGGTTCATCTTTTCCCCACAGTTGTGGATAAGTGTCCATAAGCTTCACCCAGGCTTACTCGTTACCGCTCTGCTTGAAAATGATTTTCGGCTTACATTCATACTTCAGATTAGAAACTCCGTCTACAAAGAGTTATCAAGCTTATCCACAACTTCAAACGGGAATGGATCTAGAAACCAATCCGGAATTTGTAACTTGGTCAAATCTTGATTCCATTGTCAGTTTTTAACTGGTCAAGGTGATCAGTAAAAATTAGGATTTTGTCTTCTGGGAGTTCAGGAGTCTCGTTATCTATCACTGAATACTTTTTAAGGGTCGGAAACTGAATCAGCGCTTTATGGCCAATATTTACGTTGTGAATATCAAACTTGGCGATGAATGGTGAACGAGCGAACAGGAGGCGCTCCTGTCACATTTTTTCCGTGTACTACCCGACAACTTCTACTGTACCATAATGAATAGAATATAAAGTGTGATCTCTTCTCCCTCAATAGCATGTAATGAATACGGATCGGGTTGGCACTCGCCGCTACGCAGCACTACAGTCGACTTGAGATTGTTGATTTCCACATATGTTTATGTGTTTATGTGCGATATATTAAGTATTTAATCGGTCTGAGTGTTTTGGTGGTGTTCTGTCTGTGCAAACGTTTATTGATATACAAGTGCTTACACTGTTACTTCATAGTATTAATACCTGAAATGCTATTGTAGGAAGCATTAACTGAAATGGAATTTAATTTCTTGTCGTGTGTTGACGTTATCTTCGTGTGTTAATTTTATTGTTATTTAATGTAAGTAAACAGCAGTTTAGTCCTTACATTTTCATGAGTGCTTAATGTGAGTAGTGAAGATGCCTTGCTCTTTTGTACCAGGATGCTGATTTAGCTATGGGGACTGTAAAGAGGTCAGACGGTTTTTCAAACCTCCTAATGATAAGGCACGTTTTATCAAGTGCAGAGGGGCCATACCAGGGAAGGATAGGGAACTTAATGAAAAGTCCTACATCTAAGATGCTCACTTTTCAGAAGATTTAATTGTTAAATTTGACAAATTTGTGATAGGAAGTAGTACTTTTCCCAAGAACTAACTGGCGATTGGAAGTATATTCTGTTCCACATATATTTCCTAATTTGCCTAACTATTTGTCCAGTATGGTGTAAATAAAAATGCTCTTAATGCCATTAAAGACTACTTCTGTGAAGAAAGGGATGAGAATAAAAAGACAATGAGTTAAAAACATACCGTATGTACCGTAATGCTGAAGGAGGCGTGATCAGTTTTAGACAATAGCCTACTCTATGAAGGGGTCATGAATATGCCTTCTATGTCTGTTTAATGTTAAGTTCTTCTGAAATTATGGTAGTTTACTGATTTTGGTGTTTGTGGAGTGAAATTTATGGTTATTATTGAATTTTATAGTAATCTATGGTAAAGTTGAAAGTTGCGTTCGTACGGCTTTTTTTTGGTGTCGCAAGTCTGTTAAGGGAATGTAAAATGTGTAACAATGTGAAGAAATCCTTTCTGATAGCGAGGTTATTTTTTCCATTCTTTTTTTTTTTAATTTACCGATAGCTGGCAAAACTAATTGCATTTTGAACTTGCTCTCTGTCTTCGCTTATTGTTGAAACTGGACTATTACAGGAGACGACTTATTAAATTATAATTGGGCACAGTAAAGTAAGTGCAGATGTCGAACTTATTAGCGCCTATGAGGATATCTTGCGGTGTTTTAACATGTAAAACAGGTCGCAAGGTTTTAAAAGTCTCGTAAGCGCCAATGCTAACTTACATCACAGATTGGAGCCAGCGCTGCGCTGCGCTGCGGCGGACCAGGCGTACTAGGCCAGTGCTATCACTTCTTATTCTATTCGTTATGACTGTACAGTACTATTTTAATTTTTCCCCCTATGAATACTCATCGCCCCCCACTTGATATTGCCCCCCTGATAACGCTAATCGCCCACTTGGGGGCGATCACCCCCCCAGGTTGGGAACCACTGTCTTAACTCATACCAAATTTGGTTTTGATAGCTGCAGCTGTTTAGGAGTTGATAGGGGAGACACACAGACAGACACACATTTGCCCGGATCGATCTCATAAGTCTACGTTTTCCTCATTTTTACAAAATGCTAAAAATAGGCAAAAAATTCCTCTAGGCCCTTGTCAATCAGCTAAGAATTTATCTTTTTTCTGAGCACTTCACAACTTACATTACTGATATAGTTCAGCAGTATTCAATATGGCTTTGAAAGCAAAAGTTGAGCTTGATCTTAATACGAGAGTAAAAGTGAAGTGATATTCATTGTAAGTTTTGCTTGAACAGGGCTGTATTAATTCTTAGCAGAAATATGTAAATACAACACTGAATAAGATATGTACACCATTTTATTTTTTCTCAGTATGCCCATTACTCTATTGTTAGAAGATTATCAAGTTGTTTTAAAGCATTAGAAATACAACAACAATAATAATAATAATAATAATTGAAATTCAAAATTCGAACAATATAACCACAAGAACGTGTATTGATGTAGGCTTTCCCGACCGGTGTTCAAGAGCGGATGGTCATTTTCCGGAAGGGAAAGTGGGGGGAGGAGCGGGAAGGGGAGGCTTTGTCACATAGAAAGTGAGACCAGACCATGGCATAACATAATGTCTGCGTTGAACAGTCGCCGAAGGTCTGACAAGATAGACTGTAAGTCTTTTTCCACCAAATAACTGTAAACTTCTGAAAAACAGGTTTTAATTTGATGTTCTGTAATTGCAGCACGGCTTACTGTCAAATTTTGAGGGGTTTGTAAAGACAGGCCTGGATTTCTTTTTAGGAAAGATTGTCACCGTTTGAAAGGAAAGTCCCTCTTCAATTTTTTTGTAAACATTATTTAAGTTTTGTTCGTAATTTTAATGTTCGTTTGAATATTTCTAATGAAAACTGAACGCAATTTGGTGGTGGGTTGTAAATGTGAGCTGTTTCTTTTAAGTTTGCTTGTAAGTAATAAATTATAGTAAGTTTTTAAAAACCTGATGTTGAATAAATTCCCTATGCATATCCTAATGAATGCCACTTACCACTTAAAAATAATTGTGTTAATTGGGTGTTAATGACTTCTTTACAACAGGCGCCTGTCAGGCGCACTGCACCCGAACTCAGGAGTCGCAGAGGTGCAACCGACGGAGGGTGGATGTTATCACTATTGTGAACTGCATTTTGCTAAAGGTTGACGAAGGGAGAATTGATGTTCCCCAAAACATGTCACTATATAAAGGTTATGGGCAGAAATAATACAGGGTGTCTCAAAATATTGTACTGACACTTTGAATGACTATAAAATGATTATTTATGAACATAGAGACAAGTTTAAGGTCTTCAATTATAGAAGAGACATGTAATTAAAGACTCCTGTTCACAAATGTTCAAATTGATTATCGTCAGTGTCCAGGAGTTCGACAAACCGCCACCAACGCACCGGACCATTGCTCGCATCAGAGATAAATTTGAAGCACATGGAACCGATCACAACGTCAACAAGAAACGTTCTGGACGACCACGGACATCCACCAGTCCTAGAAAAGAAGAACAGGTCCAGGAAGCCCTCACTCGATCCCCACCGAAATCACTACGACAAACGGCACGAGGGACACACATCTCAAAAGATAGCGTCCATCGCATCATGAAGCGTCTGCGCTGGAAATCCTACATTCCAACACGAAATTGGAAATTGACAATGTCACGAAATTCCAAATGAACTTTGTCGTAACGTTTGCGAATCCATTGCTTCGCGTTATCAGCTTTGTCTGGACACTGACGGTCATCAATTTGAACATTTGCGAACATGAGTCTTTAATTACATGTCTCCTCTATAATTATTGAAGCCCTTAAACTTGTCTCTATGTTCATAAATAATCATTTTATAGTCGTTCAAAGTATTAGTACATCTTTTTGAGACACCCTTATAATTGATTTCAATCTAATGTACTCAGTGTCTAAATATGATAAACCTTTGATTATTTTTATTCAAATTTTACTGTTCCTCCAATCAATACAAAACATTTTTTTTTCTTTATATATAAGAATTTCAGTTCGCGCTGTAATATCCTCTGGTTTACTATCTGTGCGTTCTCCTATCAAAATTGTTATTAAATCTTTTTTCTGAAAACTATTTAAGTGTCGCGGAACTCTCTCTTCCTCCTCGCCTTTTCCCATTACACGGGGTCGGCTTTCTTAATCCTGATGCACCACTCATTTCTTTGGAAAGCATCATCAGCAGATAGACCCAATACTCTCATGTCCTTCTGGGCATTTGTCATCCACCATGTTGTTTGAGGTCTGCCGCTCCCTCTCTTTTGCGTAGTCATGGAAAGGCACTTCTTCACTACTTGATTCTCCGGTCTTCGCATAACATGTCCATACCACCTTAGCCTGGTTTCTAAAAGTTTCTCTGTTATGGGCGCTACTTTGAAACTGCCCCGACCATGTTCATCACAGATTTTATCTTTGAGAGTAACTCCACCTGCCCAACATACGTAACATACGCATTTCAGTGGTATGTAGCTTTTGCTCATGTGACTTTGTAGTAGCCCATGTTTCACTACCATAGAGTAGGATTGGTCTTACGGCAATTTTATAAACTTTCCCCTTCGTTCTTATGGGTATTTCCGGATCACATAAAACTCCTGTTAGTTCGCACTATTTGTTCCACCCAGACGTGGCCCTATGGATTATATCGGCGGTTATCGTGCCATCTTCAGCAATGACAGAACCTAGTTATTTGAATTTTGTTACCCTTGGTAAGGTTTCACCATCTAGTTTAAGTTCAATATTTGTCATACTGGGTTTATTGTTGTGGAAGTCGCATACCATATATTCAGTCCTGGTTCTACTAATGCTCAGTCCATTAGACTCTAGAGCTCTCCTCCATTGGTCTAAACTCTCCTGTAGGTCATAAATACTGTCATATATTAGTGCCACATCATCAGCGTACAAAAGATTCCACGGTAAGGGTTTCTGAAATTGTTTTGTTAGGTAGTTTATAGTAATATTGAATAACACTGGACTTAGAGCACTTCCCTGATGAACCCCCACTTTGATATCAAAGCTTTCTGACAAACCAGCTGGGCTTCTGACACATGTCGTGGAACTAAATTTCGTAATTTACATTTTTTCAAGAATTCGATGTCTTTAATAATACTGGCCAATTTTACTCTCAGATGTTTAAATTTGTACCTTTTAGCTTGGCTAGCCGCTTCTGAATTGGGAAAATTTGCCATCCTTTAAGGTCCGCAATGACGAATATAATTATTTTATTCAAATTTTACTGTTCCGCCAATCAATACAAAAACAGTAAAATTTGAATAAAATAATTATATTCGTCAATACGGACCTTAAAGGATGGCAAATTCTCCCAATAAACCTTTGAACCATTAGGCATTCATCATCATCCGTGTCCAACTCCAGTCACTGGGTGTTGTAAACTAGCCTCTTCCACTCCTGTCTATTCTTCCACTTCTCCTGCTCCATTACTTCTGCCACATCCAGTCCAATATTACATATGTCTTGTCGGATTTGGTCCATCCATCTTCTCTTTGGTCTTCCAACCAATCTTATACCATCAATGTTTCTCACCATCTCCCTCTTTGCAGCTCTATCCATTTCCATCCTTTGCACATGGCCAAACCATCTTAATCTCGACCTCTGTATTCGCTGTACTAATGGTTCCTGTATATTTAGTTCTTGCCTAATTTTTGAGTTCCGGATTTTATCTCTTCTAGTCTTCTGGAGAGATGTTCTCAAGAATTTCATTTCAGTTGCTTTGGTCTTACTGTTTTGCCTCTTGTCAGTAACCATTGTTTCTAGGCCATAGGCAGTGCCGGATTAAGGTAAAATGAGGCCCAAGTCCCTCAGATTTTTGGGGTCCCTTTATGTTTTTCAAATAATGTTTATATTTTAGAACCTGTACATTTAATAAAGTATATACAAGAGTTTTTTTTTCTCAAGATGAATAATACACTTTTTTATTAAATCATAATAGTCTATAGGCCTACATACATTTCAATTGAAACGATCATCGTTATTTGAAAACATTTCAGATGATTTGATGAACAATTTAACAAATCATTCTATTTTTCACTTCTGTAAAATGTAATCAATTTTTTTTCTGTTTTTTTTTTTTTTTGGTAAATGAAATCTTCTATAATGTCATCAAAATCAATTTCCCGCAGAACATCTGACTCAATATACATTAAACTTAGCATGTCTAATCGTTTTTGTGACATGATGCTTCTTTGCGTACTTTTGATCCGTTTCAATTTTGAAAACGAGCGCTTCGCAGAACAATTCGTTAACATGAGGGTCAGGTAAATGCGAAAAGCAATTTCAACGTTCGGAAAAACAGACTCAAGCTTGTCTCGAAAATGAATGTTGTAAAGTTCAGATTGAGTGAACTCAGTTTTTAAAGGACATTGTAATTTAATAATAATGCTGAAACTGTCTCAGTTCTGGATAAACATTTTCTAAATCTTCGGAACAACATTTTGGGGGCCCCAGATAATTGGAGTAGTCGGGCCTAATGGGTAATCCAGCACTGGCCATAGGCTACAATTGGGGTACAATATCCATTCATTCCATTCCTGACCCAGTCAGAGACTGGAAGCAAGCTGTGGAATTTTCATTGTTTATATAATGTTAATTTTGGACCACAAGATGCAGCCAAATTTTATGGTTTCTTTTTGGTAACAGAAAGGGAGAATAATGGTCCAAAAAATATGGTAAATTACAGCCAGGACACAATTGAGTATGTAATAGTAACACTAAATTTACTAACCTGCAACATCGTTGAGTCCTTCTTCTTGAAGGGCTCCAATTAATCTATGGAGTGTGGCTTCTTTGGCACTAATTCCAACCCACTCCTTCAGTAGGTACAACAGACACATATCGAACTGCTCTCCATACACACTCACTCGAACACGGATGTTCATCACTTGCTTGGTGAGACCAAGGTTATGGGCAAGCGACGTCCAGCGTTCAACGGCACGAGCATTTCGATGAACTATATTGATCATTTCTCCTGTAACCACTTCAAATAAGCCCATCAGTATTAGTACAATATTCGTGAAAATCTATTTAAGAAATTCAAGTAAGAATTTTCCCCCACCCAATCATTTTCATTTAAACAAAACTAGGAAAAAAAGACTAAAACTTTAACTCTGATACAACCTCCAAAGATCTAATTCTGGCTGAGAAAAAGAAGTACAATGGACAGACTAACCGATAAGGATTTACTTGGTGATGATTAACATGATGATGAAATTGTTGGTGGAAGTGACAATTCACCTCCCGCCGATACCTTCACCTTGCAGAAGGCAATCAGGTATTGCCGGGTGTTTGGAGGCTTGCGAGCTCAAATGATCCTTGGGGCTATGCCAGCGGGAGCTTCGGCTCCTGGCAGGGCCACCCAAGCTGGACAGGTCTAAAGTGATGGACCAGACTAAGAGCGGTTCCCTGGTCCTCCAGGTTGGAGGTTGGGTGTGGGGCTAACAACCCTACCCCGGAAAAAAAAAGAACACCTGTTACAGAACCAAAGGACAACGGAAACCGGATGGATGAAATGGATAAACAACCTTGGCAACGGAAACAGTACATGAATTGGTAATTTGGGACATGGAATGTAAGAACACTGAGTAAACCTGGAGGATTATGGAACTCGAAGAAGGAAATGAAGAAATACAGGGTCTTATATTTGCTTGGCTAGGACTTTCTCGCTCATTCGCTCCGCTACTGACGCCTCAGTTGCCGGCTGCCGCGCGCGCATATCTACGGCAGAATACGGTGCTTAAAATCTGTTGTAACTTCTAAAACCCGTGCCATGTTCGCACATGTTTAGTTTGCGCGGTTCCGCTATTGCCATACATGTACATCAGTTCGTTATTATTATTAAACTCACATCAGTTCGCTTTGCTTATCTCTGGTTCCCTCATATCCTCTTACAGGTTATGGGCCCAGATGCGTGAGACTAAACTCGTAAATAACAAATCGTAATTATTCGTAAAAACGTGCCAGAAGTTAACCTAAAAATGAACGCCGGAAGTATTGGGAGAATTGAACCCCTCGGTAAGCACAATTTCGACACGTGGGCCGTGCAGATGCAGGCTATCCTCATTACAGGCGATTTGTGGGAATTCGTCGGCGGGAATTCTACGAAACCAGAACCAGCGGCTGAAAATGCATATGCGGCGGCAATTCAAGAGTGAGACAAGAAGGATCAAAAGGCTCGGTCGCTGATCATTTTGTCGATGTCGCCAAGTGAAATAAAGCAAATCAAGAATTGTGTCACGGCACGTGATACATGGCAACGACTGAAACAGATCTACCAATCCCAGGGACCGGCTCGGAAGGCGACCATACTGAAAAGGCTAACCTTACAAAAATTGGCGGACGATGGCGACGTGCGTGACCATCTGAACGATTTCTTCGACACCGTGGACAAATTGGGAGATATGAACATCACGATCAATCCTGAATTGTTGACAGTTACGTGTTTATACAGTCTGCCGGCACGGTTCGAGAACTTTAGGTGCGCAATAGAGTCACGTGACAACCTACCGACTCCCGAGGCTCTTCGGACCAAAATCATCGAAGAGGATGACGCACGAAAATCGAGCACACAAGGTGAAATAGCGGGAGCTATGTTCGTCAAGAAGAAGACTGGTCCAGGTAACAAGAACTATAAGAAACAAACACCCAAACTAAACAACAACAGCAGTGAAACAGAAGGAGGTGCATCTGAGTTCCGGTGCTTCGGTAGAAGAAAGGGTACACAAGATGGAAAGAGCATATGGTATCACTAAGAATTTTTATAACAAAAAGTGCTTATCTAAAAATCTTAAAATAAGGCACTACACTACAGTGGTGAAACCGGAATGCCTATACGCAAGTGAATGTCTGGTACTAAACTATAGATTAGATAAACTTGAAGTACTAGAAAGGAGAATCATGAGGAAAATTTTAGGCCCAGTGAAAACAGCAGAAGTATGGAAATTAAGATCTAATGATGAAATATACAGGAACATAGAAAATATAACAGAAACGATAAGAAAAAGGAGATTGCAATTTTTTGGACATATTTACAGAATGGATGATTCCAGATTAACAAAAAGGATATTCAAGTACCTTTGGGAGAAAAGGGCAACAACTAGCTGGATTCAAGAAGTAAAGAAAGATTTAGAAAGAAATAATATAAGAGAAGAAGAAGCGGTGAACAGAGAGATCTTCAGAAAAAGGGTATTAAGTATGAAAGGATTCCAAGGAAGATTGCCAAAGAAACCTGGTGCAAAGTGGTCCGAGGACAGAAAGAAGCAGCATAGTGAACGGATGAAGGAGTACTGGAGGGAACGGAAGAGAAAACAACAAAGTGTGAAGAATTGAAATTTGCACGTGGTCCCTAGCAGGCCTCATCGGAAAGAAGAAGAAGTGCCTATCCTGGAATGCCAAAATAAAACACTACAACACCGTGGTGAAGACAGAATGTCTCTATGCCAGTGAATGTCTGTCTATGAACTACAAGCTGGATAAACTAGAGGTCTTGGAAAGGAGAATCCTCAGAAAAATTATGGGTGCTGTTCAAACCGAAAGTGGATGGAAACTTTGAAGTAATGAAGAAGTTTACCAGAAAGTAGAAAGAATCTCTGAGACCAGGCGCAGATCTAGAGTTTGGCTTTGGGGGGGGGGGGGGCCAGAATCGAAATTGTTAAGAAAAATTGTATCACTAACAACACAATCACAAAATAACCAAACGTACAAAACAAGACTAATTTTTTTGCAAGCTACATGGATAGAAATTTGATGCGTTTAGCGCACCAAAAATATTCGTACAAACTGCAACGGCGAGTTTTGCGACTTTTACATCGAGCTTCGAGAAAAGTATCAAGGTATGTTACAGTTTCGGCAAGTCGAGTTGGTACCGACCAAGGGAGAAAGTCACAGCATAAATTGCCAACCAAGCTTGCAGTTTGGACGTCGGCAAAATTTTTGGTGCGAAAAAAGCCCCAAATTCCTATCCGTGCATTGCTGCACATTCATCGTGACATCACTATAGACATCGATTTGGTAATCACAAGGTTTGCTAAACAAAACAGACGAGTTGATTTTGTTATATAAATAATCGTTTTTATATAACAGGTCCCGGTCACTCCATGTGAGATCTGTGCTGGACAAAACGGAGGCAGACAGGTTTTTCTCCGGGTACTCCGGTTTTCCCTGTCAAAATTTCATTCCAGCAACACTCTCCACTATCATTTCATTTCATCTGTCATTCATTTAATCATTGCCCCAGAGGAGTGCGTCAGGCCTCGGCAGCCGGCACAGTTAATATCCTCGCCGCTAGATGGGTTCTTCATTCATTCCATTCCTGACCCGGTCGGAGACTGGAAGCAGGCTGTGGATTTTCATTTTCATATAACAGGTATGAAGTTGTAAATATGTACAGTTGTAACAGAACATAATAATTGCAATAAAGATATTTTCAGTATTGAATAAAATGAAAAAAACTGTTTTTCAGTTAAAATTTGTTAAGTTTTATTTGTCTGGTTATTGTGTTTTCGTTTTTGGAGTATGCAAAAAAATTTGGTCTCCGTTTGGGGGGGGGGGGGCTCACGACCCCCGTGACACCCCCCCCCCCCCCCCCCTGAATCCGCGCCTGTCTGAGACTATGAAGAAGAGGAGGTTGAAGTTTCTCAGACATCTTTACAGAATGGACCAAAATAGACTCACCAAACAGATATTTTATTACTTTTGGAGAAAGAAGACCACAACAGCATGGATTAAAGAAACAAAAGTGGATATGGAAAGATTGAACATCTCAGAAGACCAACAGTTGGATAGAAATAGATTTAGGAATATACTGAATAATTGGAAGGGATTCAAGCCGCAAGAAAACCGGAAGAGCCTGGACGGAAGAACAGCATAAACAGGCCAGCGAACGCATGAAGGAGTATTGGGTGTAGAGAAAACTTCGCACCAAGAAAAAGAAATGAAGTTGTAGCGTAATTCTAAGTGGTCCATTCGCCTGTAAAAAAAATTACAAAATAATAATTAATGACCAACAATAAAGCCCCGAGATACATAATGACAATAAAAGAGGATAAGATAAATAAAGTTGTAAATTTCAAGTACCTTGGTGAGATAATCCAACCTAATGGACTTGACAAAGAAGGAAATCATGAGAGAGCCAGGGAAATGGAGCTTGCTTTCCACCTTACGATAAACACATACTACAAGGAAGCGATTTCTATTAGGACTAAACTAGGACACTATCAAACAGTAATTCAACCAGAGTGCCTGTATGCTTCGGAATGCCTAGGACTAACAACTGAAAACGACATTGAAGAAATTGAAAAATAAAGAGTGAAAATTTTTAAGAAAAATTCTCGGACCAAAAAAATGTGCTGACACATACCGATTATCAATTAATATGATAAAATTGGTCTGGCCAGATCAAACATAAAATGCCAGCGTTTCACCCCAGTGTGCCGTTGGGCTCGTCAGTTGGTACAGACACACCTCACCAATACGCATGGCTAGCACATACTGAGCAGGCCATCACAAGACACAGAATACAAGTAGTATTGACGTCACGAGTGATGCCAATGTGCTACGGAAGTCAAGCTCCCGTTCATAAAACAAAAACCTTACCTTGGCAATCCAAATAGGTTATGAATATTCCCGAATGGGAAATAACATCATACAGTGAAACCCCTCAAATCCGAACTAATTGGGGCTGTAGTCAATTCGGATTTCAATTTGTTCGGATTAGCCAAAAAATATCCATATAGCAGGTTGTGAGGATGCTGGAGAAGGTTGTCTAGAGTAGTGGACGACAGTTGATGTCAATGAAGAATGCACCAAACATGAAATAGTGAGTCAACATGACAGTAATGTAGCTAGTGACAGTGAGGAAAGGAAGAAGGAAGGAAGATTGTAGTTTTACGTGACAGTGAATCTTGTGATTATGAGCCACGGGTGACAGTGAGGAAGAAGAAACTTGGACAGACAACGTGACTTATACTGAGGCTGCATCTGCTCTGGACATCGCATTGCGCTTCGTAGAACAACACGAAGCAGCCACCTAAAACGATGTCATGTTCATGCGCAATTGCCTCTGCGGGAAGGTATTCGTCACTTCGACAGTTGAAGATAACTGATTTCAAGTTAAAGATTATTGTTATCGCGGCAGGAGATGGCAGTTGAACACGCTGCGACGGGGTGCGGGTGGTCTTGCAGTACGCATGCGCGGTCCGCCTATTCCTAACTTAAATATATCAGCTTCCCGCATGCCAATGGTTGTCATTGCAGCAGGCGACACTCACTCAGGGAAAGAAGGAATGTGCTGAGTGAGTGAAGCAAGTAGTGACCAACTGAATGTTTTTGGAATGCGCGATATGCAGTGAGCGGGAAGACCTCTGCAGTTCAAACCCGACTGCCAACTCCTGGCGCGATATCAGTAAGTGATATTTTGTGTGTTTCTATTGTTATTTCATTGTTCTTGCAAAGTGATTAACCTAAGCAATTACAATAACCAACTTTTCCGATTTTCAATCCAGGATGAGATAAGTATGTAGCTTAGGCTCATTTACACTGTGTTACATATGCTAACTCTACTTCTTTGTTAATTTTTCAACTAATTATTGAAAAATAAGGTTATAATGTAGAATATGTAATTGTTTTATGACTAAATAAATAGCCTACATTTCTTTGTTTTGCGTGTGTTTTTCAAACTTAAAATTGTCGAAGAAAACTCGTTCGGATTACCCGGGATTTCGGATTTGAGGGGTTTCACTGTATTTAAGAATCTGTAAAAAAAATAATAATAATAATAATAATAATAATAATAATTAATGACCAACAATAAAGAAGCCCCGAGATACATAATGACAACCAAAGAGGATAAGATAAGGCAAGTCAAGCTCCCTTCCATAAAACAAAAACCTTCCCATTCGGGAATGTACATAACCTATTTGGATTGCCAAGGTAAGGTTTTTGTTTTATGGAAGGGAGCTTGACTTCCGTAGCACATTGGCATCACTCGTGACGTCAATACTACTTGTATTTTGTGTCTTGTGATGGCCTTCTCAGTATGTGCTAGCCATGTGTATTGGTGAGGTGTGTCTGTACCAACTGACGAGCCCAATGGCACACTGGGGCGAAACGCTGGCATTTTATGTTTGATCTGGCCGGACCAATTTTATCATATTAATTGATAATTTATCTGATCAAACGGAAATAACATCATTTTCCCATTCGGGAATGTTCATAACCTACATACCGATTACGCAGTAACAAAGAAGTATATAAAACATGCTGCAGGATCTCAGATACCGTACAAAAACGAAGGGTTAAATTCTTTGGACATGTTTCAAGAATGCCTGACGACAGACTACGAAAATTTTTAACCACTTCAACAAGCCCAATAGAAAAGGCAACTCTTATGATAAATGGTTTGCTAATACCACGAAGGTCATGCGCAACAGAACCACTTTCAGGAATAAGATACACACATTTGAGGGGTTCCTAGAGCCAGAAACAGCGACCAACAAGAAACAACATTGGACAGCTGAAAAGAAAGAAGCTGTGATCAAGAGAATGAAGGAATACTGGCGCCAAAGAAAACTGAAATCATGAAGGGTTATTCACTAGGTCCTTAGTTGGCCAAAATCTATTATGATGATAATGTTATTGCTCTTTCCTCTTTCAAATATAATAAAAGGAAGAGAGAATCCACCTGATCAATACTTATAATTAAACATTGAAGGGTTACATTAGACCAATGTGGTACATGTTTCGGAGCTTATACTAGCCCCTTCATCAGCCATACATAGAGTATCATTAAAAATATCTTATAAAGTTGAATCTAACATGAAATGAATACATGAAATGAAGATAAAAGTGATATAAATAAGGAATGATATGGTGAAATGAATACGAACAAACACATCCAAAAGAGGGGGATAAGAACTAGTACAGCACATATGATAAAAACACATTAAAAATAACATATTAAAATATAGATCACTTGAAGTTCATGTCGGCAAATATAATTTACAATGTTCACTGTGGGTGCTTGGACCAGAGGGTTGGGGCAGAAGAAATGAGGAAGGAAGGATACTGTTGGACTTCTGTCAAAGGAACTGCCTGCTAGTTGGGAACTCCTGGTTCAAGAAAAGAGAGAGAGCCACACAATCACATGGTACAGTGATGACTTGACCAGGAAGTCGGTGGTCGACTATATCCTGTATGAGAGAGAGAGTTAAATAAAAACATCACGGACATCAAGGTTATGCCATCGGAGAACTTGGATAGCGACCATCAATTGCTGGTAATGAACCTGAGAGGTACTAAGGAGAAGAAAGGGACTAAGAACCAGGAAAGATGTATAAGGATATGGAAACTGAAAGAAGGAGATAGAAGGGTAGAGTACCTCAAAATGGTAAAGAAAGGAATTCCAACAGATGAAGAAAGAGGAGTGGAAGAGGAATGGGCTAGATTTAAGAAGACACTAGTAGGTGCGTCAAAAGCAGTATGTGGGAGGACAAATAGTAAGAAGAGGTGGAAGGAAACACCATGGTGGAATGAGAAGACGAAAGACATAGTAAGGAAAAAGAATAGAGCCTTTAGGAGGTGGTATCAAAATAGGACGGTAGAGACAAGGGAAGAGTTCCAGGAAAGAAAGAAGGAGGCAAAGAGAGTAGTGGCTGAGGAGAGAAGAAAGTGGATGGAAGAGTGGACAAAGATAATGAAGGAGGATAGTGAGGGTACAAAAAAGGTCCTGTATGGGATGGTAATAAATAAGAGGCAGAAGGATCCTATGGATTATGTTAGAATGGTGAACAAAAGGGGACAAGAGATAGAAAATAGGGAAGAACTGAAGAAAATGTGGAAAGAATATTTTGAAGAACTTCTGACCCTAAATGGAAACCACGGCGAGGAGGAAGAAATCGGGGAAGAGGAAGATGGACTGCAAACAGAAAAGGACTTAGCATGGAAAGAAGTGGAAGATGCAGTGAGGAAGATGAAAGGACGGAAGGCACCGTGTGTGGATGAGATGAGTGTGGAGATGGTGAGAGCAGCAGGAGAGGTGGGGATACAATGGTTGTACGAGTGATGAGGACAGCATGGAAGGAAAGGAAGACCCCCGAGGACTGGAAAAAAAGAATAATTGTCCCGATCTTCAAGAAAGGTAGTAGAACAGAATGCAGAAACTACCGGGGAATAACACTGAAGAGTCATTGTGCAAAGATCTTTGAGAAAGATTTGGAAAGGAGGATTAGGACAAGGATAGAAGGAGGGATGAGGGAAGAGCAACATAGCTTCAGAGCAGGAAGGTCCACAGTGGATTTGATTTTTGCTGTAAGGCAGTTACAAGAACAGCACTATGAGTATGGAACAGATCTACTGATGGCCTTCTTGGACACTGAGAAAGCATATGACAGTGTCCTGGAGGACAGAGGAGTAGAAAAATGGACTATACGGAGGATAAAGGAGATGTACAAGGGAAGCGTGATCTGTGTGAAAGTGGGAGGAGAGAGATCGGACTGGTTGGAACAGAGAAACGGCCTGAAACAAGGAAGTGCACTGTCACCGTTACTTTTCATTCTGGTGATGGATGACATAATGACCCGAGTGGCACAAGTAATTGGGGAAGGAAAGATGAAAGCAATGGTGTTTGCAGATGATTTGATGATTTGGGGAAACAATGAGGAGGAGGTACAGGAGCAGTTGGACGTGTGGGAAGGAATAATACAGGGATATGGGATGAAATTTAGCATAAATAAGAGTGAGATGGCGATCACAACAAGGAAGAAGGAAAGAACCACAACGGGAATAACAATTGGTGGGGAACAGCTGAAGAAAGTCGAGAGTTTCAAGTATCTGGGAAGCCTGATACAAGATAATGGAAGAAACGATAGAGAAACAAATGAGCAGGCGAGACGGGCAGAAGCATTCCGGAGGACTGTGAGAAGCATGATATGGGGCAAGGATGTCCCTCAGAACAGCCAAAAGATCATATATCGGACGTACTATGTCCCTATCCTGACGTATGCCTGGGAGACCTGGGTTATGAAAGGAAGGGAAAAGAGCAAAATACAGGCCAGTGAGATGAGGTTCTTGAGAAGCAGTGTTGGAGCTACAAAGATGGACAGAACAAGAAATGAGAGGACCAGAGAATTAATGAAGGAGGAATCATTACAGGATGGTGTAGAGAAATCTAGACTTGGATGGCATGGACATGTAAAAACGAATGGAGGAGAAGAGGATACCCAGGAGGATACACGAGACGAAGTGGGAAGGAAAGAGACCAAGAGGAAGACCGAGAGACAGGTGGCTGAAGGGGGTGGAAGAAAGTGTGAAGAAGAGAGGAGAAGACTGGACAAGGGTGGAGGCTGAGAGATGGTGGGAAGACAGAAGACATTGGAGATGCTTGTGTTCCAAACAGACCCGGCCAGTGGCTGGAAACTGTGCAAGATGATGATGATGACTATGGGTCCTTATGACCATGAATATATTCGATTAGGTTCCAATGTTTATTCTTATAAAATCACTCTATAAAATATAAAGTGGTCTCGTACCTCCAGCAGGAGATCATAAACAGCCAGACCCTCTATTATACCAGCTTCTTCAAGTGGAGTGATTTTATAAGAATAAACATTGAAACCTAATCGAATATTTTCAAGGTAAATTATATTTGCCGACATGAACTTCAAGTGATCTATATTTTAATATGTTATTTTTAATGTGGTTTTATCATATGTGCTGTACTAGTTCTTATCCCCCTCTTTTGGATGTGTTTGTTCGTATTTATTTCACCATATCATTCCTGATTTATATCACTTTTATCTTCATTTCATGTATTCATTTCATGTTAGATTCAACTTTTAAGATATTTTTAATGATACTGATAAGTGCTGCTCTATGTATGGCTGATGAAGGGGCTAGTATAAGCTCCGAAACATGTACCACATTGGTCTAATGTAACCCTTCAATGTTTAATTGTAAGTATTGATCAGGCGGATTCTCCCTTCCTTTTATTATATTTAATTGACAATCAATACGGAACCATGACTAAACCTACTGATACTTTCCTCTTTCTCCATTAACTGACATTTCTGTCCACTTGTGTCAAACAAGCAGGACTCTATTGTGTTTCAATTTGCTCCAGCTATCTTACGTATCAAAAACTCTTTCACTCACCTTTATTCCGAATACAATTATCTTGGGTCTTTTGATCTCCTGTCTGTATGACTGCAGTTCTGGTACGGATGTTTTCAGCCAGCCACGGGTAAGATTCATCCAATACAGTAAGGAATTTCTTGTAACCCTCATCTCCTTTCTTAGGTAGTACATCAAGTAGAACGCCTATTCGTTCAGGATCTGTACTCTGTGCTCTGATGAGCTGGTATTCTTCACGATTGATTATCTCTTCCTGCAGTAGCTGTGCTGATATGTGTTCAAAAACAATCTCTGTGCGGAGTTCTTTGCGCATGGCTTGGAGCTTTTCTACTTCAGGCGAACTCATTTCAATTCTAGGAAAATAAACAAGAAAGAAACAAAAGAATAGAAAAAAACATGACCACTGAAATCTAGATTTTACATCCCTTAAACGCCGACCACCTTGTAGTGTAGTGGCTAGCATTATTGGTTGTGGCCCCCCGGAGGTTCAGGTTCAATTCTCAGATCTGCCAAGAAATGTAAATCTGGTCTGCGGGCTGGAACGAGATACACTCATCCTCGTGAAGCAAACCTCAGTCACCCTGGAAGTGGTTTTCCGTAGCTTCCCACTTGTACTCCAGACTAATGCTGGGATGGTTCCTAATTCAAGGCCAGGGCACCTCCTTCCCAATCCTTCCTTATTTTGAATTACAATTACACACAATAATATAGCCATTACAATAACACAGGTTATCAGGCAAATTCCACAAGTAGCCTGGTTAGTTAGTTCCTTAGTTTAGGGGCTGCGACAACGCGGTCATGTAGCCCCGTGTACTTTGGGTGTGTGTAGAATCAGTCTGATAACCGGTGTTAATTGTGATGACTGTATTAGTGTGTGTTATCTGTTTTTAATTCAAGTAAAGACTGCAGACGATAATTTCAAGTAGTTCCTACTTTCGCTATCAAATGCTACCGTCCACGACACCTAGCTGTGTACTTCACTACTTCTAGATGCCATCGCAACCAGCACCCAGTGACGAACGTTGGAATTTAAGTGCATTAGCAGGGTGTCTACTGTAAGGATGAAGTAAAAATTAGTTACTTTTTAGCTACCTCTTAGTTACCTTTTAGTTAATTTTAGTTACCTTTGAATTCAAGATACGTCTGCGGTCTGCAAGCTCATCATGCGGTGAAGAAAAACATCAATGAACTGTGTTTAAAGCGGTAAATACAATTCACTTAGGGAGTTATAAAAATTTTAAAAATAATAAACATATACTAGATATTTATTATCAAATGAGTTGTTTCAGCTAATATGTCGTCAAGGCGTTTTTATAATTGCCAAGAGGTTGTTCTGCTCTTGACCGTTTGGCGAGATTTCCTTTGTCCCCGCAGTAGATCACGAAGAAATTTATGGGATGTTACGTGATTGTAACCGAATTCTGTCTTCACAGTCTAGTACGGAGAAATTTCGAGATGTTACACGATCGGCGCTGGTCTCACCCGTTTGTCGAGATTCCCGTAGTTTTCGCGATAGAACACGGAAAATTTTACCTCGTTTTAGATAATCGGTGTCACTTTTAGTCGTTCGACGAGATTTCCATTGTCCTTGAGGTCGGGCACGAGAAAATATAGCATTATTAGGCAATCGGCGCCACTTGCTGTCCGTTTGACAAGAATCCAGTTGTCCTCGTCATTGAATGCGGAGAAATATCGCGATGTATCGCAATCGCTGCCGCTCTCGGCCGTTTTACGAGATTCACGTTGTCCTCGCGATATTATGCATACCGCGCCGCACCCGACCGTTAAACGATTGTCCATTCGTCCTGACAGAATGATGGATGCAAGCTCAGGGTTGGGCATGGCTAAAATTCACGATTAGTTATGGACAAGTTGTATGGCCGGCGCCGTGATTCCCGCTGTCCCTATGCTGTGGTTGGGAGCTCATCAGTTCAGGGTGGATCACGAGG
Source organism: Meconema thalassinum (assembly GCA_946902985.2). Lineage (NCBI taxonomy): Eukaryota > Metazoa > Arthropoda > Insecta > Orthoptera > Tettigoniidae > Meconema > Meconema thalassinum. Next base: position 69,123,519 of record OX336394.1, on the reverse strand, counting down.
AGAAATTAGTATCGCGACGCTACGTAGGCTGTCATTTCTAAGTGGGTTGATGCACTTCTCGCTCCCCGTGGTCATGGGAAAAGTAGCGAGTAGGTTTCGGAATGTTTCGTGATTGGTGCCCTATCATCTTTGACGGGATTCCCGCAGTCCTCGTGGTCACAAGTTCACGATTTTACGCTACTGACGTCGATCTCGGTCCATTTGACGAGATTCCCGCAGGCAAGTCGTGCGGTCAGCCGGCCGTCTTGAGTATGAATGTTCGAAGTAGGTATCAAATATTAAGAATTATTCTGAGAGGATTGCACGAATAATACGACTAGAGGACACGTTTTCTTTCGAATGCGAATCACGAATTATACAAGTTTTCGAAATAACCAGTTAGATTATAATATATCCGATGGAACCAAAGTTCGAAGGAAAAATCGACACATAAAGGAATTTCGAATTAACCACACTAGGCCTATATGTCGCAAATTTACGAGACAGATGTTTAAAATAAGTTATCGCCTACGTATTTCGAAGCTTTTTTCAAAATCCTTTTTCGAAACGGTATCATTTCGCAAGATTGCGACATTAAATTATTTCCACTTATTTCTGGACTTCAATTTGACTCTTAGTCTCCAAATAAATGCGAGAAATGAGAGGTTTCTGATTAATTTCAGAAGTTTTCGCGAATAAACGTCTCGCGAAAAGTCAGGTTTCCTAATAACACAGATAAATATTTCACACAAAACTAAAAAGTCATCTTGATGCCGAAAATATACGCTGAACGATGTATACCACTCAGGGTATCCTCAGTATGCATTTCTTCGAGGTCGGGCACGGGGAAATATAGCTTATGCAATAGGCGCCGCTTGCGTGAAACTCGCTCCATCGCAATCTGTGAGCCTAGAGGCGTGAGTTTAAATGATTCAATCCGCCTTCGGAAAATTTTCGTTACCCGTATGTAAAATTAGATACTTTTTCGTTACTTTCGTTACCCATTTGTAAAATTCGTTACTTTTTCGTTACCGGTAGACAGCCTGATTAATCAAACCTAACCTACAAATTTTGGCTTCACACAAGTGTAATTAGTGGAAGGTTCTTTTTCATGTCATAAATCTATGACATGGGAGCACCGGCTTTACTTCACCTCCGAAGGAAGGCATACTGAAGGATTTTTAACGCTCTTAAAAGATCTGAAGACTTCGGCTGAGTTTGAACCAGCGACCTTGGGCATAGAAGCTCAGCATGCTACCAACTACGCCACCGAGTTATTGGTAATAATGTAAACAAGTAGCCTACATTGGGCTAAATGACCCCTTAAATGAAGCAACAAACCCAACATAAGTCGCTGGGCTTTGTGGTTATGCACTGAAGCAATTGAGTCACAAAGGAATGAATGGTTGTTAATTCAACATTAGGGGCTTAGAATACATCTTTGTTGTCAGCCTCATGGACTTGAGTGAGTTGCATTTGTGTAATAACCTGTGATTGTGTGGTAGCTGTATAGCTGTCATTATTAGGGTCTTTGATCGGAGTAGGTGTCTCGGGTCTTGGAATATGGTATTCCGGCATTTACCCGGAGGACATGTGGGAAACGTCGGAAAAGTAACCACACTCAGGATGGACACTGACAGTGCCTGGTTTCAAATATTTGATCTCTCCTATTCAGTCCTGCTACACGGCTACACTGAGGGGTTTGAATGAACAAAAAAAAAAAATGATATTTTTAAAAGAATAGTAATAATAATAATGTTATTGGTAATAATAATAATAATAATAATATCCTATGGCCTCGGGTGCCGGATGCAAGCTTTGGTATTTGACACCCAGAGGGCGGCTTGCATGTCGATTTTTGTTGCTCCTTGAAGCGCTATGAAAGTCAATAGATATATAAGCTCCTTGACACTATAGCACTCTCTGGCAGAGAAATGAGGAACTGTTTGTGTTGGCGGAAAATCCCGAGATTAATTTTGCCATTATGAACACGGCCTACTGAATTAAAATGGGTTCCTTAACATGCCAACATCGTATGACATGCGTATCGTGATTTTTGCCGCCATTCAAAAATCACTTATCATGGCCAGGAGCGAACCTGCAAGCTTGGGATTGGTAGTCCGACACGATAACCGCTCACCCACCGTGGCAAGCTATGTTATTGGTTTTACGTCCCTTTTAACTACTGCGGCTTTTGGAGGCACCAGGCTGCCGGAATTTTGCCCCGAAGGGGATCTTTAACGTGCCAGTAAATCTACTGACACGGCTCTCTCACATTTGCGCACCCTCAAATGCCAGCTGAGTGCGCCAGGATTAGATCCTGCAACCTGGGTAACAGCAGGCGAGAACGTTACCGTTGAGCCACGCAGTCAGTCTAATTTAGATTGATTATAGCATAACATAATTATTCTTTCTGATTGAGTGTGGTTTATCCAGCGGCTTTTCTACACTCCCTTCTGGAAAATGCCGTGATGGTACCTTATCCATAACCCTTATAATTACAGTTATTTTATTTAAGTTACCTGTACCACAAAAGCGCTGGTTATCAGGCAAATCCTACACACACATCCAAGTGCCGGGTCTGATGATCAAGGTGTCCCTAGGCCCTAACAACTAATCAGTCCTAAAAATATAATAAGGAAAGGGAAAGAAAGTCACTCCCAACCCTATTGATCACCTGGCTTAGTACGCCTTTGTTGTACAACTTCCCTTTCCTATACTGTAACTTACGAGGGAGCACGATTATGTTACACTCAGTCTACCTGATCAACAGGCAGAATTTTTTTTCTGTTACATTCTATTCACCAATATGTGACATTTAGAAATAAAACAGAGCTTTTAAACTTGGAACTAATGAAATAATTCGTAGGAAGTTGAGACCGCAAGTGCCTTGATCTTTCTTACCTCCCCCTCCCCTCCTTACTTCACGAAACAACAAAAGAGGTAATCCATCGGAACATTATATGGAACAAGAGATACCGAAGTTAGAGCTACAGAAAAAAAAATCAACCCATCAGTAAAATATTTATTTACAATTACGGTAAATAAATTATATGCCGTAATTAATTAATTACGGTAAATAACTTACATAATCTGCCAAAGTGAACTTCGCTTAATGAACAGAAACGTAAACCGATCTTTGTAACCACTAAAGTTCCAAATTCATTAAAAAAAAAGAATATATATATTTTAACCTACAACCAGTTGAAGGTCAATATAAAAGGAAAAAAATCGAACCGGCATAATTATATAGCATAATTATATAGGCCTACCCGTAACTCACGGGGTAATTATTAAGCTATACATGGATATAAGCAGGAGACTCGTTTAGGTGAGATAAAGGTTATTCGTGTTACAAATTTCCATCCATAATAACAAGCAGTCTTCGATCATTAATATAGTCCAGCGCCTCACCATTATTTAAAAACGACTTATAGTAAATAAACACCCACAACCTACTTCATTCAAGTTGGCGCTACGGGAACAGGTGAAAGTTTGAGATAATATAAATAAACATACAAGTATTTCATAACAGTAAGTGTTCTTAATTTTCTTACCTCAACCTTGAAATATCCTTCTACAAACTGGTGATCACGAATATCCAACCACACAACCAAACCGCTGCACACAAACAAACTAATATCAACCCATCGAAGTAGCGTGAAGCGTCACATGGCGAAGGATAGCCAACAACACCCACTGAAATGTTACTGAAATCCCTCACGCACAGCAGGTGCTCCGAGTAACTCAGTGGGACCGTAGTCAATATCTTATCTGAATTAATTAAAACACAGGGGGATTGTTCACATGATATATTTTCTAGTTTCATTCCATTTAAACCACATTGGGCGTGCCTGACCTGGTTGGGGGGGGGGGGGATGAGAGGACGCTCCCCCCTCCAGTAAATCCATGAAGGAAAGATGCTCTCAATATGCCAAATCCGTACGAACAAATTTTCGATTTTCCTTCTTACAGATTGATTTATTGATTGATTGATACATCATACCATTTCTGTTTGAGACTGTTTTGACTTTCAGCGTCCGTCTGGTCCACAAGCCTGGGTTTGCGAACAAGTCGCCTCCGTGATCCCCTATTAGCAGTTAGCATTGTGGCATCCTCTGCTTTTACACTTCTCACTTTGAAATCGTTCAACACATTTATTTATTTATTCATTCATTTATTTATTTACTAGCAACCCGGTATCTATAACGCTTTATCCAGCGTAAACTTAACAGGCGCACGGACGGCAGGTTTTATCATTTTAAATGGTTATGTCGACTTTATCTGGGGTCTGGCGTTACGTTACGGTGACGGGACGAAATGTACCGAGAATGCACTGAGGTGTGTGACGTCATAGTACGATGTAGCAGCCGAGAACCAAGAAGGCAGTGCGAGAACAGAGTTTCAAGAAGGCAGTGCGAGAACAATCAAGCAGGCAGTGAAGAAACAAAATATAATCTTGAAACTCTGTTCGTGCACTGTCTTCTCGGTACTCGGCTGCTAGCATTTTAAATGATATTGAGTCGAGTCTTTCAGACTGACTATCCGTGTCCTTTTTCTTCAACTCGAGTCAGTGAAATCGTCGCTGAACGGCTTCTTTTGGTCATAAATGATTGTTTTTCTACAGAAACTTTCCTCGAGAAATCCTTTACAGAATGGTGAAAACCGCATCAAAATCCATCCTGTGGTTCTCGAGATTGCTCGTTACATCCAAGAATCGGAGACTTTGTTTTATACTGTGCAGAGATTTGATTGTTTATTTATTTATTCGGTACATAGGGATAAGGGCTTTCTTCTCCACATTCTGAATTCTGAATGAGACTTCCAGGATTTTATCTGGATGTCTTAGACCAACGCCACTTCAGAAGATCTACCCTCTTTTTGGAATTTCTCCACCTCATGTCCGAAGAATGGTAACTGCGGCATCTGAGAAGAAACGGCAAGAAACCGATTCAAGGCATCCACTTTTCGGTCAACAACCAGCCCGACAGAGACTTAAGTACAGAAACAGCTTGTTGAGGGGAGTAACAGCCCTCGAAGGCTCACAAGAAGCTGTCCGTGTGATGATATGGAAGAAAAAAAATCAAAGTTCCCATTAATCCTGTATCAGAAAAAATGACATCTGGTCACAACTTGCCATATGGAATTTGGAAATTATTGAACAGGCTGAGGACGGTGGTTTCACGCTGCAAGAACAATCTCAAGAAATGGAACATGCTCGTCAACAATGATGAGTTCTGCGACTGCAGCATGTTACAAGATCCAGAACAACTGCTGATCTGCCCCTTGGTTGGTTGGTTGGTTGGTTGGTTGGTTCCTCAGTTTAGGGGCTTCGACAACGCGGTCATGTAGCCCCGTGTACTTTGGGTGTGTGTAGAATCTGTCTGATAACCGGTGTTAATTGTGATGGCTGTATTAGTGTGTGAATCTGTTTTTTTTTAAATTTAAGTACAGACTGCAACTTAGAATTTTTCAAATTGTTCCTACTTTTGCTGCCAAACGCCACCGTCAACGACTACTAGGCTTAGTTCAGAACTTAGCTACTAGACGCCACCGCAGTTGGCTCTTGGCAACGAACGTAGAAACCTAAGAGCGTTGTTTACATTCTTAACCTATCCAATTTAGCTTCACACAGGTGTAATTAGTGGAAGGTTCTTTAACATGCCATAAATCTATGGCATGGGGCCGCCGGCTTTACTTCCCCTCCGAAGGAAGGCATACTGTGGGATTTTAACTCTCTTAAAAAATCCGACGGCTTCGGCCGGGTTCTTTCTTTCTTTATTCGTGTCAGAAGTATCGACTTTACACATAGATATTTTAAAATACACGATATATACATTGCTACTATACAGATATACTGAACCCTTTACCCTATGTTGGTTAAATGATTCTACTTTTTATTTCTTCAATTAATAAATATTTCAACCAGCATCATGAAAGTAGCCAGACAGTGATGGGGAAATCTCAGGCATTTGGTGGAGACAGTAGGGACATACCTGCGACAGTTTAACAAAAGGCTAAGTACTTGAGCTATGAAAAGAAATAGCAGAGCGATGTATCATAAGGACAGGTGTGGCTACCTCAATTTTAGAAGCGACGCGCGATGAGACATGGTTCTGGTATGTTCATTGTGTTATTCGCGCCTAGAAGAAATATGATGCAGTAACGTGAATGGCTGATGAAGAAAATAGACACTCCCAAGACGCCAAGATCTACTAGAAACCGCCAAATTACAGAAAATGGAGAACCAATGAGAAGAGAATGCCTACTTGCGCGCCAACTCCGGCTGGGGTACGCGGTGGCTAGTATTCACGCGGGAAATCGCCTAGACAAAATCTCTACGATCGATTCTAGGATTAATGGGCATATTCTTGACCTGTGCAATATTACGAGTTCAGTGATATTTATTTCATTCCTGTATCACAATTATTTCGAGAAATTTTTACATAAAATCCCCCTCCATCTAGACCCAAGGGCCAGTTCATTTATAAGTGTGTCGAAGAGCCAAGACATTGACTTTCATTCTGTGTGTTAAGGACACTAGACTATTATTCTGTGCGTCTACGGAGGTAGACTTTCATTCTATGTGTCGAGGACACATAATTATTATTCTGTACGTCTGAGAAGATAGACTTTTATTCTGTGTCACAAGAACACAAGATATTCAGTGTAAAGTATTAAATTCAGTGATAGATAGTCATTGTACTATAGTTATAGGGAAAGTATCGTCGATAATTCGCCAACGAACAGTGACAGGGAATTTAGTACCTGAACAAGCGAATTTAGTAGTCTGACATAAAGTGTATAATAACCTAATTTTTTGTATCAGCGCAAGGATGACATCGATGAATGCAGAGGAAGTGTGGAATTCTCAACAGTCCGTCCAGATGGCTGCTATGAGATAAAGAACCATCCAGTTGGGGAATGGCGTCTGATGTTCTTTGACGGGTGACTACAAAAAGAGTTGAGTACGAAATAATATTTTATTATTTATTAAATTAACTTATGGTTTATGGGACATATTTTTTTGTAAATACTTTGCTTGTGTGATTAATGTAGTATATTTAGTTTTGATCTGACACATTTTTGTTTGGAAGCTGCTCGCACAATTGTAGTTAATGGAAAGTTCTTTTCTTTGTGTTGTGTTAACTAACGTATCTATGTGAACGGCCGTGTTCGCCTATGTTACGAAGTGCGGTTAAAATCGTCTCTCGGAGATATGTCGTGTTTCAGAAGTAGGACTGAATTAATATAATTATATAGTAGATTGGAGGGTAATTAAATTTTGTTGAGATTTATTATTGATCAGATTCAGTGTGATTATTGCCTTTTGGAGCAATGTAATTTGTGACGAAGAGTACTCAGCTCTATCGTAGGTTTTAAATATTGTGTTAAATGTTTGCGAGCTCTAATTCAGCAGACCCATGTGAAAGGCGTTATGTCAGTCCCAGATGTGTGTATTGTGAGTATATATTATGGTATTACAAGCGGGAACTTCAGCAGAGACTGATTTCTGTCAGCTTGGTATCAGATTCATATTGTATCCTTGCGAGGACAATTATGGATATGTGATTATTGTCTGACCATATGTGAGTTGGAGATGATGTTAGCTGCTGTTGATTTCTTGAGATAACAGTTCAGCTGGTCGGCTATTTATATACACTGGAAGGGGGGACATGACTGGTATTTGTGGAAAGGGTGAGTTGTTGTCACAAGGGCTGGCTGAGTTTCGCAAGCACATCATTAGTGGAGTGCACGTCTGGCTCCCAATTACTTGAAAATAAATATAAATGTGAGAAACTGATCAATGGTAAAATTGTTTAAATAAATGGGAGTTGCCTACGAAACACGATAATCTTCGAAGCGTTTCCTTAACATGCAAATTTGTTAATATAAAGTAATCTTAACCAATCAGGTTGTTTGTTGTTGTTGGTTTATTCTATGTTTATTTTCCATGTCAGTGACCCGTGAGTCATGTGCGGCGCTGTTTTTCCTTGTTGTTGAGCATCTGGCCAAGGTGGCAGCTCATTTGGTTAAGTGTGTCACCACACTAATGAGGGTCTCAGAGAGATGCCTGTAAATAGTAGAGTTGTAGTATGTGTGTCAGAGTTAGATTTAAGGGTTTTTATTAATGTTATGCCCATATCCATAAAAGTTGATTTACGAGATGATTGTTCGTGAGCACCGTGGCTGTTGTAATGGTTTTTTGTTCATATTTTAATTGACTATTAATAAGAAAGCTCCACTGTTGGGCGTCATTTGTAATGGGTTGTGAGAGCTTAATGGGGTTCTATTAATAATAAGAAAAGCGCTCCGCTAGTTGGGCGTTATTTGTAATGGTTTGGGAGATATTTAAACTTGATTACTGTTAATAAGAATAAAGTTAATTAAAAAAGTTAATATGCAAAGCTCATTATTTAAATAATCACCCACATTTGGGTTATCAAAATGAAACATTTAATTGTGTATTAATCTAATAGTGTATCTGTATTGTTGTCAGCTTCACTAAAAAAGTACATAATGTGTAATATATGTGTTGCCAGGGCGCCAGATCATTTATATATATCATGATCAAAATAATATATTAAACCTCGGTTACACAGAGGTAGAGCATCGAAATTCCTATCTCCAGCCGTAGTGAAACTTACGTAATCTAACCTTACGATAATTAGTTCAGGAGTATGGTGTTGCCTTATAGTAATTTCTAGCTACTAAAGGAAACCAGTCAAGCATTTGAATTTAAAATGAATTTAATATATAAAAACAATAAGTGCAAAAAAAAATATAAAATACTAAAGATAAAAATAATAATAATAAATTTAAATTAAAGAATCTACTGAATTTACTTATATTATGGTTCTTGGTTAGAAATTGGAGTATACTGAGTTAATTGAATAGAATATATTGAATTTAATAAGCATGATAGCCTTCTGATTTGACTGGAGTATAACTGTTTACATCGCTCACCGCATTGAAGATCTTTGTAGTTGGATTGTTGCGTAGAGAGTTCCAGATGGCCCTGAACATCCTCAAAGTAATTAATTTATATGTGGATGACGGAATAAATTCCAAAAATCATCCCTGTGACAATAGCCTCGTACACAACCATGTCACAGTTTGACGAGACAGAATGTCTTATCAAATTCACATACTTAATAGTCAACTGTCTAGTTTAGAACTGCGTTATAGATTCTATCTCGCTACAAGTTCTTCTGCTCCACTCAGCATCCTTCCTTCTCCTCCAGCAATTCAATAATAATAATTCCATTTGGGCGGCCGTCATATATATATAACGTTCCCAGGTAAAGCACGTGTATGACCCCTCTTCAGAAGTCGCTAGGCGATATAAGCCCGCCTTTCATATATCAACAATGACAATACTTCTTTGTAGTATTTCTCGGGAGGTCTAGCCCACCCTCTGTATATAGTTGCAAAGGATTCATTCATCGGCCCAGCATTGTTAGTGGTAAGTCTTCTTAGAATCTTTTCTTAGTATGATTTGTATATAGGTAGAATACTTGATGTGACAGACATAAGTGTCTATTTATGTCATTTCCAAGAAGCCGCCTTCTATGGACACCCTCTTTTTCTCTTGTTCGAATTTTCTTCAGAAATAATATTCAGTCAAGCGTCAAACTAATTTCAAATATAATGTGTATCGCTCCAAATCCTTTCAATTGCCATAATATTCTACATTACCGCATAATAATAGATATAAATATATTAGTTAACATAATAACTAATAAAAGGTAAAATGTAAACTTAAAAAATATTGATAATAATAATAATAATAATAATAATATATATAATTATTTCGTTCTGGTCTCAAATTGGGACCATCACATATTCGCCCTAGAGAATTATGGTATATGTCAACAATCATATCACCATACTTCTCTTCAACACTTGTACAAATATGAAATATTATACCCTACAAAGAAATTACCAACATCGACAATATTATACTCTTCAAAGCAATTACCAACATACAAAACATATACCCTTCAAGTTTAATATATATATATTAAATTTGAGTCTTTCACTGTTCATAATGTCTTTTTCTTTCTTCTTTACATAATTAAAGCGACCTGTAAACAATGTACATCAAAATACCCTTCACTTTTATATTCTTGTTTTGGACATAAGTCATCGTTGCACTTATGTATATTTGGGTGGTATACACCTTTGCTTTATATCTTGAGGACGTAGAATTCAATTTTCAGCCTGGTGTCGAACTGAATACACTATGGCTAGTTGGTGGGACTGCCAACTGATTAATTCACTTTATCACTTCACAACACTTGGTATGTGATGCGAGTCACCAGATCTACTCCAGTCTCTCAGGAATTATATGTATCTAGTAACACAGGCATATTATAAAAAAATGAAACTTTATTAGCTTGTATTACCTAAGGCAACATCGTTCAGTGCAAATGCAGTGCGCTAAATTACCCCACATATGTATATATATCACACTCAAATACACAAGCTTATAGCCGACAAAATACGCTTTATATTTCCTCTGTGCTCTTCAAGACACACAATATCATAGGTTGATGCAAACCCTCTCCATTACCTGCTCGTTCAGACCACAATTATTCACTTAATATTAAGCGACTTTCCTTACTTACCATCAACTTCACTTCTTATTACTCATGATACATATTTCCTTAAGGATCTCACATTGTAAGTGCCGTATAATCGTTTTCCTGCATTTTCTGATTACTCACCTTTTTAACCGTAATTACTGATCTTATTTCTCACAATTACACTCCATTCTATTCAAGATTACATATCTTAATCACCTGTCGATACTCACCTTTTTTTTTAAATTATACTTCTTTCTATTCAAGATTACACCTCTTTATCACCCGTAGTTGTTCACATTATTTCTCAAAATTATACTTCTTTCTATTCAAGATTACACCTCTTTATCACCCGTAGTTGTTCACATTATTTCTCAAAATTATACTTCTTTCTATTCAAGATTAGACCTCTCTATCACCCGTAGTTATTCACATTATTTCTCAAAACTATACTTCTTTCTATTCAGGATTACATCTCTTTCGCTTAATCCGTATTCACTTACTTTATTTCTCAAAATTACACTTCTTTCTACTCAAGATTACATTTCTTTCTCACCCGTAGTTATTCACCTTACTTTATTTCTCAAAATTACACTTCTTTCCACTTCAGATTACCATTCTTTCGCTAAATCCGTATTCACTTACTTTATTTCTCAAATTTGCACTTCTTTCTACTTCAGATTACTTTTCTTTCGCGGAATCCGTATTCACTTACTTTATTTCTCAAAATTACACTTCTTTCTACTCAAGATTACACCTCTTTATCACCCGTAGTTATTCACCTTATTTCTCAAAATTATACTTCTTTCTACTTCATAATACCTCTCTTTCGCGGAATCCGTATGACCGATAAAATTTAATTTCTCCAGTACAAAAAATGACTTTCCTTTAAATCCTTGCATTACTATCCTAGCTACTGAAATATTAACTGTTAACAAAATCTGCCTAATTAAATTACGGGCATCAAAATATAGCTTTATTTTCCTTTCTGACTTGGGAACTACCCTTAACGAATTAATATATATATGGGCTAATATAGGGTTCTATAATTGTATCTTGCAATATGCTTTCAATCTGCCTACTTAAATTACGGGCATCACAATATAGCTTTACTTTCCTTTCTGATTTGGGAACTACCATTAACGAATTAATATATGGGTTAATTAATATAGGGTTCTATAATTTTATTCTGCAACATGCTTTCAATCTGCCTTCTCACAGCTTCCTGAAATTTGTAAGGCACGGGGTAGCGATGACCTACAAAAATACTATGATCATGTACATATAATGAATGTTCGTAGCAATTAGCTAATCCAATACGGTTCTCAAATATATACTAATTCTCTTACAACACCTTCAACACTCGATCCACACGATCAAAATCGATCCACACGATCACACTCTAACGCACTCTGTAATGCAGCCTCACGCAAGGAATCCTCTAGATAATCCTTCGTCATCATACTGCCTAAAAATGTAAAAAAAACAAGGTTCCCTCTCACGAGATACCCTAACAATCTCACCACTCACCACCTCACTACAAATATCGACTCCTTTAGTCATTAATACCTCCTCAAGCGTACATCTATTCTTAGAACCACAGTATAACTTACTTCAATTATTAAATGACATGATCATAACTCCACCCATTCATCTGAATTTAACACTACCCTCCTTATAACATAGCAGTGCAGAATGTTGCGACATCCTGTCCGAACCCATAATTAGTGAATAAATCAGATTTGGACTAAAAAAAACATACTTGTGTTCCTATCTTACTTTCTTTTAAAATTTCTGCAACCACTTGTTTAGAAATTATGTGAGATTTCTTGCCCACCGCAGTTAACACGAAAGTAGTTCTAATTGGAATTTCCTATATTTTTATACCATGTTCCTTCCTATTATTATAAAATGCTGCACTGATGCAGAAACCTGACAGCCACTGTCAAAAAGTGTATCGATACACGCCCCTAACACTTGTAATTTTAAGACTGAGTTAAAATTAATAACGGTAGTTTCTTTAGATACCTCCATAAATTCATTTAATAAATCATTACGGATATTTAGGTCATACGGTTCGCTCAAAATAGTAATACCGACTCACATAACTACTCTATCTCGCATTTTTAAGTTCTTATCACCTTCTTCTTCGCTTCTATATTTATTTATAGTTACATTTTCCTCTTTCATCATAACAACAGTTTCTTCCTCCTCCGTATTATATTTATTAATAGTAACACTGTGTTTTCCATCTCCGCCTATCACTTCCCCTATTCTACCTTCTATGGCACGCCACTGCACCTGATAATCTTTCTCTCTCTCTTTCATCCCATTTTCCCTTTCCTCTATCAACTTAATCCTTTTCTCTTTCATTTTACTACTTAAAGATCTTCCTGCATACCTTCCCTTCCTTTCTCTACTATCTCTCCCCATCATTTCCTCTAGCATCGTGCTTTGCTTGTGCTTTTTCTTCCTATTCTTGAGATTCCTTATCTCAGTCTTCTGCTTTTCTTGTTCAATACTTATGTCTTTCTGACTATGACTTAACGCACGCTTCTTTATCTCTATTAATTTCATATTAACTTCCTCTATACAGGCTTTGAATTCTTCCCTGGTCTGCCTAATCACTTCATATATGATTTTCTGCATTTCTATTTCTTGAGCGCTTAGTACTTTATTTGTTTTACATACTTCCGCTCTTTCTTTCAAATTATTCTCTTTTTCTGTTAATCCATATCTTAATATCTTCTTTTTCTCCTCCTTCTTACTACGTTCTATAATCTCTTCTACAGGTATCCAGCTTTCATCTATCAGCTCCGCTACCTCAGCTGACTGCTGTTCCTCACCTAAGCTACTTTCACCTATGTCTGTCCTACTTTCACCTACACTCGTCTCTAAATACTGCACATCTACTTCACAATCCTCTACCGTCTCTACCAACTCTACTATGCTTTCTCCTACTATCTTCGCCAACTGCTCTTCCTCATCTAAGCTACTTTCACCTATGTCTGGCATACTTTCACCTACACTCGTCTCTAAATACTGCACATCTACTTCACAATCCTCTACCGTCTCTATCAACTCTACTGTGCTTTCTCCTACTATCTTCGCTAACTGCTCTTCCTCATCTAAGCTACTTTCACTTATGTCTGGCATACTTTCACCTACACTCGTCTCTAAATACTGCACATCTACTTCACAATCCTCTACCGTCTCTACCAACTCTACTATGCTTTCTCCTACTATTTTCGCTAACTGCTCTTCCTCATCTAAGCTATTTTCACCTATGCCTGTCATACTTTCACCTACACTCGTCTCTAAATACTGCACATCTACTTCACAACCCTCTATCGTCTCTATCAATTCTACTGTGCTCTCTCCTACTATCTTCGCTAACTGTTCTTCCTCATCTAAGCTACTTTCACATCTTCTCTCCCTCATCCGCTTCTGACGCTCTCTAACTGAGTTCTCCATCCACTCCTGATGTTCCTTCTTGCTATCTTCCATACTCTTGTATATTGCCTTGCTTATCTCCTGAAACTTTCCTATGATCTTATCTAATTTATTTTCCGAAATATCCAAAGGCTTTTGTTTCTCCTTCCCTCCACTAGTCTCAGGATTTATTTCAGGATGTACCTCTATATTCGTCTCAGGGTTAACCTCGGGATTATTCTCAGGATTACTCTCAAGATTTACCTCCGACATCTTGGTATAATACTCTACACTCTCAGCCTCAGTACCACTATCAACTTTCGTATAATTAGCTTTCTCGCCTTTACCCCTACTCCTCAATTTCCTTTGTTCCTCATCCGCCATCTCGAAGTACACCGTATAAAGTTTACCGTTCCAAAATTCACCTCACTTTCCCCCAAAATCAATCACTAATAATACACTAATTCACTTCACTTTCCCCCAAAATCACTGACCATTTGCACTGAATTAACCCTCACTCCTTCCGTAAATATCGTTAGGTTTTCGTGCCGCACAGTTGGGTGCCATTTGTAATGGTTTTTTGTTCATATTTTAATTGACTATTAATAAGAAAGCTCCACTGTTGGGCGTCATTTGTAATGGGTTGTGAGAGCTTAATGGGGTTCTATTAATAATAAGAAAAGCGCTCCGCTAGTTGGGCGTTATTTGTAATGGTTTGGGAGATATTTAAACTTGATTACTGTTAATAAGAATAAAGTTAATTAAAAAAGTTAATATGCAAAGCTCATTATTTAAATAATCGCCCACATTTGGGTTATCAAAATGAAACATTTAATTGTGTATTAATCTAATAGTGTATCTGTATTGTTGTCAGCTTCACTAAAAAAGTACATAATGTGTAATATATGTGTTGCCAGGGCGCCAGATCATTTATATATATCATGATCAAAATAATATATTAAACCTCGGTTACACAGAGGTAGAGCATCGAAATTCCTATCTCCAGCCGTAGTGAAACTTACGTAATCTAACCTTATGATAATTAGTTCAGGAGTATGGTGTTGCCTTATAGTAATTTCTAGCTACTAAAGGAAACCAGTCAAGCATTTGAATTTAAAATGAATTTAATATATAAAAACAATAAGTGCAAAAAAAAATATAAAATACTAAAGATAAAAATAATAATAATAAATTTAAATTAAAGAATCTACTGAATTTACTTATATTATGGTTCTTGGTTAGAAATTGGAGTATACTGAGTTAATTGAATAGAATATATTGAATTTAATAAGCATAATAGCCTTCTGATTTGACTGGAGTATAACTGTTTACATCGCTCACCGCATTGAAGATCTTTGTAGTTGGATTGTTGCGTAGAGAGTTCCAGATGGCCCTGAACATCCTCAAAGTAATTAATTTATATGTGGATGACGGAATAAATTCCAAAAATCATCCCTGTGACAATAGCCTCGTACACAACCATGTCACAGTTTGACGAGACAGAATGTCTTATCAAATTCACATACTTAATAGTCAACTGTCTAGTTTAGAACTGCGTTATAGATTCTATCTCGCTACAAGTTCTTCTGCTCCACTCAGCATCCTTCCTTCTCCTCCAGCAATTCAATAATAATAATTCCATTTGGGCGGCCGTCATATATATATAACGTTCCCAGGTAAAGCACGTGTATGACCCCTCTTCAGAAGTCGCTAGGCGATATAAGCCCGCCTTTCATATATCAACAATGACAATACTTCTTTGTAGTATTTCTCGGGAGGTCTAGCCCACCCTCTGTATATAGTTGCAAAGGATTCATTCATCGGCCCAGCATTGTTAGTGGTAAGTCTTCTTAGAATCTTTTCTTAGTATGATTTGTATATAGGTAGAATACTTGATGTGACAGACATAAGTGTCTATTTATGTCATTTCCAAGAAGCCGCCTTCTATGGACACCCTCTTTTTCTCTTGTTCGAATTTTCTTCAGAAATAATATTCAGTCAAGCGTCAAACTAATTTCAAATATAATGTGTATCGCTCCAAATCCTTTCAATTGCCATAATATTCTACATTACCGCATAATAATAGATATAAATATATTAGTTAACATAATAACTAATAAAAGGTAAAATGTAAACTTAAAAAATATTGATAATAATAATAATAATAATAATAATAATAATAATAATATATATAATTATTTCGTTCTGGTCTCAAATTGGGACCATCACACTGTTAACCCGTTGTGAACGAATGATCATCCTAGTACTCATTTCTCGTAGATAGTCATCACGCGAACATAAATTCACATGCAAGGTAGTGGAACTAGGATCCACATTTTATTAGAAAAGGGGAGATCCATCTGACTCCTCAAAGTGATAAATATTCATGTCAGGGGGAAAAATTCAGGGAGGATGTTGTTTATTATTGTTTGTTTTATTTTTTTAATGCACAAATTAGTTATTAAATCTTGTTATTATCTTGCATTTTGTCTCCTTACTTTCTTAGTTATAGTTTTCATCCTATAACCCTTGCCTCAGAAAAGCACGTAGTTTGGCGGACGTAAACACCACACTATGAACTGAACGCGACCCCTTGATCTAAGATTCTTGCATAAAACACTGCTATTCTGAAGGGTACATAGGTTAAAACTGGCGGCCAACGGTGGGGCTATTCACGGTGGTGTAACGGGGAAATTACACATGTCAATAGTGGCGCATTTGAGTAAAACTGGCATGCCGCAAGTGCAGGCAGATATGACAGTATTTAATCACCGGGAAGTGATATTTTATTAAAAGTAGTTGAGGCGAAGTGGATACCGCCAAATGTGTGAAAGATAAATTAAAATCAGGAGTTTGCAAAGTAAAATACGGTTCACGTTTTTTTTTTTTTTTAATTAAAGTAAAATTAAGATGTGATACCGGGCGCCCAATGATAAAGTTAAAACTAGATTTGTGTAGAAAGTCAAACTCATGGAAATATTAGGAGGCTGTAGCCTAAAATGACAATTAATACTTTGTTAATTGGTCAGTGTTAATATCAGATCAGGATAACTGTTTAATGACTAAATATGTGCTTGGGGTTAAAATTAAATTGAGTAAAACTAGAACTACTCAGAGATGCAATCAACTAATGGGATTAAAGGTAAAAACAAATGAACTGAGTAGGATAAAGAAATTAAATGTGCATTGGATTTATGTGCGTGTCAAAGGGCATTGGCATAGGCCATTTCCCATATGTCTCATATATATTGTAAAACATGGCAACGGTGGCGCAGATCCAGGAGATCATTGAAAGTGCAGCAAGGAGAACGCAGGAATTGTTGGATACTAAATTAGCAGAACAAAGTGAAGCGTTGAATACTAAACTATCAGAACAGAGTCAATCTATAAACACTAGTATTTCAGAACAAAGTGAGTCCATAAAGAAATTGTCAGAGCAAAGTGAATCGCTGAAAATAAAACTGTCAGAGCAAAGTGAATCGCTAAATACTAAACTGTTAGAACAAAGTGAATCGCTAAATACTAAACTGTTAGAACAAAGTGAATCATTGCGGACACAGTTAAATAGCAGTAGAATTGAGCAAAATGAATATCAGGCGGAACAAGCTAGGTTATTAAAGAGTGAAATTAATGACACTATAAATTCACAGTTAGAGGCGCAAAATAATAAAAACACGAACCAATTAGCTTCGTTAACCGCAGAAATGAAAGAGCACACAAACCAACAGATGATATTACTGGCCCTTGATGTAAGCAAAAATAATGAGAAACAATTAGAGCAGATTGCAAAAATGGAGAGAATTTTTGATAAAAAACTTAGCATTCTCGATGAAACGGTGTTAGCTAAATTAGAGCAGATTGAAATAGCATGCACAATGAATACAAGCGAGGTCAAAATAGCTCAAGATAGGTTGGAAGGACGATTCAAGGAGATGGAGAAAAGTGGCAGGGTCATTCAACGACAAATATCAGCAGTAGATGAGAACATATCAGGCATAATTAAAGATATGGACCGGCTCGAGATAAAATCAGCGGAACAGTGGAAAAGCCTAGAAACGGAACAAGAACAATTTAAGAGTACATTAGACGAAAGGCTAAGCCAGATAGAAAATAATCAGGACGAAAATAAGAGCCAGATTGAAGAAAAAATAAGCACGATTAAAGAACACATCAGGAAAGATTGGAAGAAAATGAATATTGATTCTAGAGAGGAAAGATCCACTATTCTTAAAACAGTAGGCGAAAACCACACGCGTATTCAAGCTTTGGAGCAGGAAGTAAAAGATAGACTTAAAGAGCAGACAGACAGGATCATAAAAGCCGAACTTCGCTCATTGGAACAATCGTCTATATTTAAAACGGGAGCATTGAAAGACAAGCAGGATGACTCACATAGTCCCCAACCCAGCATAGCAGGAAGTCAGACTCAAGCAGAGAGCCCATTAACAACAAACACAGAAGGATTTCGCAAGAACGTAGATAGGAGCTCGACACCACAGGACGGTCATCAGCCCACACAACTTATACAAGTAATTCGCTCAAATGACTACAAGCCGCAGAAATACACCGAAAATTCAGGGGTAACACCTAAGGCCTTTATCAAAGAGATTGAAGACCACTTTAATGACACTGGGGTACCTGAAGCACGTAGATTGAGAATGATGGAGAGATTTTTATCAGGAAATGTTCTCACCTGGTTTTTAAGTTTCAAATACACATTTGGAACCATGTCAGACTTTAATTTAGCGTTTCTGCGCAAATACTGGTCTCCCGCCATACAACAGAGTTTAAGAATGGAGCTTTACTCTAGAAAATACCAAACTACCCAGCAGACGAAATACTCAGATTTCTTTAACATGCAAATGCTGAAATTTCGCGACCTAGATTACCCGTTAAACGAAGCAGATCTGGTGATGACAATAGCAAGGCAAATGCCAGTTAATGTACAGCAAGTACTAGTCGCAGCAAACGTTAGTACGGCCCTACATGCAGAGCAGATATTACGGCAAATAGATGAGACCACATCTCATAGTCATTTCAGAGGAGGAAGACAGCTGGAATTAGTCAACACTACAGAGGTCGTAAAAACAAAACAGGGAAATACTAAAACGCAGGGTACTAATACAAGCACCTCCACACCTAGGCGAAACCAGGAAGAAGGGGAAACAGACCATATCAGCGTAACGAAAATCACTACAACAATAGATACCAGGGCAACAATAGATACCAACAAAGAGGATATCAACAATGGCGTGATAATCGAAGGAATGACCGGCCTTATGGAAGATACGGTGATTACAATGCCAATCAACGATGGAAAGGAAGGAGAGATCAGAATCAAGGAGATCAACGTAACTATCGAGATGACTGGGATGATAGGCACGCTCAATCACAAAATTACTTAGAGGAGTTACACGCTAGTCAAGGTGGAGAACTAGGAAGATGGGAAAAGGCCATTGGGAACAGAAAGAACCCAGATACACATACTGAGGAAGCTGGAAGTCTACTGAGACAAGAGGAATATCGAGGACATAAGCAACAATAGGAGAGACATTTACATGGCCACGTATGAGAACAACAATATGTGACATCATTACAACTTGTGACCCGTGTCAGAGGACAAAGCCAAATAATTATTTACTGAGGCAATATCCTAGACCATTGCTACCTCAGAAACCATGTGAGCTACTGGCGATCGACTGTCTTGGTCCAATTCCGAAGGGAAGGAGAGGTTGCCGTCATTTGCTAGTGTGCATTGATGTATTTTCTAAGTTCGTAGTACTATGCCCTATTCAGAAAACAACATCGAAGCAGGTACTCAGTCGCATTCGTAATAGACTTATTCCAACCCTTGGAAAACCAGAGTTTATATTATCAGATCACGGCAGTTATTTCACAAGCGCCGAATTCAAGAAAGGAATGGAAGACATGGGTATAAAACATGTTTTAAGCAGTATCCGACATGCCCAAGCTAATCCAAGCGAGAGAGTAGTTAAATGTGTAACTGCATATTTGAGGATCTTCATCCCGAACGAACACCACAAATGGGTCGATAAAATTAAGGATGTAGAGACATGCATGAATTCTACCAGGCACGAGTCAACAGGACAAATCCCTATGGTCCTACACAAGAACGAGTATCCAGTAAGAACGTGGAAAAGCATCATTAACTGTCCACAAGATCCCATGATAGCACCAGACCTGCGAATTGAAAGAACGAGAGAATACACGAGGAAACAAGCAGACCGCAGATTACGGCGAGTAAGAAATAAGAGGTTCCACGGTGATCTTGAAGTCAACCAGCTCGTTTTGGTAAAACGACCTGCTACATCGGACCCAGAAAAGAAAATCTTTAGTAAGTTCTGCGAGAAATTCATAGGACCCTATTCTATCGTAAGAAACCTTGGAAATAATGCTTACAGAGTGAAAGAATTGAGCACAGGAACAATGTCAGTTTACAACGCTGCCAACCTAAAGAAATATCGTCGAAGTGAACCATGGTAGCGCCGAAATAATGACGCTGTTTGAATATACGGACGTCCTACTATCAACAAAGTCAACGGGGAGCAGTTGAGTACGGCACGTGGTGAAGGAGGAAGTAGACTTGTTGTTGACAAACATTAACGAGGCGAGTAAGGTATTGCCGCAGGCATCAGAGCCTCACGCAAGATTGGAAGGGGGAAGAGACAAGCAGGAAATGAAAACGAGTAAATGCCATTGAAGACAGGAGCGCCTAGACCAAGTAAGAAAAAGGGGTGATTCTGGAATTAAAACAAATTGGCCTACGGAAGTATTGTAAAATTGTCGACTTTATTCCTAAGTTCGAAATTTTGTGAGTGGGAGAGTTGTGAACCCTTTACCCTATGTTGGTTAAATGATTCTACTTTTTATTTCTTCAATTAATAAATATTTCAACCAGCATCATGAAAGTAGACAGACAGTGATGAGGAAATCTCAGGCATTTGTTGGAGACAGTAGGGACATACCTGCGACAGTTTAACAAAAGGCTAAGTACTTGAGCTATGAAAAGAAATAGCAGAGCGATGTATCATAAGGACAGGTGTGGCTACCTCAATTTTAGAAGCGACGCGCGATGAGACATGGTTCTGGTATGTTCATTGTGTTATTCGCGCCTAGAAGAAATATGATGCAGTAACGTGAATGGCTGATGAAGAAAATAGACACTCCCAAGACGCCAAGATCTACTAGAAACCGCCAAATTACAGAAAATGGAGAACCAATGAGAAGAGAATGCCTACTTGCGCGCCAACTCCGGCTGGGGTACGCGGTGGCTAGTATTCACGCGGGAAATCGCCTAGACAAAATCTCTACGATCGATTCTAGGATTAATGGGCATATTCTTGACCTGTGCAATATTACGAGTTCAGTGATATTTATTTCATTCCTGTATCACAATTATTTCGAGAAATTTTTACATAAAATCCCCCTCCATCTAGACCCAAGGGCCAGTTCATTTATAAGTGTGTCGAAGAGCCAAGACATTGACTTTCATTCTGTGTGTTAAGGACACTAGACTATTATTCTGTGCGTCTACGGAGGTAGACTTTCATTCTATGTGTCGAGGACACATAATTATTATTCTGTACGTCTGAGAAGATAGACTTTTATTCTGTGTCACAAGAACACAAGATATTCAGTGTAAAGTATTAAATTCAGTGATAGATAGTCATTGTACTATAGTTATAGGGAAAGTATCGTCGATAATTCGCCAACGAACAGTGACAGGGAATTTAGTACCTGAACAAGCGAATTTAGTAGTCTGACATAAAGTGTATAATAACCTAATTTTTTGTATCAGCGCAAGGATGACATCGATGAATGCAGAGGAAGTGTGGAATTCTCAACAGTCCGTCCAGATGGCTGCTATGAGATAAAGAACCATCCAGTTGGGGAATGGCGTCTGATGTTCTTTGACGGGTGACTACAAAAAGAGTTGAGTACGAAATAATATTTTATTATTTATTAAATTAACTTATGGTTTATGGGACATATTTTTTGTAAATACTTTGCTTGTGTGATTAATGTAGTATATTTAGTTTTGATCTGACACATTTTTGTTTGGAAGCAGCTCGCACAATTGTAGTTAATGGAAAGTTCTTTTCTTTGTGTTGTGTTAACTAACGTATCTATGTGAACGGCCGTGTTCGCCTATGTTACGAAGTGCGGTTAAAATCGTCTCTCGGAGATATGTCGTGTTTCAGAAGTAGGACTGAATTAATATAATTATATAGTAGATTGGAGGGTAATTAAATTTTGTTGAGATTTATTATTGATCAGATTCAGTGTGATTATTGCCTTTTGGAGCAATGTAATTTGTGACGAAGAGTACTCAGCTCTATCGTAGGTTTTAAATATTGTGTTAAATGTTTGCGAGCTCTAATTCAGCAGACCCATGTGAAAGGCGTTATGTCAGTCCCAGATGTGTGTATTGTGAGTATATATTATGGTATTACAAGCGGGAACTTCAGCAGAGACTGATTTCTGTCAGCTTGGTATCAGATTCATATTGTATCCTTGCGAGGACAATTATGGATATGTGATTACTGTCTGACCATATGTGAGTTGGAGATGATGTTAGCTGCTGTTGATTTCTTGAGATAACAGTTCAGCTGGTCGGCTATTTATATACACTGGAAGGGGGGACATGACTGGTATTTGTGGAAAGGGTGAGTTGTTGTCACAAGGGCTGGCTGAGTTTCGCAAGCACATCATTAGTGGAGTGCACGTCTGGCTCCCAATTACTTGAAAATAAATATAAATGTGAGAAACTGATCAATGGTAAAATTGTTTAAATAAATGGGAGTTGCCTACGAAACACGATAATCTTCGAAGCGTTTCCTTAACATGCAAATTTGTTAATATAAAGTAATCTTAACCAATCAGGTTGTTTGTTGTTGTTGGTTTATTCTATGTTTATTTTCCATGTCAGTGACCCGTGAGTCATGTGCGGCGCTGTTTTTCCTTGTTGTTGAGCATCTGGCCAAGGTGGCAGCTCATTTGGTTAAGTGTGTCACCACACTAATGAGGGTCTCAGAGAGATGCCTGTAAATAGTAGAGTTGTAGTATGTGTGTCAGAGTTAGATTTAAGGATTTTTATTAATGTTATGCCCATATCCATAAAAGTTGATTTACGAGATGATTGTTCGTAAGCACCGTGGCTGTTAACCCGTTGTGAACGAATGATCATCCTAGTACTCATTTCTCGTAGATAGTCATCACGCGAACATAAATTCACATGCAAGGTAGTGGAACTAGGATCCACATTTTATTAGAAAAGGGGAGATCCATCTGACTCCTCAAAGTGATAAATATTCATGTCAGGGGGAAAATTCAGGGAGGATGTTGTTTATTATTGTTTGTTTTATTTTTTTATGCACAAATTAGTTATTAAATCTTGTTATTATCTTACATTTTGTCTCCTTACTTTCTTAGTTATAGTTTTCATCCTATAACCCTTGCCTCAGAAAAGCACGTAGTTTGGCGGACGTAAACACCACACTATGAACTGAACGCGACCCCTTGATCTAAGATTCTTGCATAAAACACTGCTATTCTGAAGGGTTCAATACTCATATAAACAATCCTACTGAGCAAGAAAATCGGAAGCTAGATAATTCTTGCCCAGTATTGGGCGACGTCAATAGCATTAGAGGAAGCTGCAACCAAGTCTATCATAGTGCACTTTGAGGGACATAAGACACACTGACATAAATGTTGGATCGTTTGCTGCTTTTCACAATCACAGAGTGATGAGTCGCTTGAGAAACCCCACTTCCGAAGATTTACTTTTGTTCTGCCGACTTCTGTACGGAGTCTGTTAAGGGATTTCCAGGTTGTCCACTTCTCCTGGTGTCCACATGGAAGACTTTCCTTCGGCTCCATCCAGTTGGAGAGATGGCTGGTTCTTTCTTTCCACATCTTGATGCTAGCATTCTCCGCTTTCCCCTCAAGGTTAACTGATGTGCGGAGAAAACTTTTTCTGGATTTCAGCCTCCGGGTGGCTGGGTGGTATCCATAGAGGGGATGTGCTTCTGAAGTAGATGATTGGAGCCTTTCTTTGTTAGCTGCTACCTCCCTACGAATCTCACCAGGAGCAATACCAGCTAGAAGTTGGATCTTCTCAATGGGTGTAGGTTTCAGGCATCCAGTAATGATCCTGCAACTTTCGTTGAGAGCGATGTCGACTTGCTTCGCATGGGCTGACCTGTACCAAACCGGGGAGGCATATTCACCTGCAGAGTAGCATAAAGCTAGGGCTGATGTTCTGATTGTTTGTGGTTGTGTTCCCCAACTGGTTCCTGACAATTTGCGTAGAATGTTGTTTCTAGCAGCTATCTTTTGTTTTACGTTATGGCAATGTTTCTTGTATGTTAGTGTGCGGTCCAGCATAACTCCCAAATACTTTGGTGTAAAGCAATGTTCCAGTAAGTTCCCTTTCCAGATAACTTTGGGTTTCTGAGATGCCTGTGCATGCCACAGATGGAACGCGCAAATTTGGTTCTTAGCTGGATTTGGTTTCAGTTGGTTTTTCTCATAATAGGTACCTAGCTCTTCTAATGCAACAGTTAAAGAGGTCTCTGCTTCATCAAAGGTATTAGTCTGAGTAGTAAGTGCTAGGTCATCGGCATAGATAAAGCTTTTAGTACCTTCTGGCAATGGCTGGTCATTTGTGAAGATGTTGAAAAGAATAGGAGCCAGTACACTGCCTTGAGGGAGTCCATTCCTTTGATTTCTCCATCTACTTCGGCGTCCTTGGAATTCAACAAAAAAGCGACGATTTTCCAGGAGAGTAGCTATCATCTTGGTTACTTTGATGTCTGTAATCATTCTGTAGAGCTTGTGTAATAATATCCTGTGATTTACCGTATCGTAGGCGGCGAAGAGATCCACAAAAGCCACACCAGTGATCTTCTTCTTCTTCTCAAATCCATCCTCAATGTGTTGAGTTAGATGTAGAACCTGTGCTGTGCAGCTCTTTCCTGGGCGGAAGCCACACTGCTGAGGTATTAGAGCGTGGTCTACTACTCCAATTAGGCGGTTTAACAGCATCCTTTCCATTATTTTGTACAGATGGCAGAGTAAGGAGATTGGTCTGAATTTTTTTGGGTCCGAAGGATCCTTTCCAGGTTTCAGAAATGCAATCACTTTGGATTTTCTCCATATTTTAGGAATTTTCAGAGAAGTAAAACAATTGTTGAAGAAGTTCAGAAGCCATCCCTGTGTGGTTGAACTCAAGTGTTTTATTTGCTCTATTGTGATGTCGTCTAATCCTGCCACTTTTCCATGTTTGGCACATTGAATAGCTTTCTGTAATTCCTTTATTTCAAATGGCCGGGAAAGGTTACTGGACTTCATTTCTCCATTTTCCAGGATATTGTGTTCCATTTTCCTTATTGGGCGATTGGTTTTCCCATTGGTGACAAGCTGATTTGCGATTTGGTTTGCCGTAACATTTGCATGGACTGGTACCTTGGTTGGATCATTGCTAAGTCGTTTTAGAAGCTTCCAAGCCTTTCTACTGTCCCTTGACATATGTTTCCTCCATGAGTTTGATCCAAGCATCTTTCTTTGCCTCTGCAATTAAGGAAAGCAGTTTCCTTCCAGCTGACACAGTGTCTTCACTTAGTGGATCTTCCTGAAACAGTGAAATATATGTGTTCATTTGAGCAGCCGTGTCTGAAGTTAGGCCTTGTATATAATTAACTCTGCAGCCTCGTGGTATGGAAACGCGGGAAGCTTCCTTCCCTGCTTCAACAAACTGATCATACACCTCTGGTGTTGGCTGGATATCTGATATTATTGTATCAAGAGTTGAGCTGAACTTCTGCCAGTCTGCTTTTTTGAAATTATACCTCCTTCGAAATGGAACCTTTATTGGCCGAATTGCTGAGAAGAGTTGACACATTATGGGTCGGTGTTGGGTATTTGGAATAGGATTACACATTGATTTCACGCATTGTTGTGCCACGTGTTCGCTAGCAAATATGAGGTCTGGGTTGAAGCCTCGTCGCCATCTACTGCTGTTAAAGGATGGAGGTAGTTTGGGGTCATGAACAAGTTGTAATTGGAAATCATCAGCCCATTCTAACACTGCCTCTCCATTATTATCGTCTTCTGTATATCCCCATGCACTGCTATGGCTGTTGAAGTCTCCAACCACAAAGTTTGTCTTTTGATTGTTGTAATTGTTTGGAGTTCGGAAGGAGAAATTCACATTGGGTGGTTTGTAGACACCTGAGATGGTGCAATTGCTGAGTTCCACGGTTATTATCTCGATTTGGTTTTCGGTGGTGACTGCAGCAGACAAAATTTGTAAATCTGGTTTGGCAAAAACAGCACTGCCATATTGTCTATGGGGAATTTCGGCCACGAGTCTCATCCCCGCTATTTTAGGCCGCCGCAGTTGCTCATCTCTGTGGGTTTCTTGAAGGCATAATATATCACATGCATGTGTTTGACAGAGCTGATGTAACATTCCTTCTTTAGATGTAGACAAGCCTTCAATATTTACAGATATAATGGTTAGTGTTGGTCTTGATAAAGACCGTTCTGTATCGAGCGATATCATGACTGGTAGATACTTCTGGAATGCTGACGTTCAGTTCAGTGACGGAAATTCAATTCCGACTACCTATGCAGGGGCACCACGGGCAGGAATCAGCGGGTTTGAACCCGCGATCTTGGGCATAGAAGCTCAGCATGCTACCGACTACGCCACCGAAGCCGCTGATCTGCCCTTTGGTGGAGGACATTTGAGTCGTCCATTTGCAAAACTCGTTTATTCTACTTGTGAATAAGAATCATTTTCATGAGAAACGTTTCTCTGGACTTTGCCTCACTTATCTTTTGTGTTTGTTGTTTTCTACTTTTTGCTTTGTGTTTTTGGTTTTTGGTTTTGTGTTTGCCTTGTGCTTTTGCTTTTGAATTTTACTTCTTGCTTTTCTTTCTTGGTTTTGGTTTTGTGTTTGTTTTCTGCTTTTGCTTGTTTTGAATTTTGCTTTATGTTCCTTGCTTTTGTTTTCTGCTTTTGCTTTTGTTTTTGATTTTTGCTTTTTGCTTCGTGTTTTTGTTTGTTTTGTGTTTGTTTTCTGGAAAATCAAAATAAAACAAAACAAAATCAAAATAAAAGCAAAATAAAATAAAACAAAATAAACAAAACAAAACAAAAACAAAAACAAAAAATAAAACAAAACAAAAAACAAAACAGTACAAAAATTAAACAAAACAATTTAAAATAAAACAAAACAAAATTAAAAAACAAAACAAAATTAAATTAAATTAAACAAAGAAATACAAAATAATATAAAGTAAAATAAAATAAAATAAAATAAAATAAAATAAAATAGGCCTAAAATAAAATAAAATAATTAAACACATAATTTTACGACATGATCCTTATTCACAAGTGGATTAAACGAGTTTTGCAACTGGACGACTCATTTTATGTTCAAAATACGATCTTATAGCTGCAAATACGAATGCTGTAACTGTTGCTACTTACTGGCAAAATGTAATTTGATTCGGACACGGAAAATAAATATAAATAAGTAGGGATAAGAAATCCGTTTGTTGTATACAGTCCGCTAAAAAGCAGGCCACCTCGTGGTGCTGTGTCTGGTATTGGCTGTCACCTCTTAGGTCCGTGTTCAATTCTCGGCTTTGCCAAGAATTTAATTCTGAACTGAGGGCTGGATTGGGTTACACTCAGCCTCGTGAGGCAGAACTGAGAAGAGGTAGGTTCGATTCTCACCTTAGCCATCCTAGAAGTGATTTTCCTTGGTGTCTCAGTTCTACTCCAGCCAAATGCACAGATGGTGCCTAACTTAAGGCCACGGCCGCCTCTATCTCAATCCTAGCCCCAATCAAAAATAAATACACTACCACAGACGTTACTACAATAACACAGACTAGCATTACCCGTCGCGGATTCGCCAGCGAATATTCTAGTTATAAAGAGTACACTTAGCAAAATCTCAATCATGAATGCTATGACTGATTTATCCTTGGTATGAATAATCAGACTTTATCAATTCAGCTACTGGTGCAGTGGTTAGGGGGTTGTCATTCCTTCATAGGCATATCAGAGCGAAGTTAGTTTTCTGGGAATATCACAGACACTGTTAATTTAAGGGCCTTTAAATGTGGTTTTCGGAGACCCTTTATAGTTGGGTGAAAAAGACCTTTCGTACCACACACGTGAAAATTGCGTGAAAAAATTCTAGAGTGCCCCTTGACCCCCTTAAGCGCATTATACTGTATGTATTGATGAATTTTACAGCTTAATTTGGTTCCGTGACAACCTTATAACCGTCTGGAAACTTTCACAGTAATGTAATAACTGGAATTGCATTGCGTCTTACAGAAATAGATGGACCTGTGAGATTCTGTTACCATGGTTACCGTGTTGCATTCTTTCATTATTTCATTGTAAATATACATGTTTTAAGGTATTTATTTAATTGTGAGGCATTTAAAGAGTAAGTGAGTTCGTTTCGCTTACGCATTGGGTTAGGCTGAACCTGTAGGTACCCCATATGAGTAGGTTGGTGTTAATGGGACTGGAATGCGATCTTAGCAGAATAATATAGGGAGGGATTATGAAACGAGGATGAATGACCACGATGTTAAGTAAGATGCTAAATCCATATTATTATCATCATTATCATCACCATCATCGAAAAATAACTTGCCACGGTGGGTGAGTGGTTATCGTGTCGGACTGCTAACCCCCCAAGCTTGCAGGTTCGCTCCTGGCCGTGGTAAGTGTTTTTTTTGGCAGGCGGCAAAAATCACGATATGCATGTCATACGATGTTGACATGTTAAAGAACCCATTTGAATTCAGTAGGCCGTGTTCATAATGACAAAATTAATCTCGGGATCTTCCGCCAACACAAAGTTTCTCATTCCTCTACTAGAAAGCGCTCTAGTGTCGAGGAGCTTAGATATCTAACCTCCTGGACTTTCATAGTGCTTCAAGGATTAACAAAATTCGACATGCAAGCTGCCCTCTGGGTGTCAAATTACAAAGGTTGCAAAGGCCATACGATATTATTATTATTATTATTATTATTATTGTCGAAAAATGCGCTGAAACAGTGCATTTTATACTCCAGCCACACTTGTCCCCCATATATTTGGTGGTCAATGCAAAGCACGTTCCTCTTGAAATCGCTTCGAAGAGAACATTCTACCCGCAACGGGATAGTTACAAGGGAGCACAGGTAGTTAGTTATTAGACAGGTTGGACGAGCACAAAAGAGAACGGTGAAAAAAGGAATTGTAATACTGCAATACCTTTAAATCCCTATCCCTGCTATTCTGCGATGGAATGCCTTTGTTCACTATTGTATTGTGAGTATGCACTCTGTAGACCCAACACCTGTTCTTGCGCGCGGCTGGCGACAAGGGCGTCGGGTTGGTGGAGATGGAGGGAGGGAGGGGGCGCTGAGGGGGCAAAGAGCGTTGTTGTTGTGGTCATCGAGAGTTGTGGCGCGGGTAGGGTTGCCTGATTTCAAGAATGTAAAACGGAACACACATTCCAAAACATTTCTTTAAAATCAAGGTTGTTAAATTTTGTAATAAATAATACACATATGTATTAAATAAGCATTACGTAATCAAATACACAAAATTAAAACTTGATATTGCTGACACATCGTATAGGCCTAGGACACCAGCAATTTATAAATGCTTTTCATTTGAACGACCCTTTGCAAGGATGTTTTATTTGTATGTACCTACTGATAAAATTCACTACAATTTTCGTCACAATTGTAATACCGGTATGTGAACAATTCTTGTTTTATCAAACTAATGGAGCTTCTGTTTCTATAATTTCTCCAATTGATATTCATGACAGAAAAGTCTCTCTCCGTAAAAGAATTGGAGGAGAAAATGCTGAGTTTTAACTTCACAAGGACCAAGATATTCCTTAATTTTGTTGCCCCTATAATGTACTATAATGAGACTCATTATAGTACAAGTTTTCATTATGATACAGTTTCTCCCACCAATCAGAGCTCAAGAAACAGTTGTGTGACCAATTAGGTAAGGATAGTATCGCACCTGCGCTGACTTCCACGGCCTCCTATTTAAAATTACACTGCGTGGCTAGTGTCATAGTGGGGTATTCAAGGAGGCCATGGTCGAATACAAGGTATTCTCTGCGTTCCATGCGCTTTGTTCAGTACATCAAACTGGCGAAATCTCGATAGATATTTACGAATATTTATGTTCGAACATAAAATAGTTATAATTATCGTCGAACATAAACAGTCGTATGCAACTCGCCTATAATGGTAAATAAGACACTCGTATGGAAATTAAACATACTCGTGTCTTAATTATTGCCATTATAGGCTCGTTG
This sequence comes from Meconema thalassinum, assembly GCA_946902985.2. NCBI lineage: Eukaryota > Metazoa > Arthropoda > Insecta > Orthoptera > Tettigoniidae > Meconema > Meconema thalassinum. The sequence continues at coordinate 69,093,133 of OX336394.1, read as the reverse complement.
CATAATGTACTATTATATTATCTTTATTTAATTTATGTATTATTGTATTTTAATAATGTATGTTATTGTATTGTAATAATTTATATAATTGAGTAGCCTAGAATCAAACCGCACTTTCTCCAAAAACATGATTATTCAGTAGAGCACAAAAACTGATTCCAGCTGAACTCAAAGTTAATTAGTGAAACTGATGAGTGTATATTAAAGATTTAACTTATGGAACACATTTTCAATACATAAAACCCGATTTTATTGACCTACCTGAATATTTTAAGGAGATTTAATGTTGGAGAAAGGGCACTTTGTCTCTAGGTCATGGATAAAGTGCACTCAGGTGTCAATATAAAATGTAATTTAAGAATATATCACTTTTACAAGATGAAATAAGGCATTTTAGACGTAATCCATATCTATTTAACTGATAAATGCAGACCATTACAAAAATTAAGGTGAATAAGTGGATGTTCAAACCATTGTAATTAAGATGTACATTTTTTTACAACACCTTTCATGGACTCCTTAACGTCATAAATTTTGGTGTCCGAACTAACCTTCTTGACAGATGAGTACCTTGGTAACAAATCTATGGCGACAAATGGGAGGCTGCCATTGGCTGGCGCTAACTTGGAGTCATTCTGCTCTTTATCCGTAGGAGAAAGTGCGGTTCGTCTCCAAGCGGTGATTTTCTTACCTATTTAACATGGATATAGTGCAGTTTGACACCAACCGACCAGATTATTATATTCTTCAATTCCGCATTGAAACATACAATAACCTCATTTTCGATAATTTTGGAGAAAGTGCAGTTTGATTCTAGGCTACTCAATTGTATTTTAATAACAAATTAATGAATAATATACCCTAACAGGCAAACATTTTGTGAAATATTTAAAAACAATCATTAATACAATACTGTATGATAATGTCCACCAAAGATGGTATTAGTAGCCTCCTAAAAATATTTTCGAAAGTATATTGTCTGTAAGAGCCCTAATAGCAAAGAATATTCTGAGAAGATTAAGATATTCTTGGGTCATTTATTAAATACTTCGCCTGCGAACAGTTATGAATGCATTACGTGATAAGCGCTTGCTTTTTCGATGTCAATGAGCTACGACCTATATCCGTTTTACGTCTCAATATGGTGGGTCAAAATCACTGACTGGACTATTAATCATAATATCATGGAGATGCATGTGCAATGAATTCTTGTCAGACGTAATTTAAGAATGGCGAGGTGCATGAAACACAGATCTCCCTTCCGTCCAAACTTGACTTGACTGTGTATTTTGCGGAACGAAATGTTCACAGGCGAAATGAAGAAAAGCCGAGTTGCACTTCCAGGGAAACTCCAAAACACAACCACTCTTCTCTGAAGTCTTAACTCAACACAACCTGACAGTTTGCTGCTGGCTGTATCTGGGGTAATAGGCTCACCCGCTAGCTAGGCTATAACTGGGGTGATAGGCTCGCTCCTATCTAGCTCGTAAACTGTCGCCTGAGTAATTGAATGGAGATTGTTGGAAGAAATCAAAACGTATAAACACTTATAGTGGGCGATGAATTGAAGATAGAAATATGCTCTCCCAGACTTTTTTTTGTAGAACTTTTCATGCTGAACAATCCTTACACTCATAGTAGGCTATATTGATAATTTTAACGGTTTGCCCAGCGTAAGCTTAAAAAACGCACGGACGCCAGTTTCTTTTTGACTTATTCACTGAAATCGTTACTGCTTGGCTTCCTTTGATCATAAATAAATTATTTTCTACAGAAACCTTCCTCGAGATATCCTTTACAGAATGCTGTAAACCGCATCAAAATCTATCTAGTGGTTCTAGAAATTACCCGCGACATCCAAGAATCGGGGACTTTGTTTTATACTAAGCGGAGATGCAAATATTTTGGTCTAAATTAAGTGGAGGTGGCAGGGGTGTATCGGAATTAAGGGGCCCGGATCACTCAGTTGCCCAGGGCCCGAGAATCCTCTCACCGAGCCTGCATGCGCGTTCAGTTTGAAACAGCCTATGTTGTTTCGTGATGATGATTATAATAAATTACGGAACTTGTGCGAGAAATCTCACAGGTACATAAACCATTTTAAATAAATTGTCAATACTTATGAAATCAGAGTGCAATTCGTCACTGTTGCGGGGAATATTCTGTTTGTTTTGAATGCACCATCGGTTACTTGCGGGCCCCCATGTGTATAGACCACCCGCCCAGCCCTAGTGTTATGCGGTCTGGACGCGGCACAGTTCTGCCAGGGGATAGACTTTGTTTATTTGTTTAAACGCACTTTTTATACAAATAAATATATTTCCGTTGACTTTCCAAGAATGCAAGATTTTTTCTGCAGACTACTATTGAAACGATTTGTAAGATTTTGGTACAAACCGCACCTTCTAACTCCCTCTGGTTTAGGAGCTTGAGTTTGGTGAAACATACACATTAGCGTATTATATACACTCACCAGCAAAAAAAAAAAAAAAAAAAAAAAAACCGCAACACTTGTATATTTTAATTATTCTCATAATTTATTGCACTGAAATTATTCTTATGTAAAAATTATGCATAATTAGTTGTTTCTTAAGCATTTGGAAAAAATCTGATTATTTTCCTAGAATAAGAAAGAAAAGTGAAAATTTCTTAAATTTTGAGTAAATTACATAGCGTTTCAAAATGTTGATCTGAGTTCCAAAATGTATCATTACAGAATCAATCCATTCCTTTGGGTACTGACACAAGAACTGAACACTTAAAAACGAGTATTTTCACCCCTAGCATGAATCTCCTCGCGTAACCTCTCTGCCATACTTGCGATGATTTGTGAAATGCTTTCCTGTGGGATGCGTTCCCACTCCTCATGCAGCATCACCTGAAGTTGCTGGAGAGTCTCAGGAGCATGTTGACGAACATTTCTGGTCAACATATCCCAAACATGTTCAATTGGATTGAGGTCAGGGCTCCTAGCTGGCCAGTCCAGTGCGTGGATTCCAACCACATGCAGGTACTGCTGGACGCATCAGGCAGTGTGTGATCGTGCGTTGTCGTGCAGCAGGCGAAATTCATCCCCGATAAATGGAGCAAATGCTACAACATGGTTTTCAAGGACTTCCATGATGTACCGGTCAGCTGTGAGAGTTCCATTCTCAATTAGGTTAAGTTCAGTCCTGGCATCCATACTGATCCCGGCCCAGGGTATGACAGAACTCCCGTCGAATGCAGTCCTGGAGGAAAATGTTACAGGAGAAAACCTTTCTCCAACCCTCCTCCACACTCTTTCTCTTCCGTCAGGCGATCTGACACCGAAACTCTTCTCGTCTGTGAAGAGAACGGGTTGCAATTGCTGTTGATTTCTTAATTTAAAAATGAAGTGTTACGTTTTTTGTTTGTTTGCCGGTGAGGGATATGAGTAGGGCACCTGTGCGAGAAATCTCGCATGTTCATTAAACACCCGTGGGTTATATAAATATGTTTATTTGTTTAAACACACTATTTAAACAAATAAATATATTATCGTTGACTTTTCAAGAAATGCAAGTTATTTCCTGCACTATTGACCCGATTTGGAAGATTTTGGTACAAACCACATCTTCTAACTCCCTCTGGTTTAGGAGCTTGAGTTCTTTGTTGGATGAACTTTGGGTATTATATAGGCCTAATAGATTGTCGTTTTAAGGGGCCTAAAATCTGGGTCATCGGCTCCTGATGATGTAGTTGTTTCATTTAGGGACTTGGACATCGCGATCATTTCAGCCCCGTGTATTTGGGGTGTGTGTATAATTTGTCTCATAACCCATGTTATTGTGATGTCTGTATTAGTGTGTGAAATTGAGGGGTGGATAGGGATGGAAGCGGCCGTAGCCTTAAGTTAGGCACCATCTCAACATTAACCGGGAGGAGAAATGGGTGGGGGGAAAACATTGAAAACCACTTTTCGGATGTTTTAGGAGGGAATCGAACCTGCCTCTTCTTAGTTTTGCCCCACGAGGCTGAGTGTACCCCGTTCCAGCCCTCAGAGCAGACTTAAATTTCTTGGCAAAACCGGGACGCCCGGAGCGAAGGCCGCTACACCACGAGATGGTCGAGAATGAAATAATATAGTACGACGATATGAGCGTTGTTGTTGTTGTTGTTGTTGTTGTTTCATTTGAGGAGTTCGGACATCGTGGTCATTCATTCCCGTGTAGTTCGGTATATGTAGAATTTGTCTGATAATCTGTATTATTTTATTGTCTGTATTTGTAATTTTGGAGAGGATTGGGAAGGGATGGCCATAGCTTTAAGTTAGGAACCAACCCGGCATTTGTCTGGAGTAGAAATGGGAAACCACAGAAAACCACTTTTTGGCTGGCTGTGGTCAGAATCGAACCTGCCTCTTCTCAGATTTGCCTCAAGGGACTCAGTGTACCCCGTTCCAGCCCTCAGACCAGAATTAGATTTCTTGCCAGAGCTAGGAATCGAACCCGGGGCGACAGCCAAGAATGCTAGCCGCTACACCACACCACGAGTTGAGAATGATAGCCTATTATATCGCATGACGATGTATTGTAATAGCACACATGAATTTATTTGAGCCGATAGTCTTTAGATTTCGACTTCGGTGGCGTAGCTGGTAGCAAGCTGAGCTTCTATGCCCAAGATCGCGGGTTCAAACCCGACCGAAGTCGTCGGATTTTTTTAAGAGCGTTAAAATCCCTTAGCGTGCCTTCCTTCGGAGGGGAAGAAAAGGCGGCGGGCCCATGGCATAGGCTTTATATTGTTTTAGATCCCTTATTTGGGGGTGGATCTAAAAGGAAGAGTTATTGTACTAATTTATAAGGTTGTGCCTAAAGAAGGGTAGCTTCCCTTGGCAGGGTAAGCTGACCAGTGTAGAGTGTTGTGGTGTGCTAGGAACTAGGGGGCGTTCCTATAAAGGCTGTAATTTAGGGGATGTAGTTTTAGTACGCGGGTCAACGTGCTGGATGCCCAGCCGGCTGCTTATTATATAATCACTTTACTCGTGTCAGCGGTGTGGCACGCGCTCCTCTTAGTAGCCTGGCCGCCACGAGAAATACAATGATGTCTGAGTTAGCGCTATTAAGCTACCGTATGTCACGTCTGACTGTGACGGGAATAAGGAAGGGCATTGGGATGTAAAGGGGCGTATAAACAGTAATGCTAGTGTAGAGTGTGGACCAAGTGTTTATTGGTCTGTAATTCTGAGTATGAGTCCCTTGTAGGGAATGTAGTTATGTTCACAATGTAAAGTACAAGTTGTGGGTTAGAGGTTACAAAAGTAGGAACTCTGAACACGACTGACTTACCTCTGGTGACACCGGCGTAGCCTTCGGCCGTATCGTTGAAGCACTGATAATGGAGAGATCCTTTGACCTCTAGGACGCCTTCTTATACCTTTTGGCGCCCTGCTGTCAGCATTGTGATGGCATGCTGCCCCAGTTAATACTATGTCGCTGTGTGTAATGATTGCGTAAGGATTGAGCTGCTTTATGGAGTAGCAAGCTGTCCTTACAGTATTGATGGATGTTGTCCCGGCTTTCCAAGGGTTGCCATTTAGGGGATTTAGCCAGATGCCGGGGGGATGGTCTCCAAGGGGTGCATACCCCTGGGAGGCTGTACAAGCGTCTTCCTTCATTTGTTCGCGTCCTCGCGAACGGGAACGGAACTGGAGGTTGGGATGTTGGCGTAGTGGTTCTTGAAACCCCCTCGTATCTCCTGGTGGTGTCGTATCGAAGTGTGGGTGTGAGGTCAGCCCGTGTTCAGAGGGGAGGGTTATGGGATGTACAGATATATGTATACACTGATATTGGCATTGTGAAAATGGAAATTAACAAAACAAAAAAAATTGACATTGCGAAAAATTTGACATCGAGAAAAATTGACATTGGGAGAAAAAAAAATTGACATTTGAGAAAAATTTGACATCACAAGAAATTTGACATGTAAAAAAAAATTGCCCTTGCTATTGCTGGCATATTGCTAGCTTCAAAAAAAAAACATGGTTTGTGATGGTGATTCGTTACATAGTTGTGCAGGGAGGAAAAAACCCAGCTAGACGAGGAATTGTGTCGTCTAGCTTTACCTTGGGGAAAAAGTGCTCCCTGCAAATAGAAAGATAGGAGAGAATAGAAAAAAAATGGGTGTTCCAGGGTATAATTTAGGGGATATAATCAAAGTGTTTATTTGTGTGGGAAAAAACGGAACACCCTGACAAATGGGGAAGTTAGAAGAAGGAAAAATGAAAGAAAACAAATCATAAACGTTATGTACATTGGTGGTCTTGAAAATGGTAACAGATATGACCCGATAATAATAATAGTAATCCTTACATTTGTAAAATCCCTGACAAGTAATAATTGAACATATTAAACATGTAATGAAGATGAACATTAAAAAAAAAATGGTTGCCATGTGGGTACCCTGTACGTATAAGTAATCTTGCCACTCTTGTGGACCCTTGCAATTGTATGACATGGCGAGAAAATACAAAATAATTGACACTTTATAATTATCCTTATCATATATATATATATAAACCTTTTAGAGCTCTGTTACCTGGCCAGTTACTGCATACCTCTTATGCTTGGCGCGCACCTTACTATTATGCCTCGCCGACCGTTCTCTAATCGGCCGTTCCTGGTGAGGTTTAGTGGCTAGTCCACTATCCTCTCCCTGTACCTATCACATAACCTCGTGGTTTTCCGTCGTGGGTCGGAATCCCACCTTAGGGTCGAAGGTCCGGCACTTACAAACTCTGTGTCGCCCTTTGAGCCTGAAGTAACGCTTTATTTGCGTATTCTTAAATGTTTTTGCGTTCAGCGATGGTCATCATCCCACGTATGCTGTCCACCGCTGACCGCTGGCGTTGTCACCTTTAAGGGTGCAACTAAAACTGATAAGGAGTGTAATTGTGTGTGACATATATGTGTATTTTGGTAATATATCTGCCACAGACATATTCACGTTCTTGGTTACCTGTAATTCAAAACAAAACAAAAATGCATCCATATAAAGATGTTTATTTCTTCTTATCTCCGTGGTCTTCCTGTGTGGGTAAAAGTGGGTTAATTATGAATATTACAGTGCAATACATTATGATTCATTACAGGTATATATATGACCTTCTTCGGTAGCGCTTAGTTTGGAAACTAAGTGTAGCGCCACCGAAGTCTAACTTAACCTAGGTTAGCCTATTTTAACCTAGTTTATCCTAAGTATGGTCGGGCTTACCTCGGTAACGGATTTTTAGTCACCGAGTGCCGAGATATTGTGATCTATATATATATAAAAAAAATTGCCTTAAATGTAGGTTTATGTTACCTTACAACGAATTATCATGCCTTATCATGAGTTGTCGGACTTATCCTGATGCCGGGTTTTTGGGCTATCAGGCGCCGAACGGCGTTACTTAATGCTATCTATCTTAATTATGGTCTAATAATTAAAAAAATGCTATTTCTAAACCGAAAGGGTTGCCTTAATCTATTGCCGAAATGTGCTGCGCCATACCTGGCAACAGCGGTGAATAAATTTGCTTAATCCTAGGTTGCGTGTCAATTGCAACCGTCTTATAGCTAAATTTGGACCAGGACGATCGCCTGGGGCAATTAAATCCCCAGGACACCACCCGCACGAGCCCCAGAAACACCGGTTGTCTCTAGGGTCGCTGGATTCCGTCCCCTTAATTCTAGGTGTCGACGTCTATTACTAGTACTAATCTAATCACAGGCGGCTTACGGTGCCACTAAGCAAACCGTTTCGCCTGCTGTACCTTCCATTTCTTGGATCGTTTCCATTGCGTGTGTAGTCGTAGGTGGGCCGCCCACATAACCCTTATGAGGCGCTCGCAATGCCCCTCTCTTAATGCCCTCTGGCTGCCCGATGCGTCGCCATTTATGTGGGCATTGGACATTGTGGTCCAATGGCATAATATCCTCCGGGAAGTGAGCGTCCGGGGAGTCCTCTTCGCCTGTATCGGCCGCAATAATAATGATTCCTGTGTCCTCCGGGAAGTGAGCGTCCGGGGAGTACTCTTCGCCTGTATCGGCCGCAATAATAATGATTCATGTGTCCTCCGGGAAGTGAGCGTCCGGGGAGTCCTCTTCGCCTGTATCGGCCGCAATGTGTTTTGCTCCAACGCACAGGAGTCTTGCTTCCCGCTATGGAAGCCCTACTTATCTAATTCTAACTAAGAGTCTAGTCATAATATGGGGTCGTCTCTAGGGATAGTTCCCGAGGCCGGCGCTGAGTGAGCTATTTCTCCCGCCATCCTCAGAAAGTCTCCCTGCAGGTCTTGGCTTCGACGACCGTGGCACAAAGTGGGTGTAGCATCCCTTCCTCCCAGGGGCGGGTTATGCGCACCTAGGATTCCAGAGCTTGCCCGGCCAGGCCGCGAATGCTTTGACCTTACGTGGTTCGTCTGTTTGGTCTAGCCGTCAATTAAGTGAGGTCGCTGCGTTGTCGAGCCAACTGGGGTAAGGGTCCACATCGCCTTTCCCAGCTCTCAAAGTGTGGTTCTCCCGACCTTCGGCTTACACCGTTGTCATCCATCAGATCGTATCAGATTCCTTTGTATATATAAAAAAAATGTAGCGTAACCTGTGTAAATGGTTTAATCTCTGTGTAAAATGTAAAATATTTCCAGTGTTGCGGGGTTGTAGATCTTCTAAGTACATAGGCTACTTCTGGTCTACCATCGCTACGTCAGCTTTCCAGCAATAATGCTTTCTTTACCTTAATGGAGGTGTTAGTAGGGTCTGTAATGTCAGGTACCCTGTTATTAGGATCTGGGGGTAGTTATTTGTTGAGAGGGCTTAAAGTATGGTAGGAAGGGGTTGCGCACCTTTGGGTTCCACGTTAGTGGTGGCCTGGAACCGCTGATGCCACTGGGATGTTCCTATAGTGAGTGGAGTGGGGAGGTAATTCCGGGGATTGCAAAGATACGAAAATTTCATGCAGGTTTGATATCAAAATCCCTGGTAAATGGATGGGATACTCATGCATGTGTCTGGATATGAAGTGTCTGCCTTCATGTACGGATAGGTGTATGGTGGGGCATAATACCAATATATTCCTGTCATGCGGGAGTGTTTAAGTACTAAAGAATGGTTAATATATATCTATGGCCTCCTCTCTCATTTGGAGAGGCGCATTATGCTTCTTTAATGTTTGCTGACCCGCCCCTAATACTCAGGCGGTAGCATCGTGGCGCAAGGCGTAGCATGCCTGCTCTTTAGACGCATGAAGTCCATCAACCCCTTCTGTGTACTTTTGTAATGTAGTGTAGCTGTTTTTTGGTCGTGTACATGTGTCTGCGTTGTTTATGTTGGGCGTGAGAAGGTTATGGGAAGGGAGTAAGGTGGTACGCTGGTAGCCTGTTCTCCTGTCATCCTCCCTTGGTCCATGTTGGCTTTCTATCCACGCCTTGGGATAGTAGAGCTTCATGACCTAATCTGGTCTGCCATTTGTAGTGTAGATGTGGCCAGTGGTCGTAGTGCGACTGGTCATGTGCTAGTCATCTGTAATGATTTATTTCGGGAATAGAATCGCGAAAAGAAGTTATTAAGGGGAGGTCCTGTTTCCTCAAAGTCCCTTTGTTCGCTCCTAATTGGTGAGCGCGTGTGTGTGTGTGTGTGACTATGTTCCGCTACACCACGCGGACGATTGGTCTGTTATAAGGCTAAGTCCTACTGTGTATATTGTGTATGGGCGGGAAGCGCCCGTGGCCTGTCAACGTCTTTGCGAACGTGCCCTTATAGGCCCAAGATAAGTTCCGCTGTGTCACGTCTTGTCCATTGCCAAATGTTTTTTTCAGTGTGGAAAAAAAATGTATGGTGTTATAATTGTTATGTGTTTGTTATTTCACGGTCACTGGTGATACGCAATAGCGTCTAGTCATCGCAGTGTTGCAGTGTAAATAGTTTGCAAGTCAGCAGTGGGCATGTGTAATGTCAGGCTGGGACGTTATTGTTTGTCATCCGCTGGTATGTGCTTTTCTGCACGTGTGCAAGTGTGGTCATTGTTTTTAGATTCCTAGCGGACTAATGTAGCAATTCGTCCTAGTTAGGTAATGACGTTGTGTGGCCCTTGTTTCCTAAGACTTGTGTCTTGCGAAATTTTCCTACCTGCGTCTGGGAAATGTATTCTCTATGTCTGGTGTAATTCGAAATTTTATGTCTGGCTTTTGGTGGGAGGAAATGTAGTATTCCCTGTTCATGCACTTGTATGGGCCAATTTCGGTGTGGTTGGGAGCCTAGGTAACTGCTTTCCCTTGTGTCTAATTTTTTTTTACTGGAACTCAGACCCGTGACCTTATGTCATTTTCTGTGTTTTATGTTTGCGTTGTGTTTCATGGCTTGGGGCTTCCCCAGTGTGGTTTTTGCTTGTGTTCCGTGTACCAAAAATACCATTGGCTAGTTAGTTTTTGGTACGAGTGTGGTGTGTGGTCATGGGTTCGAATCCGGTTGTCTGTAAAGATTTGGTGTAATCATTTCCGTGCCGCATATATTATGGCACGTTCCCGTGGATGCGCAATGCGCAAATGAAAGCATGCATACTTGTGTAGAGTTTGTATGTTTTTGATTTCCCCTCGTAGTGTAATTTTGGAAGATATGGGGTCTCTAAATCGGGCGTGAATGATGCCGTGCGTTCTGCTCCGAGAGCTGTTGTCTGTAAGCTTGCAGGTTATCACTGAGGCCTGCGTTACTGCTGAGTATGGTGGTATCGGATTACAATGTCTTGCGCGCTCGCTTGTTACTTGTCTTGATAACGCTGTGCGTCCGGCACATGTATGTGGGAACCTGATAGCTGTCTGTTGTAATTGCGGGCAGGCTCTTCGTAATGGAAAAGAACCTTCTACTAACTATTTTTGTGTCCCCACTTGTGTGTTACTGTGCCGTGGTTCGATTATGTCCCTACAATGGTACGAAATGTCATTATGCCCGCGTGTCTCCGGGACAGTTCTGTGGAGTGTTAGGATCGTATCCCGGTGCGGTCAGTGGGCTATTTCTTGGCTTTCTTCCCACGTCTGCCAGCGGGACCGTTTCCTTTTCTCTTAGTAGTGTGCCCGCCTGTACGTGTAGGTGTGTGATCTTTACGTGTGTGATATGCCTTCATCCGGCGGGCATGAATAGTGTCCTTTATGAGTTTTCTCCCATGGCGCACGCTCACTATATAATTTAGGTCAGATATCTTCCTGCAGACTTTGAAGGGACCTGCCCAGCGTGGCAGGAGAAATTCGGACACGTTCTTCTTACGGGCAGAATTGGAGACCATGACCAATTGCCCGGGTGTGTATTCCACGGTCTTTCTATTCCGATCGTACCGCTCTTTTTGCTTTTTCTGGGCCTCGGCTATGTTTTTTCTAGCGTCCATGCGGGCTATCTGCAAATGCTCTAGCCGAGCCGCATTGTCTGTGTGGGCGTCCTGTGGGATACATATATTGTCTATGGGACTTCTGGGTGTGTATCCGTGCAGTAGGAAGTGTGGAGAGTGTTTCGTAGCCGTAGATACAGAGGTATTATAACTAAAAGTAATGCTTTGCAGGTATTCATCCCAGTCTGTTCCTGCGTCCTCTGTAAATTTAGCCAGCGCTATTCCAAGTATTTTGTTCATACTCTCCGTGAGTCCGTTGGTTTGCGGGGAAAAACTCGTGGTAGTGTATGCCTTAATCCTGAGTATCTCCAGAAACTGTTGGAGCACTCTCGAGGTGAAAATAGTACCTCTGTCGGATAATAAGGTTTGGAATAGGCCATACCGTGTAATTATATCAAATAGAAATTCGGCTATGCTGTTCGTGTCTGCTTTGGGAACAGCCTTTGTAATCATGTATCGTGTGAGATACTCGGTGGCCACCAGAATATATTTATTACCTTTCTGACTTGTTGTAATGGGGCCCTTCACATCTATCCCGACTCTGTGAAATAACTCTCCCACGGGAATTGGGTTGAGTAGGCCATGAGGCTTGCCAGGTCTTGTTTTGAATCGTTGGCAAGTGTGACATGTCTTTACAAAGGTATCTATGTCGGCCTTCATGTTTACCCAATAGTACTTGTCACGGATTCTAAGGTATGTTTTATGCGTACCTAGGTGTGCCCCTGCCAGTGGGCTATTGTGGTGTCCGATCATGATATTCTCTCTCAATGATTCCGGAACCGCTATAGGTGCGCTATCGTGCATGGCTGTGGGCTTAAATTTCAGTACCCCGTCTTTGTCTAGGAAAAATCGCCTAGACAGCCGTGCTGTCTTGGAGTCCACTTTATCCAAGTCTTCTAGTGCCAATAGAATCTGTTTCAAGTGCGGATCACTTTCCTGCTCCTGTTTGATGTCAACCACCGTCAGGGCAAAGGTGGGCATATCGTCCCAGTCGTGGTCCTTACTGTCATCCGGGGGCTCGGCTACTGGCAGCCTAGACAACCCATCTGCGTCTAGGTGTGTAGCGCCTTTCTTGTGCTTGACCACGAAGTCATATTCATACAGGCGGAATATAAACCTGTTGAGCCGCGAATTTGGGTTTTTAAATTTGTCCCAAAAAAGCAAGCTCGCGTGGTCAGTCACTACCGTGAACTTGATACCATAGAGGTATACTCTAAAATAGTTCACTCCCCACGAAAATGCCAGCATTTCCCGCTCTGTGGCAGAGTATCTAGTCTCAACGGCCGTTAGCTTCCTGCTAGCATAGGCGACGGGCCGTTTGCGCCCTTCGGTGTCTTCCTGCAATAGGGCCGCCCCCAGCCCATACAGGCTGGCATCCACGTGTAAAAATGTGGGTCTATCACTGTGGAAGTGTTGCAGTAATGGAGGTGAGGTCAATAGTTGCTTCAGTGTGTTGAAGGCATCTATGTGTTCCTGTGTGATGCTGAAGGGCGTTTTTTCACGTGTGAGTTCAGTTAGTGGATGGGCGATGTGTGCAAATCTATAGATATGCTTGCGATAGTACGAAGCCAAGCCAATAAAACTGCGCAATTGTTTCAAATTCGTGGGCATTGGGATGCCCGTTATTGCGTCAGTCTTAGCTGGGTCGGGAATAATGCCCTCCCTGTTGACAATATGGCCCAATATGTTAATCTGCTGTCTGGCAAATTGACATTTCGCAGGTTTAAGCCTTAGTTTAGCTTCTCTGATCCTTGCGAAAGCCTCCTCCAAATGTACGATGTGTTCGTCAAAAGTGTTGGAGAAGACCGTTATGTCATCCACGTACACTAATACGGAACGCCATTTAAGCCCTGAAAATGTCTTATCCACTAGCTTTTGGAAGGTTTGGCTGGCGTTACGGAGACCCATCGGTAAACGGGTGTAGGTAAATAGTCCGTTCTCTGTAACGAACGCCAGCTTGTGCCTATCTGGTTCATAGACGGGGATTGAATAGAATCCACTATAGCAATCCATCGAACTGAACCAGCTGGCTCCGCCAAGGGCGTCCAAATAGGTGTCTGCCCTTGGTAGTGGATAACTATCATTTTCGACTAACTTATTGAGCCTCCTGCAGTCAGTACAAAACCGGTGCGAACCGTCCTTTTTTTTGGTCAGCAGAACCGGTGAGGAGTAGTTAGAAATAACGGGCACAATGACCCCTGCCTCGAGCATCTCTGAGATCTGAGCGTCGATGGCATGTCGCTCCTTCTGGCTCACTCTGAAGGGAGGCTGGTGTACCGGTCGGTCACTAGTGAGTGTGACATGGTGTTCAATGAGGTCTGTCACAGCGAGATCCTTCATTGAGTGGGCAAAAATATCTCTGTTGGTCTCCAGGAGCTCCGTGAGCCTTTTATTTTGCTCCGGAGTCAGGTCCTGCCTGTGGTTCTGGTTGGCCGCCTTATCTGTGTGTGTGTCTGTGTATTGGCTGATAGTGTGCAGTGTAGGGGCCTGATGCTCGTGATTTTCTCGCTCCGCTCGAATCCCATCTCTGTTCCTGGTGTATACCATGGGATGTGTGGTGAGCCTCTGGTCGTGCTTTAAAAGCATCTGACCACTAGCGAAATTTATGCTAGCCTCATACCTAGCGAGAAAATCCATACCAATTATGGCTGACGCAGAAAGGTGTTCGATAACGAACATGGGGTGCGTTGTGGCAAAATGGTCTATCCTAATATGTATGTTTGCCACTCCCATGTTTTCTAACGTCTGAGCATTGGCCGCTACCAGCCGGATGTCCCCCGTGACACCTTGTATTTGCGCCTCGGCAATGTGTCGGCTATTAACACAACTTACGGCTGCCCCAGTATCAATTAGGGCCTGCACTCTGTGGCCATTTATGGTGGCGTGTATCGTGAGGGCCGATACCTGAAATCCACTGCCCTGCACCGATGTGTTGTGTAAGATGTATGTTGTTGTTGTTGTTGTTGCCGGAGTGACATTTGTGCTGGGCAGGCACGAAGCTGTCCGCTTATCGTACCTGGCACGCTTCGCCTCTCGGCTGGCTTCCTGTTCTGAATACTTTGCCCAGGTCAGCAAAGTGCGTTTGCCAAGTACATTGCCAGCTCCTTTAACCGGTCTTGCTGTGAGACTAGGAGTCTGCTGGCGAACGTTTAATGTATTAATCGTTCCCAGCCTTTGTGTAGTTGTGTTGTTGTTGGTTTCTTCCTCTCGGGAAGGTGTGTCTGCGAATGTGACCCTGAGCTTGCCCTTGTTACCCCGTCTTTTGTTCCAGGCGGTCGCGAGTTCGACTCCTGTTGCTGGCTTCCCCATGCCGAGCGAGCTCGCGTCATGCGCCTGTGTGTGGTCAATTCCCCCCTGTGTTGTGGTGAAGGGGGTAGGGTTTTCTGTTTGGAGGGTGTGGGCGTGTTCTCAGGCTGTTTGCTTATAATTGTGAGGGGTGTGTAATGTCCCGCCTTAGGGTTTCCTGTAAAAAGTACATGTAGGTCCCTATCGAATCCCGCAGTTGAGAATAGCGGAGGCGAGTGCACATCAGTGTGTACATGGATGTTGGCTTTGAGCACCTTGCCGAGAGCGGTTACCTCTACGGCACTGCCATAGGTGCCGTCCTTACCCATGTATTTTCGGTAATCCGCCCCGGTCTGGAATGGGTTTTCCCGCTCGTCCGACACAAAGTCCCGGTACTCTTTCCAGTTGGCCAAGATATGTTTGACCGTTTCCTGTCTGTAGTCCCCATGATAGTCCTCGGTATTCCGGATTAGGAAGCTCATGGCCCTAAACATACAGTTGCCATCTCCTTGCACGGGGTGTGCTTGGAAACGGTCCGGGGGCGGATCGTCAGCCTTAGCTTTAGCTGGCTGCTTCTTCGCCTTACTCTTGCGAGTTTGCTTGGGGGAGGGGCCTTTCTTGTGTTGTGTTGGGAGAGGAACCTCAGCCGCTTCATTAGCTGGCCGAACCTCCCCATCTAGGCGTTTTTTGAAAATGTGGGTGTACGCCTGCCTGTAATGTATGTGCGCCCCCCCTCGGGGTGGCTGCGCCAGCTCCCCGCTTGCGGTGTGTGTCTAGGCGTAGAGAGTATTGCCCCCCTGTCTGTCCTGTGGGGTGTCTCATCCCTGAACTCCCTCGGGTATTCGTCGGGGAGGGGGTAGTGTTCTGGGCCCTTCGTGTGTTTGTCTATGTTGTCCCTTTCTCTAGTGGGTTTCCTTCCTTGTCGGTTATTGCCCTGTTGTCCGTTATTCTGTCTCCGCCCGGGTGGGGTGTATGTCTGCTGCTGCTGGGGCGGGTGTTCCCGTCGGTTCCCCTTTTCCCTATATTGGTCAGCTGCATACCCCTGTCTGGTCGAGGGTGGGTTTTCTCGCTGTTCCCAATTTCCCTTGTACTGCGGGGCCGCATAGCCTTGGCTGCGTGGGGGCGGGTTCTCCCGATATTCCCCATTTCCCCTGTACTGCGGGGCTGCATAACGTTGGCTGCGTGGGGGCGGGTTCTCCCGATATTCCCCATTTCCCCTGTACTGCGGGGCTGCATAACCTTGCCCGCGTGGGGGCGAATATTCCCGGTACTCCCTGTCTGCCCTGTATTGTGGGGCAGCGTAGGACTGTCTATTTGGTGGCGGGCTGTTTCGTCGGGGGATGTCGTGGTCGTACTCCTCGGGGTAGTACTCCCGTGTGTACGGAGATGGCGAACGCCTTGAGGGGTACGTCGGCTCTGTGTCCGTGTATGCTATCGGTGAGTACCGAGGAGGGTAGTGTGGCCTATCCTGTGGGGGAGGTGTTGTTGGCCGCTGTGGAGGGTAGTAATTTTCTTCCCTCCCGTAGCGTCTCCTCTCTGTGTACCCCCTGTCCCTCTCAGTATGATAGTGTTCTCGTTTGTCTGCTTGCTCATCCCCTGGCGGTCTCTCGCCCGCTTGGATGGCAGCTATGGTCAGTTTCTCCATCCTGTCCACTAATTCGTCTATTTTGTCATTAGTGTCGTCTTTCCGAGTTTTGAAGTGCAGATCCACGGCTTTTTCCGTAGCCTTTTCCGTGATCTTTCTCCCCTCCTCTATGGTCTTTATGTTATTCAACATATGTTGGACCGTGGGGTTGTTCATGATGCATAGCTTTTCTACTATGGCTGGTCTGAGGCCCTGCATTAACAGCTTGACTTTCTGTTTATTTGTCATTGCTGCATTGTACTTTTCGCACATTATCAATTTAACATTGATGTATGCCTGGGCGCTCTCTTTGGGTCCCTGTGACCTCTGTCTAATCTGGTCATAGAGATCGTCATCGTCTGGTATAAGCTGGAACTCATCCTTCAACATTACCGCGGTTTCCTCCCATGTGGCAGCCTCTAGTGCGTCCTCATGGAGCTCATACCATGTCATGGCCGCCTTTGTGAGATAGGCAGGAAGGAGCCGTTTCCTAACTTCCTCGCTCCAACCATTGATCCGGGCCGTTCTATTGAAGGCCTTGAGGTATTCCTCGGGATCCTGGCCTTCCCCCGTGAACTTTGTGGGGTGGATCATGGGGTACTCAGTGTGTCTATTCATGTCGTTCTCGGCTGTGTTTCGTTGGCTGTGTGTCGAGGTGTTTGGGCTGTTTAGAGGGGAATTAGCCTCGCTTCCCGTGTAGGACACCTGTGTTACGTTACCAGGTGGCTCGTCACCTGATATGTCTGTGCTGATGGATGGTGTGTTGTCGTACTGTGCGGAGCTAACTATGTGTACGGTTCTGTCTAAATCCTGTTTTACTGTTTCCAAAATAGTGTGGATGTCAAGAACCGCTTCTGTTGTGTGATTATTGGCTTTGATAGTGTCTGTCTCTAGTAGCTCTGTAATGCGCTCGAGCAGGTTACTGGCTTTCTGCTCTGTGATCTGCAGTTGCTGCAACAATAGGGGATGGAGTGCTGGCAGGCAATCTACTTCACTAGCGCTGGATACCGGTGACTCTTGTGTGTGTTCACTGGCCTGGGATCGTGTAAAATGTATAACTTGTGCTGCGGCGGCAGGGTGTTGAGCACGGATCTGTGCTGTTTTGAATTCAAGGTCCCTGAGAAGTTGTACTGCAGTCTGGTCAGTTATTAAGTCACCGTTCCTAATTTTTAGCTTCGGCAGGAGTGGAGTCGTACTAGCCGACAAATGGTGCGCAAAGTCTCTTAGTGTAGTTCTAAATGTGGACATCTAATTTCCACCGTCTTTACACTGTGGGGCGAATGGGGGTTGGTGTAACAATACAAACTCCTATATGTGTATAAAAAATGTATGACGTAATATAAGGTCAAACCAAAAAAAATTTCACTATTTGCTTGGCTGCGTGCGCTTAGGACCGTTTTACCTACGAGGGCTCGTTGGTTGAGTCCCGGTCTGTTATGCGTAGTACGGCGCCTCCACCAGTGTTTTAGATCCCTTATTTGGGGTTGGATCTAAAAGGAAGAGTTATTGTACTAATTTATAAGGTTGTGCCTAAAGAAGGGTAGCTTCCCTTGGCAGGGTAAGCTGACCAGTGTAGAGTGTTGTGGTGTGCTAGGAACTAGGGGGCGTTCCTATAAAGGCTGTAATTTAGGGGATGTAGTTTTAGTACGCGGGTCAACGTGCTGGATGCCCAGCCGGCTGCTTATTATATAATCACTTTACTCGTGCCAGCGGTGTGGCACGCGCTCCTCTTAGTAGCCTGGCCGCCACGAGAAATACAATGATGTCTGAGTTAGCGCTATTAAGCTACCGTATGTCACGTCTGACTGTGACGGGAATAAGGAAGGGCATTGGGATGTAAAGGGGCGTATAAACAGTAATGCTAGTGTAGAGTGTGGACCAAGTGTTTATTGGTCTGTAATTCTGAGTATGAGTCCCTTGTAGGGAATGTAGTTATGTTCACAATGTAAAGTACAAGTTGTGGGTCAGAGGTTACAAAAGTAGGAACTCTGAACACGACTGACTTACCTCTGGTGACACCGGCGTAGCCTTCGGCCGTATCGTTGAAGCACTGATAATGGAGAGATCCTTTGACCTCATTAGGACGCCTTCTTATACCTTTTGGCGCCCTGCTGTCAGCATTGTGATGGCATGCTGCCCCAGTTAATACTATGTCGCTGTGTGTAATGATTGCGTAAGGATTGAGCTGCTTTATGGAGTAGCAAGCTGTCCTTACAGTATTGATGGATGTTGTCCCGGCTTTCCAAGGGTTGCCATTTAGGGGATTTAGCCAGATGCCGGGGGGATGGTCTCCAAGGGGTGCATACCCCTGGGTGGCTGTACAATATCATGTAAAAGAACCTTCCACTAACTACAATTGTGTGAAGCTAAATTTGTAGGTTAGATTTGATGATCTCTCATTTAAGTTCCAACGTTTGTTGCGATGGCATCTAGTATCCAAGTTTGCGACTAGGTGTTGTTGACAGCAGCTTGGCAGAGAAAGTGGGAACTACTTGAAATTGATCGTCTGCAGTCCTTACCTGAATTACAGATACTGTAACACACTCTAATACAGCCATCACAATTAACACCATTTATCGGACAGATTCTACACACACCCAAAGTACACGGGGCTACATGACCGCGTTGTCGCAGTCCCTAAACCAACCAACCAACCAACCAACCAGTCTTTAGATTAGTTTGATGCAGCATTCTTAAGCCTTCTAGTTATGTTTAATGGTTTCATCTTTGCATAGGTAACCTGTTTAACCTATTTTCGTGGTTTTCCAATTTCACCGTCAGGAAAATACCGGACGGTTCCTTTCAGTAGATCGACGGCTGATCTCCTTCCAAAATAACTTCCCTGATCCGTCCTGTTAAGAAAATAAATGGCCATTGGCTGTAATAAAATTATTTAACCTATTTCAACCTTTGCCCTCCCCTTCAAACAGACTGTATAAACGACCACTCCGAGGTATAGCGGCTAACAGTCTTTGCTGTCGTCTCGGACGTCCAGCTTTGAACCCCAGCTCTGCCATGAAATTCAATTCTGGTCTGAGAGCTGTAACAGGTTCTACTCAGCCTCATGATGCGGGTTCGATTCCCCCCTCAGGCATCCTGGAAGTGGTTTTCCACTTCTACTCCAGACTCCAGGCAAATGCCGGGATGATTCCTAACTTAAGGCCACGGCCGCCTTCTTCCCAACCATCTCCTGAATTACAAATACACACACTGCTACAGACACTGTGGGTGAGTGGTTATCGTGTCGGTCTACCGACCCCAAGCTTGCAGGTTCGCTCCTGGACGTGGTAGATGATTTTAAAAACGCGACAAAAATCTCGGCACGTATGTCATACGTTGTTGGCATGTTAAAGAACCCATTTTAATTCAGTAGGCCGTGTTAATAATGGAAAAATTAATCTCGGGATTTTCCGCCAACACAAAAGTTCCTCCTTTCTCTACTAGAAAGCGCTGTAGTGTCAAGGAGCTTAGATATCTAGCCTCCTTGACTTTCATAGCGCTCCAAGGAACAACTTAATTCGACATGCAAGCTGCCCTCTGGGCGTCATATAACAAAGCTTGCACCGGCCCCCGAGGCCATACGATATCATTATTATTATTATTATTATTATTACAGTCACAGGCTATCAGACAACTTTTACACACACCCAAGTACCCGGTGGGCTAAGCGACCACGATGTCCAAGCCCCTCAAATGAAACAGCTACAACTAGGTTACTTGAGGTGGGAATCGAGGCTGCGTGTACCCCGTTCCACTCCTCAGATCATAATTAAATTTCTTGGCAGAGCCGGGAATCAAACTACGTCCTCAGGGGCCAGCTACTGCACCGCGCGTTGGTCGGTAATTATGTTCTGATCAAGGACGGTAGACACTGTTGCTCCCTGAAGCTACTGGACACTGCAGGGGCGTATATAGAGTTTATTTCGGGGGGTTCCCATCCGGGGGTTAGGGGGCATGGTATAGGCCCAAAGAATAGGGGGTCCGGGGTTATCCCCGGGAAACTTTTGTATAATTTGGTGAAAAATGATGAGTTTTAAGGCTATCTGGCATCACTTTTTCAACCATTTTGTTGTGATGTTTTATGTTTGGTTAATGTCAAACACTACGACCATTTTATGATACTTTTTATTAATACCAGGCGCGGATTAAGGGGGTTGTCACGGGGGTCATGACTTTTTTCGCACCAAAACATTTTGCCGACGTCCAAACTGCAAGCTTGGTTGGCAATTTAAGCTGTGACTTTCTCCCTTTGTCGGTACCAACTCGACTTGCCGAAACTGTAACGTACCTTGGTACTTTTCTCGAAGCTCGATGTAAAAGTCGCAAAACACGCCGTTGCAATTTGTACGAATATTTTTGGTGCGCTAAACGCATCAAATTTCTATCCATGTAGCTTGCAAAAAAATTGATCTGTTTTTGTACGTTTGGTTATTTTGTGATTGCGTTTTTAGTGATACCATTTTTCTTAACAATTTCGATTCTGTGACCCCCCACCCAAAGTCAAACTCTAGAACCGCACCTGATTAATACAGTCATCTTGCTCACTTGGTAGTATTTACATGAAAAAAAATAATGTTACTGTTTTGATTTACAACTCACACTATAATATAAAGTCAAGGTTTCTCGAAGCATTGCCAAATCGGTTCATAACTTCATCGTCAGTGAGATGTAAGTCTCTGTGAATAGATGACAATACTAGACCGTTGAGTCTGTTTTCGGAAGTAGAATTTCTTAAGTATGTTTTCAACCAACTCAAACTCCGTTCGGCAGTACCAGTAGCTACAGGGAGAGGCAAATTTGCCAAAAGTCTGATAAGGGTATGAAAGTTAGGGAAAAAACTTTTTTCACACGCTTCAAGGACACTTGTTGCTGTTCTTGGTAGGTGCATAAGAGCGAATGTCACACAAGATCAGAGCAAACTGATTGTCACACTGATTACATCGCTCTACCTTCGCCTCGGTTTGCAACGTTGCCATTCGTCGCGTAGTAACAATAGTACATGACTATATTGGTTGTTAATGTTTTAATTCATAAACAAACAGGGCTGTATTTCTAAATAGGCTAAGTAGGCTGCAGCGTAGAGCGGCAAATTTTCAGGGGCGGCAGTTTGGCAATTCATTCAAAAGCTAAAATGAAGTATTTCAGATGTTAATAATATTTTCCGTACGAATTTAAGAATCCATGTTACTTAAAAATATGTTTTAGTCCTTCTACAGTTTTTCCTGCCTTAGAAGAGTTAAGAACTATCTGCGAACTAGTATTTCTTAAATACGGTTAAACTCACTTTCATTACTTTGTATTGAGGCAAATAAAACAAAAACACTTTCATATGAGGACATTATTAACGAGTTTGCCATTAAGAAATCTCGTAAGAATGCCATGTAAATTTGAACACGAAGATTACTTGGGGTGAGTTGTTTTAGAGAAGTTTGTATATTTTTTTTCAACAAATAAACCAGTAATTAACTACATTTTGTGTAATTTCATTTCACCATGAAGGACAACATAATTCAAATTGGAACACAGTTCTTCAATTTCGCAAATGATAGCCATTAGCATTAAAATATATAAAAAAAAAATGTGTAAAATAGTGATCACTGATCTCCAAGAACAAATTAATTAATTAAGTTCGAAACCCATTTCATTTTTTAACGAATCTTAAAAGAAGTAAGTAAAAAAAAGAAAGTAGATAACTAATTTCATTATAACATTTATTATATAAGCCATTAAAATATTGTAGTTTTAACTAAACTCAAAGAACTTTGGGTTTAAAAAATATGAAATTGCCAATGAACTCTATCCTTTTGATGTATAAAACAAATGTATTAAGGAAATATGAACTATTGAGGGAGCGGCTAATGGACTTTAGCCTGTAAACAAAAATGCGGGGGGGGGGGGGGGGGGTCTCCTTATATACGTCCCTGGCACACTGGACAGATGTTTTACAATGTATGACGTAATGCATAGAGTCATAGATACAGCTGTTACTGGACAGGTGGGAGCGAATAATGCAGTTAATTATAACATGCTGTCTAGCTGTCAGACGCAGTTCAGTACACGGCCAAGGGAGTGTCTACGGTTGCTCACAGCAAGTAAGGTGGGAGGTGTCATAAGGGGAAAGTCTTACCCCTCCCCAGATGATGCTTCTCCGCTCAAGGTCATGGAGAAAAGGCGCCCAACTTCAACCGGAGTACCAACCGTAAGCATATCTCCCGCGATTCCACTTCGGAAGTTAAAACGAACAAAGAGCGATCGTGTGTGGTTATTGTTTGTAGCAGCTCATTTACAGACGACTCACGTTCGTTTCTCGAGGGACTACCTCGTGGTGTAGCATTCTTGACTGCCACCTTGGAGGTCCGGGTGCGAATCCCGGCTCTGTCAAGAAATTTAAATTTGTTCTGAGAGCTTGAACAGGGTACACTCAGCCACGTGAGGCAAAACTGAGAAGATGTGGGTTCGATACCCACCTCATCCATCTTGGAAGTGGTTTCCAATGGTTTCCCGCTTCTACTCCAGGAAAATGCTGGGAAGGTTCCTAACTTATGGCCACAGCCGCCTCCTTCTCAATCCTCACCTGACTTACAAATACACGCACTAATACAGCCATCGCAAGAACGTATGTTATCATACAAAATTACACACACACCCAAGTACACAGGGCTGCATCTGAATAAGCACAATGTCCTGGCATCTAAATGAAATTTGGCTGGCTCAGCGGTAACGTTCTCGCGACGTTACAGACAGCTAACGCACAGGGCTGCGCGTAGCGTAGAAAGCCGAAGTTATACGATTGACTTCGCGTCACCACATGGTAGCTTTACGGTTGCTTACGAAGTGAGAAGCTTATATCCTCTCTGTTTCAAAATAAATCATGTGATTGTGCCAGAGCTTATCTATTTTTACGACACTTTACTAAATGTAAAATACTGTAGTGTAATATTCAACATAACATATTCACAGAATACATTGCATTGAAGTACCCCCATTTTCTGTTCTAAGCATTTGGGCCTGTTGGTCTAGGGGTACGATTCCTCCTTCTTGTGCGAGAGGTGCCGGGTTCATATCCAGGAAATGCCCAGGTTTTTTACTTTTGTTTTATCTCTTGAAAAGATTCAAAAAGTGTATAACAGAACCTTAAGAACGTTCTTTTTTTTCGTGCGAGACTTGTACATATACCGGTAATATAAATACATAGTTTGAGGTCAAACGCTTCTTTTTTCTTCTTTTCGTCGGTTTACCCTCCAGGTTGGCTTTTTCCTCGGACTTAGGTTGGTTGGTTCCTCAGTTTAGGGGCTGTGACAACGCCCTCGTATGAAAATTATAAAACTCGCTTCGCTAGTTTTATAAACATACTCGTATCTTAATTACCATTATAGGCGAGTTGCATACGACTGTTTATGTTCGACGATAATTATAACTATTTTATGTTCGAACATAAATATTCATAAATATCTGTCGAGAATTCGCCAGTTTTATGTATAAAACAGAGCGCATGGGACGCAAAGAATACCTTGTATTTGACTATGGCCACGTGGAATACACTCGCCACGCAGTGAAATTTCAAATATGGGGCTATGGAAGTGAGCGCAGGTGCGATGCTATTCTCACCTAATTGGTCACACAACTGTTTCTTGAGCCCTGATTGGTGGGAGAAACTGTATCATAATGAACACTTGTACTATAATGAGCCTCATTATAGTACAGTTTTCTGACATATAATATTTACATTTCGTCAGGGTCATAAACTATTTTATGTTCGAACATAAATATTCATAAATATCTGTCGAGATTTCGCCAGTTTTATGTACTGAACAGAGCTCATGGGACGCAGAGAATACCCTATATTTGACCATGGCCTCCTCGAATACCCCACTATGACACTAGCCACGCAGTGATATTTAAAATAGGGGGCTGTGGAAGTCAGCGCAGGTGCAATGCTATCCTTACCTAATTGGTCACACAACTGTTTCTTGAGCTCTGATTGGTGGGAGAAACTGTTTCATAATGTGAATTAGTGTCATAATGACCCTCATTATGATACAGTTTTCTGACATATAAGATCTACATTTCGACATCGTCGAACATAAATGCATATTTTGAACATTTTATACCATTAGGCCATATTTTGAGCATACTTTGGTAAGAACGTCGTATTTCGGTAGTTTGACGGCAGGTGTAGGTGTGCTATCATCCTCAACTTACCGAGCGGGAACTAGTGTTTACAGTGCTTGGGTTTATAATTAAAACCGGCCATATTTAAATCAGTCATTTTAGGTCGTATTTTGTCTATTTTGAATCATATTTCGTCATTTCTAAGGTCATATTTGCTTGCACATTCGGGCTATTTTTAGGTCTTAAACATCCGAGCCCTAGTCACGATGATGATGTTAGTCTATGTATTATACAAGAGAGTAAAAACACTTTTTACACGAGAGAGTGTGTTGTGGTTTCTCAGAAACATGCTCACTCTGACTGTACCAAACTACATTGCAGTGGCGGCCGGTAATAAGGTTGCAGTGTTGCTCAACGACCAGATTAATTCAAGAAAAACAATTATCGTAACACCGTAATAATATTTTTAGTAATAAAAGCTGTACGTTTCCTTTAATATGGATGGCAATTCATAATTTTGTACTTTGATAATTCAGGAAATCTTATAGTTACTTACTGTGAACTGTCGAGGAGCGCTCGTCCGTTTGGTCGTTGCCAGGCCCAAGCACCGACCTGATCTCAATAGTGAAGGGTATGGCAGCGATGCTAGACCGAGTAAGTCCTATCCCAACAGTTAACTCGGCTGGTCGTTGTCCGCTGATTGCAACAAGGGAGCCGTGGCGCGGACGGAGATATCTCCGTCAACTGCCGATACAATGTTTTGCAATGCGATTTGTGCGTACTTGTGACACTCGCGGTTCTTTCTCGCCCTCGTTTATAACTTACGTTGTTTTGTTCTCGTGAAGACTAACTTATAATCCATTTAATCCAGAGACAATGTGATGTTCTCTGAAATGCGGCATTCGTGATGAATAGGGCCCGGATGTTGATGACAAGTCACCTTTTTACTGAGCTGTCTAAAACAATGCTCAAGTACATAGAAACTCCGGACGGCCCACCCCGTCTTCAAATATGTCGTTTTATTTTTGCATCTTTTTGCATTTTTTATTTTAAGATATTTTTTTTAAGTTTAGTTTTTTTGGTCATATTTTAGAGAAATTGGACATTTAAGGTAAGCTTTATATGAGGGAGTTACGTCTCTCAGAGTTAAGAAGAAGCTAGTAGCTATGAACATAATCCTTTTGTTAAGTGTTAGAAATCTATTTTGATTGACTTTTCAGTTTGAGCTTCAGATGTCATTTTTGAAATATTGGTGAGTTTATTATTATAAGATGAAAATGAAAATCCACAGCCTGCTTCCAGTCTCCGACCGGGTCAGGAATGGAATGAATGAAGCCCCTATCTAGCGGCGAGGATATGAACGTGCCGGCTGCCGAGGCCTGACGCACTCCTCTGGGGCAATGATTAAATGAATGACAGATGAAATGAAATGATAGTGGAGAGTGTTGCTGGAATGAAATCGTGACAGGGAAAACCGGAGTACCCGGAGAAAAACCTGTCTGCCTCCGTTTTGTCCAGCACAGATCTCACATGGAGTGACCGGGATTTGAACCACGGACCCAGCGGTGAGAGGCCGGCGTGCTGCCGCATAAGCCACGGAGGCTTTGTATTATTATAAGATCATTATCTCTATTTTATAGTGCATTTGTCAATTTTTTAGGTCATATATTACAGCCAATTTTTGAAAATGCTTTTTTTTTTTTTTAGTCGTTTACCCTCCAGGTTGGTGGAACCCACGGACTCAGCGAGGGAACTCACCACTACCGCCTCTACGGGCAGTGTCCTAGAGCTGGGAACATCGAATTGGAAGGGATACAACTGGTGAGGTGTGATTGGCACCTCGCCCAGGCGGCCTCACCTGCAAAGCGAACAGGGGCCTCATGAGGGAAGGTAAGGGATGGTTAGGATGGATAGGCAAGGAAGAGGGAAGGAGGCGGCCGTGGCCTTGAAGAAGGTACCATCCCGGCATTTGCCCGAAGACGAAGTGGGAAACCACGGAAAACCACTTCGAGGATGGCTGAGAGGGAATCAAACCCCCTCTACTCATTTGGGCCACCCGAGGCTGAGTAGACCCCGTTCCAGTCCTCGTACCACTTTTCAAATTTCGTGGCAGAGCCGGGAATCGAACCCAGCTAATTATGCTGACCGCTACGCTACGGAGGCGACAAATGCTTAAGTGCATTTTTTAAACTTTTTTACTGCATCAATATCCGGGCCCTAGTGATGAATGAGGCATACTCGCTTTACCGCTCAATTGAATACAGTTTTCTCTGATATCGAGCAGTCTTTTATACTAACCCCCATCGCCCTTTAAATAATGAAAATAGTGCAACACCCAGAACAAATATCCGCCAGCCGCCACAGCTATATTGTATCGCAGGGATTCCGCTTTGTTCAATACAAAGCCATATTTACAAACATAGCCTCCGTGGCTCAGGCGGCAGCACGCCGGCCTCTCACCGCTGGGTCCGTGGTTCAAATCCCGGTCACTCCATGTGAGATCTGTGCTGGACAAAACGGAGGCAGACAGGTTTTTCTCCGGGTACTCCGGTTTTCCCTGTCACAATCTCATTCCAGCAACACTCTCCACTATCATTTCATTTCATCTGTCATTCATTTAATCATTGCCCCAGAGGAGTGCGTCAGGCCTCGGCAGCCGGCACAGTTCATATCCTCGCCGCTAGATGGGGGCTTCATTCATTCCATTCCTGACCCGGTCGGAGACTGGAAGCAGGCTGTGGATTTTCATTTTTCATTTACAAACATACGTTGCATTAAAAAGCAAGCGGTCCGGCGCGAATGAAACAGGTTTGCAGCGGTACCAATGGCGTTACTTCGTCCTTGAGACAGGAGGCTATTTCATCCCCTCCCTCTGTATGGTGTTCCGAACTGCCTTTGTGACTCACACGAGTGTGGACTGGGTTTCTAGAATATAGGCGCTGTGTGCTTGCTGGAATAATCATAATACCTGAGACTGAATCATGTTGAACCACAGTGCCGTGTTTGCCACGGTGCGTGAATGGTTATCGTGTCGGACTACCAACTCTAAGCTTGCAGGTTCGCTCCTGGCCGTGGCAAATTATTTTTTTGAAAGGTGACAAAAATCACGACATGCATGCCATACTTTGTTGGCATGTTAAAGAACCCATTTGAATTCAGTAGGCCGTGTTCATAATGGCAAAATTAATCTTGGGATTTTCCGCCAATACAAAGTTCCCTATTTCTTTACTAGAAAGCGCTTTAGTGTTCAAGGAGCTTAGATATCTAATCTCCTTGACTTTCATAGTGCTTCAAGGAACAACGGAATTTGACATGAAAGCTACCTTCTGGGTGTCAAATAACAAAGCTTGCACCTGGCACCGAGGCCATACGATATTATTATTATTTATCGTGCGTGCCGTATCGTATTTTATGATAGAACAGGGCTGCACAACTGGCTGATTTTTGTCTTTATGTCGCATTTATTTTTTATCGTATGGCATACATGAAACTTATTTATAAGTTGACATCAAGGTTAGAAACGTAATGAAGAGCCTGTGGTGTCCCTAGGAAGAAGTCGCTGAATTCACCACTGTGAGATGCTTGTGGGCATTCTTGAACTATGTGCCAAACAGTCTGTCTTTCAGCACCGCACTCGCAACATGATGAAGATCTTTTCCTCCACTAGTACAGGAGATCCCCGCATACACCGTGATTGGTCCGGATGCAAGTTAATTTTGACCAGGTCTTTCTAGGCCGAGTGAACCCTGGCACCTTCTCAGTTATGCATGGCATTACTGAACTCTCTGGAGTGGCAAACAAATTCCAATCAGAAGACCATCTCTCAGTCAGGTTGAATTTGTTGGTTGCAAGATTCTCCGCTGTGCAGATAGGTGGATGTCTTGAACGTAATCGTTTCACATGTAGATCAGCAATGTCTTAATGGATAGGTAGTTGTTTGTTGGTCTGGATCTTTCTATATTCTATCAAAATGTTGCATCGCCGCAAATGAGGTGGTGGAATGTGGCTGAGAATAGGAAGCCATTATTGTGTAGGAATTGCTTATGTCGCAGATACGTCAACAAAGAATAGTTGTTAATTCGTTTTATGGACTTGGGAATTCTTTGATCATCAGCCCCGTGTACTTGGGTGTTGAATTTGTCTGATAACCAGTGTTTCTGTGGTGTCTGTAGTTGTGTGTGTGGCTGTAGCCTAATGATTAGGAACGGGGATGGGTAAGTAAGGTACTATCCTGGCATTTGCTTGGAGGGAGTGTGGAAAAACACACTCAGGATAGTCGCTGACAGTGCCGAGATTCAAACCTTCGACCTCCGGACTTGCTGCAGCTGCATCGCGGCCGTGGCGCACGATTTAACGAGCCCGACACACCAGTTCATATATGACCAAAGAGGGACGAGCAATAACGATTTAAATGAACGGCCAATTACCCATACATGGTACCCTACGGCGAACTTGGTTGAATTCCGGTATGATTAGTTTGGAGTCTTGAAGGCAAGTAAGTGATACGAAATTTCTTTACAAGATTGTTAATGGTCAAATTGATAACTCATTTTTCCTATCACTCCTAAATTTCAATATCCCTCGCCTAACTACAAGATCAACCATAACATTCAACAAGTAGTTCCGTGAAGAACTATACAGCCTATTTTCATATATCTTACTCATGTAAATTGCCTCTATCAACATACAAAATTTCAGATTGATTGTTGTGATAGATTCGTAGATATTGAGAACCGTCTAAATATTTCAGATGGTCGCCAGGTTGGATTTTTATTGATGTACTATTACATGAAGATTATTGTCTAGCCTACGTGAGGTATTCAGACTTCAATCGCATGATTACGACACAAGAAGTAAAAACGAGATTTTAAAATTTCGCACAGCTGCCATCTTGTGGTTATGAAAACAATTGAAATAAATTAGATGTCAGTGGATTAACATTTGTATAAGCTTTTAACGTGCAAAGTTTTACTGCACTCGGATGGTTAAATCGCGAGAAACGTCCATTTAAATATTTATACTTCGCGTCGCCACCATGTTGGATTTGTGCTCACCAGGTTACTGAAAGTCCTATAGGTGAACTCATGTTTATAACCCCTATGAACATAAAAAAATACAGTTTGATTGCTATAATAGATTTGTAGATATTCAGAGCCGTCTAAATATTTCGTATGGTCGCCATGTTGGATTGTTAAATGTATAGGCCCTAGAGTCATGTACCATTAAAGGAAAATTATTGCGTAGGTTCATTATTCAAACTTTTATTTCGATCGCATGATTATGACACAAGAAATAAAAACTTAATTTTAAAATTCGCACAGCCGCCATCTTGAGGTTATGTAAACAATTGAACTAAATTAGATACCAGTGCATTACAATGTGTATAAACATTTTCTGTGCCAAGTTTCATTGCGTTTGGAACATTAAATCACGAAAAAGGTATATTTAAAATTTTCAAATTCGCTTGGCAGCCATGTTCGTTTTGTAGTTAACCGGTTTTTGAAAGTCTTATAGATGAACTTCCAGTAGTGCCCTTTACCTCCGTACACAATTTCAGGGTGATCCAGCTAATAATTTCAGAGATATAGAATGCCGGTGAAATATTTCGCACATCCATCATCTTGTGGTTATGTAAACAATTGAACGAAGTTAGATGTCGGTGCATTACAATGTGTATAAACATATACTGTACCACGTTTTATTGCGTTTGGTTGGTTAAATCGCGAGAAACGTCTATTTAAAAGTCGCAAATTCGCGTGGCCGCCATGTTGGTTTTGTAGTTACCAGTTTTTCAAAAGTCACATAGGTGAACTTCTAGTAGTTCCCTTTATCACCGTAAAAAATCCAGGGTGATATCGGGAATAGTTTCGGAGATATTGAATGCTGGTGAAATATTTCGCAGAGCCGCCATGTTGGATTGGTAGGATGTAAGAAAATTTGAAGGGCACGGTCGGGGTCGCCCGGAATAGTGCTATGAACGTACCGAGTTTCATTGAAATTGCTCCATCCGGTTGGAAGTTATTAGGGACACACACACACACACACACACACACACACACACACACACACACACACACACACACACACCTCTCTCTCACACACAGGGACAAAAGGTGATCTCATAGGCCTATTTTTTTTCAAAATTGAAAATAGGCTAAAAATTATAAAACAATAGTTATAGTTTACAACAAGTCATATTTATCTCAGCTGCGCATGTAATACATGCTATGGCATTATCTAGGGCTTCCCGACCCGGTGTTGTAAACAGTACAGTGACAGTGGAAGTGACTCATTGTGACCTGTCCACTGCATGGCTTCTGCGAGGCTCCGTTCTGTGGAGAAGGCCCTCGATGTAGTTTTCCCCTCTTTTTCCACACTCCTTCCAGGTAAATGCCGTATAGCCACGTCCCGAGGCACGTACTACATCCCTGTCCCTAATACAGTTAGACATACTGTACCTCTGACAGTGGTTAGCATTCTTCGCTGTTACCCCTGAGAGTGACCGGCTCAGCCAAGAAATTTAATTCTGCTGTGAGGGCTGGAACGGGGTACACTCAGCCTCGTCAGGCAAAACTGAGAAGAAGTGTGTTTGATTCCCATCTCAGCCATCTTGGAAGTGGTTTTCCGTGGTTTCCCCACTTCTACTCCAGGCATTTGCCTGGATCGTTTCTAACTTAAGGCCACAGCTGCCTCTTTCCCAATCATCACCTTTTTTTTACAAATACTCAAATGTAGTCAACAAAATAACACAGGTTATCAGACAAATTCCACACATACCCATGCACAGATACCGGCGTTTAGCTAGGCACTCAGGGGCCGATAACCTAGATGTTAGGCCCCTTAAAACAACAATTATCATCATCAACATCATCATCAGCTGTGCACTTGACCTTTAGAGCTCAGCGGTAGGAGAGGAGTGTAGAGTGGTGCGGGGAGCGTAATGAATACTTCCCTATCTGAGAACATTGACAGTAGGTTCTTACACTTCTCACATTGACAGATACGCTCAACGTGGCAAATGTTTTACGCTGCAGTAGTAGGCTATACAGGGGGAGTGGAATGGGGAAGAGCAGAGTTAACTGCTGGTGACTGTACACGGGGCTACGAAGTCGTAAAGCGCCTAAATCAATCAACAACAACAACTACTACTGCAGTAATCATCTTATACAGTACAAAATGTAGGTACATTCTGGGTGTATTTCACCTTGCTGCCGCATAATCCTTACAAGCCAATGACCCGGACTAGATTTGATCTCCATCTACACTGGTGAGGATTTAAACAAAGGTTTCTGCATAGACGATAATTTAATTTTGTTTTTCCTCTCGACCTTGCTGGGATGACACAGCCGGCCTTGGGAGAGTCTGTCTGTCGTGAGTGGAAACCATTACAGACACCGCAAGGATACGTGATAGACGCCTCTTTGAGTTGAGTCCATACTGGTTAAGGTTAAGGAGTCTATAAATTTAAAACGTAACTAGCAACCCGCCCCGGCTTCGCCCGGGAACAGTTATGAATGCATTACGTGATAAGCGCTTTTCTTTTTCGATGTCAATGAACTACGACCAATATCAGTTTTACGTCTCGGCATGTTGGGTTAAAATCAATGACTGGACTATCTATATATATAAAACTCAATGTTGGTTTGTTTGTTTGTTGGTGTTATTTATACAAATCTACACCGTTTCACCGATCTGCACCAAGTTTTGTATACTTACACTTTGGAACCTAGCGGGTAACACTGTCCACTTTAAATTTCGGACAGACCACTCCATTCCCTGCATTTAGGCTCTTTTGCACAAATTTATACCATTTCACCGATCTAATAACTTGACGGACATATTGTCGCTAGGCGACAACGACTAACACTATAGCCAACGCCGCACCATTGATGGACAGGTTGTCACTAGGCAACAACGATTTACTCTGCATTATGATAGTCCGGTAGAATTTGCTAAAGGACACATGAGAAAACTGACCGATGTAATGCTATCCTGTCAGAGAAACATAGTGGCAAACATTCCTACATTCACCTATCACCATTTTGAAGTTTTCATGTGTTGACAGTTGTTATTTCATTTGCGGGGCTTAGACATCATGGTCATGTTGTCCCGTGTACATGGATGTGTGTGTAGAATTTTTGTGATAACCTGTTATTGTGATTGTTGCACTAGCATGAGTAAATTGGAGATGGATATGGTATTTGAAGCCATTTCTCAGTGTTGATCAAGGATTTATTGAACTGTAGTATTCTCTATGAATTCGTATACCCTGCGGGTAACACTGTCTACTTTAAATTTCGGACAGACCACTCCATTCCCTGCAATTAGGCCCTTTGTCTCAAATCTACACCGTTTCACTCATATTAACCAAACTTTGTATACGGTACCTACCCTTTGGGACCCTGAGAGTAACACTGTCTACATGAAATTTCGGACAGACCACTCCATTCTCTGCATTTAGGCCCTTTGGCACAAATCTACACCGTTTCACCGATCTGAACCAAAATTTGTATAATTACCCTTTGGAACCATGCGAGTAACACTGTCTACATGAAATTTCGGACGGACCCCTCCATTCCATGCATTTAGACCCTTTGGAACAAATCTACACCGTTTCACCGATCTGAACCAAATTTTACATACTTACCCTTTGGAACCCTGCGAGTAACACTGTCTACATGTAATTTCGGACAGACCACTCCATTCCTTGCATTTAGGCCCTTTGGCACAAATCTACACCGTTTCACCGCTCTGAACCAAAATGTGTATACTTACCCTTTGGAACCCTGCGAGTAACACTATCTACAGGCCGGACGTTTGTTTTAGACGATTGCCCTTGACCTCGAAGCCTGCGGGTGAGCCTGTACACAGTCACTCTCTCACCCTATCGCTTCACATTTGTCACCACCGATCTGATGTAATGGAATTCCAGACTTGAGCACGTGGCGGCACCGACTTGCAGACAGTACAGTCAACGTCCAACGTCGAAGTATTGTGTGACGTGGAAGTACACGTTACGTATTTACGAACAGAACGTGATTATATTTGCCAATGACTGTACTTCAGTAGGAGTGTGAGACAGCTTTGTCAATCATCGGACCGCTTGGGGAAGCCGATAACAACACAGGTACTGCAGTAACTCGCCTCCAGGCTTCCATTAAGATTTTGTCACTCGTCTAAAACAAACGTCCGGCCTGTACATGCAATTTCGGACAGACCACTCCATTCCCTGCATTTAGGACCTTTGGCGCAAATCTACACAGTTCCACCGATCTGAACCAAAATTTGTATACTTACAGTTCGGAACCCAGCAGGTAACACTGCCTACTTTAAATTTCGGGCAGATCACTCCATTCCTCCATTTAGGCCCTTTGGCACAAATCTACTCCGTTTCACCGATATCAAGCAACATGTGTATATCTACCCTTTGGGACCCTGAGAGTAGACTAACACTGTCCACATGAAATTTCGGACAGACCACTTCATTCTCTGCATTTAGGCCCTTTGGCACAAATCTGCACCGTTTCACCGATCTGAACCAAAATTTGTATAATTACCCGTTGGAACCCGGCGAGTAACACAATCTACATGACATTTCGGACACACCACTCCATTCCCTGCATTTAGGCCCTTTTGTGCAAATCTACACCGATTCACCGATCTGAACCAAAATTTGTATACTTACCCGTTGGAACCCTACGGGTAACACTGTCTACATGAAATTTCGGACAGACCACTCCATTCCCTGCATTTTGGCCCTTTGGCACAAGTCTACACCGTTTCACCGATCTGAACCAAAATTTAAATACTTCCCCCATTAAAAACCGACGAGTAACACTGGCCACATGAAATTTCAAACAGACCACTCCATTCCCTGCGTTTAGGCCCTTTGGCACAAATCTACAATGTTTCACCGATTTGAACGAAATTTTGTATACTTACCCTTTGGAACCCTGTGGGTAACAATGTCCACTTGAATTTTCGGACAGACCACTCCATTCCCTGCACATATCTACACCGTTTCACTTAATTGCACCAACATTTACATACTTACCCTTTGTAATCCTGCTGGTACCAGTGTCCACTTGATAGTTTGGAAAACCCTCTCCATTCCCTACATTTAGAAAACAGACAAAATCAACTTGAAAACCACGTTTTTTGGCCCTAGAACATGTCCGTAGTAGTGTACCTCTAAGAATATTTTAATAAGTCTATTGTTGGCTGGTAATTTGGGCTGCATCACTTCGCCCCTACCAGTGTTCTGGTGCAGAATTGCGAAAATAGTTACATCTTGCGCTGCTTATAAATTGCAGTCACGAGGAATAATTAGTGCAAAAAGATTTCTTAGGCCCCTTAAAACAGTTGCCAGTATGAATATTATGCCTCTGTATAAGTGCGATGGTGTTGGTGCAGTACATTCAGGTTATCAGCTGCAATAAGCGATGGTGCTTTCAAATTTACTTTCGTTTATTCCGATCCTTATCCTTGAGCGCTATGTGCCGATAAATGACACTATTGCTGCTGCCTCAGGAGCTTGGGACAGCCAAGTGCTCTGATTATTTTCCTACGGCGCTATGCGACAAAAGACGACATTATTGGTCTCTATTTTCCTAACAGCCAATGAGATATAGGCCCTAGACCGTGTCTCATTTCACTGACTCCTCTTTCTAATCGAATTTTTCAATTCGTTTGTAAATTACATGTGTCAGTACTGTAGTTAGTAAATAGCAGTTTCCCTATTCATTATTATCATTACGGAAATATCCTGAATGTTACGTCCATTATACTGTAGCCTACTACTTATCACCCCCACTACCACGACCACCACAAAAAGTTATATTTTTTCTTTCTTTTAGTTTAAATATAATTTGCCAGTTCTGTAGTAGTATTCATTATCATCCATAAAAACAAATGAATCCACCGGGCGAACCCGGGCACTACTGCTAGTCTCTATATATAAAACTCAATGTTGGTTTGTCTGTTTGTTTATTTGTTTGTTTGTTTGTCTGTTATTTATAATGTATCACCGATCTGAACCAAAATTTGTATAATTACCCTTTGGAACCCAGCGGGTAACATTGTCTACTTTAAATTTCGGACAGACCACTCCATTCAGGCCCCTTGGCAACATAACTGAATAGTCACCAAAAATACTCAACTGGGACAAAATATCAAAGTTGTCGCATACGGACCGGACATAGCTCATTTTACGCCCCTCGATGTGAGAAACAGTACTCGGTGCGTCCCGACGGGACACCGAAAACCACATTTTAAGGCCCTAAAACCAACAGTTTCAAAGATATTCGCAGAAAACTATCTTCGCTCTGATAAACTGATGAACTAATGGCAAGTCCGTTTCCATGGCAACACTACCTCAAGGTATGACATCCGATTTTCTATATATTCCTGCAGGAGGCAATGCCAATCCATTTATTATCTTTTTCAAGATATATATAAACACAATAAGAACAGGGTACCGCGCCTGTCTCTCATTCGGAGGCCCCGGGTTCGATTCCCGGCTCCGTCAGAGATTTTACACACTGACGTGAGGGCTGCCACGGGGTGCACTCAGCTTCGTGAACACAATTGAGTAGCTGTCTGATAGTGAGGCAGCGCCCCGGTCACGAAGAACAAGATTAACGGCTGAGGGTACACGATGCACTGACCACGAGTCACCACAATATCTGCAGGCTAAATGGCTGGAAAGCCGTCGCATGATAGGCCTAAGACATTCATGGGCTGTAGTGCCAGGGGTAAAAATAAATAAATAGGGAAAGCGCCTTTTAATACCACCTTTAATTTTTAAACACTACAGTAGCGGCTACTAAATAAAGGTAGCGATATAGCTACGTTCAATTTCATAAACACTGGGCTCACAAATCCTGTATAGTTAAGTACAAATATCAGTCTGGTCGTTATTTCAGTAGTAACGGAGCTCTATGGTGGCTATTGCCGTTTCCGTAACACTTAAGGCATCCCGCCGTCACATACCTCAATGTGAACCAGTCTATTTTACTGAAAAGAATTTCTACGTGCGAGTATCCACTCCGGCAAAAACCACACTCACTACTTTTTCCAAAATTTACACAACGCATGATTTTTAAAGCACTCTTCTGTATGTTGAGGTACAGAGATGGAAAGATACAATAAAATGTTGGCAAATCTGAGTTCAAGGAACTGCTGTTCAGAATAGGCCTTCTGTTAAATCTGCATAAGCTTTCGGTACAGGTTATGTGGCCCATGTTCGCAACATGGAATGTTTTCCTTTGACAATGCATCTACAGCATGTGCGAGGGCAACGTATTTCAAAGATCTCTAAAATACAATAATCAGGAAATTGGAGAAAAATTTAAAGTGGGAGCGAAGATTCAAGGAGAAATAATTTCATCTCTGAGATTTTCTGTTGACATCGTCATCTTGGCCGATACGCCAGAGGATTTGAATGAGTTTTTGAATGGTATGGACTGTCTTGAGGAAAGAATTCATGTTGAAAATCAATAAATGTAAAACAAAAATATTGGAATGCAGCCGAAATAAATCAGAAAACTCTATGGACATCAAATTGGCAGGTGAAACGCTACGGGAAGTAGGAGACTTCTGTTACTTAGGAAGCAAAGTATCCAGTGATGGACGAAGCAAAGAGGATATAAAAAGTAGGTTGGCTCAGGCAAGGAAGGCATTTCTACAGAAAAGGAATCTGTTTACTTCGAATATACATTTAGGTATTAGGAAGTCATTTTTGAAAGCTTTTGTCTGGAGCGTGACACTATAAGGAAGTGAAATTTGGGCTAATGGTACAGCAGAAAAGAGGAGAATTGAAGCGTTTGAAATGTGGTGTTACAGGAGAATGATAATGATCAGATGGGTAGATAGGGTAACAAATGAAGAGGTATTAAGACGAGTGGGAGAGGAGAGATGTTTCTGGCGACTGCTAATGAAGAGAAGTGATAGGTTGGTAGGACCAATATTAAGACACCCAGGAATAGCGAGCTTGGTTATGGATGGTAGGGTCGAGGACAAGAACTGTAGGGGTAGACCAGGGTTAAACAGATTGCCTCGGATGTAGGGTGTGGTAGCTATGTAGAGATGAAACGATTTGCTCAGGAGAGGGAGACATGGAAGGCTCTATCAAACCAGTCAAAAAACTGAAGGCTCAAACATCAACAATCAGGAATATTAATTACTTAGAGAGGCATGTGAGGCAAAAGGGTTGTTGGAGATTTCAATCCCTGTTATGTAACACTGGAAGAGACTGCATAATGTACATCAGCGGCCAAGGTGCGAGATATTTTACTATAGGTCTATTAATAGCGACATGTTGACGTTCAAATCATCAATAAGTGTGGCAAAATTACACCCAAAATAGCTTAAGGAAAAATACTTTTAATTCCCCATATTCCGATAGATTTGCCATTCCAGTGTGTAAGAGGGCAGTTCCCTCTTCAAACAATATTCGCAATTTCTATTTACAAAGCGCAATGACTCACACTTAACAGCAGCAGGTGTACATTTAGACAAAACCATTTTTTTCCACGCGCAACTGCATGTGGCATGCTCGCGATTATCCGGACAACAAAATCGTTATGTCTCAGCAGAAGATCGCAAAACCAAAAACGTAATTTTCAAATGTGTTCACATAATGTAACATCGTACCCTGCAGACTTTCACAACTCTATAAAATTCCCACTTTGCTGCTCATATCAATATACTGTATGTATCAGAATGTTCAGAATTAGAATGGACCCACCTGTAGCCGCGATTGCTGTAATAGAATAGACCAATTATCAGCAATAATACATCGTCCCCATTGTCTTGATCGCGAGCGAAGCTGAGGGTACCTGCTAGTTAATTATATTATCATGGAGATGCATGTGCAACGCATTCTTGTCAGACGTAATTTAAGAATGGCGTGGCGAGGTACATGAATAACAAATCCCCCTTTAGTCCAATCTTAACTTGACTGTGTATTTTCCGGAACGGAAAGTTCACAGACGAAATGAAGAAAAGCCGAGTTGTACTTCCAGGGAAGCTCCAAACTCAACCACTCTTCTCTGAAGTCTTAACTCAACATGACTCGACCGTTTGCTGCTGCCTGTATCTGGGGTAATAGGCTGTAACTGGAGTGATCGGCTCGCCCCTAGCTATCTCGTAAACTATCGCCTCAGTAATTGATTGGAGATTGTTGGAAGAAATGAAAACGTAAAAACACTTATAGTGGGCGATGTATTGAAGATAGAGATAGCTCTCGCGGACTATTTTGTAGAACTCTTCATGCTGAGCAATTCTTACACTCATAGTAGGCTATATTGATCTCTTTAATGGTTTGCCCAGCGTAAGCTTACAAAACGCACGGACGCCAGGTTTTTTCGACTTTCTCACTGAAATTGTGACCGCTTGGCTTCCTTTGATCATAAATACATTATTTTCTACAGAAATCTTCATCGAGATATCCTTTAAAGAATGGTGAAAACCGCATCAAAATCCATCCAGTGGTTCTCTTAATTACCCGTGACATCCAAGAAACGGGGACTTCGTTTTATACTAAGTAGAGATCTGAGAATATTCTCCCTAATAATAGATTGAGGGCCGGTTCCATCAACCTTGCGTTAAATTCGGCTAACAAAACGTTAGTTAACAAATCGTTATAATTTTAAGAATCTGTTATAGATTACGTGTTCCACAGAACGTTTTAACAAATCGGTTAACAAACGACGCGTTAAATGTCGCTTGCTGTAAGGATCAAGAAAGCAGTGAATGGCATGGATGGTATTCCAGACTTCTGAACGGTGTCGAGTCAACTTATATTCATTTGTTTGCTATTATGGATGTGTTTTCGTCCACCAACATTTTAAAAACGCCCCCCACACTCCGTGGCGTTAGCGATATAATTTATGTAGAAATCTATTCCAATT
Source organism: Meconema thalassinum (assembly GCA_946902985.2). NCBI lineage: Eukaryota > Metazoa > Arthropoda > Insecta > Orthoptera > Tettigoniidae > Meconema > Meconema thalassinum. The sequence continues at coordinate 69,053,824 of OX336394.1, read as the reverse complement.
CATGACAGTATGAAGTGCAATTTATTTATAAATCAGGAATCGTGTGTGCATTTATATTTAAATTGCACCGTGACACTGTTGATCTAAACTATGTGAAAATAAGAACTTAAAATCAACACCCATGTTGATCAACTGAAAGCTTACTACTTTGGATGCAAATCAAATGGCTGTCGTTTCCACTAGTTTTATTCATCAGTTCATAATGCATTCAGTACAATAACTTTTTTGCTCTATAAAACTACATTATTGACCATTGCGTATTGATGTTGCTGTCTGAATATATTTATCAATTTCATGACATGTTATTTGTAGGTTAGGCCTAAGGCATATCATTTAATTGGCAGGTTGTAATGTAAATTCCTTACTGTATTTATGCACTAATTTTAAGGTTTAACTAAAGAAGCAAGGTACCTTCATGCATTTCCTAGATTAATCGAGTATTCAGACCATAGACTGGTGTTGTTACAAAATGACACCAAGCAGTAGCCTACCAGTTCGTTCATTGATAAGTAGTTTCTCAGATTTGCTTGAGATAGATTATAGAAAGCCTACTGTATTTATAGTAATACGGTATCTTATTAACCTGCAGACTGATGAGTTTTTTTAAAACAAGCACAAGTGCATAGCGTAAGACATACACAGTCCCATACTGAATTGGAAATTGCCTTTTCCAGACCCTATACATCCGTTCCACTCAGTTCCTAACTTTTTGTGAGCTCAGTTGTACCTTTCTTGAGATCTTGTTAGTGGATTTAGGTACTGTAAGATTTCAATTGGTATGTTTTCAAAGGGTATCCATTGTCACCCAAGAGAACCTCACTATTCACACGTCTCGTCTCAAAATCAGCTCTAATTCTTGAGTTATCAGTAGACCTGGGATTTTAGGCTCTAAAAATTAGTTTTAGGCGCCTAAAATAGGCTTTTAAAACAAGTAAATAGGCTTTTAAAAGAGAAATTAGGCACTTAAAATATGTTTTCAAAATGTGTGGATAGGAAGGAAATATACTTTAAAATATTACAATATAGAGTACACTTAAACTGTAACGTGATACTTTATTTCTTTAACAAACGTGGTATCCCTATTCTTAACCGAAATAACTGCAAAATTAAGACGGAATAAAAAAGACATTTATGAAAAACAATATAAAAAGTAATGTGTCAAAAATGTTTTGGATTATATGATATATCATTATCAGTACTGATCTAAAACCTTAATACTAAAATCACTGTACACAATTACAGCACTGTAGGCATCCAATAACGGTGGAAACGCGAATGGAGTATGTGTTTATTTATTTGTGAGGAACATTCCTACAGTAGCCTACTTTCATTCGTAGTTTGCTTTACAGTACATAACAATAATCTTCTCCAAATTTTCCACACTCAGGCTGTGTCTTTTGTCTGTTAAAATCATTTTGAAAGCAGAAAAAGAGCGCTCCACACTCACAGATGTTAGAGGGGCATAGGAAAATTTACCTACATTTTTCAATTCAATTTCACTTGGTAAGTCTACCTTTTCCCCATCCATTACCTGATGTACCCTTTTCAGCATTGAATAACCTGGGTTCTTCAGCAGTACACTAGTCCACTTGTCTCTTATTTTATCTCCTACCTTGCCCCTAGCACTTTGTATGTTATTCTCAGCTTCTTCAATTACAGAAAATTGCTGTTTGAGACTGTTTCCTTTTTCCTCCATTTTTGTAATGGTGACTGGAAGAAATGAAAAATTTGCCTGAATATACGCAATGTCTCTCTGAACACTGGAACAATCATTTAACAGTTCTTTGACAGACGACACACATGCAGAGTTGTCCGTTAAATGCACATTGTCTATCACAGTCATGATTTCCTCAAGATGTTCTGCATAATACAGGGCAGCTTCCATCCAGGAACCCCAACGGGTGATGATTGGCTGTGGTGGAAGGGGAATAGAGGGGAGTTTCTCTCGAAAGATGGCTGTTCTTGATGGAGCCTTACAGAACACTTTCTTCATTGTTGAAATGAGAGTATTTACTGCAGGAAACTCGGCCCTAACTGTTTCTGCGAGTCTATGCAAGGCATGGGCCATGCAAGTAACATGAATTAAAGAAGGATAGAAAGTTTTGAGGAGAGGTGCAGTGGCAATCATGTAGGAAGCAGCATCGGAGACAAGGAGAAGGACTTTAGAATCATCAACACCCCCAGGATACAACAATTGCAACCCCTTGTTGATGAAGTATGCAATGCTTCGACTATTGACTTTCACAAGCTGTTAAGAGCAAAGAAGGTGAGCGGTAGATGCCTGATTGGGTTCCAGTTTTCCTACTATAAGGTTAGCAATGTACCTGCCCACAGAGTCGGTGGTTTCGTCCACACACAACCATATGCAAGAATCCCCAATATCCTCCCTGATTGACAAAATGACCTCATTGTAACAAATATCTAAGTAGTTTTTCTTTAATGTAGATGCTGATGGGATGTGCTGCTTGGTGTATTTCTGTAAAAAATCTCTGAAAACCGGATTATGCACAGCATTCCAGGGGATATTTGCTGCAACTAGGGCTCTACACATATCAGCATAGAAACCATTATGAGTTGTAGGAGATATAGTTTGTGTGAGCAGAGTCTGTCTAATGTTACTTTTCATGGCTGCTTTCGCTTTGTGACTGGCACTATCTGCATGCTGCTGAAGGTGGCATTTTTTCTCATGTGAAATCTAAAACACAATAAAGTGATGTCAATTAGAGACTAAGATGAGGAATAGAAAAGGTGAGCTATTGAATAAAATTTGTAATTTTGAACTATTTAAATTAAGCCATTATTACTCTAAAGTTAATTAAGAACAAGAACACTACAGTCCCCGAAGGGCCTTGGCTTTCAATAACGGTTGCTACCCAGCTCATGGCCTGCAGATATTGGGTGGCGTGTGGTCAGCACGATACATCCCTCAGCCGTATTGCCTTGCCTCTGTGACCCCTGCCCACCGTAGTTTCTCAATTGTCCTCACGATGCTGGGTCAACACCCTTCCAGACCTCATAGATTTCTAAATTACTGCCGGTACTGGAAATCGAATCCAGGTCGCCTGGACTACTGTCGGCGCAGAAAGTATCTGCAGTCGAGTTTAAACGCTAATAAAATTTGAACCAGTCCACCAATCTAAAATGCAATCACTCCATCGTAAAGCTTGTTTTATTCTGCATTCTAGGCTGGTACATGCATATTTTTATTATGTTTCCTGTGAAAGTTATGTTAGGTGGAATGCAAAAAGTACCTATTTTCTTGCCCGTTTTTTGTAAACAACAACTTTGTAGTACCGTTACATGAAAACGTACTGTTCGACTTTCATGAAATTTAGGTGGATTATGGAATGCACTATTATAAATATATTTATGAAGTTTAATTACTCTACACACGTTGGAAAAAAGTTATTGTTTTTGTAAAAGACTGTCCGTTTGATACTGGGTGGTCTTCCGAAATCGAGACTGAGTTCATCAAAGGTCTGAAGGTTTTTGTTTCAAATCGTTGTATACCGAAAACTTACAATGATTTCTGTATTTTATACCGATTTTTATTTGAAATCGAGCGACAGGCTCTCCGTTTTCATGTAATTAAACTACAAAGTTGTTGTTTACAAAAAAACGGACAAGAAAATAGGTATTTTTTTGCATTCCGCCTAATATATCTTTCACCAGAAACACAATAGAAATATGCATGTAACAGGAGATAACGCAGAATAAAACACGCTTTACGATGGTGTATTTATATTTTAGATTGGTGGACTGGTTCAAATTGTATTAGCGTTTAAACTCGACTGCACATACTTTCTGCGCCGACAGTAGGTCTCTACAATTAATTAGAGAAGCCAATATCAAAACCTTAATTTTAGATTAATATGAAATTTAAGATATAGGCACATACCTGTTTATTGCAGTACTGGCAGAAAATAATCTTGCCATCAAAAGTCATCCCTGGAAATTGTACAAGCCATTGTTGTATAAGCGCACTCTTAGATGATTTCGTTTTAGGCATGATGAACTATATTCACTTAAACAGATGTTCTTTCACTGGCGACTTGACACAGTATGTCGCTTCTTACTACCTGCTCCTTGTTCTTCCTAGATAATCCTCCCCCTCACCCCGTCACTCGACACATTACGTCCTTGACTACCTGCTCGTTGTTCTTCTGAGCTAATCCTCCACATCCACCCTTCACTCAGCATTCCTTTGGTGACAGTTGTCTGGGAAGAGCACATTTCTGTGAAAAACCCACCCTCTGCTGTTCTGCTCGTTCCAGGGATGTCCATTGTGTGATTGTAAAAATTACAAAAGTTGAATTTTATTTTAAATGTAGAAAATAGGTATTTTTAGGCACTAAAATAGTAAAATAGGCTCTAAAGGTCCAAATAGGCATGTTAGGGCACTATAAAACTCTATTAATGTAAGGGATTTATCATGAAACGTCAAGATATTTTAAAAAAATCATGTTATTTCGTAAGGAACGAAATAGGCATTTGCCTTAAAATCCCAGGTCTAGTTATCAGGCTAAATACTGTACTATCGTGTACAGAGCCTAGCCAACGTGCAATTTTGTCCCTCATAAGGAGCTCTGAATCACAAACTGTCTGGATATTTAATGAAAAATATCCTTTCCTGTTCCTGTATGTTTCTCCCTTGGCACGACCAGGAGACTGAATTGAAATGTGGCTGCCAAAACACGTAGAACACCAGGAAAATTAGCATTTTCAAAGAAAGATAGTATATTGGCTTTCACGGCCAGTGAATTAAAACTCAGCAATTCTTTTAGGTTTGTGCCCTGTCTTGTGTGGGGTTTCGCCTTGCATCATTAGATTACATGTTATTCTGCCCGAGGGAAAGGTTTCTTACTTACTGTTGCCTTAGATACTCTAGCTTTGGCTCCTATAAAGGAATTAAAACAACCCTGTTGCATAAAACTTGATTGCAATAAGAAATTGCTGTGTGGGTGAGAGAGGATTTTTTTTTCCAGTGGGGTATTCTAACCTGTCTCGAATTTATTCTCACACTTTCCTCACAACTCATTTGGACAAACAATATCTCTCCAGAAACTTATTTTCAGACATTTGCAACATGCCATTAGACCTCCTTGGCAAGAATTTTTGTTCTGTAGCATTATTCAAATAGTCCAGAATAACTGAGCACGAAACGCATATTTGCTTGCAGTCATTTTTAGCCTATTTTCAATTTTGGAAAAAAAAAAAGGCTTATGAGATCACCTTTTGTTCGTGTGCGTGTGCGTGTGTGTGTGTTTGTGTGTGAGATGTGTGTGGGTGTGTCCCTAATAAAATCTAAAGGGCTGGAGCGATTTAAATGAGACTCGGTAAGTTCATAGCACTACTCCGGGCGACCCCGACCGTGCCCTTCAAATTTTGTTTCGTCTCAGCAATCCAACATGGCGGCTGTGCGAAATATTTCAGCAGCATTCAATATCTCCGAAACTATTCCCGATATCACCTTGGAATTATTTACGGTGATAAAGGGAACTACTAGAAGTTCACCTACGTGACTTTTGAAAAACTGGTAACTACATAACCAACATGGGGGCCACGCGACTTTGCGACTTTTAAATAGACGTTTCTCGCGATTTAACGAACCAAACGCAATAAAACTTGGTACAGTATATGTTTATACACATTGTAATGCACCGATATCTAACTTCGTTGAATTGTTTACTTAACCACAAGATGGCGGATGTGCGAAATATTTCACCGGCATTCTATAACTCTGAAACTATTAGCGATATCACCCTGAAATACGGACGGAGATAAAGGGCACTACAGTAAGTTCATCTATAAGACTTTCAAAAACCAGTTAATTACAAAACGAACATGGCGGCCAAGCGAATTTGAAAATGTTATTAGACCTTTCTCGCGATTTAATGTTCCAAACGCAATGAAATCTGGTACAGGAAATGTTTATACACATTGTATAGCACTGGTATCTAATTTAGTTCAATTGTTTACATAACCTCAAGATGGCGGCTGTGCGAATTTTAAAATGAAGTTTTTATTTCTTGTGTCGTAATCATGCGATCGAAGTGAAAGTTTGAATAATGAACCTACGCAATAATTTTCCTTTAATGGTACAAGACTCTATGGCCTATACATTTAACAATCCAACATGGCGACCATCCGAATTAATTAGACGGCTCTGAATATCTACAAATATATTATAGCAATCAAACTGATTTTTTTAATGTTCATAGGGGCTATGAACATAAGCTCACCTATGGGACTTTAAATAACCTGGTGATCACAAATCCAACATGGCTGCGACGCGAATTATAAATATTCCCATGGACGTTTCTCGCAATTTAACCATCCAAGTGAAGTGAAACTAGATACAGTAAATCATTATACGAATGTTAATCCACTGGCATGTAATTTATTTCAATTGTTTCCATAACCACAAGATGGCAGCTGTGCGAAATTTTAAAATCTCCTTGTTACTTCTTGTGTCCTAATCATGCGATTGAAGTTTGAATGCTACACTTACACAATAATCTTCATGTAACAGTACATAACTCTGGGACCTACATATATAAAATCCAACATTGCGACCATCCGTAATATTTAGTCGGTTCTCAATATCTACGAATCTATTACAGCAATCAAACAGATTTTTTTTAATGTTAACAGTGGCAGTTAAAATAAGTAGGATATATGAAAATAGGCTGTATAGTTTTTCACGGAACTACTTGTTAACAGTAGGCTATGTTAAACTCCTAACTGAGCAAGAATGGGATGTTAAAATTACGGATAGGTTAACGATTTGTTAGCAGTAATGTTGACTGATGGAACACAATTTCGCTAACATTTCCGTTAAATTACTTTAACGTGTCGTTAAAATTTTAACGAATGTTGATGGAACTGGCCCTTAATATTATTAATATTTTCTTTTTAAATCGCTTATCCTCCCAGCTCTGCTTCACCCATGAACTCTGCGAGGAATCTTTCCTCTCCCAACGCAAGGACGTTGTCTGGGCGCTGAACACACTTAGTCAGCAGATACAACTGGGGATGCCGACAGGTGACTGCTAACTTGAGTCTAATTAGGGAAGGGTTAGGGAAGGGATTTTGGAAATAAGTTGCTTCTGGACCTGTTGAAAGGAACCGTCCTGGCATTTGCCTGGTGGTGAAAATGGGAAACCACGGAAACCATTTTCAGGATGGCCGAGGTGGGATTCGAACCTGCGTTCTCCCGATGCCAGTAAGGCAATAGGTACCGCATTAGCGTTGTCGCCACTGTGGCTGGTAATGATAGTAATAATAATAATAATAATAATAATAATAATAATAATGATAATAATAATTATACCTCAGACACCATCCGGAAAAGAAGGGCCATGTTATTTGGACATAAGTTATATACAGAATGGACCAGGTAGATTAACCAACCGGATAATGACATTCTTTGCGACCAGGAAAACCACAGCTCACTGGTATCAGGAGGTGAAGAAGGACCTAGAAGATATGGCAACATCTGAAGCTGAAATCAGCAACAGGGAAACATACAAAACCAAAATTAAGAATTTCACGGGTTTTAAGAGTCATCCAACATCACGGATCCAGGCAGCACGGACGGAAAAAAAGAGGAGAATGCAGAGCGATAGGATGAAGGAGTATTGGGCAAAAATAAAGATCCAGAAGCTGAAATCAAATTAAAGTGGTTCACAGTCGGCCTAAACGACAGAAGATGAAAAAATGATGAGATTTTGGGAGAATAAAAATCAACATAATGAGCTAAATAAGCCTTTGTCTGGAGCGTGGCGCTCTATGGAAGTGAAAATTGGACTGTTGGAACAGTAGAAAAGAGGAGAATAGAAGCGTTTGAAAGGTGGTGTTACAGGAGAATGATGAAGATCAAATGGGTAGATAGGGTTACAAATGAAACTGTATTAAGACGAGTGGGAGAGAAGAGATTTTTTTTGGTGACTGCTAATGAGGAGAATATATAGGTTGGTAGGACACATACTAAGATACTCAGGACTTCTAAAATAGTAAACTTAATTATGGAAGGAATGGTCGAGGACAAGAACTGTAGGGATAGACCAAGGTTAGAATATGTTAAACTGATTGTCTCGGATGTAAGGTGTGGTAGCTATGTTGAGATGAAACGATTAGCTCAGGGCAGTGAGGCATGGAGGGCTGCATCAAACCAGTCAAAAGACTCAAACACACAAGCTCTAAATAAATCTTGTAATCACGAAAGGTAATACCGAGATCTTTTACGTGGTGACAAATCACTGCTCGAAGTGCCGTGGGTAATTGCCGCCCTTCAAAAATCCGACATTCTCCGCGGGGAATCGAACCCATGATCTGGGGGGATTATGAGGCGGACACTTAACTACTGACCCAATCTCCGAGGAAGTTACTTCGTCCTAATATTCACCAATTAAAAAGAACGAAAATTATGCAATAATCGGTAACGTTTGCCAGTAACTGTCTCAAAGCCACACGTGAAAGTGCGTGATGTAAGGAAAAATAAATTAAAATGTTATAATACAGGGAGGGTGCGCCCCGATAAACACGGCAAGCTAACCCGGCTTTGACTGGCGCAGATCGCGGGCGCGCGTTCACGGCTCAGTGGTGGTTGGCGTGCACTTTTACACTTTTACCAAAAGTGTTCAATAATGTGTACTTACAGTGCTGATAGCCGATGCTGAAACTATTCTCCCTCTCTTGTAACATACACCTGACATCTTCTGATGAAAGAATGGACAACATTCTGAAGTTCCACAGCAGTGATGGATTCGATTTCATCTCTTATGTACCGTTTAAGTTCAGTTCACAGTAATTACAATACTCACTAAACGTGCAACACTAACGTCTAAGCTTTGCAGATACACGTCCATATGAATGAGAAAACACGTGTGAACTAACGATATGAGTCAGCGGAGTGGGGTATTGCGAGGTTCTCACCTGGCCAGCCGGCTGAGTGGACTGCGGCATTTGGCTGGCCAGGTGCGGACCTCATAATACCCCACTCCACTGACTCATATAGTTTGTGAGTTATCTGAAACAAGACGAACATTTTGAATCATGTTTCCAGGAAGACCTATGCCAAACGCAAGTTCAATTAGGAGGCTCGCTAAATGATTCAAGAAAACTGGCTCCGTAAATAATAAAAAAGTTAACAGACAAGAAAAATTACATGAGATCGTTGCCCATTCTATCATCAGAAGATGTCAGGTGTGTGCTACAATGGAGGGCGGACATTTTCAGTATCGACTATGAGCACTGTAAGTACACATTATTGAACATGTTTGGTAAAAGTGTAAAAGTCGCGCCACCAACGGCTGAACCGTGTACGCGCGCCCACGATCTGCGCCAGTCAAAGCCGGGTTAGATTGCCAGGTTTATCAGGGCACACATACTGTAGATAATGACCCTGTAAATAAAAAAAATTAAGAGTATAGAAAAATCCACAGTTCTAGCCCTGCAGGCAAGCAACTCAATGTTGGAAACATCCTGTTAGACTACATGTTCATCCCGATTGCCGACTGGAACCTGGTTCATCGCTGAATCTTATTGTTGGCGCATTTATAATTAATTTTCGTTGTTCTCTTCACTTTTCCAAACGTAAAGGACACACTAAACGCTTCTTACGAGGTGCGGGCATGATGGCACGCGGTAGACTGATGATTGTTCACCGGAAACTCAACCATATCCAGTCGCTTAGATTAGAAGTTTGCCTTTTCTACCACTACGAGCGCCAGTGTGAGTCAATGAAACTCAACCATATCCGGTTGATTAGATTAGCAGTTTGCCTTTTCTACCACTACGAGCGCTAGTGTATCAATGAAACTCAACCATATCGGGTCGACTAAATTAGCAGTTTGCCTTTACTACCGCCACGAGCGCTAGTGTGAGTCAATGAAACTCAACCATATCCGGTCGATTAAATTAGCAGTTTGCCTTTTCTACCACTACGAGCGCTAGTGTATCAATGAAACTCAACCATATCGGGTCGACTAAATTATCAGTTTGCCTTTACTACCAATACGAGCGCTAGTGAGAGTCAATGAATCTCAACCATATCCAGTCGATTAAATTAGCATTTTTACTTTTCTACCACTACGAGCGCTAGTGTTTCATTTTTTTTTTAGCGTATGGCTTTTATTGCCGGGAGTGTCCGAGGACATGTTCGGCTCACCAGTTTTGTAGCTGCTTCGAGACGGACACCCAATGGGTGAGCTACAGGTACCGTTGGGGAGGGAAGTTGGAATGTAAGGACGAGGAGTTGGAAGGTAGCGGCTGTGGCCTATAGTTAGGGACCAACCCCGGCATTTGCCTGGAAGGAAGATGGGAAACCACAGAAGACCATCTTCAAGGTTGCCGGCGGGGGGATTCGAACCTCCTCGCCTTCCGGATGTGAGCGACTGCCAGCAGTCCTGCCGTAACGACCACGGCTAACTCACCCGGTAGTGTTTCAATGAAACTCAACCATATCGGGTCGACTAAATTAGCAGTTTGCCTTTACTACCGCTACGAGCGCTAGTGTGAGTCAATGAAACTCAACCATATCCGGTCGATTAGATTAGCAGTTTGCCTTTTCTACTGCTACGAGCGCTTGTTTCACTACTTCCGGTGTGAAGCACCTGAGGGTATTGAACCAAGGAACACATTAAAGAAAGAATTATGTAAATAAGTTAAATTGGTTAGGATTTGGATCAAAATGAAAACGAGTAAAGAAAAAAGCGATATGAAGTTGTTTTTTTAGAACTGCTTTTAGTTTGGAAGTAATTTTTGAAATTTGTTTTTTTAGTTTGATAGAGCTCTGCAAGATTCACAATTTGAAACCTTTCCGGACCCTTTAGGCCTTCAACTTTTGGCCCAATTAAGGAAATTGCTTAGTTTACGTTTACTTAAAAATGAAATAGAAATATCCTATAGCTTATAATAATAATAATAATAATAATAATAATAATAATAATAATAATAATTTTTTTTTTTTTTTTTTTTTTTTTTTTAGGGGAAGAAATGCATTTACGCACAGAGTGTCGGGCTCCTGCTACTGGGTAGCAGACTACCGACTAAAACTCCCCCTTTACTTCTGAACACTAGCCTGGAACCGTTTAGCACATTACTTCAGGCTAGAGTCATTTTATATTTGCCCGTAGGGCACTCTTCCGTAATGAATTATCTTCAGTGGCGATCCAGATCCGTCTTCTTTGTTCGGAGGATATCTTCAACAAAACTTGCTACAAGTTTCCAATGTTCTTCATTTTGTAGCATTACCGCAACAATATTGTCAGGAGATATCTCTACATCAATTTCATCTTGAAGAGACTGCCTACTTTGGACCCACCGTCCACAAGAGAAGAAGGTGTGATTAGCACTATCTACCTCATTAACACAGTAGATACAATCTGGTGAATCCACTTTCCCCATCTTCTTAAGATAAGAACTGAAGTACCCATGGCCAGTCAAAAACTGAGTGAGATAAGAACCAACCTCACCATGTTTCCTCTCTGTCCAAACCTGCACCTGGGGTATCATTCTCCTAGTCCACTGGCTTCGGTGTCCTTGCTCCCATTTGATCTGCCAATTGTGAAAGGTTTGTGCTCTTGCTGTTCGTCTTGCATTTTGTAAACCTACTTCCGATTTCCTCCAGTAAATGTACTTGCGTTCTTTCGCTAGAAAAAAAAATGGAATTATCCCAGCAATAACAAGAACTGCTTCTTCAGATACCGTGCGATAAGCAGATGCCACGCGTAAAGCACCCCGCCTCTGCACTTGTGCTAGTGACTTTCTATAAATTTCCTTATCCAGGGCATCCGCCCATATTTCCGCTCCATACAGCAGAACTGAATGGATGGCTGTCATCAGTAATCTCCTCTTACTAGATTTTGGCCCACCAACATTGGCCATTAGCCGACTGAGAGACGTTACTCCTCTTGCCGCCTTATCCGCAGTCCGTCTAATTTGTTCTCCAAAATTCAATTTATTGTCGATCATGAGGCCCAGATATTTTGCTGCTGGCCGCGTCTCTACTTGTATGTCTCCTACCTGTATTGGGAGTATTGTCTGAATTCTCTTCTTTGTTAGGACTACAATTTCTGTCTTACTAAGCGCTAGAGACAGACCATGTTCCTCCATCCAACTATTGATTGTACGCATTACCATATTGAGTCGCGACTGTGCCTGCTCGACACTTCTTCCTGCTACAAGAGCAGCAACATCATCTGCATAACCTACTAGGATAGTTTCATCAGGGACTTCAGATCTCAGCAAGCTATCATATGTGATATTCCATAGATCTGGTCCTAAAATCGAACCCTGTGCTGCTCCGGCTGAGACCCGTACCCTGCGTTGTCCTTCTGTCGTGTTATAAATCAACGAACGATCTTTCAAGTAGGAATTTATCATCCGTAAGAGATAATTTGGAACATGAAATGTATTCTCCAACGCATTCAGCATGTCACTCCACTTGACAGAGTTGAATGCATTTCTTACGTCAAGAGTAACAAAGAGAACCACACGACGAGAGTGGTGATTGTAATTCTCCGCCCGCTGGACAGCTGCAACAATTTCTTGTATCGCATCCAGGGTCGATCTTCCTGTTCGAAATCCATATTGTCTTGGTGATAAGTCGCCCGCTGCCATGATCGCTTGGCGCAACCTGACCCTCAGAAGCTTCTCAAAGAGCTTCCCTGTTGTATCGAGCATACACAGAGGGCGGTATGATGATGGTAAATCCGGGTCTCCCTTACCCTTATTAATGAGCGTCAGACGACAGACCTTCCAGCAGATGCTGAACACTCCTGCTCTTAGACACTCGTTGAACATTCGTAATATTAATTGTGGATGTAACTCGATTATTAATTTGAGAATCTCATTTGAGATGCCGTCAGGACCAGGGGATTTTTTGCTTCGCAGAGAATGAGTAGCCCTACTCAACTCATCCTCAATAAAAAGAGGAATTTCAACATCTACATCGAAATTCGGCTCAGGGATTGTTGGATGTGTTGGGAAAAGAGTTTGGACAATAATGGCCATACTGTTTGCATCCATGACGCACGGTGTTCTTTGTGACCCAAGCTTCTTTCTGACAATTTTATAACCCAATCCCCATGGATCAGTGTCAATATCCTCACATAGCTTCCTCCAGCTCTCAGCTTTGCTTTGATTTATGGTTTTCCGAAGTAGCTTCTTTGCATCTCTATGTTCGGCTGATAAGGCATTGGCATCATCCAGATTTCTTGTCCGTTGTGCAGCACGTCGGAGTCTAAGGCAATTCCGCCTCAATTCTGCAATTTCATGTGTCCACCAATATGCAGGGCTCTTCCGATGGTGTGATCTTAAACTTGGCATTGAGGTATCACAAGCCAATGTAAACAGATTCATAGTTGAGGAAACGAGATTCTCAACATCAGCCTCTCCGTCAGGCTCCATATCCTCAATTAGTTCTACACCACTGGCTAACGCCTCCTTAAATGCATCAAGATGGATCTTATTCAAATTCCATCACCGTTGTTTCTGAGTAGATAAGTTCTTCCCACTTATATTACTGCACACATCAAAATTAATATACTGATGATCACTACCAGTGTAGTCTTCTATAACCTTCCATTCCTTGATGTGTGGTACTAACGTCTCAGAAGCCATGGAGATATCCGGAATGGTCTCTGTATAACCCGGACGCCGAAAGGTTGACACTGCGCCTATATTTAAGATCAAAAGCCCTGTCCTTGATGCCATTTCCAGAATGAACTTACCTCGGGAATTGGTATGTGGCATACCCCATTCCACTGCCCTGGCATTGAAATCCCCAGCTACAATGATTGCTCCAGTTGTATTAAGAATGGCATCTTCCAGAGAGTTGACTGATGAAATTTTCCCATTGTTTCATTTGGAGTAAGATAGACACTAAAATAGGTGACTCCTCTACTCTTTAACCAAACGAATCCCTTCCCGCTCCCATGTTCTTTAATTGGAATTTTTCCAGGGTCTAAGATCCAAATAGCAGAGGTGCCTAATTGATCTCTAAGCCAGAGAGGTGACTTTTTATCTTGGTACTGTTCACTAATTAACAGCAGATCAGCTTGTTTCTCGGCAGCTAGCTGGTACAACAGATGATGGGCTGTTCTACTCCTTTCTATATTAGCTTGTAGAACTCGGATCATTTTCGTTTCAGGTACGTCGCTTTCTCCAGGGCCTCTCGGAACACCTTACATTGGCCCGATCCGGCCACATGACACAAATCCTGCTGCGTAACGCCCCTCTCCTCGCATAAGACACACTTCTTTGGGTTGATGCAATCCTTGGCTTTGTGATCATTCTGTCCACAGTAGAAGCAAGACTTGCTTCTGTCAGGGCCCTCACAAATTTTGGCTATATGACCATAACTAAGGCATCGGTAGCATCGAAGAACTGATATTCTCCGCCTCACTCTACAACTGATCCATCCTACTTGAACCAAGCCTTCCCTTAGAAGATCATTTGCAGCTTTTTCTGGCAGAGTTATAACAGCCATTCTCTGTTTCCGACTGTTAGTCTGCGTTACCATAATCCTCAGACCATCCGGGGGTTCTTTAATAATTTCCTTAATGGACTCTAAAACTTCATCTTTGGTCGTGAGAGCATCAAGATATCTAATCTCAATTGTCACCCTCGGCTCAAGACTGCTTACTGTCGCATCTTGTCCCAGGATATTCTTCAATGAGTCGCTAAATGCCGCATTATCTCGATTGCTTTTCCCGAGAGTAACAAGAACTTCACCGGCTCTAGTCTGGGTTATAGACCTAACTTCCGTTCCTGTGTCAGCAGGATTTGCCTTTTGCCGAATCTCCCGTAACACATCGGCATACGACTTGCCTTCTGCTGGCTTAATTAACACAGCTGGCAGTCGAGACTTTGTTAGTTGCTTCTTGAGCATTTGACTCTGTCTCTTGCCTGGAGAATCTTCCCGCTGTAATTCAACCTGCATTTGATTCCTTTTCTCTCGTGGTTTCTTCCTGGACACAACCTTAGTCCATGACTCTACTTCTCCTCTTTCCGTTTCTTCCCTTTCTCTTTCGTCATCAAGAGAGTTTGATGCTTGTGCTCGATCAGTTATTGTGGTTTCGTCGACTTGTTGTTTCTCCTTGTACCTAGCATTCTTACAGAAGACAATGCTGTCAATGGCCTCCTCCATCTCCACAATACCATCCTTCACATCCTTGGATATGTTTTTCTGTTTCGCCGCAGCAAGCTTCATCTTTTTAATAATATTATAGCATTTCTGCAATGCCTCTTCTTCCGTTCTCCTCAGTTTGTCAAGATGTTGGGATGGGAGAAGTATTGTATCTTCCGCAACTGCCCCATCACTCGATGACTCTCCCGTTATATTCACCTTAGACAATCGAGGCCATACCTCATTTTTCCAGTTCGCATCTCTTTCTTGGTTCGTTAGAAGACGATTCATATTCCGAAACTGGTAAAGCGCAGGTCAGGCCAGTGGTGTGGGAAGAAAAATAGCCCTGACTCCAAAGAGTCCAGACCCTCCCTCTATTATCAAGCTCGTACCCAAGGTAGCGGGGCTCTAATGGCCGCCGAAGTAGGCCAGACCGTCTTACTGCCCCCTGACGACGGAACCTATAGGCTCTGTTGACTATACTACTAATCTAAGCTCAGATGGCTTTGGATAATACGATTAGATTACGTCACTTCCTGTCACAGAGGAAACTTCATGCTCTATGGGCTAATAGTACACGATAAAACGTAACCCCAAAATCACGTAACAAATCCAGTCTACACTCGATGAAGTTGATTTGAGGAATAGAATTTAGTGAGCACCGTATGTTAAACTATGAACTACGATACACACTGACCTGTTCCCAAGCTGGAATACAATTCTCACTTCCACAAATAACATTTCTTTCCGATAAATACACCAGTACCACACAAGCACACTGTATGTCAAACATAATAATAATAATAATAATAATGCAAATACTCAGCAATTTTTCTAGTTTTATAGCGTGTCTTGTGTGGGGTTTCGGCTAGGAACACCAAGATGGATCATCAGCGGGCTCTTGGTGTCCGTGCCCGGAGGCCCACAAGAGTAGCGAACTACTTCCCTTTTTATGAAACGCACCTGCGCCTTTTCACTGCGAGAGCGGACACAAAGAGCCCGCCGATGAGCCAGCTCGGTATTCCTAGACGAAACCCCACAACAAGGACTGCGATAGACTTGGAGAATACCAACTTCAGCATAACTAAAGAATGGCAAGGAAGGCAGGATACTAGGCCTGGATCAACATTACCACGCATTGGATCATCGCTGCCACCTGGATTTGAGTTTCCTCGGAAAACATGGTCAACTCTCAACAGGTTTCGTACGGGTCATGGCAACTGTGCAGACTTCCATTACAAATGGAAAATAATTCCTTCACCTAACTGTGATTGCGGTGCCCCTAAGCAGACCATCCAGCATCATCCGTCATCACCAAGTGTCTTAAGAGAAAGTACAGTGGCAACGTCACTGATTACGCTCATGGATCACCAGAGACAATGACTTATAAACAGTAAACGATTTAGATATAAATATATAGTTTGTCTTCCTTTTCTAAATTAATTATCATTTCTGTACAATAATTATTGTATCTCTGAAGTCATACGCTAAATAAATCAACCCCACAAAAGACACGGCACAAACCTAGAAACATTCCTGAGTTTTAATTCACTGGCCGTGAAAACCAATATATCAATAATAATGTTCTTGGTTTTTACGTCCTATTTAACTACTACGGCCTTTAGCGACGCCAGGGTACCGGAATTTTGCCCCGAAGGGGATCTTTATCGTGCCAGTAAACCTTCCGACACGGCTCCCTCGCATTTGCGCACCGTCAAATGCTAGCTGACTGCACCAGGATTCTATCCTACAACCTTGGACACAGCAGGCGAGAACGTTACAGCTGAGCCACGCAGCCAGCCCATCCTATTGCTTAATACACTACTGTACAGTAGTTGAAAAGTTTTCATAGTAAAAGCATAGCGTATGAAAGAGGTTGCTGGTCGCTATCGTCACACCCAAAGAATTAATAGCTGTGATGAACGAACAAAAGTAGGCGAAATCGATGTAATAGATTGAAAGTTTTCTTGCATACGGGCTCTAAGCTGCAAATAAATAAATAAATAAATAAATAAATAAATAAATAAATAAATAAATAAATAAATAAATAAATAAATAAGTACACGGGGCTGAATGACCACGGAGTCAAAGCCCCCAAACTAATAAAAAAGAGCTCCATACAAAGACTGCGGAAGATAGCAGAATCAATCTTGCATACTCACGATCAAGTTGTGAGTCTGTACTCTCATTCTTGGGTCTTATTTCCTCATCATTAGGCGGCTTCGGTGGCGCAGTTGGTAGCATGCTGAGCTTCTATGCCCAAGGTCGCGGGTTCAAACCCGGCCGAAGTCATCAGGTTTTTCAAGAGCGTTAAAAATCCCTCAGTTTACCTTCCTTCGGAGGGGAATTAAAGCCGGCGGTCCCATGTTATATTTATTTATTTATTTATTTATTTATTTATTTATTTATTTATTTATTTATTTATTTATTTATGGCATGTAAAAGAACCTTCCAGTAATTATACTTGTGTGAAGATAAATTATAGGTTAGATTTGACTAACGCTCTTAGGTTCCAACGTTCGTCGCCAGGAGCCGACTCCGTTGGCATCTAGTAACCAAGCTAAGAACTATTTGTTGTTGACGGTGGCGTTTGGTAGCAAAAGTTGGAACTACTTTAAAATTGATTGTCTGCAGTCCTTACTTGAATTAAAAACATTTAACAAACACTAATCCAGCTATTACAATTAACACCGGTTATTATCAGACAGATTCTACTCTCACTCAAAGTACACGGGGCTACATGACCGCGTTGTCGCAGCCCCTAAACTGAGGAACCACCACCACCACCACTTCCTCATCATTGTAGAAAAATAGGCTGGTGAGACAGAATGGATGTTGTTGTTAATTTCGAGACATCTCGGTCATCAGCACCGTATAATTGAGTGTGTGCTGAAATTGTCTGATAACCTATATTTATGCAATAACTGTAAGTTATTTGTGCGCGTGCCTGTGTTAGGGAGAGGGAGGTGGTAGGTGCCCCGAGACTTGAAATAAGGTACTCCTGGCATTCGCCTGGAGAGATTGTGGAAAAACACGGGGAAAAACCACACACAGGAAGCCGCTATCAGCGTCGGGATCCTAACCTGTGTCCTACGGACTTGCTGCAGCTGCTATCGTGGCCGTGATGCACGCAGGCCTGACGAAACGGAGGGGCAAACGGGGCTATAGCCCTAAGGCCCGGAATGGTACAAGAGCCCCGAGTAGACAAATTCACTCATTTATTTTTCATAAAAATATGACATTTTCTCGCTGACGTATATTCATCGTAACTGAATCCAGTGAATAGCCCATTAAACGCTATCAAAACATCATAACATGAATTTTTAGCCTACTTTTCAAATTTTGCAAAAATGAGGAAAAAGTAGACTTATGAGATAGATCCGGGCAAATGTGTGTGTGTGTCTGTCTGTCCTTCTGTCTGTCTGTCTGTCTGTCCTTCTGCCTGTCTGGCTGTGTGTGTGTGTGTCCCCTATCAACTCCTAAACGGCTGCAACAATCGTAACAAAATTTGGTAGGAGTAAAGATCTATACTTGAATATCTCAATGCCGTATTTCAAAATGATGTCAGTGATACCAACTGCTGAAAAATCGCAATTGAAATTTGAGCTCCATGTTTGATATCTGGAAGGTATGAATGGGAGCTATTTCAAAATTGGCACATGTATAGATAATAATATTTAAGTTTAATTTCCAGGAGGCCATACATGGCAGTGTTGCCAAAATGATTCTAAGTCTGCTGATGGGTCTAATTTTTAAATGCATATAACTTCTACACTATCAATTGGAATTCAACCAAATTTCGTATCTGCTATGTGTACATAAACCGATATAACTGAGCGTATTCTTAAGAGCCATCAGGGCTGCCAACTGTTAATAAATGCTCTCAATTTCTTTTACCCAAATACCAATATATCAGAAAGTATGCAAGCCGACAGCTTTAAACTGTGCACACGTATAGTACCTGGCATTCTAGATTAATTTGGAGTAAGTAATATACGTCAGTGCTGCCAACTTGATTCTAAGCCTGCTGATAAGTCCAATTTTAA
Organism: Meconema thalassinum; assembly: GCA_946902985.2. NCBI lineage: Eukaryota > Metazoa > Arthropoda > Insecta > Orthoptera > Tettigoniidae > Meconema > Meconema thalassinum. The sequence goes on along the minus strand of OX336394.1, from coordinate 69,034,645 downwards.
AATGCATGTAAATACTATACTAACTAATGGATTTCATTCAAAATTGGCACAACAATAGATCATATTATTTCAGATTATTTATGACCAATACATACATGACATTGTTGCCAACATGATTTTACGCGTTTTGTTAGATCCAATGTTTATCTGCATGTAACGTCCATGCTATCCGTTGGACTTTAACCAAATTTTGTATTCTGTATCCTAAGAGATGGAACTAAGAATATATTCAGTCACCAGGGCTGCCTAATGTAGTGCTCTATTAGGCTTCTTTTATGCCAGGTATACAGTATTTCGAACTAATTAGAAATTTCGATATTACCAACTAAATTTCGTCATTATTATAGATAGATCCGTATAGATTAATCATTGGCATGAATTTTAAATTTTACGAAAAGTAGGCTCTTTAGTTCGTCACGGAACTTCTTGTTTAAATAACCATTATGTTTTTTATCTTGACTGCCAGAGAAATAGCAATGTTTCCAAAAAAGATGGTATATTGGCTTTCACGGCCAGTGAATTAAAACTCAGCAATTCTTCTAGATTTGTGCCGTGTCTTGTGTAGGTTTTCGCCTAGGACACCAAGCTGGCTCATCAGCGGGCTCTTGATGTCCCCACCCGGACCCTAACAGGAGTAGCGAATTGCGCGCTACCTCCCTTTTTATGAAGCGTACCTGCGCCTCTTTTCTGCGAGAACTAAAAGCTCAAGCGGCAATAACCTCCCTATGAAGGCTTCCAAAAGGATGGCATATAACATATAGTAAAATTATAAATACCTTCCAACATAAACAGCCGTATGCAACTCGCCTATAATTGTAATTAAGGCACTCATATACTCGTGTCTTAATTAATGTATTGCCATTATAGGTTCATTGCATAATGTACTATATTATTATTATTATTATTATTATTATTATTAAATACCGGTATTAAAACGTACAAAAAGATGTAAATTCCATTGAAATTTTCAAAGGTGGGGAGGGGGATTAAAATACAAATGCAAACTTGATACTTCCAGGATGTCTTGGGATGAACAAAGGTGGAGGGTCCCGCAAAACCCAGCTCTAGGGCCCATGATAGCTATACGGCCCTGCATGCACAAGCATGGTTACACCCTGAGACGAGGCAGAAAAGAGAAAGGCTATGAACAGCAACACTTGCTGGAACGAGCTGTTCTCCTGCTCTGCCCTGTGCTCTCCTATTATACGGGATTAGCAACCCGCCCCGGCTTCGCCCGGTATCTTTAACGGTTTACCCAGCGTAAGCTTAAAAGGCGCACAGACGGCAGGTCCCAGACGCAATTCAGAAAAGCCGAGGTGAACAGTGGAACTCCAAACACATATATTCTTCTCCGAAGTCTTAACTCGCCACGACTTGACTGTTTGATGCTGGCCGAAGATGGGGTGATAGGCTCGCTAGCTCGTAAACTCGTTCTGAAGCTAGCAATTTTAATTTCCACTGGAGATTGTTGAAAGAAATGAAAACGTAAAAGCACTTATAGTGGGTGTTGGATAAGAGATACAGATAATGCTGTAGCGAATTCTTTCGTAGAACTTTTCACGCTGAACAATTCCTTGCACTCATAGTATATAGATATATTTGACGGTTTACCCAGCGTAAGCTTAAAAGGTGCACGGATGGCAGGTTTGTCTTCGACTCGACTCACTTAAATCGTTACTGCTCGGCTTCCTTTGGTCATAAATGAATGTTTTTCTACAGAAACCTTCCTCGATAAATCCTTTACAGAATGGTGAAAACCGCATCAAAATCCATCCAAAGGTTATCGAGATTACCCGTTTACATACACGAGTCGGGGACTTTGTTTTATACTTCGTAGAGATGGTCTCAGATGAAATTCGATTTACTGTCTGTCCACAGTGTAATATTTATTTATTCATTCATTAATGTCTTCGAATATTCTCATACACTTAGCCACTCAACGTGTACAAATAAACAACCTCCTTCCACGACTCCGTATCTAGCTGCAGGCACTAGCCGTACAGCACTCCCAATGGCTTCGGTGGCGTAGTAGGTAGCATGCTGAACTGCTGTGCTCAAGATAACGGGTTCAAACCCGGCCGAAGTCGTCGGATTGTTTAAGAGCGTTAAAAATCCTTCAGTATGCCTTCCTTCGGAGGGGAAGTAAAACCAGCGGTCCCATGTATTAGATTTATGGCATGTAAAAGATCCTTCCACATACTAAACTTGTGTGAAGCTAAATTGTTAGGTTAGATTTCGTAGGAAAGCTCTATCAAAGTTCCAACATTCACCACTAGGTATCATTGATATCTGGTGGCGAAAGTTGGAACTACTTGAAATTGAACGGAACTTGTAGCTCACCCTTTAGGGTGTCCGCTGGAAGCATCTACAAACTCTGGCGAGCCGAACATGTCCTCGGACACTCCCGGCACTAAAAGCCGTACGACAAATAAATAACTGGAAATCTGACATGCCAGTAGAACAGAAGTAGTGACCTATGATTAAATCCCTGCGCGGATCCGGATATCCGCAAAACCTTCCACCATGTGGATGTAGTTTGCATGACTGTGCGGATAGTGGATAAGCTGCGGATAAGTTTAGAGTAAATTTGCGGATAGTTTTTAGAATGCAATGTTGAACAGGATTTTTAGCATATTTTCATTTATGAAACAAGATGTTCAGTAAAGAATATATAGCCTACTTTCTCCTAAATGCATGGGTATTGTTATAACTCTTTGTCCTTTTCAAGGAGTATAATTGATTGTTGGTTGTAGTAGCTTGTTGAAATACAACGTGCTATAGGGATACTAAATATGAATATGAGGTGCCCTTTGCTAGTGCTACCTCTGTAAAAAAAAACATTCAATTCGGTTTCACCGTGATTGAATTCATATGGGGAATCAATTTGCACACAAATAAGGCCGCTATCTGCAAACTAATGGGCTGATGACCTTGTAGTTCAGTCAAAAGATGCTTCCCACAAAATGGTATGTTGCTGCAAAATTTGGTAGAGATCAAATGATTAGGTTGATCATAATTTGATTTAAGCTTTGTACATTTGGGTGGCCACCATTACGTTTCCGTCAATGTGGCGGCGATATAAGACATGCCGACATTGAGGTGCCCTTTGCTAGTGCTACCTGTACCACATTTCGTTCAATTCGGTTTTACCGTATTTGAATTGATAGGGGGAATCGATTTGCACACATACATGGCCGCCATGTGCAAACTATTGGACTGATGTCGTTGTAGCTTGGTCAAAGAATGCTTCGCACATAAAGGTATGTTGTTGTAAAATTTGGTAGAGATCAGATGATTAGGTTGGTCGTAATTTTATTCAAGCTTTTTAAATTTGGGTGGCCACCATTACGCTTTCGTCAAGATGGCGGCGATATAAAACATGACACTGGAGTGCCCTTTGCTAGTGCTACCTCTGCACCAAATTTCGTTCAATTCGGTTTTACCGTGTTTGAATTGATAGGGGTAATCGATTTGTACACATACATGGCCGCCATTTGCAAACTATTGGACTGATGACCTTGTAGCTTGGTCAAAGAACGCTTCGCACATAAAGGTATGCTGTTGAAAAATTTGGTAGAGATCAGTTGATTAGGTTAGTCGTAATTTGATTTAAGCTTTGAACATTTGGGTGGTCGCCATTACGATTCCGTCAGGATGGCTGCGACATAAAATATGACACTGAGGTGTCCTCTGCTAGTTCTACCTCTGTACCAAATTTTGTTCAATTCGGTTTCACCATGTTCGAATTGATAGGGGGGGGGGGGAGGGGAGGGGGCAGACATTCAGAGTACACATACACACACACACACACACACACAGACTCACACACAGAGAGACATACAATTTTGGCCCTGTATGGATCTCATAAGTCTACTATCATTTTTTGCAAAAATCGAAAGTAGGCTAAAAATAGGCTTATGAGATCACCTTTTGTCCGTGTGTGCGTGTGTGATTCGTGTGTGTGTGTGTGTACCCCTAATAACTTCTAAACTGCTGGAGAGATTTCGATGAAACTCGGTAAGTTCATAGCACTATTTTGGACGACCCTGACCGTGCCCTTCAAATTTTCTTACGTTTCACCACTCCAACATGGCGGCTGTGCGAAATATTTCACCAGCATTAAATATCTCCGAAATTATTACCGATATGACCCTGGAATATTTTACGGTGATAAAGGAAACTCCTAAAGTTCACCTATCTGACTTTTGAAAACCTGGTAACTACAAAACCAACATGGCGGTCAAGCGAAATTGCGACTTTTAAATAGACGTTTTTCGCGATTTAACCAACCAAACGCAATACAACCTGGTACAGTATATGTTTATATACATTGTAATGTACCGACAACCAAATTCGATCAATTGTTTACATAACTTCAAGATGGCGGCTGTGCGAAATATTTGACCGGCATTCTATATCTCGGAAACTATTAGCGGTATCACCCTGGAATTTTGTACGGAGATAAAGGGAACTACTGGAAGTTCATCTTTAAGACTTTCAAAAACCGTTTAACTACAAAACGAATATGGTGGTCAAGCGAATTTGAAAATTTTAAATAGACTTTTCTCGCGATTTAATGATCCAAACGCAATAAAACTTGGTACAAGGAATGTTTGTACACATAGTAATGCCCTGGTATCTAATTTAATTCAATTGCTTACATAATATCAAGATGGCGGCTGTGCGAATTTTAAAATTAGGTTTTTATTCCTTGTGTCGTAATCATGCGATCGAAGTGAATGTTTGAATAATGAACCTACGCAATCATTTTCCTTTAATGGTACATGACTCTATGGCCTATATATACAGGGTCTTTATATTTGCTTGGCAAGGACATTCTCGCTCACAGGCTCTGCCAGTGACTGCTCAGTTGCCCGATGCCACGTACGCGTATTTACGGCAGAATACCGTGCTTAAAATCAGTATCATGCAATTTTACTCACCATGCTTACAGTAGATGCTGAAAATGTTCCCCATACGCTGCCAAACATAATCGGCATCCCCTTATGAAGTTCCCGGTTAATCCGGTTAATTTAGCTTCAGTAAGGAAATAACGCCATTCACGTCATTTTTATTGTTTACTGAACCTGTACGTTTGAATCTCAAATTAGCCAGTTGTTTTAATGTCCGATTTATAGGAATGGGTCTCCCTGGAAATTTCAGTCGAAACTTTTTTCTTGTTCTAGCGCACGATTTCCTGCATTTGATGTACGTATTGAGCAGATATAGCCTACACGTTCAAGTAACGAATATTTCACACAAGGCATTACAGCACTATACACTCTCACAATAAAACAACTGGCTATACGAGATTCAAACTTACAGGTTAAGTAAACGGTAAAAATAGACGTAAAAGTCATCATTTCCTTACTGAAACTAAATTAACCGGAGTAACCGGAAACTTCATAAGTAGAAGCTGATTATGTTTGGCTGTTGTTGTTCTTTGTGTCTTCAGTCTTTTGACTGGTTCGATGCAGCTCTCCATTCCTCCCTGTCCTGAGCTAATCGTTTCATCTCTACATAGTGAGCCCGAATAGCTCATGCTGGTGATAGCTTGTACGAGAACCATGGAATTTATTATGTTCGAGAATTATGAACGCATCCCAGATGCATGTCACCACATCAGATGTTCTTTTGACATTGTTAAGAAGCTATGGATAATTACACATCATGATTAAATAAATTTTCTTTATTGTGCAATCTTGAATTTATAATCAGAAGTTATACAGCATAATTAGCCAAATTTTCATGGGCTTACATTTTATTTATGGTTTACAACCAAAGGTATATCGCCGCAGACATGCGAGAGGAAAGAACTTAGTTGCTAAATGACTCGGAAGTGAGAGAACTTAGCACACCTACTTCCGTGAAGGATTGACTCTAATTTGTACTCGCATGGCGAGCACACGTCATTTTTGAAGGTCCAAGTTGACCTGGTATTAGCAACGTCGTTATCAGGAATCTGATTGTTTAACACGACTTCAGTATTTATTTCAGGACGAAGTGTGCGTGGGACGTGAAATAGTCTGCCGAAAATCGTTAAATTGTGATATCTTACAAAGTGTGAAGTGAACGACCACATGGTTGCCGCATGCTAAATGGCTGACCAGTGTGACGATAAGTGATTTGTGTACCAGTGATACACGAGTGAAAATCTAGTCGAAATATTCTTCAGTTCATTTGCAATATTATTGAGCCGTGTAAAGGCCGAAGTTAAAACGACCACGATTAAGCTGATGCAATCAGATAAAATATCTACCACGTGCGAAGTGTTAACTTCAGTGAAGGGACACGGGCTTTGTGTCCAAATCTAGCTTCTGTGATTAAGCAGACAAGGCCATTCTTTGAATATAGTCTGCTATCTGTAAAGTGTAAAAACAGTGAAATGAATACGCTAGAAGCAGTGTCTACAATTCTACGATTAAACCAAGATGCCTTCATTCAACCACGTGCTTAGGCATAATTGCACTGCTCTAATGATGAAGATGATAATGGCTTAAATACTTAATGGAAGGAACGCCTAACATCTAAGCCACACTACGACCATGGAAAAAGACCTGTGGATAACCATGCTTAGAGCCAAGCAGCGAAGATATCTGTGGATTACCAGGAGAAAAGGAAAAACCCCTCGATCCTTGTGTCTGGAGGAAGTAAACTGCAAATAGCTCTGAGTCATGATCTTATAATCTATTTATGTACGGTGGATGGTCATGGGTGGGGTAGTTTGTAACAGCCGTAACGTTATTGTCAGTCATCAAGGTAGGGATTTTCATTCTTTTTGACCACCTTCTATGGTGATTTCACGCTTCAAAATGCTTCTTTGCCTTTCGTTCCTGGACAGAGAGTTAGACACCGACTTGTGTGTTTTTCACACGGTGCAATTTTGTTTTTCAAAGGTAATTCCGCATAACGGAAGATTATTTCGTCATTAGTGACAGGGGCATTATTTTAATTCAGCTCCAGCTGATTATCTATTATATAAAACTAAGTGTCCTGACTGACTGACTGACTGACTGACTCATCATCGCCCAGCCAAAACTATTAAAGCTAGAAACATTAAATTTTGGGAATATGTTCGTTGTATGTCGAAAACGCCCACTAAGGAAGGGTTTTTGGATATTCAGTTTCTAAAGGGGTGTTAAGGGGGTACACCTGCATTTCATTGAATAACAATATCTCCGGATTGCTTTCATTGGGGGATTTGATACTCGGCATATTAACTCATCATTAAAAATAAGAAGATACGTGTCTGAGGGTTTTTCGATGTGGTGTATATTATGAGGTGAAAGGGGTGAAAAGTGGGGGTTGAAGGTTTCCTAACCGAGCGTGTATCTCTTAAACGACATAGGCGAGGAGTTTGGAACTCAGCGGAAAAAAATCAGCATAAAAAATAACAAAATATGTGTTTGACCGTTTTTTCATAAATCCAATATAAGGGGCCCATGGGGAGGGGTGAAAATATGGGGGGGGGGAACGTAATATGTCTGAGTGTAAAATTATACATGGCCTATGTTGTAGACAATAACACATTACATCTTTTTGGTCTCTTGCTATTTCATCATACGACGAATACTTAGGGAGTTATTAATGATTTTGTACTTTTTGGCCGGAATTTTCTAAGTCCCAGGAATGACATAAAAATTGATTCGAATGAAATTTCGAAAAATAGTTTTTAATACTTTTATTGTATTTTTCACGTCTTTTAGGGTACGAAACCAACATGATATTTTGATGTGTTTTTTTCGTCCCATGCATTTTTGGTTTCAGGTGATAGAATTATTTTCCACTAGGACCGATGCTTATCTCTTATATAAAAACAAGAGTCCTGACTGACTGACTGACTGACTGACTCATCATCGCCCAGCCAAAACTATTAAAGTTAGAAACATGAAATTTTGGGAATATGTTCGTTGTAAGTCGATCTATTATATAAAACTAAGTGTCCTGACTGACTGACTGACTGACTCATCATCGCCCAGCCAAAACTATTAAAGCTAGAAACATGAAATTTTGGGAATATGTTCGTTGTAAGTCGAAAACGCCCACTAAGGAAAGGTTTTTGGATATTCAGTTTCTAAAGGGGTGTTAAGGGGGTACACCTGCATTTCATTGAATAACAATATGACACGACTATGACGCGAGCGAAGCCGCGGGAACCTGCTAGTTTTTCATGTTTTCTGAAGTCCCCCTTTGGTAATTATTTTTGTACGCCACTGAACGTTTATTATTTAACATTTGAGGACGTATCGTTTAGACATGGGAAGTTTCCAGCCTGCATTGTTATTGTAAATTACATTTTTCCAAGAGTGAGCAGTTTGCCACCAGAATTAAGATGAATTCACATCGTTGTAAATGAGTCAAGCAATTCCTATTACACGATAATAGTATCATTTCAATTATACCCACCAGAGGTTAAGGTGTGAAACTTGTATAAATACTCATTTAAACGTGGCTAGTATGCAGTGCATATTTTATTGTGAGCTGCAGTGGTGATACACACTTCAAAGACTTTCAACTGGAGAGGGACATCTTTCCGTTACGTTTCTTTGGTTTTCAGAAGCCAAACATATCATTCTTATTGAAATTTATTCGTCTTTAACGACATTTTACCCTTTACTACATGTGTATTTTAATACAGAGTGATTGCTAGGATCACTCATAAACCTGTATTGTAAATCTAATGTGTTTTGAATCAGTGAAAGTCATTTCTTTGAGAACTCACTGACACGCTATAACGTGTATTATAGAGCGCTCGGAAGCATGAAGACAAATGCTAGCCAGTTTTCGCCTGTAACATAGGTTTGACAGTTAAGGCCATTGTTTATTCTCACTTTAAAATGAATGATTCTTTTCCGTGTTTTTGATACACTAAGTTGGGTTGGTTACCATATTTATTATAGTGTAGGCCGGCAAATGTATGTTACAGAACAATTTTGTCCAAGGACGAATGGTAACGGTCTCTTACGAGCACCGATTGTGTTATTGTTAACGTGCGAGCCATGTGTTCTTTGGTGAGGCGTACCACGAGATGGTAGCACGCTCATGCGAAACCTTGCATTTGGTCAACTATCTTAATAATAAATGGACTCATAAACCTACGACATTAAACTTAGGACTAAATCATGAACATCAATTTATTTCCTAAACCTACGATGCTAATACTACAGTTAATTTTTAATCGCTGTTAAATCTTGATCTTGTTTCTTTTAGTCGAGCGGACCAATGCATTGAGCTTAGTTTGTTCGTACTAGTAAACCTAGTAGCTGACACTGATAGACTTTTGACAGAGCTCGCACGCGAACCAACGTTCAGAACTTGTGGGCCGCGGCTCGGTCAGGAGAATGCTGTTCCTGAGCAGTTTGGATTCTCATGTTAGAAAACACTGATAGATGACGGAGGATAACAAACAGTTGTTCATCTGACTGTAGGCAGGAATAACAAGATGATTATTTGTGTGTTCAATTTATTTATTCATCGACATGTTATCCTACTCTTACCCTACTGTTTCTTGTAATGTAATATCTTTGTTGTTGTATATAATTGTAACATTGTACTGTAATGATGACTGACAATCATTAGATTTTGTTTAATTTGTTTATCACGGACGTCTAACGCCGTTGATCAGTTTAAAGCAGGTTGAGTTCGAATTCATTAAATTGTAAATGTAAATATGGGATGGTACCAGTCATTTAACTTTTCTGTCATGTTTGACATGTTTGCTGACCTGATGCCTTCTTCTCAGAAGCATAATTTATTCTTGTGTAACAATTTTATTGCGGTACCATTTCCCCAGCTTTGATTTTTAGTTTGTTGTATTTAGGACCTGTCGAGGGGGTTCTACGTTAAATTTAGGAGTTGTTTATTTTCTTTTGTTTATTAGCTACGGAATAGCCGTTTTTCCAAACCCTCCGACCGTAGGACAGGGTTTTGGCATTTAAAATAAACAAACCATGAGTATGTCTTAAGTCTGGATGTAATTATTTAGTAGTTTGACCTTTTGGGGGTGCATTTCTTTGGGTGTCTATGACAATCACTGTGATGGGAACCTGATCCTTAAGAAAGCAGAGTCTTGTGTCGGCTAGTCCCTCAAGGAGTGCATTCCGATCCTCTCCGGCAATGTGTCTCGAGGTAGGGGTCATCTGGGAGGCCACGTTACGGTTGGTGGTAACCAGGTAACCTCGTCCAACGGGCACATACCCCACCTACCTTTCTTTGGTGCCCAACGTTGTAGGCCGATGTGGACATGTACGCCATCAGATACATGTCATTTTTGAGAGGATCAAGTATTTTTGATTATTGTCAAATTGTCAGGACTATGACGAACTTTAGAGGTCGTACAGCCGCACAAAAGGTCACATGGCATTCTGTTTAGATATCAGACCATGGGGTGAAGTCTACTAAAGTTAAAATTAAGTTGAGGTATTTTATTTTGCCAGTACTTCATCCTTAGTAACTGTAACTTGTGTTTTGTGTTGCTTTGCTTTTTGTTAAATGTGAATGTCGAATCTTTTTTGTCGTCGAATCCAGCTGAGTTCTTGGGAGTTTATTGGAGTTGGCCAAGCTTTCCACCATGGCCATTCGTCCATAATGTAGAGTTCGCTGGGTGTAAGGTGTTTCTTCCTCATCTCATTAATTGAATTTGTGTAATGGAGGAGGAGCGGTTCCAAGCTTTGATGGACCAGATGTTGGCTCAACTTAACGCAAATATGGAAGCAAATATTACCATATTACGAGCTGATTTTAATGAAAATACAGCTACATTGAGAGGTGATTTAGATTTAGTCCGAGCAGATGTGACTAATGTGAATGGAACCTTAGGTAGAGTAAGGCGCAACTAAACTGATAATGTAGCTAACATAAATGAGGCTATGGCGACTAATACTGCCAACCTTAATGAAAACATAACCGCTAATGTCACTGCCATTAACACCACTATGAACACTAATGTTGCCACAATTAATGAAACACTAGCCGCAGTTAGGGCTGATATGACTACAAATGTTGCCAATATTAGGGGTGACCTTACCAATGTTAGAACAGAGTTAAACACTAATGTTGCTGCCATTAATCAAACTATTGATGACCATGTAGAAGCACTGAATGAATCCATTACCGTAATGCTAATGTTGAAAACACTGATGCTTTAAATTGTACTTTAACTCAAGTCAGAAACGACCTGGAAATCAATCGCGCAGAAGCAAATGCTAATCTTGTCGCAGGGTTACGTAAGGTTGATACACGCTTTGAAACCCTAGCCAATACCATCGATGCAGGTAGATTAGAGATGCAGACACGGTTAGATGCGATAGATGTCAGAATCGAAGAGGTAAGCGATCGTATGGACGAAGGTAGGAGTGAACACCAACTTGCGATTGCGACCGTGAAGGAGCAACTAGGAATTCGAGTATATGCTATTGAGGAGCGAATGGATGAAACTCAAACGGCCACCGAAGGGATCAGACGCGAAGTTGACTTGTCAGCGCTAGCATGAAGGTTATGAGGGGCGTAGCGACTGCTGTTCACAATAACATGAATACAATGGTGAAAGACATGGGACGTTTTCGTGAAGACTTAGCCGACAATAGTGGTACTATCGCGGAACTTACTGCTAACACGGAAGGGTTGAGAAGGGAAACTCATGAGAATTTGAAGGAATTGATGAGGGAAATAAATTCAGTTAAGAAGGACCAGGCTGAACACAACACTAACGTTGGAGATATTAAGAAGACCGTCCACGATGTTGAAGAGTGTCTCCGTGGAAAGATAGAGCGGATCGAGCTGCAAATAAACGCAATAGGTTCGCCAGGCAATCTTTCTAATTCGCCTGACATCCAAGATCTTGAGCAGCGTTTATTAGAACGGATTGAAGCTCAGATGAAATCCACAACATTCACAACTCCTCCGTTTATTCCAACAACATCACCGACAGTGAGACCACAAATGGTGATGACTGCTGAGGCATACCCAATAACAACCTCAGGACAACCTAGTACGTCACATTATTGGCAGTCACCACTGAATTCTACTTCCACCGTGGGAAATCCATTGCAATACAATTATCCCATGCCAATTACTACAACAGGATTATCTTCAATGACTTCTACTCCTAATGTCACTACTATGACAGGGAATTGCTATCCAACTGCCATGGAGCAACCTAGTCAATTAAATAGTCAAGCACCGATATTTACACCGACACGTAGTTCGGGGAATCAGAACGTGATGATCATACGTTCAAGGGAGGAACAACCTGCCCGATTCTCAGGAAGTTGAGGAGGCGTCACACCTGTTGAATTCCTGAACAATGTTGAAGCGTGTCTGCGTGATACAATGGTCACACGGGAACTTGAACTCCAGGTAATAGACCGCTTGATGGAAGGCCAAGCAAGAACCTGGTTTGGTGCTTTTAGTTACTCATTCACTGGTTTCCGTGATTTTAGAGAAGCATTATTGCGCACATATTTGTCTTCAGATATCCAGCAAGGGATAAGAGGCGAAATGTACACGAAGAGGTACAGCTCTACTCAGCCAACTTGCTATGCGAATTATTTCTCAACGAAATTAGCTAAGCTGAGATGCCTTCAACCCCCACTAACGGAAACTGATCTGATACAAACCATAATCAGACAATATCCCACAGATGTTCAACGAGTATTGATCTCCGCTGACGCAACGTCCTTTGTACAATGCGATCAGATCTTAAGAAGACTCGATTCGACCAACGAACAGTTTATTAGTCATCGACCTCGTGGTGAACCACGTAATGACAACAGACCGGCAAATCAACAAGTCAACATAACCACTGTTGACAAAAACAGTCAAACGCCTGAACCAATGCCCAATATGGGAACACGGTATCAGCAAGACAAATCAGGACCTGACCGGAAAAATTGGAACCGGCTACCGTATAATCGCAACTATGGTAGAAATGACAGGCTCAGAAACCAACCGTATTGGGAGCGTCGTTTTGAACGACCAAACGAAGATCAAGGAAATTATAATGACAATCAACGAAGTGATAACCAGAACCAATCCAGAGGTAATATTCGTCGAGATTACAGATACTCGGGGGGATATCGTCGAGAGAGAGATCCACGCAAACGGGAGATGGAAATCGACTGAGATTGGAGAGGAAGAGCTCAAAAAAGTCGAGAATATCTTCGTCAAACAAGAGAAGAGAGAGAGAGAAAACTCGAACGCCGAGGGAACCTCCAGAAGATCTCGATGAGATACGTTTAGACCCTAACCAACCTGGTACTTCAAATGGTGGGAAGGGTAGACAAAAACACGCCAAAATCTCAATAAGGTCTAAGGAGACGAGTTCCAAAGTAAGGGCTGTCATACTTCTTTGGGATCCCCTCCAAGAAGATCTACTTTATGAGAGGAAAACGACGAACGACGTACAACCGACGAGACTACCAGTTATATCTGCCAAAATTAATGGTTACCCTGTAACATTACTGATAGACACAGGAGCCATGATCAGTGTTCTGTCAGCAGATTTTCATGCCATTCTTAAGATCAACACCAAGTTGACTGAACTGCCAGTATCAACGGTAAAAGTGTGAGGGATTATCCCAGACAAGAGTGTCAAATGCACTGTGCAAGTATATTGTACCGTGGAGATTGCCAACCACGTGTTCTTACATCTATTCCTTGTTTTGAGAGGTCTACAATATGAAGCTATTCTAGGCGCAGACTTTATGAGGACACATGATGGAATCATTGATATGGGCCAGAATACCATTTGTTTCAAGCCATTTGATCCTATTCCTATGGATGTGCCTGAAGAAGATGAAGCTATGAATGCTAATATCTATGCTCAATACGCGAAACGCGGAGGGCATTGTGATCACTGAGATTAATGAAGAGAGCTCTGAAGCAGCTAATGAAGAAAACACTGATGAAGAGATGAAGAGAGCATCAAGGAAGAATGCGAGAATACCACTCAGGAAGACTCAGTGCAACCCATTGATGAAGCAATAGGACCAGAGAATGACTGGCATGCAAGAGCCTTAGAAAGTCGAGCTTACATCATGGAGTTAAATCGAAGAAAGGAATCTGACGATTCACCTCAAACTTCGAGGGATGAACCTTGCCAGAGTCATTGGATGACAGTTGTCATAGATGTACACAATGATGAGACGAGACCGTCGATGTCCGAAGTAGTGGTTTTGTACGGGTTCAGATACCACCTCCACCTCCCCACCTCACAAGATGGCGGCAGCCCGATATCTCTCGAACGCATGGTGGGATTTTGACAAATGAGGTGTCGTTGAACTCGGGCTAACACTCCCTTTCCAATGGACAACATATTTCAACCCCAAAAGTAATACCTACCCCTACTAGGGGGTGAAATTGTAATTTTTTAGAGAATCTCTCTTTCCAATTGCAACATGTGAGCGTATGAATGCCGATATGGATTTAAACGTTGTTCCACATAAAGTGCATGTGTACGGTGGATAGCCACTATGAATTAACATGCTTGTTTTTTGTTTTTTTACGCATGCCCACTCATGGCTTTTGTAAGAGGGTGGGGGAGTGGTTCCCTGTGGACGGGTTATTGTTGACAGGTCCTTGTTGACAAGTCATTGTTGACGGGTCCCTGTGGACTGGTCCTTGTTGACAGGTCCTTGTGGACGAGTCCTTGTCCCTTTGGACTGATCCCTTTGGACCGGTCCCTTTAACCTGGTCCCTATGGACTGGCTCATGAATTTATTTAAATTATGTCAAAGGGTCTAACTACATTTGTGTGTGTTGAACTGACGTTTTTCACCACTACTATAATGGGATAACGATATGAAAGGAAAGTGACGAAATACATGTGAACATACAAGGGATCTAACTTGGTGGATGGATGCGTTCTAACGAGTCATTTGTAGTTGAAAGAGAATAATACATGTTCTTAAATTGTTAAAACTGAGGAGATGGTACGTGCAGTAAGACGTCTTGTTACTTCCTGTGTCATATTACAGACATGACAGAGAGCGCGTAGATCTGTTGCTATTACTAACACTGCAGTAATTTGAAACCGCAAGTGTTCATTAAGACAATGGATGATGATCATGCAAAGTTAGCAGTTATTGGATATTACACAGGTGTTCCTTCCGGTGTCATGTTGCTGACATACCAGAGAGCGCACACTGCTGTTGCTATGACTGATGCTGCAGTAATTTGAAACCCCATATGTTGATTAAGACAATGGGTGATGATCATGCAAAGTCAGCAGTCATTGGATACCACACAGGTGTTCCTAGTGTACTTTGCACTCTCAACTGAATTGGGAAAGGAATTGCATTGATCTGCAAAAAACTGCTGACACGAGCGATGAGAGTTTATATAAGAGGGGTGTCATATATCTCCCTACTGTCAGTCTTTATTACTCGCTTTGAGTGAACAGTGCTCTATTACTGCTCAAGATTTGGTAGAAAATCATTAAATTATTTTGCAAGGTAAGTACTTATTATTAATGGATTGTAGTCTTTTATTACTAATTGATGTTGAAGTTATTGATTGGAATGTATTTATTGATTGATTAATTGATTGATTGATTTGTTTACAGATAATTGGGTACCTGTAGGATACCAGATTCCTACAATCTGTTCATTCAGTGACAGCAGTTGATCAATTATAAAAAGGTAAGTGCCCCCTCTAATAACTTTTAAACAGCTAGAGTATTATTTTCCAATGTTCACCACTACATGTCAGTGAAAATGGTATATTTAGCAGTAAAAAGTTGGAACTACTCGACCATGATGTGTAAAGCTAAATTTGTAGGTTAGATTTTGATTACCACTCTATTAAGTTCGAATGTTCATTGCTAGGTGTCGGTGACATAGGGAATATTTAAAGTCTTAACCTCAGTTCACTTAACTTTACCTAACTTAACCTTGTCATGTGACATGTTTTACAAGTTTAAACTTGTTTTAAGACTGACTATGACGTCACACTTAGGTCACTTAACTGGCGATCGCTGGTTTCCAATATATGACATGTTCTACAAGTTTAGACTTGTTTTAAGTCTGGCTATGACGTCACACTTTGCTCACTTAACTGGTGATCGCTGGTTTCTATCACGTGACATGTTCTACAAGTTTGGACTTGTTTTAAGATTGGTTATGACGTCACACTTAACTCACTTAACTGACGATCACTGGTTTCTATCACTCTATCATTTTCCAATGTTCACCGCTAGGTGTCAGTGACAGTGGTATATAGTAACCCCCAGTTAGAACTACATAAAGTTAGACTTGTTAGGAGTTCACAGATGATCGATTTAAATACCCTGCTATAACCATTGACTGGAATGTAATTAAACTATTTATATTGTACTTTTGTTTATCATTTATTAACATTTATAATTTCTTTCTTTTATAGGTAATTTCGAAAGGGATCATCATGTTCAAGTGTGGTGACTGTAAGAAACAGTTCTCAAGACCTGACAGCCTTCAACGACACGCAAATGTTAAACACGACATTAAAATGTTTGTGTGCAGTCATTGTGTTACCACATTTAACAGACAAGATAATCTTGCACGTCATGTAAATTTAATGCATATTAGTTCAGCACCATTTTCATGTTCAGTTTGTGAACTTGGTTTTTCTGCTGTAAAGCGATATCAATCCCACATGGTTGAAGTGCATGGTGAACAACAAGAATTAAAAACTGTAAAACCAACATCTAGCATGGAACCTTTAAATGAATGTAATACTCAAAAGCGTAAACGTTCTCAAGATTGTGAAAATAGTTGTGCATCAAAAAGAAAGAAGAATGGTGAACCTTCAATAACACATTGTGATGTATGTAATATTGATATACCTTCTTCAATCATTCATGGACATTTACGCAGTATTCAACATAAAAATAACACTTGCCATGAAAGAAATTCTGGAAATGTTCAGCAAATTGGTAGTGCATTTAAAAGTCGAATTGCTAGTTATAGACTTCATAGTGAAGAAAAAAAAACTCAAAGTATTGAATCATTTTTAAAAAATGTTCAACCTACTGTGTTTGGCTTGGTAGGTAATGTTTTATTAGAGCATAAAACATTTAAAATGAATTTTGAACTTTTTGGCCTCTATGTAAAAACTGGGAGCGAAGGTGAAATTACGGATATCAAATCTTTTAATACAAAAAACGTAATTGTTAGTGAATCAACTAATATTAGTGATATATATCAAAATATTTCAAGTGCTATCATCGTGAAGAGTGAAGAGTTCCAGGAAAGGGAGTCGGGCTGGGCATTGGTTGAAGTACTTTATTTAGAAACCAACATGAATAAATACAACCCCCTTCGAGCATCATCATACGTTGATTTGCCAGGATGGATCAAACGTAAGCACGCTTGTGTAAACGTTATGAATAATGATGACGCATGCTTTGCATGGGCTGTAACCTCAGCTCTCCATCCAGCAGTGAGGGACACGATGAGAACATCATCTTATCCTCACTATTCTTCAGTGTTAGATTTAAAAGAAATGGAATTTCCTATGGCGATAAAAGACATTCAACGTTTTGAAGAGCTGAACAATGTAAGTATTAATGTTTATGGAATTGAAAATAAGAGTATAGTTGGTCCTCTATATTATACTCAGGAAAAAAAGGATGCTCATGTAAATTTACTTTACATAACCGAAGGTGAAAATGCTCACTATTGTTGGATAAAACATTTATGTAGACTTGTCGGTAGTCAGATATCAAAAGATAAATCTAAGAAGTGGTTGTGCGATGGTTGTTTGCTACATTTCCAGAAAGAGGACCAACTAACTCAACATCAAAAATGGGGGTGTAATCATGTGTGTACGGTATTACCGACTCCTATAAATAACATTCTAAAATTTAAGGATTATGAGAAACAGCTTCGAGTACCATTTGTTATATATGCTGACTTCGACGCTTTGCTAAAACCATTTAATACATGTTCATCAAATCCAGCCCAACCTTTCACCAACACTACTCACATTCATGAACCTTTTAGCTTTGCATATTATATTAAATGTAGTTATGATGACTCTTTAAATAAGTTTGAGCTCTATAAAGGACCTGATGCACCTAAAGTTTTTATGGAAAGGCTTGAGAAAGATGCCGTCCGTATATCCTCTATTTTAAATACGATCATTCCAATGGAGCCACTAACTTCATTAGAGCAAATGAATTTTGAAACTGAAACTAATTGTTTTATATGTGGTGAATGTTTATATACAGACAGGGTTCGCGATCATGACCATTTAACAGGGAAATATCGTGGTGCGGCTCACCAAGAATGTAATTTAAATTATAGAGTAAGTAAATTCATTCCGGTCATTCTACACAATGGTAGCAAATACGATAACCACTTTATCGTTAAAGAATTTGGAGCTTCAGATGTGAAAATTGATGTTATTGCAAATAATAAGGAACAATACATATCGTTCACAAAATACATCAAAACTAGCAATAAAAAAACCATTAAACTGCGATTTTTAGATTCATTCCGCTTTATGTCGAGTAGTCTTGATAAGCTGGCTAGTAATTTAAAATCAGATCAGTTTCATGAAATTCAACGTGTCTTTCCTAAAGAAGATGATTTCAATTTGATTCGTCAAAAGGGTATATTCCCTTATGAATATATTAACTGTGTGGAACGTCTTGAGGAGTGTTCTTTACCACCGAAAGATGCATTTTACAGTTCCTTAAACACAAGTCATATCAGTGATCAGGAATATTTACACGCACAACGTGTATGGACACAGTTCGACATTCAAACTTTAGGAGAATTTTCAGACATATATTTGAAGAGAGATGTGTTGTTATTAGCAGATGTTTTTGAAAATTTTCGGAATGTTTGTATGAAAACTTATGACCTTGATCCTTGTCAGTATTTCACAGCTCCTGGGTTAAGTTTCAGTTCAATGTTGAAAAAAACGAAAGTAAATTTAGAATTAATGACTGATATAGACATGATCAATTTTATAAAATCATCAATTCGAGGTGGATTAAGTCAATGTAGTGGACGGTACTCTAAAGCGAATAATAAATACATGCCTAGCTACAACCCTTGTGAAGAGTCAAAGTATATTGTCTACCTCGATGCAAATAACCAATATGGTTGGGCTATGAGTCAATATCTACCACTGAAAGATTTTCGCTGGCTGACACAACCTGAAATTGATGTCTTACATGTTGACAATCTTAATGATAACGATGATAAAGGATATATTTTAGAGGTATATCTTGAGTACCCTAAAGAGTTACATGATGATCATAATGATTTACCATTTTGTCCTGAGAATATGAAATCTCCATACATCACATCACGAACAAAAATGTTAATTGCTAATGTAAATGATAAATGTAAATATGTAATACATTATCAAAACTTGAAACAGTGTCTACAGCATGGATTGAAATTAACTAAAATTCATCGCGTATTGCAATTTCATCAGTCAGCATGGCTCAAACCGTATATTGATCTAAACAATAATTTAAGAACGCAGTCAACAAACGCTTTTGAAAAAGATTTTTATAAACTCATGAATAATAGTGTTTTTGGAAAGACTATGGAGAATGTTGATAAACGAGTTGATGTAAAGCTGATAACGAAGTGGGAGAATGATGGTAAAAGGTATGGTGCGAGCAACTTAATAAGCAAGCCTAACTTTCATAGCTGTTCAATTATTCATGAGGATTTAGTTGTAATACAAATGAATCGTCTTAAAGTAACTTACAACAAACCCATACATGTGGGTTACACCATTCTAGAATTATCAAAAACACTTATGTATGAATTTCACTATGATTATGTAAAGAAAAACTATCTTGATAATGCTAAATTACTCTACACAGACACAGATTCTTTTATTTATGAGTTTAAAACTGATGATTTTTACGAGGATATCAAAACTGAGCTAAATAGGTTTGACACAAGTGACTACCCCAAGGATAATATTTACCATTTACCTCTAGTAAACAAAAAGGTTCTTGGGAAATTTAAGGATGAATGTGCTGGTGTTATTATAGACACCTTTGTAGGCACAAAATCTAAATCATACAGCTATATGACAATTGATGATGTAGTAGTAAAAAAATTAAAAGGAGTGAAAAAGAATGTTGTTAGTAAAGAGTTAGATATAAGTGATTATAAAAACTGTATAGTTAGTAACCCACCTGTATTATATAAGAAAATGTGTGTATTTAGAAGTAAAAATCATCAGCTGCATACCAATTTGTTGAACAAAGTTGCTTTAAGTAATGAAGACAACAAACGATTCATTATACCCAACACATTTAATACTCTTGCTTGGGGAAACAGTCGTATTGACGACTATTACTTTACTTAAGTCTAATGATCACTATATTGTAATATTTGTAGTGTGTTTTATATTGTAATATTTTTTGTAAAAACTGTGAGTAGAATGTATAATGTTAGGCTACAGTAGTTTAGTAAAAATAAGATGAGTAATACATTTTAGTGTAAAATGTTTGCTTTTGTATATTACGATTTTTTTTTTAATTTACTGAATGTGTGAACTAAACAAGGGGAATGTAAAAAATGTAAAGTGGAAATTGTAAATATCCATGTGTGAAAAAGTGAAATGGCTATCACCATTTTAAAATTAAAAAGACATTGTAATCTGATAAACCTCGTTTTTTATTTCACAACAACAAAAATGTACAGAATGTGTAAACTAAACAAGGGAATGTAAAAAATGAAAAGTGGAAATTGTAAATATTCATGTGTGAAAAAATGAAATGGCTATCACCATTTAAAAAAAATAAAAGATATAGTGATTTAGTGAACCTTATTTATATTTCACAAAAAATGTACAGAATGTGTGAACTAAACAAGGGGAATGTAAAAAATGTAAAGTGGAAATTGTAAATATTCATGTGTGTGAAAAAAAATGAAAATGAAGAAATGACTATCACCATTTTTAGAATTAAAAGACATTGTGATCTGGTAAACCTTGTTTTATTTCACAACAACAAAAATGTACAGAATGTTTAAACTAAACAAGGGGAATGTAAAAAAAATGTAAAGTGGAAATTGTAAATATTCATGTGTGAAAAAAATGAAATGGCTATCACCATTTTTTAAAATAAAAGACATTGTGATCTTGTAAACCTTGTTTTTATTTTACAACAAATAGAGCTTTACAAAAATAGAATACAAAGAAATACCAATTCCTCAATCCTTTTCAATGTCCATGTCCACTCATTATTAACTTTCCTTTTATAACACTAATCACAATGACGACTGCCAACCTCTCTCCCACTGAGACATCACAGAATGTCAAAAGTTGTTTAGCTTTTCAACTATACTTTATCCGCTACACGTCTTAATGCAGGATGACTGCGGTGATAAAGGTGCATGCTCGATCTAAAGGATTAATAGGTATATCACCACGCTGCAAAGGTTCTTCAAGATAAGTTCCAGGACCACACATATAAAAAACCAGGTAGGTAGATTTCGCAAGTCAAGTATTGAATTACTTTGTTAATGACGCCATTGCCAGTAGAGGTCTGACATGTCCTTTTCCATCGATGGTAAAAAGGTTTGATCTTCCTCCTCCTCTGTGGATGATGTTTGTTGTTGCTGCTTTTTTTCTTCATTACACCCGTGGTATGAGGAAACAAAGTCTTTACACTGACTTTTATGACCATGATACAGTTTGACTAGCTGACAAGTAGCACACTGTCGCATAGAGGGTATTTTTGCCATAGCCACTTGCTTATGGTGATCATAATCCGTACATGGTTGCAATTCACTTAACACAGGGTCTTGAGTCCATGATTTTGGTACATGTTGCCAGATTTCTTTCACTGCATTTGCTGCGACATAATAAATGAATGATTTTGGAAGAGCCAATAATTATTCTTTAGTAAAACTGTCTAGTTTCTTTTTACACACAAAGAACTTTCCAATCGCTTTATCGGTAGCATCCCCTTTCTCCATGGTATCACGTTGATGTTTACACGTCACTTGTAGAAATCTCACTGGTGTCATTCACAGGTAAACCTTTAGTTTTAATTTTATTTAACAACTCCCAGCAGGCATTGGTGGATAGCCAATGAAACAATTGCCACACCTGTGCCAAGGCTTTATGGGTAATATTGTCACAGGGGCAGCGATCCATGAGTGTTTGCAGCGATGGACAGCCCATGTCCATTAAATCGATACATTGACAGTAAGACGCTAAAAATGGTTGTAGCCATTGACGTTTTTCACTACCTTTCACAAATATTACATGGGCAGAAGATAAGTGGGTTTTCATGACCATGTCCAGGTGCTTATATGAAATGGTTCCTTGCTTCCAGTCTAGTTGCATATGAGTTTCAATCCACTGGGTTTGTTTACGGTCTTTATCACACAACAAATCAAACGCATAAGGTGGTTTAAACACCAAATGAGTAGCTTGTGATATCCAAAAAGTGGAACAATCGATGATGGCCACTTCTTTAAATATAAATTTGTTATCTCCAATTTTAAACCCTTGACAGTCGACAATCAGTGTACGCAACATGTTCACTCTTGTCTGGATCAAGTCCAACTGACCACAGACTGACAATTGTTCAGTAAGGTGTACCCATGTCATTTACTTACATTCCATTCTAGTAAAAGAAAAGGAAAACATCGAGTAGTCACTATAGAGGTTAGGATATGACAGGGGGGGCATAAGAAATAATAATATAACAACAACAACCAATTTTTTTTATTTCATTATTTTATTAGCATAACAAGTTTTACATTCTTTTTTCATTCTAGGATAGAGGCGGTACCATCTCATACAACAAAAAAGCCTTTTGTGTTTATAGTGTCCATAACACCGATGATATCCCAATGTCTCTAAACTGGATGTTTTTAACTGTGAGCTGCTCACTGAAGCACTGCCGGCACCATAAAGTCCACACGTATCATAACTTTTTCATCACTCAGAGGCATGAGTGAGGGGTAACTTGAATGACAGGGTATATTACCCACCTCCATTCTGCACAGGTAGGGGCAGGCAGGTGACCAGCGCTGATGTTCCTGCATGGGTTCATCGCTCTCTTGCCATTGGTCTAAGATGATGGGGCAAAACACACATTTCACTTCATCTCTTGTTTTTAAATAGTAGAATCCAGCGGCCGCTAAGGCTTGAGGGTTTATAAAAGGCACCGGCCATGTGGCAAATGTCTTGAAACGTTGTTCCTCAGATTTTAAATTCATGGATGTAACTTCTCTCGAGGCTTGAAAGCAAGACATGACTGAGCGGTTTGATGTGTGTTGACCTGCTATTTATACACTTGTCACTTGGTTGGTCAGTGGATAATAGTTGACTTGTTTGTGATGAATAATCAAACAGTAGGCTGTGGTATTGGCTGGAACATTGTCATGCGTTTCAAAATCCAGTCGAATGCCAATATTGGATGGTTTGACAGACTCTTCCAAGTAGGAACAGTCAAAGACAATCAGTGGTGCCCTTGTCTTAAAAGCTTGGGGTGACAACATTGGACAATTCTCTTTTTGATAATACGACCATCTAAATTTAGAAAACAAGTCGTACAGGGGGGCAAACTTATTTTTTGAAAAATCTAAATCCAGCCCTTCATAGGGAAACACAGCACCGTTGAGGAAAAGACGTGCATTTCTCAATTGCAGGTGATCAAATTGCGTGGCATCTTTGGTTTGTTGATACTTGCGATTTGTTTGAAAACCCACAATCATGTAGAGAGGTCTCTCTGTATAGCGGGCTGTTTTTATAGACCAACTATGTGTGTTGGTGGTAGGCAATAACGGGTACTCATGGAGTGCCCAGCTTCTAAATTCCATGGGTAGAGGTATATCTCTCTTTACCATTTTAAGTATGTCTAGTTTTTTGCTATCGTGAAGGGTCACATGAGGCACTTTCCATAGCAAGCGTTGTAGTTGAATTTTTGAATCAATGGGGGCATTGTCGACTCCCTTGAGTGCATTATTATCACTCCTGTCTCTCACCAGATAAAGCACTTGCCTTGCGTTGACCACAATGCGCTGGTGATCTTCAGCAAAGCCTAAAATCAGTTTAAGAGGTAAATATCCAGTAAAGGTGCCATCGGTGTGTACCATCCAGTCATTGGTCGAGTCAGGGCACCAACCCGCCATGCAAAGTGTTTTAGATTCTTCCTCACTATAAGAGGGATATAGTTTCATGACACTGGAAATATCCACATTGCGAGTGCTATCCACTACGATATCGTTAATCACATAACGCACTTCAGAAAACAGAAAGGCGAAAGCATGGTTGGCTAACTTGGATGTAGTGGGTGTAGAGCCATCGGCTTTGGTGAGCCTACCTTCAATCTGAATAACACTTTCATGCGGTAGAGTGTAAATATCTTGGTTGTTGATAACAAATTGAATTTCATCATTGTTATTGAGTCCAGGTGTTTGAGCTTGATATGAATGCAGATCAATTCTTACCACTCCTGGTTGCTCCTCGATGTGGTTTGCTACCTCTAGGATAGAATTCATCGCGGGGGTTAATGTGGTAACCCAAATGCTGTAAAATCTGCTTGTTCTGAGATGTTAACTTGTATTCACGTGGTAAACAACTAACACCATTCCTAGACGGTGCTGTTGCTTTATATACAAACTTCATAGTGGTTTTAGCACCAACTTGTAAGTCACTGGTGTGGTAGAATCTAGATCAATGAGTTGTTGCTCTCTATTGATCAGTCTTAATGTTATATTACTATTACCATCGACAGCCACAGAATGAAAAAGCACCACTGGAGGGTTTTCACGAATAATATAACCATTTGGCGATGTTACAATAAAGTCATAAAGCGAATGCGATGGTTCTTGATTGGTGTACACTTGACTAATAATATTACACGTCACCGACACATGATGGTCCTCAATGAATTTCACTTCATGGTCTGATTCATGTTTTTTGTTGGGCTCCAACACACGTGGTTTAAATCCTAGTAATGGACCAATGGAATCGAGGTGAGTTTTAAAGTCAATTTTGAATGTAGAAAAAATACTGCAGTGATGAGTGTTGGTATTTCCTACAAGTTCAAACTTGCGCGTTCCATCGAGAAATGACTTTAAACCATATTCATTGATCAACACCACATAAATGTGTTCATAAATGTCATCTATCGTGTATCCACCAGAGTTCAGGGTGAGCACAGAATCATCATAGTAAAACTTGTTGTTCACATTTTCACGTATGTTGTATATTCGATTGTATGTTTCAAGAGAAACAAGTCCTAAACCATAAGGTTTTTCACTCAATTCGATAGGTGGGTAAAAGTCTAGGCTCACTTCAGGTCCACGC
Organism: Meconema thalassinum; assembly: GCA_946902985.2. Lineage (NCBI taxonomy): Eukaryota > Metazoa > Arthropoda > Insecta > Orthoptera > Tettigoniidae > Meconema > Meconema thalassinum. The sequence goes on along the minus strand of OX336394.1, from coordinate 69,009,361 downwards.
CCATGCAGTGTAAACGTCTTACTTTCCACCGACATACTGTTGACGTTTTTACTTATGTTGCGTTTTATATAAAAAAATTAAACATAAACGTCCACACTGTTGGCTGTTAAACGTTTGCTCACGTTTCACATTATAATATATCTTGATTCTGTTTCCAAAATAGGCCACTAGTTCCATGGGCGGGGGCAAATTCCCAAAACTGTCAAAGTACCATACAGTAGATCCCTCTTTGACATAAGCTACATAATGTGTTCCAGGTCCTCGGTGATCATCCAAATTGACAACAGCACATTCATGTTTCCAGGGTCGTGAGGGTAATTGGTTTCGCATAAACACACCTCGAAAATGAGAAAGCTTCAGTTGTTTAGCATAGATTTCCACTTGCTGATGCGTCAGGGCATGTCTTGCTATGGCTGAGGTTAAAGATGTTTTTTTAAATTTCGAAAAGGTGAAATTCCAAATCCTTGTTGATAAAAGGCTGGCTTCAAATTGACATTTCTAGCCCCCATAGCAATGGCCTCCATTGTTTCATTGTGTCGCTGACTTTCTTTGAGTTGTTGCTTGCCCTGTTGCGCGGCTTTAATAGTTTTTGCCACTGCACTGGCACCGCCTAAAAGTGAACCCAGAGCAGCCAGAACAGCAAATAATGCAGGTAAAAATCCCGCTCGTTTAGGGACGGGAATCACTCGTCCTTGTTTTGAACCCTGTCGCTGACGTTTTGGAATAACATGTCTCTGTGCTACACGAAGAGCTTTCCTTATGGTCAACACATTATTTTTTCTTTTTTTCTTTCGCAAGGGCTTGTCCACGAATGTCATAAGCCCAGGCTTTGCCAAGGACAGGCTCATATTTTTAGTCTTTCTCACCACATATCTTTGTTTCACCATGATGATGATGACCAACAACCTTACACAAGAAAGTTTAAGTCACAACTAACGTCAGATTGTCATTTCATGGCTGTATATTCCAATTCTACATAAAGTGGGAAATCGTTTATGGTTTTTCCAGCTTGCTTTTCATTCCATGTCAACATGAGATGAAAGGATAATTCGTCTCCTGCATTGACCATTTCATGGTTATGGACCAACATCCTATGACCATTTATCTCTATTTGTAAATGGTTCTCATCAGGTATGGCATATTTGATGTGAATGGTTCCATTATAGTGTAGTCGATAGTGGCTTAAACCCGAAGCAAGCACATAGGTCAAGTGCTGGTCATGAACTAGCGGTATATGGTTTCTCTCATTCACAGGTTTTACATTTGTCAGATGCACTAAAAATACAGATGGGATAAATTTATAAAGCCTTTTCATTTCATAGGTCACGTATCGCTTGGTACAGACATCATTATCTTCTTGTGGGTCTTCCACGTGAATAATGCGGTGATGATTAGCGCTATAGCCATCCACCGTAAGCTGAGGCACTTTATCATAAAACTCATACACCTTGTTATCCACATACTTTTTTGTAGTAACGTCTGTAGACACTTGAGGATGTTTTACATGAGTTAACCGCTTTCCTTTAAAGTCATAATCTCCTTGTTTTGTGCGTGGCACTACTGACCTATCCACATAGTGTTTATTAGCAGGATCTGTTTCTTGTTTAGGATCATGTATGGGAACAGACCTAGCTTTGACCATCAACGCACGTCCAAAGACATCCATCGTCAACCTGTAGTACGAGTCTACTGTCTCTATGACAAGGCTCGGTGCGATGTATATAGACAGCCTGCTAGCCTCTCTAAGCCTTAGTTGAAATGAAGCTAATTAAGCAGCAAGAGTCATTCCCCGTGAGGGATATGGTTTCCCATCTCTGCCCCACATCACGTGAACAACGCCATGGTTCACTGTTTCCATCTTCCATTCGCTGCATCATTGTGGGACCTTCCGGCTGTGGAAAGACCAATCTTTTGCTGACACTTATTACAGCGCCTAATGGTCTGTGTTTTCAAAATATTTATATTTTCGCAAAATCTCTCTACCAACCCCTCTACGTGTTTCTGGATCAAGTCATGTTTGGATTTAAAATGAGAATATGGGATATTTTACATTTTCCACGCAAGAAAATGTTATTTCACCGAATGAGGTAAAGCCTGATTCACTCATGATTTTCGATGATGTATCCACTGAACGACAAGGTATCATTCAAAGCTATTTCAGCATGGGTCGACACAAACATATCGATTGCTTCTATCTTGGACAAACATATTCTAAAATGTCCAAACAGTTGATTCGTGACAATGCCAATGTCATTGTTTTATTTCGCCAGGACGAGAGGAACAGTCGTTACATTTATAATGAACATGTGAATCCGGATATGACCTTTCAAATGTTTACAGAATTGTGTGGCAAGTGCTGGAACACACAACGTCATGCCTGTTTAGTGATTGATAAACAAAGTGAACTCAACCAAGGGCGGTATCGCTTAGGGTTTGATCATTTTATTGCTATTTAAGACACTGTATCATTCCCTCTCAAGTCATTTGTCACGACATCATGGCGTTAGCAGAGAGTCAATTAAAAAGCATATTATTAGAGCAAAAAATACTATTCGCCAAAAGTTTCGTCAATTGAAACGATCGCGTGCGGATCATGCTTTGTTTATTCAACAACATTTAGCACCTCCGCTAAAAGCTATGTTGAAACCCTCTTTCAAGCCATCTGAAACGCTACCTACCGTTTCCCAAGCCACTCAGACGCACCACGAGAACCCTGAGGAAGAGGAAGAGGAAGAGGAACAGGAAGATTTAACTAGTGTTAGCGAAGTTGAGGATAATGAGGAACAAGTGTTTACGCCTCAAAAAAAGGCATCACCCCTTGCAGAGTTTTTAAGAAAAAGGAAATCCTTGACCATGGTCGAAACCCCTTGCCCTTCCAAATCGTCTCCATTTTCACAACTCTTGGCCACCCCTCAACATAAATCTCAACTGAAAAACATTTTAATAAAATATTATGGATCAACACTGGAACCCTATTTCACCAATCTATTTGTTGGAAACACAGATAGCACGTATGGTGTTCGCTATGAGGATGATAGTTTTAAAATTGGTGATTCATCGATTAAATTTAGTCGTACTAAAGCTGTCATTAAAAAGATCAACTATAAATTAACACCAGGACTGTTAAAGCTACTATTCTCTCGGACTCCCTCATCTCAAGATTATACGTCAGAGGACCTTAGTAAATATAAATCCATTTTATTGGACACCCATGCACACAAAAGACAGTATGATCCCACTCAACAAGTGAATGCCAATATATCTCAAAAATATAAAACCATCATTGCAAAAATGTTCCCCACTAGTCAAAGTGGTCGTCGTAGAGTGTCCGCTTCAGGAGTGACATTTAAACCATTAAAACCCCTTGTGGAAGTTACCTACTGGCACAATCCAAATAAACTCGTCCAGCGACTACAGCTGTTGCATGCTTCACGTCAAGCCGGTCATACTGGTCACGATTGGGAAATTCAAGAAATTGAGAAAGAACTTCGAAATGCCAAAATTATTGTTTAAGCCCTCACCCATTAAAATGGGTATTGCTCACGAGTTGCATCGTCCAGCTAGACGTCACTATCAGCGACTCAAGGTGATTTCAAAGGGTGTGGATGAACTTTGGCAAGCAGACTTGGTTGAAATGATTCCCTATGCTAGCGTTAACGATGGTGTACGCTATATGTTGACGGTCATTGATGTTTATTCAAAAATGGCGTTTGTTGAACCTGTGCGTCGAAAGTCTAGTCCACTAGTTACCAAAGCCTTTCAACATATTATTCAACACTCCAAACGTCAACCTCAACTGCTACAAACCGACCAGGGAAAATAATTTTTCAACAAGGATTTCTCCAGTTTTCTCAAATCTAAGGATATTCACCATTACACCACGTACAGCAATCTCAAAGCCAGCGTGGTCGAGCGGTTCAACCGAACATTGAAAACCCATATGTGGAAAGCATTTTACCGCTCAGGGCACTTATCGCTGGTTGGACTTGTTACCTGAGCTAGTGTCACGTTACAACGACACCAAACACAGAACCATTGGGACCAAGCCACGACTTGTAACTAAAAATATTCCACAACTGGATAAACTGTTTAACCCCATAAAAACAGCAGACCCTAAACGTCATCGCCTTAACATTGGGGACCATGTTCGTGTGAGCAAATTCAAGTCCGTCTTCGACAAGGGCTACACACCAAATTGGAGGACTGAACTATTTCGAATTCGTCAAGTCAACCTGAACAGTCCAGTCACCTATTTACTCGAGGACCTCAACCATCAACCCATAAAAGGCAGGTTTTATCTTCAAGAACTTCAAAAGACAGCGTTTCCTAAACATTACCTTGTGGAAAAAGTGTTGAAACAAAAAGGAAATAAACTATATGTAAAATGGTTGGGATTTATCTCAGCCTTTAATTCTTGGATTAATAAATTACATGTTGTGTGAACCTGTGTGTCTTGTATTTATTTATTTACTCATGTTGTACTTAACCTACAGTCCTATGTACAGTCCTCAGCTATACATGTATTATGAGCAATACATATTTCTTTCTCTCTTCACCTGTGTTCTCTCTTACACTAACCCCCCCCCCTTTACCTCCCACCACTGTCAAAACAGGTTGTGACTTGTTAGCTCTTATCGTGCGCGTGTACAGGTGAACACCTGTGTGTTAGATCATATTACACACATGAACTCACATTTTCTCACGTATGAAGCAAAACAGGATGTGACTTGTTTCACAAGGAGGACGGTAATAAGGTCATTTCACACGTGTTCACATGTATTTCGTCACTTTCCTTTCATATCGTTATCCCATTATAGTAGTGGTGAACAACGTCAGTTCAACACACACGAATGTAGTTAGACCCTTTGACATAATTTAAATAAATTCATGAGCCAGTCCATAGGGACCAGGTTAAAGGGACCGGTCCAAAGGGATCAGTCCAAAGGGACAAGGACTCGTCCACAAGGACCTGTCAACAAGGACCAGTCCACAGGGACCCGTCAACAATGACTTGTCAACAAGGACCTGTCAACAATAACCCGTCCACAGGGAACCACTCCCCCACCCTCTTACAAAAGCCATGAGTGGGCATGCGTAAAAAACAAAAAACAAGCATGTTAATTCATAGTGGCTATCCACCGTACACATGCACTTTATGTGGAACAACGTTTAAATCCATATCGGCATTCAAACGCTCACAGTTGCAATTGGAAAGAGAGATTCTCTAAAAAATTACAATTTCACCCCCTAGTAAGGGTAGGTATTACTTTTGGGGTTGAAATATGTTGTCCATTGGAAAGGGGGTGTTAGCCCGAGTTCAACGACACCTCATTTGTCAAAATCCCACCATGCGTTCGAGAGATATCGGGCTGCCGCCATCTTGTGAGGTGGGGAGGTGGAGGTGGTATCTGAACCCGTACAAAACCACTACTGTCCGACGAGCAGTTTGAAGGAATTACGAAGAGGATGGATGATGCCAGAGATCAACGCCTGAGAGAACGAGAAGAAGTGGATTCTGGAAACTCCGACTCTGATGAAGCTGATATTCACTACTTAGAACCTATGTCGAGCGAAGAAGAGCTAGAATCTGATGATGATGATGATCATGATTATATTCCGAAGATGAGACTGTCTGAAGCACTGTACAACCTGGAGAAGATAAGCCGAAGATATGGTATGAAGAGAATCGTTAATGTTAATAATTTTGAAGTTGCAACCGATGATGAAGACTCCGACTGTGACGTTTCAGCTAAGAAGAAACGGGAAAATTGGCAAGACTATATGAGTGCTATGCACCAGATTCATGGGAAGGAAGGAAGAGCACATGTCCATCATATTGAAGTTATGGGAGATACAGAACAATCCGATTCTGAGGATGATTGTAACATTCCATCGATGTAGGAATAGGAAGCATGGGACAATAATAACTCAACTGTAGAGAAGACCTAACTTCTATTTTACATTTTCCGACCACTGAGAGTGGATATTCAGGAAAAGTATCACCAGAATTAAGAAGTATTGCAGCATCAAATAAAAATGCTCTCATCATTTTTATTTGAAACGACGAGTTGATATGTGAGCCCGAATAGCTCATGCTGGTGATAGCTTGTACGAGAACCATGGAATTTATTATGTTCGAGAATTATGATCGCATCCCAAATGCATGCAACCACCTCAGATGTTCTTTTGACTTTGTTAAGAAGCTATGGATAATTACTCATCATGATTAAAGAAATTTTCATTATTGTGCAATCTTGAATTTATAATCAATAGTTATAAAGCATAATTAGCCACATTTTCATGGGCTTATATTTTATTTATGGTTTACAACCAAAGGTATATCACCGCAGACGTGCGAGAGGAAAGAACTTAGTTGCTAAATGACTCGGAAGTGAGAGAACTGGGCACACCTACTTCCGTGAAGGATTGACTCTAATTTGTACTCGCATGGCGAGCCCACGTCATTTTTGAAGGTCCAAGTTGACCTGGTATTAGCAACGTCGTTATCAGGAATATGATTGTTTAACACGACTACAATATTTATTTCAGCACGAAGTGTGCTTGTGACGTGAATAGTCCGCCGAAAATCGTTAAATTGTGATATCTTACAAAGTGTGAAGTGAACGACAGTGATTTGTGTACCAGTGATACATGAGTGAAAATCTAGTCGAAATATTCATCAGTTCATGTGCAATATTATTGAGCCGTGTAAAGGCCGAAGTTGAAACGACTACGATTAGGCTGATGCAATCAGATAAAATATCTACCACGTGCGAAGTGTTAACTTCAGTGAAGGGACACATGCTTTGTGTCCAAATCTAGCTTCTGTGATTAAGCAGACAAGGCCATTCTTTGAATATAGTCTGCTATCTGTAAAGTGTAAAAGCAGTGAATTTAATACGCTAGAAGCAGTGTCTACAATTCTACGATTAAACCAAGATGCCTTCATTCAACCACGTGCTGAGGCATAATTGCACTGTTCTAATGAAGAAGATGATAATGGCATAAATACCTAATGGAAGGAACGCCTAACATCTAAGCCACACTACGACCATGGAAAAAGTCCTGTGGATAACCATGCTTATAGCCAAGCAGCGAAGATATCTGTGGATTATCAGGAGAAAAGGAAAAACCCCTCAATCCTTGTGTCTGGATGAAGTAAACTGCAAATAGCTGTGAGTCATGATCTTATAAGCTATTTATGTACGGTGGATGGTCATGGGTGGATTAGTTTGTAACAGCCGTAACGTTATTGTCAGTCATCAAGGTAGGGATTTTCATTCTTTTTGACCACCTTCTATGGTGATTTCACGCTTCAAAATGCTTCTTTGCCTTTCGTTCCTGGACAGAGAGTTAGACACCGACTTGTGTGTTTTTCACACGGTGCAATTTTGTTTTTCAAAGGTAATTCCGCATAACGGAAGATGATTTCGTCATTAGGGACAGGGGCATTATTTTAATTCAGCTCCAGCTGATTATTTTTCATGTTTTCTTAAGTCCCCCTTTGGTAATTATTTTTGTACGCCACTGAACGTTTATTATTTAACATTTGAGGACGTATCGTTTAGGCATGAGAAGTCTCCAGCCTACATTGTTATTGTAAATTACATTTTTCCAAGAGTGAGCAGTTTGCCACCAGAATCGTTGTAAATGAGTCCAGCAATTCCTATTACACGATAATAGTATCATTTCAATTATTTCCACCAGAGATAAGGCGTGAAACTTGTATACATACTCATTTACCCGTGCCTAGTATGCAGTGCATATTTTACTGTGAGCTGCAGTGGTGATACACACTTTCAAGACTTCCAACAAGAGAGAGATATCTTTCCGTTACGTTTCTTTGGTTTTCAGAAGCCAAACATATCATTCATATTGAAATTTATTCGTCTTTAACGACATTCTACCCTTTACTACATGTGTATTTTAATACAGAGTGAATGCTAGGATCACTCATAAACCTTTATTGTAAATCTAATGTGTTTTGAATCAGTGAAAGACATTTCTTTGAGAACTCACTGACACGCTATAACGTGTATTACAGAGCGCTCGGAAGCATGAAGACAAATGCTAGCCAGTTCGCGCCTGTAACATTGCCCAAGGTTACGTACGATCTCAATTTTGAGACAATTGACTAACGACTTTATTTTATTTTCTCTAGACCTTGCTAGGAATGTTCATTACGAGCCATGTTTGTTTATGCTCATGCTATTAACCTTGATCAAGTATCGATTTTTGTAAAGATTGCTCTAGTACAGGGGCGCTTAATATTTGAAATATACTCGCAGGTATTTGTGAGCGAGCCCAATGTATTATTGTCAAGATTCATATTGTTTTGAGTAACCATTTGATAGGTTTGACAGTTAAGGTCATTGTTTATTTTCACTTGAAAGTGAATGATTCTATTCCGTGTTTTTGATACACGAAGTTGGGTTGGTTACCATGTTTATTATAGTGTAGGCCGGCAAATCAATGTTACAGAACAAGTTTGTCCGAGGAGGAATGGTAACGGTCTCTTACGAGCACCGATTGTGTTATTGTTAACGTGCGAGCCATGTGTTCTTTGGTGAGGTGAACCACGAGATGGTAGCACGCTCATGTGAAACCTTGCATTTGGTCAACTATCTTAATAATAAATGGACTCATAAACCTACGACATTAAACTTAGGACTAAATCATGAACATCAATTTATTTCCTAAACCTACGATGCTAATACTACAGTTAATCTTTAATCGCTGTTAAATCTTGATCATGTTTCTTTTAGTCGAGCGGACCAATGGATTGAACTTAGTTTGTTCTTACTAGTAAGCCTAGTAGCTGACACTGATAGACTTTTGACAGAGATCGCACGTGAACCAACGTTCAGAACTTGTGGGCCGCGACTCGATCAGGATAATGATGTTTTTGAGCAGTTTGGATTCCCATGTTTAAATACACTGATAGATGATGGAGGATAACAAACAGTTGTTCATCTGACTGTAGGCAGGAATAACAAGATGATTATTTGTGTGTTCAATTTATTTATTCATCGACATGTTATCCTACTCTTACCCTACTGTTTCTTGTAATGTAATATCTTTGTTGTTGTATATAATTGTAACATTGTACTGTAATGATGACTGACAATCATTAGATTTTGTTTAGTTTGTTTATCACGGACGTCTAACGCCGTTGATCAGTTTAAAGCAGGTTGAGTTCGAATTCATTAAATCATAAATGTAAATATGGGATGGTACCAGTCATTTAACTTTTCTGTCATGTTTGACTTGTTTTGCTGACATGATGTCTTCTTCTCAGAAGCATAATTTATTCTTGTGTAACCATTTTATTGCGGTACCATTTCCCCAGCTTTGATTTTTAGTTTGTTGTATTTAGGACCTGTCGAGGGGGTTCTACGTTAAATTTAGGAGTTGTTTATTTTCTTTTGTTTATAAGCTACGGAATAGCCGTTTTTCCAAACCCTCCTTAGGAAAGCAGAGTCTTGTGCCGGCTAGTCCCACAAGCAGTGCATTCCGATCCTCTTCTGCAATATGCCTCGAGTTAGGGGTCATCTGGGAGGCCACGTTACGGTTGGTGGTAACCACGTAACCTCATCCAACGGGCACAATAGCTACCACACCCTACATCCGAGGCAATCTGTTTAACATACTATAACCTTGGCCTACCCCTACAGTTCTTGTCCTCGACCCTCCCATCCATAACCAAGCCTGCTATTCCTGGGTGTCTTAATATGTGTCCTACCAACCTATCACTTCTCTTCATTAGCAGTTACCAGAAACATCTCTCCTCTCCCACTCGTTTTAATACCTCTTAGATTGTAACCCTATCTACCCATCTGATCTTCATCATTCTCCTGTAACACCACATTTCAAGCGCTTCAATTTTCCTCATTTCTGCTGCTCCATTAGCCCAAATTTCACTTCCTTATAGTGTCATGCTCCAGGCAAAAGCTTTCAAAAATGACTTCCTAATACCTAAATGTATAATGGCAAAATTAATCTGGGGATTTTCCGCCAACACAAAGTTCCTCATTTCTCTACTAGAAAGCGGTATAGCGTCAAGGAGCTTAGATATCTAACCTCCTTGACATTCAGAGCGCTCCAAGGAGCATTAAATTCAACTCGCAAGCTCCCCTCTCGGTGTCAAGTAACAAAGCTTGCACCCGGCATCCGAGGCCATACGATACTATTATTTATACCTAAATGTATATTCGATGTCAACAGATTCCTTTTCTGAAGAAATGCTTTCCTTGCCTGAGCCAACCTACTTTTTATATCCTCTTTGCTTCGTCCATCACTGGATATTTTGCTTCCTAAATAACAGAAGTCTCCTACTTCCCGTAGCGTATCACCTGCCAATTTGATGTCCATAGAGGTTTCTGATTTATTTCGGCTGCATTCCAATAATGTTGTTTTACATTTATTGATTTCCATCATGAATACTTTCCTCAAGACGGAGTCCATACCATTCAAAACTCATTCAAATCCCCTGGCGTATCGGTCAAAATGACGATGTCATCAGCAAATTTCAGAGATGAAATTATTTCTCCTTGAATCTTCGCTCCCACTTAAAATTTTTCTCCAATTTCCTGATTATTTGAATTGCGTTGCCCTCGCACATGTTGTAGAAGCATTGTCAAAGGAAAACATTCCATGTTGCGAACATGGGCCACATAACCTGTACCGAAAGCTTCTGCAGATTTAACAGAAGGCCTATTCTGAACAGCAGTTTCTTGAACTCAGATTTGCCAACATTTTACTGTATCTTTCCATGTGGTATATCTCTGTACCTCAACATACAGAAGAGTGCTTTAAAAATCATGCCTTGTGTAAATTTTGGAAAAGGTAATGAGTATGGTTTTTGCCGGAGTGGATACTCGCTCGTAGAAATTCTTACGACAGGAAAGTAAGCGATACACCAATGCTGTCTGATCATGCTTTAATAATTATATCTTTACATCCTACAGCAGAAATACCTACTGTACAAGCTTCCCATTACGTAACTCGCATATATAAGACAAATGATGTAAAGTGGGATCATTTCCATTTATCTGCCAAAAGAAATTTGCAGAAAGTAATGGGAGACATAGAATCCTGTAGTTCGGTGGACGAGCGTGATCAAGCTGTAAACAAACTAAACAACGACGTAATTAATTTAGCTGAAGTTAATTTACCTAAACTTTCTCAGACACGTAGTAAAAACTTCTGGTGGAATAATGAACTTTCTCTAATGCGGAAACGTCTTCTAACCTGTCATAGACGATATAATCGAAGTCGATGTCCACTGTTAAGTCAAAGATATGAAGAAATATATTTAACGGTTAAAATGAATACAAAACAATGATCTTAAAAAGGATATAAGAGAGGTGGAAAGAATTTTGTTCACTTCCTACAAAAAATAACCCATGGGGACTTGATTACAAATTATCAAGGGGGCCAGATAATCTGAATAATAATCTTACTACAATTGAGACTGAACATTGATTCACCACTTCGTTTCAAGATACCGCCGAAGTTTTAATAAACGGATTCTTTCCTGATGAATGTAATGGCACAGAATCACAAAGAGCGATTAGGATATATTCTCAACTCCCACCTGACACTGCAGATGTACCCTTCACAGATCAAGAGGTAGAACGAATCATCTTTTTACAAGATGACAAGAAAGCTCCCGGATGGGATGGCATATCTGCTAACATAATTAAGAACATACACCTATGTTTTCCTCGTTTTTGTTGCCCTTTATAACAAATGCCTTGCCCTGCATTTCTTTCCTACCTCCTGGAAACTAGCAATAGTTAAAGTAATTCCAAAGGACAGTTCCCAATATGTACTGTTAAATCAGTCAGACCTATTTGCCTCCTGCCAATACTAGGGAAAATTTTCGAGAAACTAATAATTGATCGCGTTATGTATCACATGTATCGTCATGGTCACTTAAGTGAAAAGCAGTATGGTTTCACGCCCCAAAAATCAACCGAAAATGCTGTACTTTATGCAGTTGATTGGATTCGCAACATATTCTCAATGAAAAAGGTGGCCGTATTGGTGTCTTTGGATATTTCAGGCGCTTTCGATAATGCTTGGTGGCCTACAATTTTATCACAGTTAAAAGGAAAACAATGCCCAAAGAATTTGTATAGTTTAATACAAGCCTACTTTAGCCATCGAAAAGTGAAACTTCGGATCGGAACTGCAATTTCTACAAGATGTATTAATAAGGGATGCCCTCAAGGATCAGCATGCAGTCCTGGTTTTTGGAACATTCTGTATGATGAACTCCTACAATTACCTCTTCCGACAGGGTGTAATGTTATTGCTTATGCTGATGATGCTCTTCTCCTAAGTGAATCAGATAATGTGCAGAATTTGAATTATCTAACAAACTCTGCTTTACACACCTTGTCGCTATGGGGTTCTGTAAACAAACTTCAATTCAATCCTTCTAAGACTAGAGCCATGTTCGTCACAAGGAGAAGAAAAGTGGAAAAACCCAACATCATTATGAATGGCCACAAAATAACATTAGATGATCAACTGCTTTATTTGGGTGTTGTGCTTGACAAACACCTGACATTCAGAGCACATTTAAATAGATTAAAATTGAAATTAAGCAAGCTTTTACAAGGTCTTGCGATTGTTGTAGACCTTCTTGGGATCTGAACTCCGATGTTTTACGAATAATATATTATACAGCTTATGTACCTTTGATTCTGTACTGCGTGTCCGCTTTCCGTACAACCCTAGAAAAGAAATGGGCTCGGGTTAAGTTATTACAAATCCAAAGAGGTTTCGCTCTAAGAACTTCTCGAGCATACCACACTACATCTACAGATGCAGCACTTGTAATTGCTGGAATAGAACCACTATTTTTAACAGGAATAGGGAAAGCTGAGCTGACATTACTGAAGAAGAACAGAACATCTCCTATGCCGATTTTCGACATTATCGTGGAGCAAAAGTGCCATTTCTTGGAATCTTCTCATCCTAGTCAATTCTATAAGCTTCTGCATAAAAATTGTTTCAGCACCCATGACTGTTTCATCTACACTGATGGCTCCCGTACACCAAGCTCTGATGGAAATGACAGTATTGGCTGTGCCTTTGTGGTTTATGAGAATGATACTGAAATATTTGCAGCTCAGTATAAGCTCTCTCCCAGTTGTTCAATTTTCCAGGCAGAACTTTGGGCCTTAAAGTGCGCAATAGAATGGGTTAAAGCTAACAATAAAAGAGTGAGGATTTCCAGTGATTCACAATCCGCATTGTATTCTATAAATGACAAATATAATTCTAACCCAATAGCTGTGTACATCAGGGCAACTTCTCAGGAGTGCTCACATATATGCACATCATGGATAAGGGGACACACTGGGTTGGCTGGTAATGAAAGAGCAGACCAATTAGCAAAATCAGCGGCTACGACACATCTTGAAATAACTTATAGTAAGTCTCCAATATGTTACGTCAAAAGGCAGATAAGGAATTACATACTACACGAATGGAATATCGCATGGACATGTAGCCTGAAAGGATCTGTAACAAGAGAAATATTCTTCCCGGAAGTACAAAATCGACTGTTATCAAAATTATTTGAGCCAAACTTTGTCCTCACACAATTTTTAACTGGTCATGGAAAATTCAAGTCTTATTTTGAACGTTTTAAAATAGCAACAGACGACTATTCATGTTTTTGTGGATTGCCTCAATCGGTGTATCACCTTATATTTGAGTGTCCTGTTTTTGAAAAGGAAAGATACTATTTACAATGCCACCTTAATAGCTGTAACCTGGAACTTTCAAAGCCGCTGTACCATATTTTCAAGGGACAGTGCTGTTTAGGACAATTTCTCACTTTCATCAACACATTTTTTTGTATACTATGTTAGTAATATTTGTATTTGCTTTGTTTTTAATCTACAAACCTAATGTACCTCTGGTAAAATAGGGTTCCTGTATTTTTTTGGATATTTAATAATAATAATAATAATAATAATAATAATAATGTAGTGTTGCCATGGAAACGGACTTGCCATTAGTTCATCAGTTTATCAGAGCGAAGATAGTTTTCTGCGAATATCTTTGAAACTGTCCGGTCCTTATGCGACAACTTTGATATTTTGTCCCAGTTGAGTATTTTTGGTGACTTTTCAGTTATGTTCCCAAGGGGCCTGAATGGAATGGTCTGTCCAAAATTTAAAGTAGACAGTGTTACCCGCTGGGTTCCAAAGGGTAAGTATACACATTTTGGTTCAGATGGGTGAAACGGTGTAGATTTGTATAAATAACAGACAAACAAACAGACAAACCATCATTGAGTTTTATATACAGTATATAGATTACAGGACCATTCACTGCTCATAGCAGAACCAATACAAATGGTGAACACCTTATAACGTTCTGTCAAAATCTCAATCTCCAAATTATGTCAACACAATTCCAGAAGCCTACGCGTAAATTAACAACATGGATATCCTCCAATGAAACACTTGGAGAATTCCGGATTGACCACGTTGTTATCTCTAGAAGGAACGCTAAAGAAGTCCTTAATGTGGAAACCAGGAGAGGATTCTTTGACTCAGATCATCATTTACTGCAAATCAAGGTAACATTTCAACCCAACGAATGACAAGTGGAACCCAGCTTTTCCGAACTGATCCAGAATACCTTGAATTCAACAAGATGAACATCATTGAAGAAATCCGTCAAATGGATACCACGAGTTGGTTTGAACTTGCAGAGAAAATGAAACAAGCAATAACATTCGGTCAACCTCCGAGAAAGAGAAAACATTGGTGGTGGAACATCACATGCGATCATGCTATTGGATATAGGTTTAAAGCATGGAATAATTTCAATAGTCAAAAAACAACAGAAAAATGGCAAGAATTTGTGCAGGTTCGGAAAAACACTTCTAAAATTATTCGCCGAGAAAAGCGCAACTATGATAATAATAGGCTAAATGAAATAGAACAGAATTCACTAAGAACAACATCAGAAATTTTTACAAGACCTTTAGAGAAAATATAGCTGGCTTTCAACCTCCTAGGTTATGCTTCCAACGACCTGATGGATCCCTGGAAACTAATACGAGCAATCAATTTGAAATTCTAGCTAAATATTTTATTACACTCCTTAATTGGGAAGCACCTTCTGAACAACTTCAATTTGCAAAACCAGTGCCCAACCGTGATTCGCTTTCACCATCACATGAAGAAATAGTGGACATAATCAAGTCATTAAAAACCATAGAGCCCCTGATGAAGATGGACGTATTGCAGAAGTTTGGAAATTGGATCATTAACACATTACACCAAAAAATCACAGAATAATATCAGATGTCTGGAAAACAGAGAAAATCCCAAAAGATTGGACGAGTGCTTTGATACACCCACTCCATAAGAAGGGAAGCAAAACTGATCCGAATAGAGGAATTTCGCTTCTTAGTCGCTTATAAAATTC
This sequence comes from Meconema thalassinum, assembly GCA_946902985.2. NCBI lineage: Eukaryota > Metazoa > Arthropoda > Insecta > Orthoptera > Tettigoniidae > Meconema > Meconema thalassinum. The sequence continues at coordinate 68,993,899 of OX336394.1, read as the reverse complement.
TCTCTAAAGCTTTGCTGAATCGACTCGAGCCACAGGTGGACCACCATATTGGAGAGTATCAGGCAGGTTTCAGGAAGGGAAGGTCCTGTATTGAGCAAATCTGGAACCTCAAGACCATACTGCACATCCGACGATGCTGGAACACTACAGTCACATTTGTGGATTTCAAAAAGGCTTACGATTCGGTTAACAGACAAACCTTGTTTAACAGACTAGAAGAATTAGGAGTTGACAGGAAGACCAGGGCCATCATCCAGGAAACATTATTGGGAACTACCTCAAAAGTGAAATTCATGGGAGAAATCTCGAACTCTTTTGCAATTCATACTGGAGTCCGACAAGGGGATGGTTTATCACCACTCTTGTTCAACATCCTACTGGAAAAAATCATAACAGAATGGGAAAAGCATGTGAAAGGTATCCAAATTGGAAAGGAGAAAGGGAAAAGAGTCACTATGAAATGCTTGGCCTTTGCAGATGATCTGGCCATCTTAACAAACAACAAGGATGAAGCCACATTAGCGCTAGACAAACTACATGAAATCTCCAGTAAAATGGGATTTGATATTTCCTATGAAAAAACACAGTATATGGATACCAAATCAAGAGGAAACATCATCTTGCGAACGCAATATGGAGAAATCTCGCAGGTCAATCACTTCAAATATTTAGGAGAAGCCATCCAACCCTCAGGATTGAACACAATTTCTAATGGAGAGAGAATAGTAAAATTGCAGAAGGCGTACAAGCTGACATGGAATCATTAAAACAAATGAGCAGTATCTCGTAATGCAAAACTGCGCCATTACAACACAGTTGTCTTGCCTGAAGCCTTGTACGGGGCAGAAACCACAGTCATTAGAGGAATGACGAGAATTTATGATATTGAGAAACAGGAACGAAAAATTCTTAGGAAAATCCATGGCGCTGTTTTCCATAAGGGAATTTTGGTCAGGAGACCAACAAAGGAACTTTATGAAAATACAGACACCATTATAGATAAATATAGGAAGAGACGTCTGCAGTTCTATGGACACATATACAGGATGGATGAGAACAGACTCACTAAGAACATTTTCAATATCGTGAATGCAGGTAAATTAAAGACCAGTTGGATAAAAGAAGTACATGAAGACATGGAATTACTTAAAATCTCTGAAGACGACATTAAGAACAGGGAACAATTTAGAAATAAAATCAGAAACACGAAAATTGTACAAGTTTCAAGGAAGGACACATCAGGGAAAAAATGGACAGAGGAAAGGAAGAAAAAGCACAGTGAACTAATGAAGTGGTTTTGGGAATGAAAGAAGAGAGGAAAAGGAAGTAAAGCTGTGATTGGCTCAAGTTCTCACGCTCTCCTGAAGGGGAATAATTGGAAATAAATAAATAAATAAATAATAAATAAATATATTGGGAAAGGAAAAAATTATTAATAATTAAGAACTGAACTGATTATTTGAAATATTGGAAAACATTGCATATAAGGTATTTTGGTGCTCCAATGTGGGCGTAAACAGTGTAAATAAATGAATAAATAAATAGCTAAATAAATAAATCAATCATGGTTTCGGTCAGGCAGTGGTTTCAGGGGAGTGCGGTGAACTGAAGTTGGCAGCATTTCCTTTTCCAACATGGGGACTAATGCTTTGGTCAGTTTCTACTGCAAAGTTTAAACGTTCATAATTTCTTTATTAAAGTATGAATGTGGTGTTTCTTGAATGCAGTTAGCCTGAATATCCGTGGCGTACAAAATGTAAAACACTTGCCCTATTTACTACATGGTCGCCAACATTTAGTCAGTATTTTATTTTTAAACATCATAATTAGTATAAACAATAATTTTCTGTGTACTTGGAGGTGTAATCTATACTGCATCTTCCGCGGGAATAATAACATGCACCTTATAGCCTATTATTGTTAATCGCATAGCAACAGCACGGGCGAATCCGTTATGCAAAATTTCATGTAAAGTATTTTCTGAACTTTTAACTCTAACCTCGCAAAATCTCCTGTAATTGATGTCTACCAAAAGGGAGACTAACTACAGCGTAAAATTGTTGGTGAGTTTTGCTTAGATCAGTTTTATGATACATACATTTTTATTTGGGACTGTCTTGATTTTCAGCGTCCAGTCTAGCCTGCAAGCCTGTGTTTAAGAACAAGTTCCCTCCATGATCTCCTAATAGCAGTTAACATTGCAGCCCCCTCTGCTTCTACACCTCTCACATGAAATCTAACCATCGCACAGTGGGTCAAAATCGAAATCTAGGAGGACAAAATTATTTATTTTCACAATTAAAAAATCAAAATGTATTAGTTCCACAGCATTCTCATATAATTGCCCCTCACTATTCTGGGATATAAACGCATCTTAGTGTAAATCTGTCAACACTGTTCGAGCAGTCTGAATTGGAGGGTGAATGTAGGCCTAAGTGGCTGTGGTTTGGTTGTCTTTGTGGTTAGTGTGATGCTTTAAGATGGAACATGCAGCTGAAGGTATGATCTTTGTAACGTGTTTCAGTTATTAATGCGCGTAATTGTTACGTAATTTTAGCTTTATTTGCATTATATAATATTTAACTATTATTTTTAAAATATATTTTCACTTAGATTTTTAGTATGTCGCGTCACTCTGCGTCACTTTCTACTTAATGTTAAAATGTACATAATGTCTTGTAGTTTACGCCTGTTATAAGATTTTTTGCATCTTTTTGTAACTTAGTTATTTTACATTTTAGAAGATGCCGCGCACCCAGTTCTCACACGTTTACAACTGTTTGAAGCACTGGGTTCGACGATTATGTCAAAAGTGGAACTTGGAGACTTTGTTAGAAGTAAGTTAGGTGTAGAAAATTGTTCTGAAGAGATAACTGAATGCTCTATCCAACTCCTAGTCATAGACAATTTCTTGCATGTGTAGACGTAGCTTAAAAATGGTCTTAACTGATGTTTATTACGAAGAAAACAAATTATATACATTGATTTCACTCTAAATTCATGATTAAAACGTAAAAATAATTTTGTCCCCTCTAGATTTCGATTTTGACCCACTGTGCATCGCCTGATTCTCTTAACTTCTACAGCCGAACTCATTAATCTCCATTAATTGTGGAGTTGACCAGAACCGGAACCAAACGAGAACGTGGTAGATTATTGAACATATATTATTCACATACCTTTCTGGGAACTCCCCCCAGGGACTCACATCTAGTGGGACGTGGGTTGGCGACCACAGGGCCCCAGCTGAGTCCGGCATTGCTTCCACTTACTTGTGCCGGGCTCCTCCCCGTCTTCTTTCCTGTCGACCTCCCTTGGTCAACTCTTGTTCTCTTCCGACCCCGACGGTATTAGGGTATCCGTGGCCTAGAGAGTCTCTTCCTTTTCCGCCTTAATTGGCCCTTCTCTCATCTTTTCTGATTCCCTCCTTCTGCGAGGGGTCAGCCTTCTTTTTAGCCTATTTTCAATTTTGAAAAAAAAAATCGGCTTATGAGATCACCTTTTGTCCGTGTGTGTGTGCGTGTGTGTGTGTGTGAGAGAGGTGTGTGTGTGTGTCCCCTAATAAAATCTAAACGGCTGGAGCGATTTCAGTGAAACTCGGTAACTTCATAGCACTATTCCCGGCCACCTCGACCGTGCCCTTCAAATTTTGTTACGTCTCACCAATCCAACATGGCGGCTGTGCGAAATATTTCACTAGCATTCAATATCTCCGAAACTATTACCGAAATCGCCCTGAAATTGTGTACGGTGATAAAGGGCACTACTAGATGTTCACCTGTGAGACTTTCAAAAACCTGGTGACTACAAAACCAACATGGTGACCAAGCGAAGTTGAGACTTTTAGATAGACTTTTCTCGCGATTTAACTATCCAAACGTATTGAAACTTGGTACAGCAAATGTTTATAAACATTGCAATGCACTGGAGTCTAATTTAGTTCAATTGTTTACATAACCTCAAAATGGCGGCTGTGCGAAATATTTCACTGACATTCTATATCTCCGAAACTATTACAGGTATCACCCTGCAATTTTGAACGGTGATAAAGGGTACTGATACAAGTTTACCTATGTATAACTCATAAACCTGTAAAGTACAAAACGAACATGGCGACCAAGCGAATTTGAAATATTTTAATAGACTTTTCTCGTGAGTTAACTCTCTGAGCGCAGCGAAATGTGGTACAGTAAATGATTTTGCTGATTGTAATGTACTGCCATCTAATTTAATTCAATTGTTTACATAACCTCAAGATGGCGGCTGTGCGAAATTTTAAAATTAAGTTTTTATTTCATGTGTCGTAATCATGCGATCGAAGTGAAAGTTTGAATAATGAACCAAGGCAGTAAGTGTCCTTGAATGGTACATAACTCTATGGCCTATACATATAACAATCCTAAATAGCGAGCTTCCGAAATATTTAGACGGTTCTCAATATCTATGAATCTTTTACAGCAACCAAACTGAAATTTTTATGTTCATAGAGACTATGAACATATGTTCACCTATAGGACTTTCAGTAACCTGGTGAGCACGAATCCAACATGGCGCCGACGCGAAGTATAAATATTTTAATGGACGTTTCTCGCGAATTAACTATCCGAGTGCCGTGAAACGTTGCACGTTAAATGCTTACACAAATGTTGATCCACTGGCATCTAATTTATTTCAATTGTTTGCATAATCACAAGATGGTTGCTGTGCGTAATTTTAAAATCTCGTTTTTACTTGTTGTGTTCTAATCATGCGATTGAAGTTTGAATACCACACGTACACAATAATCTTAATGTAATAGTACAAAAATAAAAATCCAACCTGGCGACCATCTGAAATATTTAGACGGTTCTCAATATCTACGAATCTCTTACAGCAATTAAACTGAAATTTTGTATGTTGATAGAGGCAATTAACATGAGCAGGATATATGAAAATAGGCTGTATAGTTCTTCACGGAACTACTTGTTCTTTTCATGTTATCTCCTGCCTTCTGCTCAAGGCCCTCGAGGAGGCCGGGTGTATGTAGCCCCACAACTTCTGGTGCACCCTAGATATTGCTACACCCTCAGGGGCTCACGGCTGGTGAGTTCGGGAGTTGGCGACCCCGCGGGATTCCTGAGCAGGGTCTGGTTTTCCCACTTTTATCCATTACCTCATTTCTATTTCCTATCTGCCTTTCATGTCTCTCCTTCCTTCCAAGTCCCTCAATCCACATTCTTCAAGGGTTGAGGGCATTTCTTTTCCTCCTGTCCTTTATTTGCCTTATTCTCCTTTTGTTTTCCATTTCTTCTTCTAGTATAAGTTAGTAGGCCTAGTTAGTTTTAGTTTACATTTCATCTTCACGATCAGCCAATCCATTAGGGGCCGATAACCTTGATGTTAGGCCTCTTAAAACAACAATTATCATCATCATCATCATCATCATCATCGAAATGTTGATAGAGCGTTCCAACGAAATCTAACCTGGAAATTTAGCTTCACACAAGTTTAGTCCGTGGAAAGATCTTTTACACGCCATAAATCTATGACATGGAACCGCTGGCTTTACTTCTCCTCCGAAGGAAGGCATACATAAGGATTTTAACGCTCTTAAAAATCCGACGTCTTCGGCCGGGTTTGAACCCACGATCTTGGGCACAGCAGTTCAGCATGCTACCAACTACGCCATCCAAGCCGCTACTTTATTCGTTATTTATTGTTCATTGAACGGCGGCAATTGCCATTTCTTGTCGTTGCTCAACTGCTACTGAAAGGGACGCATTAGGCGTCTTCAACCGTTACAGAGACACACTCAGGCGCATACATTGGCGTCATTTCACTGTTGCTGAGAAAATGGTAAATAAAAAGGTGAAAATTAGGCTAACATGGATAGCATACAGTAGGACATGGCGGCTCCCCTGGGCCAACAATAAAATGTGCATTACTCGTCCTTTCATTACTGTTTTATATTAATCTCTACTAATATATAACAAGTAGTTCCGTGAAGACCTACACAGCCTATTTTCATATATCCTACTTATGTTAACTGCCACTGTGAACATACAAAATTTCAGTTTGATTGCTGTAATAGATTCGTAGATATTGAGAACCAACTAAATATTTCGCATGGTCGCCATGTTGGATTTTATATATGTAGGTCCTAGAGTTATGTACTGTTACATGAAGATTATTGTGTACGTGTAGCAATCAAAATTCAATCGCATGATTAGGACACAAGAAGTAACAAGGAGATTTAAAAATTTCGCACAGCTGCCATCTTGTGGTTATGGGATCAATTGAAATAAATTAGATGCCAGTGGATTAACATTCGTAAAAGGACTTACTGTACCAAGTTTCACTGCACTAGGATGGTTAAATTGCGAGAAACGTCCATGTGAATATTTATAATTCGCGTCGCCGCCATGTTGGATTTGTGATCACCAGGTTATTTAAAGTCCTATAGGTGAACTTATGTTCATAGCCCCTATGAACATAAAGAAATTCAGTTTGATTGCTATGATAGATTCGTAGATATTCAGAGCCGTCTAAATATTTCGGATGGTCGCCATGTAGGATTGTTAAATGTATAGGCCACAGAGTCATGTACCATTAAAGGAAAATGATTGCGTAGGCTCATTATTCAAAATTTCACTTCGATCGCATGATTATTACACAAGAAATAAAAACTTAATATTAAAATTCGCACAGCCGCCATTTTGAGGTTATGTAAACAATTGAACTAAATTGGATACCAGTGCATTACAATGTGTATAAACATTTCCTGTACCTGATTTCATTGCATTTGGAACATTAAATCGCGAGAAAGGTCTATTAACATTTTTAATTCGCTTGGCCGCCATGTTCTTTTTGTAGTTAACCGGTTTTTGAAAGTCTTATAGATGAACTTCCAGTAGTGCCCTTTATCTCCGTACAATATTTCAGGGTGATACCGCTAATAGTTTCAGAGATATAGAATGCCGGTGAAATATTTCGCACATCCGCCATCTTGTGGTTATGTAAACAATTGAACGAAGTTTGATGTCGGTGCATTACAATGTGTATAAACATATACTGTACCAAGTTTTATTGCGCTTGGTTGGCTAAATCTCGAGAAACGTCTATTTAAAAGTCGCAAATTCGCGTGGCCGCGATGTTGGTTTTGTAGTTACCAGTTTTTCAATAGTCACATAGGTGAACTTCTAGTAGTTCCTTTTATCACCGTAAAAGATCCCAAGGTGATATCGGGAACCGTTTCGGAGATATTGAATGCTGGAGAAATATTTCGCACAGCCGCCATGTTGGATTGGTGAGACGTAACAAAATTTGAAGGGCATGGTCGGGGTCGCCCAAAGTAGTGCTATGATCTTACCGAGTTTCATTGAAATCGCTCCAGCCGTATAGAAGTTATTAGGGGGGACACACACACCTCACACACCTCTCTCTCTCACACACACACAGACACACGGACAAAAGGTGATCTCATAAGGCTATTTTTTCAAAATTGAAAATAGACTAAAAATGAGATGGTGTGTGTGTCTGTCTGTCTGTCTGTGTATTACTCCATCACGCAAGAACCACTGGTCCGATTTACATGAAATTTTACGTGGAAGTAGCTGATTTACTAGATTAACAAATAGGCTACATTTTTTTAGATACTTTACTGTTACGAACAGAAACGTCACTTCGTACTTATTCGGGAAAATGAAAAGATATTTATTCACAAGAAAAAATGCACACACCTTACAAATAACACTCAAAAGACTCCATCTTGGATGCACTGTTCCTTGTCCTTTTTTTCTCACAAAAGACAAAAATAACTGTTGCCAACTGTCTGTCACAGCCTCCCACCGTTGAGGAAAGACATCCTCAACAAGACATCCTCAACTACTCCACATATCTTGCAGGAACGTTGACAGTTCTACCCGAACGTGTAGTCTTTGGGGGTTGAACACCAGTTCCAGTCGGCTCTCCTAAAGCAGTAGCCGTTTTCTTATTCAAGCCAGTCCTTAAAGGTGTGCTGTCTTCATCAGGTACTTCTAGTGGGTAGAGTCGCTGTATTGGTCTCAAGAGTTCTCCTTTTGATGTAACAACCCTTGCAAGTCTTGTATTACCATCAGTTCCAGGGAACAAGTCCACAATTTTTCCAAGGGGCCAATCTATCCTCTTAGTGCCATCTGATCCAACTAGGACAATGTCACCTCTCTTGAACAAAAGAGTTGGTTTACAACTCGGTTTACCGAGTGCCAAAAGTCCCAGATATTCCTGCTGGAATCTTTTTTTCAATGCCATTCTTAGGTTCAGAAGATGACGATTTCTTTGATTCAGGGTTATAGCATCCAATGCATCACATTCTGGAACTCCAGTTGTCTTAATTTCTTGTAGAAAGCAGGCAGGGGTGAGTGGACTTATATCTTCACATCCATCGGTCAGATATGTTAGCGGTCTTGCATTTATGGTGGCTTCTATACTGCAGAGAAGGGTAAGCATTTCTTGGTAAGTTAGACAGGCTTTACCCAAAACTCGTTTCAGAAGCTGTTTAATTAGACGTATTAACCTTTCCCAGAAGCCTCCCCACCAAGGAGCACTAGGGGGATTAAATCTCCAAGTAATACGTTCAACCGAATGGTGTTTGGAAATATTCTCCCAGTCAACACTTTGAAACGCGTTATCTGTACCCGTGAAATTTGTACCATTGTCTGAGTAAATCACAGAGGGGCGTCCTCTTCTTGCTACAAACCGCCGGAACGCTTGCACAAACGCCTCTGTGGAGAGAGAAGTAACCATTTCGAGATGAACAGCGCGATACACCGCACATGTGAAAACTACAATCCAAGCTTTACTTTCATCCCTCAGGAACACCGGACCTGCCAAGTCCACTCCTATCACTTCAAATACACAGGCTTCCCGTATGCGGTCCAGGGGCAGAGGGGCCTGAGTGATTTCGGTATGTTGTCCATCATGCCTCCGGCACTTGACACATTTTCTTATAATTTTTCTAACTGTCCTCCTTCCACCGATGATCCAGAAGCGTTGTCTCAGATGATTAAGAAGAAGTTGTACTCCAATGTGATTTTCTTTCACGTGCTCATCCATAATCAAGCGAGAGGTGATGACATGGTTCACCGGGAGAATCATTGGGAACCTGAATTGCTTCAAATCTTCTCGCAGTAGTAGTCTCGTTTTAACCCTGAGAACACCATCTTCCAGGAATGGATGTAGTGAAGATAGACGTTTATCAACTAATCCGTGGAAGCTTTCTCGTTGAATTATAGAAATGAGTCTAATTTCAGCCCTTTCTAACTCTTCAACTTGCAGATTTTCTTGCGAGATCCTCTCACGTCTAAGACAATTCTTACAGAAACGAAGAATCCATGCGATTAGATGAACTATTCTGTGATAGCTGGAAAAATACCTGGCATACCAGAGGGGACCTTCATTGGTTGCAGTCATAGAATTCACAGGGTTTTTCTTCATTTCCTTTGCGATACTCTCTTCGTCATACACCACTTTTGTTTGAGGCCAACAATCTGGAGATTCGTACAACCAGGCAGGTCCCTCCCACCATCGAGAGGCTACTAATTGCGAAGCAGAACAGCCACGTGACGGTAAATCAGCTGGATTCAATGAACCTGGAACATGTCGCCAGCAGTTTAAATTGGTCAAATTCCTGATCTCATTCACACGATTGCGGACAAACACCGACCAGTTCTCAGTCCTGCAGATCCATGCTAGAACTGTGGACGAGTCAGACCAGAGAAAAAACTCATGAACTTCCAGTGAAATAGATTCCAACACACATTTAAGCAACCGTGCACCAATTGTAGCTGCCAGCAATTCCAATCTGGGGATTGTCACTTCCTTGAGGGGGGCCACACGAGATCTTGCATCACATAACATCACTTGATTGTTGGAATCGCATCTTATGAAGACTACTGCTGCGTATGCAAGTTGGCTGGCATCACAGAAGACATGAATTTGCACATGGTCACTTCTTCCAAACCATCGAGGAATCTTGATTTCTACCAGGTGAGGTAGATCCTTTACCCAGGCCAGAAACTCGTCTCTGGACTTCTCATCAACTGCACTATCCCATCTTATATGAGTCTTCCAGGTTCTTTGAATCAACAGTTTAACACAAAGGGTGACAGGACATGTCACACCAACTGGATCAAAAATTCGATGTGCGAGTGACAGAATTGTCCTTTTCGTCACTTCTCCCACCTGAAGGCTATTCAACCAATGCAAATTTAAAGTAAGTGTATCCTCCTGTCGATCCCATAACAGTCCCAAAACAGATGAAAGGGTAGCAGACTGGTCATCATCCTGAGAGAACTGCCATCCCCTCAAATTAAAACTGCCTTCTGATAATACCCTACTAGCTTGATTGATAAACTCGCCCACCTCCGATTCCCTGTCAAGGCTAGTGACAACGTTGTCCACGTAGAAGCTCTGTAGAAGTCTCTCGATGAATAGGGGATTGAATTGCGGGTTTTCCAAGTACTTCTTCAGGTGATACTCCAAGACAGCCACCAGGAGAAACGGACTACAAGTTAAGCCGAAAACCAGCCTGGCATGCTTGAAGATCTTGTAATTATTCCCAACGTCCTGCCACATCAGGAAGCAGATATAGTTTCGATCTTCTTTCCGTATGCTTATCTGAAGGAAGGCCTTCTCAATGTCTGCAATAATTCCTACTTTCCTCTCTCGGAATCTAAGAAGAATAGCAGGGATTAGCTCAATCAGGTTGGGGCCATCATACAAACAATCGTTCAAAGCAGGGGTTCCCGCTTCCTTCGCTGAGGCGTCAAATACAGGACGAACAGGTGTCGTTGAACTACTTTCCTTCACAACAGCTCGATGCGGTAGATAGTGTCTGAAGTTTTCATCCTCCTGAACCGGTTCAATAACGCCACTCCTTTCCCACTCGTTGAAAATATTTTCATACGTCTCGCCTAGTCCAAAATTTTCCACTTTCTTCCTTGTGTTGACTAACCTCTTCTCAGCCATGACCCTGTTAGATACAAGAAATGATTTGTTTTCTTTCCAGGGTAAATGGACTTCATACCTAAATTCTCCATTAATAGACACGGTTTTCTGAAAGTGCTCCATTGTTGCAAAGTTTTCTTCAGTTTTAGTTTTCTTTACGGCAGGATCGCTGATACCTAGCACGTCCAGTTCCCACAGATTTTCAACTGAAGCATCTCTGATAAAGAGAGAAGTGACGAGGTTGGTCATGCTTGATTGATCTCCGGAACCTACTTTACCCATCACAGTCCACCCCAGCAGAGTCTCAATACATACAAGACCATTGCTTAGTGTACACGTTTGTCCAGTCATTAACTTTCCAGCGACATCAGCGCCTATTAATAGTTCAATGGGACCTTCAGTATCATAATTCTGTATCCCTTTTGCTCTTAGTTCTTGCAACCATGGGCCCTTTAACATAGTATTGTACCCTGTAATTACTTGTTGCCCTAAGACTTCAAAATTGCAGGCATAAGGCTTTCCTAAACTCTCTATGTAGATCCTATAGCACATATGCTGTCTCTCTTCGGTGACTACCCCACCAAATAGTGAATGGCGTAGCATTTCTGTGCGATGACTACTGTAACCTAACTTCTGTGCCACTGATTCAAGCATATAAGATCTCTGACTGCCAGTATCCAGTAGAGCCCTTACCTCCATTGCAGAGGATTCTCCAATGACCTTCACCTTTAATGTTTGCAAAATAACACCTTGCACACCACTACGTTCTTCATTTGAAATCAAAGAGTGAGACTGAAGTTTCTCATTGGTAGCTTCAGAGGAATGTGTTGGGCCCAGACATATTAGGCTGTTATGTTTTTTGCTACAGGAATCACATTTTAACTGACTTCTGCACATCTTTGAAACATGTCCTTTCTTCAGACAGAGAAAACATGCTCTCTTATTCTTCACAATTGAGACTCTCTCCTTTAAAGCCATCTGCTTTGCCACGGAGCAGTTTGAACTAGCATGGGACCTATCACAAAATATACAGTTTAGTTTAAGATTACAATCCACAAGTGCAGCTGCGGTAGGTGGCGATTCACTGTAAATGTCAATTTTCTTCGTACCTTTTGACTTGTCAGGATTCACATTGATGTTACCTTTACTTGGGATGGCCAGTTTGATCCTTTCCTCACTCTCTACTTCATTCTCCAGGAATTTCATCAAACCTTTAAGACGTTCACTAGGTTCACATTCCTTCCCACCGCCACTCCTCTGCCAGGCACGTAACACATCTATAGACAAGCATGATTCAATCATAGGAAATAACATTGCTGCATATTTCTCGGAAGTTACACCTAGGCTCTCCAAAGCACCAAGTTGAGTTTCGAGTCTGTCATATAATGATGAGATGTCAAGACTACTACAAGAATTCATCATTGTCAATAGTTCTCTAGTGTAGACTTCCACCAACAAAGAATCTTTGCCAAAACGTGATTTAAGTTTCTGTATTGCTTTAGGGTAATTTCCACTTGTGGCTGGAAAACTATCAACGATGTCGCGAGCTTTGGAGTTTGGCAATGTTGCTTGGATAAGATATTCGTATTTATCGGCATTATCTAACCCTTCATCTTCATCAATCTTTTGAAATTGATTCCAGAAACCTAACCAATCTCGTAGATTTCCACCAAATTTTCGGAATTCGATCTTTGGAAGGCGATATTTACTTTTTAGGTTATGAGTGTTACTGGTGCTTACTGTTGACTGGACTTCGTCTTCACGTTTTCTCTCCATTGCAAGAGCATCGGAAACAGCCGCTGCTAACATATGAAACTTGCGTTTATAGTCATCTACTCCGTCTACTTCTGTGATCAGGTCTTCTTCTGACACCGCATCTTCCATGAGGTGTTGGAAGATCTCCTGGTCCAGATTACTTATGAGGTTAGCCTTCTCTTCCACTAAGGCGTAATCTCCTCGGATAGCGACTATGTCCTTTATTTCTTTCTCCAACAAAACTTGAAGTGAAGCTACAATTTTCGTGAACGATGCACGGTATACACCACGTTTTCTGATCAAACTTCGAGTATCGCTCATTTTCCTTTCTATGTCCTGTCACGGTCGCCAGATGTTACGAACAGAAACGTCACTTCGTACTTATTCGGGAAAATGAAAAGATATTTATTCACAAGAAAAAATGCACACACCTTACAAATAACACTCAAAAGACTCCATCTTGGATGCACTGTTCCTTGTCCTTTTTTTCTCACAAAAGACAAAAATAACTGTTGCCAACTGTCTGTCACATTTACACTATTTAAAGATGGCGACCATTTTAGTGACGTCACTACACCCTTTGACTTCAAACTTTCATATTTCTATTTCAAATGAAAAGAGAACGCAAAGAAGTAGCAAACTTTTGATGGCTCATACGGGGTTTAAAATTGAATTTTCTATCCAAAAGGTCCGTTTCACTTTTGGTGTATCTCCAACGGTTAGAGAGTAAAACTAAGTGTGTGCTATAAAACACGGTCAACGCCGAGCGGTGTAGTAGGACAAAATGTTCCATTGTTACTCTCTCTCCACGCAGCACCTCGTTTATCCCCTGTTTTAACTGTCACCTTCACATTTTAATTTATTTATGACCCGTAGCGAAGCACAGGTACTGATATCGCGCCAGGAGATGGCAGTTGGGTTTGAACTGCAGAGGTCCTCCCGCTCACTGCGTATCACGCATTCCAAAAACATTAAGTTGGTCACTACTTGCTTCACTCACTCAGCACATTCCTTCTGTCACTGGCTGCGAGCCGTCTGCTGCAATAATAACTATTTAAGTTTTGAATAGGCGGACCGCACATGCGTACTGCAAGATCCCCCGCACCCCATCACAGCGTGAACTGCCATCTCCTGGCGCGATGACATTACTTCAGCCAGTCTAATCTAAAGTAAGTGTCGAGGTTAGAATATGTTAAACAAATTGCCTCGAATGTAAGGTGTGGTTGCTCTTTAGCGATTAAACGATTAGCTCAGGACAGGCAGGTATGGACGGCTGCATCAAACCTGTCAAAAGACTGAAGGCTCAAATAAGAACAATAAATAATCTCATAATTTCGGTAATCTTCGAAGTACCACCCTTCGATATAGTCCGTGTTCATGCTAAAGAATTAGTACCACCAATGTTCATAGCTCAAGAACTACAGTGACCTTCAAATCTTGGAAAGAGTGAAAGCTAGGTTCCTTAAAGCCGCACTAGGGATTTCTAAATATGCCCCATCTGGACTTGCATATGAATTAGCACGCAAAACATTCCTCATGGAAGATCTACGAACTAGGTTCTTGCTGGCATCCACTCAACAAGAATCGCAATTAAAGCAACAGATACTTGGCCTGTTTGTCATCTCTTGATGAATACAGTACATTTGCATTTGTCAGTTGGCACAGGCTAGAGTAAAAGGTGGCTTTTCACCGATGTCTCAGTCTCACTCATGGCTGTGATTATATGGAAGCTACTGAGGTATGGGTGGTGCTCAGTAATGGCATTCGGGGCACAGTCAGTGCCTGTGAATGCTGTGAAAGGTTAAACTCATAGGGTTAGGACTACTGTTCTGACTCAGTGAGGAAAGCAATGGCAAACTACCTCACTCCTCTTCTTGCCTAGAACGCCTCAAAATAGCGCTGCCTTGGGTTTTTGTGGGTATCTCCTCACATAACGTAACGGCGGTACTTTTTGAGGATCCAACCAGCCTTCGGGCTGACTACCTAACAGACAGACAGACAGACAGACAGACAGACCAGAAGAGACAAGAAATTCCGACCGAATTTTACGCAACCGATGCTATGATCAACCGGAAATGGACAGGACAAAACGACAAGATCCGCAGCACAGTGACAAGACTGGTGGTACCATAAACTCTGCAGGACAACAGACTATCCAGCGGGCCCAATGTATCGCATGTGAAAGAACCTTCCCCTAACTACAGTTGTGTGAAGCTAAATTTGTAGGTTAGATATAATTAACGCTCTATTAGTTCCAACGTTCGTTGCCAGGTGCTGGTTGTGGTGGCATCTAGTAGCCAAGTTCACAGCTACGTGTCGTTGATGGTAGCATTTGGAAGCAAAAGTAGAAACTACTTGAAATTGATCGTCTGCAGTCCTTACCTTAATAACAGATAACACACACTAATAGGCCTACAGCCATCACAATTAACACCGGTTATCAGACAGATTCTACACACACCCAAAGTACACGGGCTACATGACCGCGTTGTCGGAGCTCATAAACTGAGGAACCAACCAACAGACTATCACGACCCTTCACCAGAATGTGTGTGTAAATTATGTGACAAACCTTGTGCAAGATATCATTAGAATCAATGCTTCAGAAGAAGAAAATCGCTGCTGGAGAATAGCAATGAATATTAATGTTAGTAATTAAATTAATTGTAATTTATGGCCATTGGCTGCAAACTATTATTGTATGTCTACCCCTTATTATTTCCGTTTTCCAACGGGGTCGGGGATGAGATGCGATGGAATTCTTTGTGGCGATGGATTTTACGGCCGGATGCCCTTCCTGACACCAACCTCATGAGAGGAGTTAATGAGAGATGAAATGAATGATGGTGAATGAAACTGGGCAAGGATATGGAAGGAAGCGGCCGTGGCCTGTCAGAAGGTACCGTCCCAGCATTTGCCTGGTGTTGAAAATGGGAAACCACGGAAAACCATTTCAAGGACGGCCGACGGTGGGGCTCGAACCCACACGTCTTCCGAGTCAGCAGAGAGCTTGGCCCCATGACCTAATGCTGAGCTTTAGCCAGCGTAGCCACTACTGTCGGTCCCTGGCTGCAAACTATTATACTTTCGGTAATTATAGCCATTTTGGTTTTCATTTGCTTGGTCTACCATCCGATTTAATCGATCCTCATTCATTTTTGGATAATTCATTGGTAATTTTGTCTGAGGGAAATTGCCATAGCACCGAAGAATTCACGTGCGAGACAGTGCTATGCTCATTGCCTACTCACCCGGCCCTTCACTCCATATACTTTACATGGAAGGTTCTAACGAGCAGCCCTCGCTATTACAATACACCCTACGAGACTGTCAGGAACTTAAGTTAGGGATGAGTTATGCATACTGAATTCTTTTTAGATATTCGAAAAGGGAAAACACTTTACGTACAATATCTATAATTTAAACACTATTTAATTAATTATGAAACAACAGTCAGTCTTTTTTTTTTCGCTTTCATTTCGATAATATATGATTTTCATACCATGTTTCAGCTTCCTGCGGGACATAATGAATTGTAATTACTAACCTTGGCCACTACTGCACCGACTGTACCTCGCGTGTGAAGGAGCTCTTTCCGGTCACGGAGCGAGTCCATCATTTTGTGTAGGCTAAGGATAGGTCATACAAGATCCTCCCACTCGTACCTAACGAGAAGGGAAGACCCCCCACTTTGTACCTGTGGAGCCGTTTTCACCGTGGCCCACATTTTAACCGAGTGTGTGGATCTTGCTGACTTACGAAGAAACCTTGGTTTGCTAATGACACTCAAACTTATATTAGCCGATGACGCGGCGGCTGCTGATCGCGTTATCCGCTTTAAAAGTGAGAGTGGTTTAGGGCCAGCAATATACATTTTCCAGTGAACAAAGACTCAACGATTTGTTCGTTTTTGAATGCTGAATTTTTGATTCTCCGTAATTTTTGTTTATTTATATAATTATTAGTTTTATTTAATTTTTTGTTTTATTAATTTATTAATTTATTTTCATTTAATTTATTAATTTATTAATTTTTGGTCTTTTCAAATTTAGGAGACCACCTCAAAATTTTAAATTCCATTCCAAATATGTATACTTTAATCTGTGTTAAGAGGGGCAGATGACCTCGTAGTTCCGCTTCTTAAAACAACAATAACTTACTAACTAACCAACTGCTCCGGATATATGTGCTAATTCACGTAAATACAGGTTTTTTTTATATATTGCTCATTTCACAAGGGCAGCCAAGTTTGACAGCGCATTTAGTATGTTAAACTACCACCAAAGTGTTCACAACGAGGCGCACCCATTGACGTAACTAGTTGCCAACATGGCCGATACAAAATACACCACACGACACATGTAACGTGCTAGCGGGGCACGGTTGACAACCATTGATCTGGACCCGTTAGGCTGTAACCATTGTCAATAACCATTGGATTGGACATGTTAGGTTGTAACCATTGTCAAGAAATATTGGATTGGACAAAACGAAGGTTAGAGTAATCGGGTCAAAGTGCGGCCTTATCCGCACAAAGCGCACCGTAGACAAAAATCCATTGAGTAGTACCGTAAGAACGGGGTTGGCAATACTGTCTTGATGATAATTCACGCGCGTAATGGTGGACATAGCTGGAATTTCATCTATACAAGTCGTGAATATACAATATTTGGGACGGTGGGTGGGCTATAGACCGCGGAGGACTACATCATCTCTAGATTTTCCCAGACCATTACTCCAGGTATTTTGGCTAATCTTTGTACACAAAACCCCGCTTATCCGACCCTCGTTTATCCGGATTTACGGTTTATCCGGCTTGATATTTTAAATTTACTGTATTATTATTTTTTCACCATGAAAATACGAGTATACGCGCCCTTCGAATAATACTCTACACTTAACCATCAACATTCCTATAAGGAAGGTACTTACATAGGTAGGAAGTGTTTCCAGGTTTCAATATATCTTCAATTTGAAAGAAAAATAACTTTCACACTATTTCAGTAAATGTAAATAAATATAGTACGTACGGCACCGTATTAAGTTTGTGCACCGAAACTTATTCTTTCAATTCAAAATAAAGGTGTAGATTAGCAGATCTTCAATCTGGTCATCGTTGTATTATCAGAAAAGATTAGAGGGCAAGCTCCTTGGTTTTTGATGTTTGCAGACGATATAGTGTAGCACCAAAGAGGATGAGCTGGAAATGAGACTGGAGATTTGGAGAAAAGCTATGGAAGACAGAGGGATGAAAATCAATAAGAAGAAAACGGAGTACATGTGCCTAGGAAGACAAGTAGAAGAAACAATCCAATTGGTAGTTTTAACTACTTAGGTTCAACAGTGTCCAGTGATGGCAAATCAGACATGGCAATAGCGCACAGAGTGCAGGTAGGATGGATGAGCTGGAAACAGACGTCAGGGGTCTTTTTAAATCTAGGCGTCCACCTCAAAATTTTAAATTCAATTCCAAATTTGTATTCTTTAATCTGTGTTAAGAGGGGCAGATGACCTCGTAGTTCCGCCCCTTAAAACAACAATAAAATGTATTGTGTGATAGAAGGATACACCTGAGGACTAAAGGAATGGTGTATAAGTCAGTAGTGGGATCTGCAATGATTTATGAAGCAGAGACATGGGCACCGACTAAGGCAATGTTTCCCAAACTTTTTTTGTGTGTGTACCACTTTAAGAGATGAGAATCTCTCGCGTACCACCTAACGGTTGGGAGATATAGTAACAATAACCCCCCACCACCACGTAGCAGACCAAAAGATGGATTGTAAATTGTGTTTGTTAGAGTTGAAGTTCAAATAATAATAAGTGTGTCCAGTTGTTTATTATTTATTACAATAAGTATTCAATTCAAACATTCAGAAATGACACTCTACAAATAATATTAATAATTGAACATAAAAACCAAAGTTCAACTAACAACTTCAATGTGAAGAGTGAGGTTGAAGATTAGAAGCCAACTTAGGAATGTCTGTTTTAAGATTGCTGAGTCCCAAACGAAGATCGTTTCCCACTGTAAGGAGCTTATACCGGTATTTATTCCTGAGATAAACAAGTGAAGAAAATGCAGTCTCACTTAATGTAGTGAATGGCAGTAAAAATCTAACTGCTTTGTCAGCTAAGTATGCATAGTCTGCACGTCACTCAACCCAAAAGTTCACAAAGCCATTTTTGAAAAAGTTTGGCTTAGTTCTAAATCGCAATTCAATTCATAAAACTGTTCCTTATCTTTGGACTTAATGTCCTCTGGCAACATATCAATGTTTTTATATTTTTATATTTTTCCTAACAGCACCACGTACCACTGGGGCTGTACGAGCGTACCACCAGTGGTACCTGTACCACAGTTTGGGAAACGCTGAAGGCACATTGTAACGCAATGGATGTGGTTGAAATGAAAGTGCTGTGTCACCGGAGCAGATAGGATTAGAAATGTGAGACTAAAAGGCAGTGTTAAAGTGACGGAGATATCAAAGAACGTTCAAGAGAGAAGACTACAGTAGTATGGACACGTCATGAGAAGGGACGACAGTAATGGTAGTGGAAGGAGACAGAGGAAGGGGAAGATGGAGGGACTGTATACGAGATGAGGGAGAAACATCTAATGGAAGAGGACTTATGGGACCGAGGGAAATGGAGAAGACTTGCCAGGAACGTCGACCAAACTTGAGTGGGAAAAGACGAAGGAAAAGAACAAGTAGAAGTAGCTTATATTCATTTAATAGTTTGTTTCCGGATAATCCGGATTTTCGATCATCCGGATTACCTCAGGTCCCACCTAGTCCGGATAAAGGAGGATTTTGTGTACCTTAGAAGAGCTATGAATGAGTGATCGTTGTTTAATTTTTACCATAATTTTAAGATACCGTAGTATTTTATTTATTACTAGCAGAAGTACCCGTTCTTCGAACGGTGTTCGTTGTTAACACCAGACATTATCAATAGAGCTACTGTTGCAATGGTTAACGGTTTGTCATTCCTTCAAGTTTATCAGAACAATGTTACTTTTCTGGGAATATCACACACACTACTAATTTAAGGCCCTTAAAATGTAGTTTTCGGAGACCCTTTATAGATTCCCCAATTTTGTGTCTCACATTGAGAAGCGCAATATATGCTTTGGTCGTCCTTCTAGGATAATTTTTATATTTCGCCTATTTTAGCATATATTGAGAAGTTTTTCTCTCTATCCACCCTCCTACTGTATGAAAAGTACAATGAAGAGTTTTATAAATGATTGGTGTATTGACTCTCATGGTTACCATACCTAATTTTACGATGCACCAAGCATCCGAACACGAGGTATAGGCGTACATAAAGATACACAGAAAGACAGACAGACAATTCTATTGTCTACAACATATTACCCAGATATCCAAATATGGGTATATCTACCTCACAGTATCAAACAAAATCATCCTTACGATGAACCCGTATGTCGACAAAAAAAAAGTTAAAATGTGCTCTCAGACTAAATTCACCTAACGTGTACTTCCTGACGTGAAATAGAATTGAAAGCCTTGTAGACGAAACGCAACACACGTCACATAAAAACTGACCCTCTACGTTGTGCTAGGTGACCATACACAGGAAGACCCCTTTCATAAATTATAAAGACTTGTGGTGCATGAAAATTCAGGTTCTTTAGCCTCAAATTGCCCAAATTCCTAAAAGCCGCAAAAAATGCTGGTTCAATTCAGGAATTTTAGAAAATAATGTTGCTGTTTGGAGATATAATAGACCTTCTGTACTATATGTCGAACGTGAAAATTGCATGAAAAAGTTCTAGGTTACCACTTGACCTCCTTAATTGCATTGATGAATTACACAGTCTACGTTAGTTCCGTGATAACCTCATAGCCATTTGCAAACTTTCACAGAAATGTAATAAATGGAGAGACATTGCTTCTTACAGAAATAGAAGGAAAGTTGTATGCCACCCCTTGAGATAATGTTCTCATGGTTACCTATCTGCATTCCTTCATTACTGTAGTTTGTTATATTAAATTAGTTTTCTGGGAATATTTCAGGAACTGTTGGATTTAGCCTAGAGCCTTATAATGTAGTTTTCGAGGACCCTTTAGGGCCCCCGAGTTTTGTTTCTGGCACCGAGGGGATTTGTCTCGTCGTTGTACGCCATAATATAATACTAATAATATAATATAGGGAGAAATTATAACACCTATTTTTTTATTTATTAATGCAGCCAATGGCCATGTACTTTTCTTTTCAGGACGGGTCAGGGAAGGGATATTATCAGAGAAAGAAGCATTCAGATCACGCATGAGCAAAATGGAAATGGCCACCATTTAACTAAGGACATCTATAAGATAAGGTCAATATCCTTCAACCCAAAACTAAAACATTACGGCAGTGTCATCCGTCCGGAGGTCTTGCATGCTTCTGAATGCCTCACGATGAACAAAAAAGGCTTGGTCGAGAAACTGGAGGCCAAAGAAAGGAAGATTTTGAGAAAGATATTGGGTTCCATCAAAGACAATGGGGAATACAGAAGACGGCATAACCATGACCTATATACTCATGTGGGGAAGATAAGTAACGTCATCCGGAAGAGGATACCATTTTTTGGGCATGTGAAACGAATGAGCCCAGCGAGACTGACCAACCGCAACATAACTTACTTTCAGGAGAGGAAAACAAAATGGGCCTGGTTCATAGAACTGGATAAAGATCTGAAAGAAGTGGGGATTACACAAATTTACATTCAGGAGCGCGCCCCACTCAAAAGGAAACTTCAAGCTTGCAAAGGTTTCCAAGATAAACCGAAGCTGAAAACGGGAAAGATTTGGACCCAGGAACGGAAGGAAGTCCACCAAGAGCGAATGCGGGCGTACCGGGCAAACATCAAAGCCAGTAGGAGACAGTTGGAATGACGCGATCCATAGATGGCCTATACAAAATGAATGAATGAATGAATGAATGAATATGGGGATAGGAATATAATAGACCTGCCGTACCACACCCGCAGGTGTAAATTGCGTGAAAAAATTCTAGAGTACCCCTCGATCCCCTTAAGCGCATTATACGTATTGATGAATTTTACGGCTTAATTTGGTTCCGTGATAACCTTCTAGCCGTTTGCAAACTTTCACACTAAAGTAATTAATGAAATTGCATTGCGTCTTACAGCAATAGATGGACCTCTAAGAATCTGTTGCCATGGTTACTGGCTTGTATTCGTTCATTAGTTTATTAAATGAAACTAGATGAAACCCGTCAAAACATGACGGGCAATGGAAAACAAAATTACTGAAGAAGCTTCTTATAAAAGTTACATTCTTTGTACGATTACTTTTTAGCACTATTGCAACTTGAAGGGCGTCAAAAGATAGCACTCTCAGCATTGCAACATATTGCTGGTCATGACTGAAAACGTGATGAGGTCATCATCATCTTGCACAGTTTCCAGCCACTGGCCGGGTCTGTTTGGAACACAAGCCTCTCCAACGTCTTCTGTCTTCCCACCATCTCTCAGCCTCCACCCTTGTCCAGCCTTCTCCTCTCTTCTTCACGCTTTCTTCCACCCCCTTCAGCCACCTGTCTCTCGGTCTCCCTCTTGGTCTCTTTCCTTCCCACTTCGTCTCGTGTATCCTCCTGGGTATCCTCTTCTCCTCCATTCGTTTTACATGTCCATACCATCTAAGTCTAGATTTCTCTATACCATCCTGTAATGGTTCCTCCTTCATTAATTCTCTGGTCCTCTCATTTCTTATTCTGTCCCTCTTTGTAGCTCCAATACTGCTTCTCAAGAACCTCATCTCACTGGCCTGTATTTTGCTCTTCTCCCTTCCTTTCATAACCCAGGTCTCCGAGCCATACGTCAGGATAGGGACATAGTACGATATATGATCTACTTGCTGTTCTGAGGGACATCCCTGCTCCATAACATGCTTCTCACACTCCTCCGGAATGCTTCTGCCTGTCTCCCCCGCTCATTTATTTCTCTACCGTTTCTTCCATTCTCTTGTATCAGGCTTCCCAGATACTTGAAACTCTCCACTTTCTTCAGCTGTTCCCCACCAATTGTTATTCCCGTTGTGGTCCTTTCCTTCTTCCTTGTTGTGATCACCATCTCACTCTTATTTATGCTAAATTTCATCCCATATCCTTGTATTATTCCTTCCCACACGTCCAACTGTTCCTGTACCTCCTCCTCCTTGTTTCCACAATCATCAAATCATCCGCAAACACCATTGCTTTCATCTTTCCTTCCCCAATTACTTGTGCCGCTCGGGTCATTATGTCATCCATCACCACAATGAAAAGTAACGGTGATAGTGCACTTCTTTGTTTCAGGCCGTTTCTCTGTTCCACCCAGTCCGATCTCTCTCCTCCCACTTTCACACAGCTCACGCTTCCCTAGTACATCTCTTTTATCCTCCTTATAGTCCATTTTTCTACTCCTCTATCCTCCAGGGACTTCCATACTTTGTTTCTGCATACACTGTCATATGCTTTCTCAATGTCCAGGAAGGCCATCAGTAGATCTGTTCCATACTCATAGTGCTGTTCTTGTAACTGACTTACAGCAAAAATTATCCACTGTGGACCTTCCTGCTCTGAAGCCATGTTGTTCTTCCCTCATCCCTCCTTCTATCCTTGTCCTAATTCTCCTTTCTAAAACTTTCTCAAACATCTTTGCACAATGACTCATCAGTGTTATTCCCCGATAGTTTTTGCATTCTGTTCTACTACCTTTCTTGAAGATCGGGACAATTATTCCCTTTTTCCAGTCCTCTGGGGTCTTCCTTTCCTTCCATGCTGCCTTCATCACTCGGTACAACCATTGTATCCCCACCTCTCCTGCTGCTCTCACCATCTCCACACTCAACTCATCCACACCCGGTGCCTTCCCTCCTTACATCTTCCTCACTGCATCTTCCACTTCTTTCCATGTTAAGTCCTTTTCTGTTTGCAGTTCATCTACTGTACCTCTTCCCCGATTTCTTCTTCCTCGCCGTGGTTTCCATTTGGGTTCAGGAGTTCTTCAAAATATTCTTTCCACATTTTCTTCAGTTCTTCCCTATTTTCTATCCCTTGTCCCCTTTTGTTCACCATTCTGACATAATCCGTAGGATCCTTCCGCCTCTTATTCTTTACCATCCCATACAGGACCTTTTTTGTACCTTCACTATCCTGCTGGTCATGACTTAAAACATGATGAGGTAAATAGCCCAATACGTTCAAGAGTTTCTCCTTGAGCTTGATTGATTGTGATAAAGTAGGCCGAGCGAATAGGACATTGTTGCCTATTAAAAGAAAATGTACTGTACCTGCAAGTGTTTTATCGGAAGGTGTTAAATCAAGTCGTAGGATTTGATCTCTCTGCCTAATATTACTGCACCTATTATATCCGAATCCAAGCAATTTCTTGCATATTTCTTACAATTAATATATTACCATATATGAGTCCTTGGGAAACGTTCAGATTTCTAAGGAGCATAACTATGGCTCAAACGTTCGGAGTATGTGGAGGCGAATCACTTAATTCCAAGGAATTGAAAAATTCAATAATAGGGAAATGAAGTAGCTGGCTTTCATCTTCAGTATCCAATCTGTTAACGCTGATGTATGTGTTTGAACTACTGGATATAAGTTCAATGACTTTTAAATTAATATCATTACATTGTTGCAGCTTGGCAAATATTTTATATTCCAGCAGATCAATTTTACCCTCACAACAGTAAAGACCAAAGTAACCACGCATAGATTTTACGCAAGAGAAGTACAATGTAGAACAATGTTTACATTTGATCGTCAAAGACCTTACAGTACACTGTACTGCATAATATCTGGAATTGTTTCTGAAATGGCCTATTTATATTGGATTTTAAATGTGGCTTCGTATTATTCGATAACACTATAGTGTCCTGCAATAACGGAGCCGCTAAATATTACATGGCAAATAATACTTCCATTGCCGAAATCAACTGCGTAGTTAGACTCAGTACTCTAAACAAATAATCATTAAACAATTGTCTTATACAATGAAGTTCAACATGATCGTCCAGAGACTTTCATACTCAAGTTGGTTGGTGAGGAGATTGCGATGAGACTGATCGCTTAAAATAAATTCCTTATAATTGTTCCTGCCAGCGAAATTTTTTGCGATAGCTTGAAAACGCAGCTCAGAATGACGTTCTTCATTTTGTTATAAACAGTACGAAACTGCTCTAAATAAGCAATTTCCATCACCTGTTATAGGTTATGACAGTACATTTTGCAGGGGAACATAGAATCACTTCGCCAACTACTGGAACGACCATAGGCCTATACTCAATACTCACTTCGGCAGTCACCCTAATGGAGGCAGTTTTTGAATTATATGTCCCGTGCATGTCAAAAATCGTATTAGCACATGGAGGCCCACCTATTCTTGTCTATCGCCCCGGAGACCCGGGTTACATTTCCTGCTCTGCCAAGAAATTGAATTCTGGTCTGAGGGCAAAAACGGGGCACATTCAGTCTCTTGAGGTATAACTAAGAAGAGGAAGGTTTAATTCCCACCTCGACAATCTTGGATGTGGTTTTCCGTGGTTTCCCACTTCCACTTAAGGCAAATACCGGGATGGTTCCTAACTTAAGGCCTTGGCCGTCTCCTTGCCATTTACCACCTTAATTGCAAATACACACAGTAATGCAGCCATCACAATAACACAGGTTATGAGAGAAAATTTCACACATACACACCCAAGTACACGGGGCTGAGTGACCACGATGTCGGAGCCCTTCAAACGAATTATGTTTGCCAAGTGTCTCTTATGGCGAAAGCAATTGTGGACACGCGCGAGTGCCTGGAAAACAACTTTTTTCTTTAATAATTTAAGAGTATATCGACGATGCATAATTATAACTTTTAGTCTAGGACGCTAATAACTTGACCACCGAAGCATTGGGAAGAAATTGCAATATTAAGGTACATATACAACATAGCCTACACATTCAACTGTCGGTTAATGTTCCTCAAAATTTCCCTTCTTAAATATTCCCCTCCTTTATAATTCTCCATCACGTGAAAACGTGCCATGTCTTGGGTTTTAAATATATCGATGCAATGGTGCTGCCATCTGCTGTCAGTTACTGGAACTATATGGGCGATGTACTGCCATCTGTTGTCAGTTATAGGAACTGATTGCAGATATTTAAACGGCGTACTGAGGACAACAGTTTGCTCTTTTGATCACATGCTGTAATGCAATGGTAAAACGGAAATAAAACGTATTGAGAGGGAATGTAGAAATATGTATCTTTTACAGACATAAAACCTTACTAATACTCCTTGATTAAACAATATTTCAATGGTAAAAAAAAAAACATATATCGGCGAGGGCTGGGATCGAACCGGCGAACCAAGGGACCACAGTCTGTCGCCTTAACCACATAGCTAATCGCGCAATCTTGTCAACAGACGCAGCCATTCATTATCTTCAAAAGCTGCTGTCTGAAGGAAATAATCCATTTCATTATCCAAATAAATAAATTTTGCACATTCGTATACGATCATACTGTTATTATATTTTATTGCCAGAACTTGGTTAATGTATGTTTTCAATTACATGGAAGCTTATTAAATAACTTACATTTTAGTGGAATTCTCACCGCCATTTTGTCATGACCTCAGGCGGATTGTGCGCATGCGTGAGGGGCCAGAATTCTGCTATTTTCTATATTAATTCAAAAATATACAGAGAGGGAATGTAGAAATATGTATCTTTAACAGACATAAAACCTTACTAATACTCCTTGATTAAACAATATTTCAGTGGTAAAAAAAAAAAAAAATATCGGCGAGGGCTGGGATCGAACCGGTGAACCTTGGAACAACAGTCTGTCGCCTTAACCACATAGCTACTCGCGCACTCTTGGTCAGCAGCAGACGCAGCCGTTCTTTATCATTAAAAGCCGCTGTCTGAAGGAAATAATCCATTTCATTATCCAAATAAATCAATGTTGCACATTCGTATCCGTTCATACTGTTATTATATTTTATTGTCAGAACTTGGTTAATGTATGTTTTCAATTACATGCTAGCTTATTAAATAACTTACATTTTAATGGACTTCTCACCGCCATTTTGTCATGACCCCAGGCGGATTGTGCGCATGCGTGAGGGGCCAGAATTCTGCTATTTTCTATATTAATTCAAAAATATGCCGTAATACATTTGTTTATTTTATAGACACTCTGCAAATCTAGAGGCCAAGAGCTTTCGTTAGAGTGCTCTACGAAGTAAATCGGTTCTGTCGTTCTCTCAATCTCGTGGTAACAAAAATCACCTTACTGTTTTAAATATATAGATTAGTTTTCTGGGAATATCTCAAAAACGGTTGGTCTTGGGCCTTAAAATGTGTTTTTCGGGGACCCAAGTTTTGTCTCTCACAATGAGGGGCTGAAAATGAGCTTTGTCTCGTCCTTCTACGCCTATTTCAGCGTGTATTTTAAGGGGGTAGGCCCCCTTTTATGAGAGGTACGGAGGGGAGTTACATCAATGATAAGTGTCGTGCCTCCTGATGGATATCTGTACCAAATGTTACGTTGGTACACCCAGCCGTTCTCGAGTAATGAGGGAACAAAATTGTCCACAGACAAACAAACAAACAAACAAACAGACAGACAGACAGACAAAAAAAATATTTTCGCACGCATCCATCATAAAACAGTTTGAAACGTGTAAACAACTCAAATTTCCGTAGAAATTCAGAGAAAAACACACAAATTTTCATTTTTACATATAGAGATATATACTGCACCGCTCGGTGTTGACCGTGTTGAGATTCTGGTTTTACTCGCTAACCGTTGGAGATATACGAAAAGTGGTAAGGATCTTTCGGATAGAAAAGTAAATGTTAAAGCTCATGTATACCATCAAAAGTTTGCTATTTCCTAGCGTTCTCTTTTTATTTGAAAAGGAAATATGAAATGTTGAAACCAAAGGGTGTAGTGACGTCACAAATGTCGGTTTTACTCGCTAACTGTTGGAGATACACGAAAAGTGATAATGACCATTCGGATAGGAAATTAAATTTCAAAGCTCATATGTGCCATCAAAAGTTTGCTATTTCCTACCGTTCTCTTTTTATTTGATATGGAAATATGAAATTTTGAAACCAAAGGGTCTAATGACGTCACTAAAATGGTCGCCATTTTTTAATAGTGCAAAATTTCGAAATCAAAAGTATCCTATATGTAAACCTGGTAAATAAGCTACATCCATGCAAAATTTCATTTAATTCGGACCAGTCGTTCTTGAGTTATTGAGTAACACACACACACACAGACAGACAGACAGAAAGACAGACACACACCATCTCATTTTTATATATTAGTATGATTTATCGTATGGCTTTTAGTGCCGGGAGTGTCCGAGGACATGTTCGGCTCGCCTGAGTCTGTAGCTGCTTCCAGCTGACACCCTAAAGGGTGAGCTACAAGTTCCGTTCAAATTCAAGTAGTTCCAACTTTCGCCACCAGATATCATTTATACCTAGTGATGAACGTTGGAACTTTGATAGAGCGTTCTGACGAAATCTAACCTAACAAATTTTGCTTTACACAAGTTTAGTCTGTGAAAGGATCTTTTACATGCCATAAATCTATGACATGGGACCGCCGGCTTTCCTTCCCCTCCAAAGGAAGGCATACTGAAGGTTTTTTAACGCTCTTAAAAATCCGACGACTTCGGCCGGGTTTGAACCCGCTATCTTGGGCATAGCAGTTCAGCATGCTACCGACTACGCCACTGAAGCCGCTAAGATACCGTTATATTAATTAAACAAATTTTGTGCAATACGTCCTACGGCCCTGGGTGGGCGGGGCCCTTTTGGCTCTTAATAACGCACCGCCTCTGGATTGAATTTGAATTTGAATTAATTCATAGAGAACTGCCACTGAGGCTAAAGAGCCCCTTTATGTGGCGTATACAATGTTCTGGCTTGAAGTTTGTATTAGGAAACTAATCCTAGCTTAACAACTAACAAAACAAAATATAGAATACACTTATTATTAAACAAACCTATTAGCAAACATTTTATACAAGATGAATGATGCAAACAAGAATATAATAATTAAATAAATAACCTACCTAATGTATTATTATATCTATTGAAAAACAAGAAGTTCCGTGACGAACTAAAGAGCCTACTTTTCATGCCAATGATTATTCTACAGTATATGATATGAACCTATCTAGTATAATGACGAAATTAAGTTGCTAATATCGAAATTTCTAATTAGTTCGAAATACTGTATACCTGGCATAATGTAGCCTAATAGTGCACTACAGTTGGCAGCCCTGATGACTGAATATATTCTTAGTTCCATCTCTTAAGGTACATAATACAAAATTTGGTTGAAGCCCAATGAATAGCATGGACGTTACATGCAGTTAAACATTGGATCTAACAGCGCGCGTAAAATCATGTTGGCAACAATGTCATGCCTGTATTGGTCAGAAATAATCTGAAATAATATGATCTATTGTTGTGCCAATTTTGAATGAAATCCATTAGTTAGTATAGAAGTTACATGCATTTTAAATTGGACCTATCAGCAGGCTTAGAATCATGTTGGCAGCTCTGACGTATATTAGTTACTCCAAATTCATCTAGAATGCCAGGTACTATACGTGTGCAAAGTTTAGAGCTATTGGCTTGCATACTTTCTGATATTGTTTACTGATATTAGGGTAACTAAAATAGGGACAGCACATATTAACAGTTGGCAGCCCTGGTTGCTCTTAAGAATACGCATAGTCATATCTGTTATGGTACACATAGCACATACGAAATTTGGTTGAAATCCAAATGATAGTATGGAAGTTACATGTATTTAAATTTGGACCTGTCAGCAGGCTTAGAATCATGTTGGTAACACTGACGTATATAAGTTACTCCAAATTAATATAGAATGTCAGGTACTATACGTGTGCATAGTTTAAAGATGTCGGCTTGTATACTTTCTGATATATTGGTATTTTGATAAAATAAATTAGGAGCATTTATTAACAGTTGGCAACCCTGGTGGGTCTTAAGAATACGCTCAGTCATATCTAGTTATGTACACATACAACGTACGAAATTTGGTTGAATTCTAATTGATAGTGTAGACGTTATATGCATTTAAAAATTGGACCTATCAGCAGGCTTATAATCATTTTGGCAACACTGCCATGTATGGCCTCCTGGAAATTAAACTGCAATATTATTTATACGTGTGCCAATTTTGAAATAGCTCCCATTCATACCTTCCAAGATATCCAACATGGAGCTCAAATTTCAATTGCGATTTTTTACCAGTTGGTAGCACTGACATCATTTTCAAATATGGCCGTGAGATATTCGGGTATAGATCTTTACTCATACCAAATTTTGTTTCGATTGCTCCAGCCGTTTAGGAGTTGATAGAGGGGGACACATACTCAGCCAGCCAGCCAGTCAGACAGACAGACACACATTTGCCCGATCTCATAAGTCTACTTTTTCCTCATTTTTGCAAAATGTGAAAAGTAGGCAAAAAATTATAGTGCGTTAAAAAAGGACTACATTCTTTCTGTGAATTATAATATGATCTATTATTAACACATGTGCATGAGTGACATGATTACTCGAACTATCAATTCCATGAAAGTTGTATCTTGGATACTAAAAATATTATAAAAAGCTGTATGGCACGGATATATTTCAAAAATCTATATATATAAAAATCAATGTAACGTGATAGTTTGTCTGTGGGTGGGTATGTATGTCTCCTATGCGTTCATATACCATTCGTCCGATTGCGATGAAACTTGGGTGAGATGTTGAGTACACTCCAAGGAAGGTTTCTGACTTAGTAAATCGATTTTACAATAGGTAGCGCACGCGTAGATTCAACAAATGAGCGACGATGCGCGAAGCATTTCAACGAAGTCCCGTATGTGTTCATATACCATTCGTCCGATAGCGATGAAACTTGGGTGAGATGTTGTGTACACTTACGTGAAGGTTTCAAAATTAGTGAATACATTTCACAGTAGATAGCGCACGAGTAGATTCAACAAAAGAGCGACGACACGCGAAGCGTTTCAACAAAGTCCCGTATGCATTCATATACCATTCGTCCGATAGCTATGAAACTTGCGTAAAATGTTGTGTACACTGCAGGGAAATTTTCTGGCTTAGTACATCCACTTTACAATAGGCAGCGCACGAGTAGATTCAACAAATGAGCTACGACGCGCGAAGCATTTCAACAAAGTCACGTTTGCGTTCATATACCATTCGTCCGATAGCGATGAAACTAGGCTGAGATTTTGTGTGCACTCCAGGGAAGGTTTCTAGCTTAGTAAATCCCTTTAAAAATAGGTAGAGCACGAAAAGAATCAACAAATGAGCGACGACGCGCGAAGCGTTTCAACAAAGTCCCATTTAATTTCATATACCATTCATCCGATAGCGATGAAACTTGGGTGAGATGTTGTGTACACTCCAGGGAAGGTTTCTGGCTTAGTACATACATTTTACAATAGGTAGCGCACCAGTAGATTCAACAAATGAGCGATGACACGCGAAGCGTTTCAACAAAGTGCCGTATAAAGTCATATACCATTCGTCTGATAGTGATAAATGTTTGGTGAATTGTTGTGTACACTCCAGGAAAGGTTTCTGGCTAAGTAAATCCATTTTACAATACGAAGCGCACGTTTATGTTCAACAAATGAGTGACTACTCGCGAAGCGTTTCGACAACGTCCCGTATACGTTCACATACCATTCATCCGATTGCGATGAAACTTGGGTGAGATGTTGTGTACACTGCAGGGAAGGTTTCTGGCTGAGTACATCCATATTACAATATGTAGCGCAAGAGCAGAATCAACAAATGAGCGACGACACGCGAAGCGTTTCAACCAAGTCCCGTATGCATACATGTACCATTCGTCCGTAGCTATGAAACTTGGGTGAGATGTTCTGTACACGTCATGGAAAATTTCTGGCTTAGTAAATCCCCTATACAATATGCAGCGCACAAGTTGATTCAACAAATAAGGGACGACGCTCGAAGCGTTTCAACAAAGTCCCGTATAAGGTCATATACCATTCTGCCGTTAGCGGTGAAACTTGGGTGAAATATGGTGGACACTCCAAGGAAGGTTTCTGGCTTAGTAAATACATTTCACAGTAGGTAGCACACGAGTAGATTCGACAAATGAACGACGACACGCGGAGCGTTTCAATACAGTCCCCTATGTCTTCATATCCCATTAGTCCGATAGCGATGAAACTTGGGTGAGATGTTGTGGACACTTACGTGACGGTTTCTAACTTAGTAAATACATTTTACAGTAGGTAGCGCACGAGTAGATTCAACAAATGAGTGACGGAGCGCGAATCGTTTAAACAAAATCAGGTAGGCGTTCATATACTATTCATCCGATTGCGATGAAACATTGATCAGTTATTGTGTACCCGCCAGGGAAGGGGACTTAGTAAATCCATTTCACAATAAGTAGCGCAAGAGTGGATGCAACAAATGGGTGACGACGCGCGAAGCGTTTCAACAAAATCCCCTATTGCGTACATATAACATTCTTCGATTACGATGAAACCTTGATGAGTTATTGTGTACACGCCAGGGAAGGGCTTCGACTTAGTTATACATTTCTCAATAGGAAGCGCACGAGTAGATTCAACAAATGAGTGACAGCGCACGAATCATTTAAACAAAACCCCCTATACGTGCATATACCATTCATCCGATTGCGATGAATCATTGATGAGTTATTGTGTACACGCCAGGGAAGGGTTTCGACTTAGTAAATCCATTTCACAATAGGTAGCGTACGAGTAGATACAACAAATGAGTGACAGCGATGAAACTTTTGAAAGTTGTTGTGCACGCTCCCACGAATGGTTCTAAATTAGAAAATCCATTTTACGATAGCTTAGAGGCAGTTAACATGTTGTGTATCCAAAAGCACTTCAAGAAACAGAATTTCAACGCCAACACTTTCTTTGATTGGCATGCCGGGTACAGCTTGTGTTGTATAAAATATTTATATAATGTGGTTTACGAATTCAACAACTGAGGTGTTTCGTATTCCTTCAGGAATCTTGACATTAGGTATTTCTTGAGTTGTGTAGTGCTAACAGAGTTTGTAAATGAGTGAAGAAGGAATGTATTAAAGAGCTGTGAAGCTGTGCAAAGCAGGGGCGTATATAGAGTTTTATTTCGGGGGGTGCCCAACTGGGGGTTATGGGCCATAGTATAGGCGCAAAGAATAGGGGGTCCGGGGTTCTCCCCGGGAAACTTTTGTATAAAATGGTGCAAAATGATGAGTTTTAAGGCTATCTGGCACCACGTTTTCAACCAATTTGTTGTGATGTTTCATGTTTGTTGATGTCAAACACAGCTAAGACCATTTTATGATACTTGTTATTAATACAATCATCTTGCTCACTTGATAGTGTTTACATGGAAGGAATTAATGTTACTGTTTTGATTTACAACTTACACTATAATATAAAGTCAAGCTACCCTCTGGGTGTCAAATAACAAAGCTTGCACCCGGCACCCGAGGCCATACGATATTATTATTATTATTATTATTATTATTATTATTATTAAGGTTTCTTGAAGCATTGCCAAATCGGTTCATAACTTCATCGTCAGTGATTTGTAAGTCTCTGTGAATAGATGACAATACTAGACCGTTGAGTCTGTTTTCAGAAGTAGAATTTCTTAAGTATGTTTTCAACCAACTCAAAACTCCGTTCGGCAGTACCGGTAGCTACAGAGACAGGAAAAATTGCCAAAATTTTGATAAGGGTATAAAAGTTAGGGAAGAAAACTTTTATCACACGCTTCAAGGGCACTTGTTGCTGTTCTTGGTTCGTTCATAAGAGCGAAGGCACTGGAGGTTATGTTGTTAAACATAAGATCAGAGCAAACTGATTGTCACACTGTTTACATCGCTCTACCTTCGCCTCGCTTTGTAACGTCGCCATACGTCACTTAGTAACAATAGTACATGATTAAATTGGTTTTTATTGTTTTAATTCATAAATAATATATGTGACAAAAATTTCGGGGGACGGGGGGCCCGCCCCCCCCCCGAAATATATATATACGCCCCTGGTGCAAAGGAATGATTTATTGTATTTAGTTGTACGGTGGACGGGAATATGTAGAGTAGAATCATAATTGAGATATTTCTAACAGCAGTTCTTGTTCTGTTTTCAGCTCGGCATTTTGACCATGAAGTACACGTGGCTGTTTCTCGCCCTGTGTGTATTAGCATGTTCTGTCGTTTGTGCTCCTCGAGTGAAGAGAGTTGTAGGCGGCAAACCCGTCAATCCTGGACAGTATAAATTCATCGTGATCATCCTCCACCACGACGATTCTGTTTGTACAGGCTCCATTATCACACCCGCATGGGTACTCACAGCTAAGCACTGCGTCGCTGTAATGAACGACCACCAGCAACACTTTAAAGTCGTAGCAGGCAGCATTTCCTTGGATGATGGCATGATCGACGATTGCAAAAATAATGTACAAGTGAGAGAAGTGAAAGAGAGGTTAGTGTTCGTTCAAAAAGGGGAGGAGAAACATCACATATTCACAAACCTAACTATTGACATTGCTCTTGTCAAAGTGTTTCCCGAGTTTATAATGACACCATATGTCGGTACTGCACGTACCCCAATGAACAATACGTGGCCGAAAGGATCGTCACGTGACTGTATAGCTGTTGGATGGGGCCCTGTAACTACCATCAAAAGACATGCAACCCGAACCCTCAGCTCTTATCCAATCACACTGGGTGATCTGCATTACTGCTTCCCACATCTTACACATCCTTCTAACTACTGGTTACTTTGCTCCGTGTCTTCTGGCGAAATCGGAAAACAACAGGGAATGTCTTGTAGTGGAGATTCTGGGGGTGCCGCTGTGTGTGGCAACAATCTAGTCGGTATTATATCAGGGAAATTATTTATAGACAAATCTAATAATAGCAGTATTACTCAAACTGGCTGCTCGAAGTTACTACGCGGTCAGTTAGTTTACAACACCTACATATCCACCAGCTACTTTTGGAAATGGATGATATCACAAACACGTAATCGTGATTCTTGAAAAACATTTTCGATGCATTTTGTTAGTACTGTATCTAGTTATGAGAAGATAAGTTGATAAGAGATTTCTTTTTTTTAATGTGCTGTACTTGTGTTAATGTTGATAAGAAATACAACTAACAACATACCGAAAGTCCGCATTAGTAGTCTCTTTATTCCCTTAATTTTTAGTCTACTTTTCATGTTATGCAACAAGTAGTTATGTGAAAACTAAATTTTAAATTAAATAAATCTCTATATATAACAAGTAGATCCGTGAAAAACTATACAGCCTATTTTCATATATCCTACTCATGTTAATTGCCTCTATCAACATACAAAATTTCAGTTTGTAGGTTGTGATAGATTCGTAGATATTGAGGACCGTCTAAATATTTCAGATGATCGCCAGGTTGGATTTTTAATTTGTACTATTACATTAAGATTATTGTGTACGTGTGGTATTCAAACTTCAATTGCATGATTAGAACACAAGAAGTAAAAACGAGATTTTAAAATTTCGCACAGCTGCCATCTTGTGATTATGCAAAAAATTGAAATAAATTAGATGCCAGTGGATTAACATTTGTATAAAAATTTAACGTACAACGTTTCACTGCCCTTATATAGTTAATTCGCGAGAAACGTCCATTAAAATATTTATACTTGGCGTCGCCGCCATGTTGGATTTGTGCTCACCAGGTTACTGAAAGTCCTACAGGTGAACATATGTTCATAGGCTCTATGAAAATAAAAACATTCAGTTTGATTGCTGTAAAAGATTCGTAGATATTGAGAACCGTCTAAATATTTTGGATGCTCGCCATTTTGGATTGTTATATGTATAGGCCATATAGTTATGTACCATTAAAGGACAATTATTGCCTAGGTTCATTATTCAAACTTTCACTTCGATCGCATGATTACGACACAAGAAATAAAAACTTAATTTTAAAATTTCGCACAGCCGCCATCTTGAGGTTATGTAAACAATTGAACTAAATTAGATGCCAGTGCATTGCAATATGTATAATCATTTACTGTACCACATTTCACTGCGCTCAGAGAGTTAAATCACGAGAAAAATCTGTTAAAATGTTTCAACTTCGCTTGGTCGCCATGTTCGTTTTGTACTCAACAGGTTTATGACTGTTACATAGATAAACTTGCATCAGTACCCTTTATCACCGTACAAAATTTCAGGGCGATATCTGTAATAGTTTCGGAGATATAGAATGTCAGTGAAATATTTCGCACAGCCGCCATTTTGAGGCTATGTAAGCAATTGAACTGAATTAGACTCCAATGCAATACAATGGGTATAAACATTTGCTGTACCAAGTTTCATTACATTTGGATGGTTGAATCGCGAGAAAAGTCTATTTAAAAGTCTCAACTTCGCTTGGCCGCCATGTTGGTATTGTAGTTACCAGATTATTGAATGTCTCATAGGTGAACTTCTAGTAGTGCCCTTTATCACCGTACACAATTTCAGGGCGATATCGGTAATAGTTTCGGGGATACAGAATGCTGGTGAAATATTTCGCACAGCCGCCATGTTGGATTGGTGAGACACAATACAATTTGAAGGGCACGGTCGGAGTCCGCCAGAATGATGCTATGATCTTACCGAGTTTCATTGAAATTGCTCCAGCCAAGTTATTAGGGGGGACACACACACCATCACACACACACACGGACAAAAGGTGAATCATAAGCCTATTTTTTTTCATAAAATGAAAATAGGCTAAAAATGTGAGTTACGTGATAGTTTGTGAGTGTGTCTACGTCTCATATGCGTTCATATACCATTGTTCCGATTGCGATAAAACTTGGGTGAGTTGTTATGTACACTCCAGGGAAGATTTCTGAAGTATGTAAAATTTGGTGCAATTAGGTGAAACGGTGTAGATTTGTGCTAAAGGGCCTATATGCAGGAAATGGAGTGGTCTGTTCGAAAATTGAAGTAGACAGTGTTACCCACAGGGTTCCAAAGGGTAAGTATACAAATTGTGGTTCAGATCGGTGAAACGGTGTAGATTTGTGCCAAAGGGCCGATATGCAGGGAATGGAGTGGTCTGTCCGAATTTTCATGTAGACAGTGTTACTCGCATGATTCCAAAGGGTAAGTATTACTACTACTAATAATAATAATATCATATGGCCTCGGGTGCCAGAGGGTAGCTTGCATGTCGAATTTCGTTGTTCCTTGAAGCACTATTAATGTCAAGGAGGTTAGATATCTAAAACTCGGAAACTCCAGAGATTAATTTTGCCATTATGAACACGGCCTACTGAATTCAAATGGGTTCTTTGACATGCCAACATCGTATGAGATGCGTGTCGTATTTTTGCCGCCTTTCAAAAATCACTTACCACGGCCAGGAGCGAACCTGCAATCTTGGGATTTGTAGACCGACACGCTATCCACTCACCCACCGTGGCAAGCTAAGTATAACTTACACATTGTGGTTCAGATCGGTGAAACGGTGTAGATTTGTGCCAAAGGGCCTAAATGCAGAGAATGGAGTGGTCTGTCTTAAATCTCATGTAGACAGTGTTACTCGCAGGGTTCCAAAGGGTAGGTATACACATTTTGGTTCAGATCGGTGAAAAGGTGTAGATTTGTGCCAAAGGGCCTAAATGCAAGGAATGGAGTGGTCTGTCCGAAATTTCACGTAGACAGTGTTACTCGCAGGGTTCCAAAGGGTAAGCATGTAAAATTTGGTTCAGATCGGCGTAACGGTGTAGATTTGTGCCAAAGGTCTTAAATGCATGGAATGGAGTGGTCTGTCCAAAACTTCAAGTGGACAGTGTTACTCGCAGGGTTGCAAAGGGTATGCATTTAAATTAGGTTCAGATAGGTGAAATGGTGCAGATTTGTGCCAAAAGGCCTAATTGCATGGATTGGAGTGCTCTGTCCAAAACTTAAAGTGGACAGTGTTACTCGCAGGGTTCCAATGGATAAGTATACAAAATTTGGTTCAGATCGGTGAAACGGTGTAGATTTGTATAAATAACAGACAGACAGACAGACAGACAGACAGACAGACAGACAGACAGACAGACAGACAGACAGACAGACAGACAGACAGACAGACAGACAAACCAACATTGAGCTTTATGCAGACTAACATCGCGTTGAGCGTGTTTTATAGCACACATTTTGGTTTTACTCGCTAACCGTTGGAGATACACGAAAAGTGAATAGGACGTTTCGGATAGAAAATTAAATTTTAAATCTGCTATATGCCATCAAAAGTTTGATATTCCTTAGCGTTCTCTTTTTATTTGAAATAATTGAATACAATGGCGGTGATGCATGAGCTAAATTAATGCTTAGGATTTTAACAAGTTCAGATTAATAGAAATTCGCACGCAGTTTACTTCTCAAGAAATACAATTCCAGAAACAGCAGAAAGAATTTATTATCAGGTGTTAGAATATGTAAACAAGTACTTCAGGTGTTATAAAGGGACAGACATTGATACAGGATTCCAATTTCGAGGTTAGGTTCGACACGGGTCATAGATTATACTAACTTCTATAAGGTAAGATAAATTCACGGCCTGTCAGATCATGCCTGACAACGAACAACAAACCGAAATTGATTGTAATGACGACTGCCCCATCTGCGGGAGAAAGGTAGTAGAAACGGATTCAGCCATCGAATGCGATGGGATTTGTCAAAGATGGCATCACATTGCATGTGCCAAGCTACAGCAAGGCCAATTCAATGCACTATGATCCAGCAACATGAAAACATCTAAGGTTATGTGGCTATGCCACTGTTGTCAACAGGATTATGGTCTCTACAAGGCGGGTAAGACCGTTCAAAGGGAGATAGAATCCTTAAGGGAGGAAATGAACTTGAAGTTAAAGGATCTAACAGACATAATACACTCTTTAACATTAAAATACAAGGCACCCATTCCGCCAAAGCCAAAAAAGGTCGATCTGTCCAAAGACAGACCACCCAAAGGTACAAAAGCGTCCAGGAAACACTCGGATGGTAATCATGGAGATTACATACAGGAAATAACCACTCAAGGTACGTCCGTAGAATCAGTGCAGTCGACTATTCCTATGATTAGAATTGTCACTTCTATTGGATTGGACAATACGGTCGATTCGTCCAAAGATACAAAAGCGTCCAGGAAACACTCGGATGGTAATCATGGAGAATATAGACAGGAAATGACCACTCAAGGTCCGTCAGTACAGATTGGACAATGCCTCAGAAAGGGACATGCTAGTCCTATCTTATAGGGTAAGTTTTACCCCTACCCACAATGATACGGATAACACGGCTGAACGTGAGGAAGGATGACGACACTCGATGGACTACCGTTGTGAAACGAGGAAGAGGGAACAAATTTTCTTCCCCACATACACCAACAATTATTGGGACGAAACGCATTCACACTGACAATGAAGATGCGGTACAATCCAATGAACTTCAGGCGATATCACCTTTAGCGTGGCTATATATAGGCCGATTACTTACGACCGCTAACACAGAGAAGATTGAGAGACATTTGAAGAATCTGCACGTTACCGAGATATATGATTGTGAACAATTAGAAACTCAAGGAAATCTCA
Source organism: Meconema thalassinum (assembly GCA_946902985.2). NCBI lineage: Eukaryota > Metazoa > Arthropoda > Insecta > Orthoptera > Tettigoniidae > Meconema > Meconema thalassinum. The sequence goes on along the minus strand of OX336394.1, from coordinate 68,954,451 downwards.
AAGCCTTCAAAGTTAGCATTCCCATGACAGATATTCACAAAGTCACATCACCGGAATTTTGGCCAAAAGGGGCTCTCGTCAGACGATATCGTCTTTTTCGTTCCCAAAGATGAAGGGTGAGGTTCGAATATTAATCTTCTTCTATGGAACGTGGAAGGGTTGAGGAGCGTTCTAGAGCTAGCTCAGAGTGATCTAGATAAGCAGGATTTCCTAATTCTCACTGAGACTTTCGCAACACAGGCAATAGACATCAATGGATTTTATTCGGAACACGTCTTCGCCACACAAGGACCAAGGGGTTTACCCGTCAGGGGTATATTTTGTTATTTTAAACCTACCCTAGGGAGTTTTTCAACACGTTACGAAGACGAGGACACCATAATCCTCCAATCAGCTAGCTTAACAATTATAGGCATATACATCGATCCATCAACACTCCCAGAGGATATTATAGCCACAATTATGATTTCACTAGGAAAAAAAACGCATCCCGGGAGTAATGTTATCATTGCAGGGGATTTCAACTGCAGAGTAGATACTGACAACCATTTAGGAAACATGTACTACTGCAGTTGATGGCGGAAAAAGGATACACTCTTGTTAACAAAGCGGCGGACAGAACATATTTCGCATGCAACGGCTCAAGTACGATAGACTTAATTTTCTTCAAGGGTGCTGGGATCGAGTTGTCAGAATATAAGGTGTGTTATTCGAGCTCCGAAGCTCCACTTAAAAAGCATTGCCCTGTTGTAGCGCACTTTACTGTACACCACTCAAGACGCGTCCTAAACATTTCACGTAAACTGAATGAAAGCCTACTGACTCAAAATACTAACAAGTTAATTGACTTTAACAATAGAATTGAAGCAAGTGATCTTGACTCTGCCGCCTCTGGCCTTGAGGACATTATTAAATCATCAGTTCCACTATTTCGCGAACGAAAATCACAGAACTGGTTTAACCACACCTGCTATTTCGAGGGAAAACGAGTATTACAGACCCTTCACATAGCGCGAGCAAGCAATAGACATTAGATCCTAGCTACATACGGCACTTCGAGGAAGAATTACAAGGAATTACTCAAGAAGACACGAAAGGACTTGATTGAACTTGAGGCGGCCCAAATGGTGGAGAATGCGAAAGCGAGCCCTTACTTAGCATTAACACCCAGGAAAACTCAAATGGTTGGGAAAATTGACATGAGTATTTGGGAGCAACACTTCACTGCCATTTTGAATCAGAAGGGAACCTTAACACCATTCCAAATGAAACCATCTGAACAAAATGGCACTAATATCCCCTTGTTCGCACGAGCTGAGGTTCGTAGTCTCTAATGACTCTGAAGGGCGGAGAAGCGCCTGGGCGAGATGGCATCTTCAATGAGCAGCAGGTACCGTGCTATTACCGGTATTTACAAATTTAATGAATCTTTGTTTAAGATCAGGAGACGTTCCTTCCACGTGGAAACTGTCAACATTGAATATGCTCTATAAGGGGAAAGGAGACCAGAATGACCCCAATTCCTATAGAGGGATCGCCTTAGAAAATGATCTTCTCAAAGTGCTCACTAAACTTGTGGCAAAACGGCTCACCGATGAAATTGATAGTAAGATACCAGAAGAGCAATTTGGATTTAGAAGAGGGAGGAGTACAATTCAGGCCATTAAAAATATCAAGGATGATGTTGAAAACGCCCTTAAAACACCACGAGGCAAATTTCACGCAGTATACATTGATTTTACAAAGGCTTTCGACAACTTAAACCGGGTCATAATTTCCTCGAAACTAGATGAGTTGGTGAAGGACAACAAACCACTCACAATCCTGATCCATAATATATTAAGGAGTAACTACGTTCAAATTTCTGACAATGTAACAGTATCGAAAGAGATATTGCAAAACAAATGGCGTACTTCAGTGAGACCCCTGAGTCCCTTCCTTTTTAACGTCGCAACCCACGATGTTGTTCGAGCGATTAAAGAAAACTCACCGGAAATAAAACTGTACATTTATGCGGATAATATGGATCTGGGCTCCCGTGACATCAGTGACCTACGATCGGCTGTCTTCTCTCTGGAGGTATGGGCGTCTACCAACGATTTGCAGGTTAACGTAGAGAAAACGAAATACATGATCTTCAGGAAAGGCGGCCGAGCGTCCAAGGACGACAGCATAATTTTGAAACACACTCCCCTTCAAATTGTAAATAGCTTCACATATCTAGACTTGACTCTGCTAACTACCATGCAATCCTTCAGGATTCACATAAAACAGCGGGTGGCATCGGCCACTAAAGCTATTTTCGGTATTAGAAACATATCTCGACTTTCACTGAAATCCACCTTAGCACTCTTTGATGCCAAGATTGTTCCGGTCCTCACATATGGGTTAGACATAGTCTGGGATAAATTAAGCTTGAGCGATCTCAGATCAATTGAAAAAGCCAAAACGCGATACTTAAACGCTGCCATAGGAGTATCAAAATACACGCACTCCCGACTTGTTTATGAACTTGCCAGGGAAAATTTTCTTGTTGAAGACTTAAGATCTCGATTGCAGTTGCCTTCTACTGGACAGGAACAGGAATTCCTAAGGATGAGACAAAGCGAGCGGAAATCGACAAAGAATTCTATGGGACTGATGCCATGTCTCAGAGAAATTGGACTGAACCTAACCATGAAATGAGGAGTGCTCTGAATAGACTTGCTGTGCACGGCTTCCATCATAGGCTGTGCGTGCGGCGTGGCTTTCATGAATCTTCTGAACAGCGTGTGTGCATATTATGTGCTAAACAGTGTGGTCGATACCATTTTAGTAAATGCTCTAAGAGAACACTGTCCTTATTGGAGTACTCGAAAATGTAATGTACATTTGTGCGCGGTTCATTTTTAGCCTATTTTCAATTTTGAAAAAAAAAAAAAGGCTTATGAGATCACCTTTTGTCCGTGTGTGTGTGCGTGTGTGTGTGTGTGTGAGAGAGAGAGGTGTGTGTGTGTCCCTAATAAATTCTAAACGGCTGGAGCGATTTCAATGAAACTCGGTAAGTTCTTAGCACCATTCCGGGCGACCCCGACCGTGCCCTTCAAATTTTGTTACGTCTCACCAATCTCACATGGCGAATGTGCGAAATATTACACCAGCATTCAATATCTCCGAAACTATTACCGATATCACCCTGGAATTTATTACGGTGATAAAGGGAAATACCAGAAGTCCACCTATGTGACTCTTAAAAAACTGGTAACTGTAAAACCAATATGGCAGCCAAGCGAATTTGCGACGTTTATATAGACGTTTCTAGCGATCTTTCCAACCAAACGCAATAAAACTTGGTACAGTATATGTTTATACACATTGTAATGCACCGACATCTAACTTCGTTCAATTGTTTACATAACCACAAGATGACGGCTGTGCGAAATATTTCACCGGCTTTCTATATCTCTGAAACTATTAGCGGTATCACCCTGAAATTTTGTATGGAGATAAAGGGCACTACTGGAAGTTCATCTATAAGATTTTCAAAAACCGGTTTACTACAAAACGAACATGGCGGAAAAGCGGTTTTGAAAATTTAAATAGGCCTTTCTCGCGATTTAATGTTCCAAACGCAATGAAACTTGGTACAGGAAATGTTTATACACATTGTAATGCACTGGTATCTAATTTATTTCAATTGTTTACATAACCTCAAGATGGCGGCTGTGCGAATTTTAAAATTAAGTTTTTATTTCTTGTGTCGTAATCATGCGATCGAAGTGAAAGTTTGAATAATGAACCTACGCAATAATTTTCCCTTAATGGTACAATGACTCTATGGCCTATACATATAACAATTCAACACGGCGACCATCCGAAATATTTAGACGGCTCTGAATATCTACGAATCTATTATAGCAATCAAACTGAATATTTTTATGTTCATAGGGGCTATGAGCATAAGTTCACCTATAGGACTTTCAACAACCTGGTGATCACAACTCCAACATGGCGGCGACGCCAAATATAAATATTCACATGGACGTTTCTCGCAATTTAACCATCCGAGTGCAGTGAACAGTAAATCCTTATTCGAATGTTAATCCACTGGCATCTAATTTTTTCAATTGTTCCCATAACCATAAGATGGCAGCTGTGCGAAATTTTAAAATCTCGTTGTTACTTCTTGTGTCCTAATCATGCGATTGAAGTTTGAATGCTACACGTACTCAATAATCTTCATGTAACAGTACATAACTCTAGGACCTACATATATAAAGACCAACATGGCGACCATCCGAAATAGTTAGTCGGTTCTCAATATCTACGGATCTATTACAGCGATCAAACTGAAATTTTGTATGTTGATAGTGGCAATTAACATAAGTAGGATACATGAAAATAGGCTGTATAGTTCTTCACGGAACTACTTGTTTATTATGATATCGATCGCGTGAGGCATTGCACAGACCAAGGATCATGTAATATGGGGCGTGCACTGGTCGGTGGGTTGGTGAGATCCGGGTCTCGAGCGCGGTTTATGGTGGAAACCGGTGGAACCATGCACCGCTAGTCTATTTATTTAACTTCTCATCTGACAGTGTTTATTATATTATGATGTATTTATTCCAAATGCACGTTCGTGCGCAATTATACTATTATTAGCCTATTTTCATGTATGAAAACAAGTAGTTCCGTGAAGAACTATACAGCCTATTTTCATATAGCCCACTTATTGCAACTATCAACATACACAATTTCAGTTTGATTGCTGTAATAGATTCGTAGATATTGAGAACCGACTAAATAATTCGGATGGTCGCCATGTTGGATTTTATATATGTAGGTCCTAGAGTTTTGTACTGTTACATGCAGATTATTGTGTACGTGTAGTATTCAAACTTCAATCGCATAATTAGGACACTAGAAGTTACAAGGAGATTTTAAAATTTCGCACAGCTGCCATCTTTAGGTTATGGAAACAATTGAAATAAATTAGATGCTAGTGGAATACCATTCGCATTAGGATTTACTGTACCAAGTTTCACTGCTCTCGGATGGTTAAATTGCGATAAACGTCCATGTGATTATTTATACTTCGCGTCACCGCCATGTTGGATTTGTGATCACCAGGTTATTTAAAGTCCTATAAGTGAACTTGAGTTCATAGCCCCTATGAACAATAAAAAATTCAGTTTGATTGCTACAATAGATTCGTTGATATTGAGAGCCGTCTAAATATTTCGGATGGTCGCCATGTTGGATTGTTAAATGTATAGGCCATAGAGTCATGTACCATTATAGGAAAATTATTGGGTAGGTTCATTATTCAAACTTTCACTTCGATCCCATGACTACATCACAAGAAATAAAAACTTAATTTTAAAATTCGCACAGCCGCCATCTTGAGGTTATGTAAACAATTGAACTAAATTAGATACCAGTGCATTACAATGTGTATAAATATTTCCTGTACCAGATTACAGTGCGTTTGGAGCATTAAATCGCGAGAAAGGTCTATTTCAAATTTTCTAATTCGCTTGGCCGCCATGTTTGTATTGTATATAACCGTTTTTTTAAAGTCGTATAAATGGACTTCCAGTTGTGCCCTTTATCTCCGTACAAAACTTCAGGGAGATACCGCTAATAGTTTCGGAGATACAGAATGCCGGTGAAATATTTCGCACATCCGCCATCTTGTGGTTATGTAAACAAATGAACGAAGTTATGTGTCGGTGCATTAGAATGTATATAAAAATATACTGTACCAAGTTTCATTGCGTTTGGTTGGATAAATCGCGAGAAACGTCTATTTAAACGTCGCAACTTCGCTTGGCCGCCATGTTGGTTTTGTAGTTACCAGGTTTTCAAAGATCACATAAGTGAACTTATAGTAGTTCCCTTTATCACCATACATGATGTCAGGGTAATATCGGTAATCGTTTCGGAGATATTGAATGCTGGTGAAATATTTCGCACAGCCGCCATGTTGGATTGGTGAGTCGTAACAAAATTTGAAGATCACGGTTGAGGTCGCCCGGAATAGTGCTATGAACTTACCGAGTTTCATTGAATTCGCTCCAGCCGTTTAGATTTTATTAGGGGGGGACACACACACGAATCACACACACACACACACACACACACACACACACACACACGCACACACACACGGACAAAAGGTGATCTCATAAGCCTATTTTTTCAAAATTGAAAATAGGCTAAAAATAGGCTTATGAGATCACCTTTTGGGCCGATGACCCAGATGTTAGGCCTTTTGTCCGTGTGTCTGTCTGTGTGTGCGTGTGTGTGTATGATGGCGTGTTTCCCCCCTAATAACTTCTAAACGGCTGGAGCTATTTCAGTGAAACTCGATAAGTTCATAGCACTATTCCGGGCAACCCCGACCGTTCCCTTCAAATTTTGTTACTTCTCACCAATCCATCATGGCGGCTGTGCGAAGTATTTCACCAGCATTCAATATCTCCGAAACTATTACCGATATCACCCTGGAATTTTGTACGGTGATAAAGGGTACTACTAGAAGTTCACCTATGTGACTTTTGAAAATCTGGTAACTACAAAACCAACATGGCGGCAAAGCGAATTTGCGACTTTTAAATAGACGTTTCTTGCGATTTAACCAAGCAATCGCAATGGAACCCAGTACAGTATGTTTATACAAATTGTAATGCACCGACATCGAACTTCGTTCAATTGTTTACATAACCTCAAGATGGCGGCTGTGCGAAATATTTCACCGGCATTCTATATCTCTGAAACTATCACCGGTATCACCATGAAATTTTGTACGGAGATAAAGGGCACTACTGGAAGTTAATCTATGAGGCTTTAAGAAACCCGTTAACTACAATACGAACATGGCAGCCAAGCGGAGTTGAAAGTTTTAAAAAGACTTTTCTCGCGATTTAATGATTCAAACGCAATGGAAATTCGTACAGGAAATTTTTATACACATTGTAATGCACTGGTATCTAATTTAGTTCAATTGTTTACGTAACCTCAAAATGGCTGCTGTGCGAATTTTGAAAATTAAGTTTTTAGCCTATTTTCAATTTTGAAAAAATAGGCTTATGAGATCACCCTTTGTCCGTGTGTGTGTGTGTGTGTGTGTGTGATTCGTGTGTGTCCCCCCCTAATAAAATCTAAACAGCTGGAGCGATTTCAATGAAACTCGGTATGTTCATAGCACTATTCCCGGCGACCTCAACCGTGATCTTCAAATTTTGTTACGACTCACCAATCCAACATGGCGGCTGTGCGAAATATTTCACCAGCATTCAATATCTCCGAAACGATTACCGATATTACCCTGACATCATGTATGGTGATAAAGGGAACTACTATAAGTTCACTTATGTGATCTTTGAAAACCTGGTAACTACAAAACCAACATGGCGGTCAAGCGAAATTGAGACTTTTAAATAGACTTTTCTCGCGATTTAACTATCCACACGTAATGAAACTTGGTACAGCAAATGTTTATACACATTGTAATGCACTGGAGTCTAATTTAGTTCAATTGTTTACATAACTTCAAAATGGCGGCTATGCGAAATATTTCACTGACATTCTATATCTCCGAAACTATTACAGATATCACCCTGCAATTTAGTACGGTGATAAAGGGTACTGATGCAAGTTTATCTATGTATATTTCATAAACTTGTAAAGTAGAAGACGAACATGGCGACCAAGCGAAGTTGAGACTTTTAAATAGACTTTTCTCACGATTTAACCATCCAAACGTAATGAAACTAGGTACAGCAAGTGTTTATACACATAGTAATGCATTGGAGTCTAATTTAGTTCAATTGTTTACATAACCTCAAATTGGCGGCTGTGCGAAATATTTCACTGACATTCTATATCTCCGAAACTATTACAGATATTACCCTGCAATTTTGTACTGTGATAAAGGGAACTGGTACAAGTTTCTCTATGTATATTTCATAAACTTGTAAAGTAAAAAACGAACATGGCGACCAAGCGAATTTGAAATATTTTAATAGACTTTTCTCGTGATTTAACTCTCTGAGCGCAGTGAAATGTGGTACAGTAAATGATTTTGCAGATTGTAATGCAATGCCATCTAATTTAAATCAATTGTTTACATAACCTCAATATGGCGGCTGTGCGAAATTTTAAAATTAAGTTTTTATTTCTTGTGTCGTAATCATGTGATCGAAGTGAAAGTTTGAATAATGAACCTAGGCAATAATTGTCATTGAAAGGTACATAATTCTATGGCCTATACATATAACAATCCTAAATGCCGAGCTTCCGAAATATTCAGACGGTTCTCGATATCTATGAATCTTTTACAGCAACCAAACTGATTTTTTTTTATGTTCATAGAGACTATGAACATATGTTCACCTATAGGACTTTCATTAACCTGGTGAGCACAAATCCAACATGGCGGCGACGCGAATTATAAATATTTAAATTGACGATTCTCGCGAATTAACTATCCGAGTGCTGTGAAACGTTGCACGTTAAATGCTTATACAAATGTTGATCCACTGGCATCTAATTTATTTCAATTGTTTGCATAACCACAAGATGGCGGCTGAGCGAAATTTTAAAATCCCGCTTTTATTTCTTGTGTCCTAATCATGCGATTAAAATTTGAATAAAACACCTACACAATAATCTTCATGTAATAATAGTACATAAATCTAAGGCCTATAATATAGTAATCCAACATGGCGACCATCCAAAATATTTAGACGCTTCTCTATATCTACGACTCGATTACAGCAATCAAACTGACAATTTGCTTGTTGACAGAGGCAATTAATATTAGTAGGATATATGAAAATAGGCTATTTAGTTCTTCACGGAACTACTTGTTTTTGTTTGAAATGGAACTATGAAATTTTTCAAACTAAAGGTTGTAGTGACGTTACTAAAATGGTCGCCATCTTTAAAAAGTGTAAAATATCGAAATCAAACGTAGACTATATGTTAACCAAGTAAATCAGCTACATCCATGCAACATTTCATTTAATTCGGACCAGTGGTTCTTGCGTGATTGAGTAATACACAGACATACACCATCTCATTTTTAGCCTACTTTCGATTTTTGCAAAAAATGAAAGTAGACTTATGAGATCTACACAGGACCAAGAATTGTGTGTCTGTGTTTGTGAGTGTGTGTACTCTGAATGTCTGTCCCACCCTATCAATTCGAACACGGTGAAACCGAATTGAACGAAATTTGGTACAGAGGTAGAAAAGCAAAGGGCACCTCAGTGTCGTGTTTTATATCGCCGCCATCTTAACGGAAACGTAATGGCGGCCACCCAAATGTTCAAAGCTTAAATCAAATTACGACTAACATATTCATCCGATCTCTACCAAACTTTGCAACATTATATCTTTAGGCATGAAGAATCTTTTGACCAAACTACAAGGTCATCAGCCCAATAATGTGCAGATCGCAGCCATGTATGTGTGCAAATCTATTCCCCCTATCAATTCAAACACGGTGAAACCGAATTGAAAGAAATCTGGTACAGAGGTAGCACTAGCAAAGGGCACCTCAGTGTCATGTTTATATCACCGCCATCTTGACGGAAACGTATTGGTGGCCACCCAAATGTGAAAAGCTTAAATCAAATTACGACCAGCCTAATCATCTGATCTCTACTAAATTTTGCAACAACGTACCTTTATGTGAGAAGCGTTCTTTGACCAAGCTACAAGGTCATCAGTCCAATAGTTTGCATATGGCATGTGTGAAATCGATTCCCCATATCAATTCAAACACGGTGAACCGAATTGAATGTTTTTTTTTACAGAGGTAGCACTAGCAAAGGGCATCTCATATTCATGTTTAATATCAGTATAGCACGTTGTAATTCAAAAAGCTACTACATCCATCATTCAATTATACTCCTTGAAAAGGACAAAGAGTTATAAAAATACCCATGCATTTAAGAGAAAGTAGGCTATATGTTCTTTACTGAACATCTTGTTATATATTAGTATAGATTTAACCACGGCAGCCATGTTCGACAGCGCATTAGGTCTATTCAACTGTTAACAAGGCACACACATTGACGTCACTACAGTTGCCAACATAAGGGATACCAAATAGGCCACACCACACGGGTCTGATCTCTGGATAGAGTTTAAAATTACAGTAGTACATGTAATTCCACGTAGTCAAGTCATATAACATTCTCTTTTTATAAACAGCATAATATATTGTTTCGAGTAATATATTTGAACTCATCTTCAGCACTTGTGATTTAATAGTGTAAACAATTCTTATTTAGTATTTATGATTTTAAAAATTGCATTAAGGTAAACAGCCGACGGCTGTAAGTCAGCCTTTGTGCAATATGCAACACAACATTAGTTCGGGGATCGAGTTCTAATGACGTCATATTAGGCCTATACAATTTATAAGAGTAGATAAGGAACTCGATCACATTGTACTCTACCAAATAATGTCTTTGAGCTGCCACTTCATAACAAGATCTTTCGTTCCGTTTTGACATATACATTCTCAAAAACTGCTGAATTTTGTTCTCTCTACACCATACACTGTACTACGCAAGAAAAAAGATATGATGTTTTTACTGTATCTTAATCATCACCACGTAATTCTCAACGAAGCTAATGCACTATCTGAACAAGGGAGAAAAAGAAAAAAGGACTTTACGCTAAATGCATTGTTTTTTATATAAATTATAAATAAGCATTAAATTGTTTGACATTTTGTAAACGATTGGAATAAAGTACAGGGATAGGAGGGTGATCTACAATCTATACAGAAACCAGACAGTAGTCATTCGAGCTTAAGGACATGAGAGAGAAGCTGGCATTCAGAAAGGTGTAAGGCAAGGCTGCAACTTATCACCCATACTTTTCAATCTTTACATTGAACAAGCAATGAAGGAAATTGGAGAAAAATTTAAAGTGGGAGTGAAGATTCAAGGAGAAATAATTTCAACTCTGAGATTTGCCGATGGCATGGTCATCTTGGCTGACAGGCCTGAGGATTTGAATGAGTTTATGAATGGTATGGACTCCGTCTTGAGGAAAGAATTCATGACGATAATTAATAAATGTAAAACAAAAATATTGGAATGCAGCCGAAATAAATCAGAAACCTCTATGGACATCAAGTTGGAAGGTGAAAAAATAAAGGAAGTAGGAGACTTCTGTTACTTGGGAAGCAAAACAACCAGTGATGGACGAAGCAAAGATGATATAAAAAATCCTCTCGGCACGCCGGAAGGCGGAGGTAGATTTCACCGGGCAAACTAGGGGATTGGCTATAATAGGCAAAATATGCAGGTTTTCGTAGGAGGATCAGACCTCATTGATTGCAAGAAAGTATTTTACATTTGGAGGTTAAAAATCAACTTTTTTTCGTTTTTGTATGCATATTTTTATCATTTTATTGTCTTATGGGGATGGTAACCTTCTTGTCATTCGGGGTTCATTTTTATACTTCTGATCACACTGTCCTTATGCAAGGGTTGGAACTGATGTGTAACTATCAGACAGTCTGTTACTTCTTCTCGCAAAATTTTATCTCCCGCAGAGATTTTTGTTGGTTCCTCAGTTTAGGGGCTGCGACAACGTGGTCATGTAACCCCGGGTGTGTAGAATCTGATAAACGGTGTTAATTGTGATGACTGTTTTAGTCTTTAATTCAGGTAAGGTCAGCAGACGGTCAATTTTAAGTAGTAGTTCCTAATTTTGTACCATATCCTAACGTGAACGACACCTAGCTGTGAACTTGGCTACTAGATGCCACCGCAACCAGCAACTTGCAACGAACGTTGGAACTTCTCCTCCAAAGGAAAGCATGCTGAGGGTTTTTTAGCGCTCTTAGAAAATCCGACGACTTTGGCCGGCTTCGAACCAGCGACCTTGGGCATATAAGTTCAGCATGCTACCAGTTAGCCGCTTCCCACAGTCAGATGGAAAAATGAATGTGATCTCGTGCAATGGCGTTGTCTTGGCAACCTCTGATAGCTCATCCCTCATCAATTTAGAAGCGTTGTCACGGTAACCTCTGATGGCACTTGGCATGTTCTTTAATTCCGAAATCATTTTTCTCTTCCCTTGGCGTAATGGTAGGTCAGATCAAAAATTCTTTCAGACAAAGTTTTAGGTAATTATTAGGGGAATATTTTCCATTATGTACGGCTTTGATATTGTGCCTATTAAGAGAGATATGATTAATGTTTCCCGAAAAAAAAACACTTTTTTCCACCCCTTTGGTCAATGGTTGGTGCTATCAAAAAACCTATTTGACATAAATTTTTGGCACTTATCCGAAAAATATTATGAACTTTGAATTGATTCGATATTTCACGTATTAAGAGAGTTATAGCGACATTTCACTTTTTCGAAAAAAAAAGCCCCCCCCCCCCCTTTAACCGATTTTGCCCATTAACGAACTCGACCGATTTTTTAAGGGGTTACATATCATGTAAAACATTAAAGTGATTGGTTCAAAATTACGGCAGTTATCGTGTCCACAAGAAACTGATGTATATGCATATATATATACACACACATATATATAAACTTTTGAACTGACGGTGGTTTGGGGTCTGGGGGATGTGAAACGCGAAGATATGTCGAAATTTTCCGGAAGTCGAAACATGGCACCCATTGCAATAGTTAGCTTTCTGATGAAATCTACCTAAAATAGGCTACATAATGTTACGTGCCACCCCCTAGTGGCACTTTTGTTAACTGGATTACGGTGGGGGTACAAAGCACAACACCAATTACTGCTTAAAGAAATATAATTTATTACAGGCCAGAAAATTACACTAATCAGCAAATACAAGCAATTAGGAGCCTTACTCAGTTTCCTTAAGTCTCTTCCTTATGCGCTCTTGGCCTTCCACTTGTAAACAGACCACAGAAGTTAATCCGTCCTAATGAGTACGGTGGCCTTGACAGAAACTACCTGTCCCTCTCCCTTATGTTCACCGACCACAATTACTTACGATCACTTGCTGCAGGCTATTTCGCTGTCCACAAGCTGAAGAAACAATGCCACTGGATTTCGTAACTCGCACAGCACTTCGTCACCACACTTCTGTCGCACAAGATAATCGCTCGCACTAGCTCGTAAAACACAACAACCACTGCTGCGTGACAGGTCGCTCTTATATAGCAGGCCGGTGACTCAATAAATGCTTCTAGATCCATCCAGAGTTCACGGCTTCGCGAGGTTTCCATCGCAGGTCCAGTCACGAACATTCTGGACTATCCCTTTGTCCTAGTAGCCCTGTTGCATAAGGCGCGCGCAATACAGGAGGCAGGGCACAGCCCAGCCCTGGGGCAGTTGTGACTCATGCGGCGAGTGATGACACAAGCTCACAGCCGTAACACCACCCCCTTCCTAAAAAGGCTGATCGTCCCGATCAATCATTGGTCCGTCTGTGTCCCTCCGTAGGCTGCCAGGCGATTTCGATGCACGATCTTCATCTTCGCCCTCGGGCTCCGCTGGATCCTGTAGACGACATCGTTGATCCGTTTCACGACTCGGTACGGGCCCTCCCAGGACTTCTGCAGTTTGGGTGACAGGCCTTTCTTCCGTAATGGGTTGAAGAGCCAGACCAGGTCGTCCTCGTGGAATCCGCCGGCATCCGTCTGCTGGTCGTATCGGGTCTTCATTCGGTCGGTCTCGATCCGCAGTTTCCTCCTCGCGAACGCGTGTACGTCCTCCAGTTGGTCGACCAGTTCTTGACAATACTGGCTTATCGGGATCGGATCATTCCCAGGTCGGCCGAAGGCAAGATCGACAGGTAGACGGAGCTCCCTCCCAAACATGGCCCGGGCTGGTGTGCACCCGGTGGCTTCATGCACGGCGGCGCGGTAGGCCAGGAGAAATAGTGGAAGATGCTTGTCCCAATCCCTCTGGTGCTCGCTGACGACTATTCGGAGATGGTTCTCGATGGTGCGATTGAATCGCTCTACCATCCCGTCGGACTGAGGGTGTAGCGGCGTTGTCCTTGTCTTCCGGATTCCCAGCAGCTGGCATAGGTTCTGGAACACCTGCGACTCGAAGTTCCTCCCTTGGTCGGAGTGCAGCTCCAGGGGTACTCCGTACCGGCTGACGAATTCCTTCACCAGGGTCTCTGCAATCGTCGCGGCTTCTTGGTTAGGGAGCGCATACGCCTCCGGCCATTTGGTAAAGTAGTCGCTGACGACTAATATGTAGCGGTTCCCTGCCTCGCTTAACGGGAATGGCCCAGCAACATCGATGGCCACTCTCTCCATGGGGCCGCCCACGTTGTAGGTCTTCAGTGGACCCCGTCGTCTTCGTCCTGGGCCCTTGCTGGCTGCGCAATCGTGGCACCTCGCGCAGTGGTTCTCCACGTCTGTTCGGCATCCGATCCAGTAGAACCGCTCTCTCAGCTTCTCCAGGGTCTTCTTTATCCCTAGGTGTCCACCAGATGATCCTCCATGAACTTCCTTCAGGACTTCCTCCGTCATAGCCTTTGGAACGACGACTTGTTCCCGAGATGTCTTCCCGTCGGTGCTCTCCCAGGTACGGCAGATGAGGCCATCCCTTACAATCAGCGAGTCCCACTGTGCCCAGTAGGACTTAAACTTTGGGCTGCAGTCACTCACAATGTTCCACCCGGGTCTGGGGACACAGGCCTTCTTCCATTCGGCTATCGGTCCCAGGTCATCATCTTCTGCTTGTGCCCGCATGAAAGATTCGCGGCTCCAGTTCCCTTGAAGTTCCACAGTAGTCCGTCGGCACAGTATCCCGGTGTTCTCCTCCCTCCTAGTACAGAAGGTGCAGTCTTCGGGGCACGGTCTTCGTGACAGGGCGTCGGCGTTAGAATGCAGTTGGCCTTTCCTGTGCTGAATCTCAAAGTTGTATTGTTGAAGCCTCTCTAACCACCGCGCGAGTTGACCCTCGGGCTGCTTGAAGTTCAGGAGCCACCGCAGGGATGCATGGTCGGTCCTGATGAGAAATTCTTGCCCGTACAGGTACTTGTGGAAGTGTTCAATGGTCTTCACGATGGCGAGCAGCTCCTTCCTGGTGACGCAGTAGTTCCTTTCTGGCTTTGACAAGGCCTTGCTGAAGTAGGCCACTACTCTTTCCTCGCCGTCCACTACTTGCGACAGGATTCCCCCTATGCCAAAGTCGCTGGCATCGGTATCGACGATGAACCTTGTTCCAGGTCTGGGGTAGGCCAAAATAGGCGCGGTGCACAGAGCCTGCTTGAGTTGTTCGAAGACACTGTGGCATTCTGCTGTCCACGTGAAGAGTTGGTCCTTCTCAGTCAGTCGATGTAAAGGTTTGGCGATGTCGGCGAATCCCCTCACGAAGCGACGGTAATAAGTGCAGAGTCCCAGGAAGCTTCGTAGTTGGGACTTGTCCTTCGGAACTGGCCACTCCCTCACAGCTGCGGTCTTCTCTGGGTCGGTGCGCACCCCTTCCTCGGAGACGATATGCCCAAGGTACTGGACCCGCTTCTGGAAGAGCTGACACTTCTTGGGGCTCAACTTCAGCTGGGCAGCCCGTAGCTTCAACAAGATCTCCTTCAGGTTGCTGTAGTGCTCCTCGAAGCTTCTCCCCAGAACGATGACGTCGTCTAGGTAGACCAGGCAGGTCTTCCAGTGTAGTCCCCTCAGAATGGACTCCATTAGCCTTTCGAAGGTCGCAGGGGCGTTGCACAGACCGAATGGCATGACGGTGAACTGCCAGAGCCCGCTGCCCACAGAGAACGCCGTTTTCTCGCGGTCCTTAGGGTGGACCTCCACCTGCCAGTAGCCACTCTTCAAATCCAAGGTGGAGAACCATCTCGACCCTGATATGGTGTCCAGGGTATCGTCGATCCGGGGTAGAGGGTAGCTGTCCTTCTTCGTGACGTCATTCACCCGCCTGTAATCCACGCAGAACCTGGTGGAACCGTCCTTCTTCTTCACTAGCACGACCGGAGAAGTCCAAGGACTATGTGATGGCTGGATCACCCCTTGCTCCTTCATCTCTTCTACCATCCGGTCGACTTCGGCTTGCTTGGCGAGCGGGACTCGTCGGAATGGGGCCCTAATCGGTGCGCTGTCCCCAACGTCGATTCTGTGCTGGACCAAGCTTGTCCTGCCGAAGGCTTTGCTCCCCACGGAGAAGACGTCCTGGAATTCGCGTAACAGGTCCTGAAGTTGGCGTGATTGTTCCTCGTCTAAATGGTCCTGGGATCCTTGGTACAGCTTCTGTAGTTCTTCTGGCAGTGTGCGTCTTCTTCGGTTGTCCGTCTGCAGGTGTCCGACCGTCGTGTCGGTGATGCGGGCAATCCAGGTAACGGGCTCGCAGACTCCTAGGTTGGTGTCCCGGTGAACCGTAATGTCGTAGTCGTTCAGGTTGGACAGGCGGACGTACGGTCGAGACGTCGTGTTGATGAGGGTCTTGGCTACTAGCAATCCTTTTGTCTGGATGTCCTCATATTTTGGCTCGATGACAGCCGCCACTCCCTCAGCAGTTCCGTCGACAATTACGGCGGCGCTGACCTCCGTCCTGGCAGGAACGATGACGTCCTCTCTCAGCCTTACTCGTCGTGCGGTGACGGCCTCGTGTGCTGGTTGCAAAGCAAGTTCCTCACCTCCGAAGTGCAGAGTGTTGGTACTCAGGTCCAAGATGATGTTGTTCTGGTCCAGGAAGTCCAGTCCGATGATCACTTCGTTTGATACGTCAGCCACAAGCACTGGATGCTTTATCACCCGTCGACCAATGACGAACTCCAGTGGTGCTTCGCCATGTACCGGTGCGGTCTCTCCGGTCGCGGTTATTAGCTGGAGGTTCCTTTGTGTGGGTTGCACTCTCCACTTCGGGATCACAGTGGGATTGACGATGGTCCTCGATGCTCCCGTGTCGATCAGCATGGGCCAGCTCACTCCGTTGATGACTCCGTCGACCATCAGGCTGCTATTGTCCCTCCGTAACTTCGTCACACGCACTTGGACTGCCGGGGCTTGACGACTGTCACAAGCCAACCTTTGCCCCCCAAGGCTGGCTAATACTCGTTTCCCTGGGCCGCGCGGTTTTCAGACGACTGATTTCCCGTCGGATACCCTCGGCGGCGGCGATCACCGCAGTCCTTGCTCAGGTGGCCTTTCTTACCGCAGGTCCAGCAGGTCGGTAGTCCTCTTCCGGGCCGCCTCTCCGGTTGCCTTCCGGCTGTGTCGTTGCTGGTGGTGCCGCGACTATCGAAGAAACGGCTTAGCGCCTCCATTAATTCGTCGGCCAGGGGCTTGGTCTCGTTGGTTTTTACTGGTTCGTCGACGTCCACTTGACGCACCCGCGCGTGCATTCTGGATGCCTGTTTTGCCGTCTCGAACTCAAGTGCGTGGCTCAGCGCATCTGTCAGGGTCTTATGGCGCGCGAGTCGCAGCGCCTGTTGAGTGTCCGAGTCCCGTAGCCCGTCGGTGAAAGTCTGCGTCGCTATCTGCTCCAGAAAGTCGGCCGGCGCTGTTGGGTAGGCGAGCCTTACGAGACGTGCGATGTCCATCTCGAACTCCTGCAGGGTTTCCGCGTTCTTCTGTACCCGGGTCCGGAGCTGCATCTGATAGGCCTGCTGAAGATGGCTATCTCCATATCGGAACTCCATATGGGCGATCAGGGAAGCGTAGTCCTGGGATCCAGTCGGGATGGCCTGAAGGACGTTAAGGGCGTCACCTCTCAGCGCTACAATTAGAGCTGTAGCCTTTTCTGTGTTGTTCCAGTTATTTATGGAACAGGCCGCCTCGAACTGACGTAAGTAGGTGCTCCACGGGACCTTTCCGTCGAAGGTTGGGGGCGTCACTCTGCTATGTCCCGTTCCTGATATTCCCGGTGTAACGGTGGGCGGGCGTTGGCGCAGCTCGGCAACTTCCTCTCGTAGAGCGTTGAATTCCTCTTTCACCCCCGTCAGTGGGCGTTGGCGCAGCTCGGCAACTTCCTTTTGTAAGGCGTTGAATTTCTCCTCCACCCCCATCAGCGGGCGTTGGCACAGCTCGGCAACTTCCACTTGTAAGGCGTTGAATTTCTCCTCCACCCCCATCAGCGGGCGTTGGCGCAGCTCGGCAACTTCCACTTGTAAGGCGTCGAACTTCTTTTCCACTGCCGTGACTTCCTCACGCAGACCCAGTTCTAATTTCTTCAGGTCCTCCGCTAGCTTATTTTGACCGTCTTCCATCTTCTTCTGGCCGTCTTCTAGTTTGGCAGTTAGGTCC